>OZ035880.1:0-1253395 GCA_964034835.1 Muscina levida
GGTGACGGTAATGGGCAACGCCAACAATTAGTCATTTGGTTATGATGGATGCTCCATTACCCCAACCTTTCATTTCTTTTTGTGAAGTATGATTGGCCTCGGTGTTGGGTAGTGTCCTCCATAATTGAATGTATTAGGACTTTTTGGTTTTATACCACCTAATAATCATGTCTAACGACATGACACAGGGACCTATTTATTATATTTAATATCTATAGGTTATGGGATTATTGTCTTCGGGTATGGCTACTGGTGTACAATGTATTGGGTGCGTGCACCCCACCGACCGTCAAATTATCCACCCTCCCCTTATGGCTACCACATGCGACCCTTCTGGAATCATGTTTAATATTTCTTATAACTTGCAACCCTTTTGGAAGCATGTTTATTATATCCAATTTTTATGCGTCTGCACATCTTAATTAAATTAATTTATTTATTTATTTTTATAATTATTCAAATTATTAATTTTTACAGTATTTTCACATATCTTTCAATTACTCAATATATTTACATACTTTTAACATTTCACATTTTATATATTTTATATTAATTATATATTTTCATATATTTTATCATTAATTATATATTTTTCACATATTTTACCATTTATCATATATTTTACCATTTACATCTGTTATGTATTTTTATATTCTATCATATTCTGCTATATGATATTACGGAATACTGTCTGCGTTGTATGATGCGCATACATGGGTGTGACGTTCGACCATTGTGATTCTGTGCGGCGGCATATGTACGACCAATGCGAGCGAACGCACATTCGTATGTATGTGTTGTATGTGGTTTGTTTTGTTTTTCCCATATTGCATTCTCGTCGCTACGATTACGGCGCACACGCGCTTATGTATGTGTGTACGGTTTGTTTTGAATTCTTATGCGCGCACGACCACGGTCGCTGCTGCACGAACGTTGCTGTTGCTGCTATTTGACATATTCGCTGTCTTCACTCTCTTGCAATGTTGTTTGGATGTGCAATATCAGTATTGTGATGATGTTCGTTGAGTATGGTCGCGTTGGTATGGTGTATGTTTTGTGCGGTTGTTGTTCGCGTCGTTCGCTTAAGTTGGTTTACGGTATACGGCTGGTATATTATGTTTCTTTGGTACGCTTTGTTGTCCGCTTAATTCGGTCGTAGTGTACGTTTGGTGTATTATGTTGGTGGGTTTTAAAGGTAAGAATTTTGGATCTCTACTTGATTTGTTTGTTATTCTCCACTAACGGGAAGATTGTTTTCGTTTTTCACTCTACCCCCCTTCGGTCATGTACCTTCTCCGGTACATGTCCATCACCTGCTGATGAGTCCTTTGGCATGGGACGAAAGTACTACAGGTATGCCCACATTTTGTCCTTCACGGACTATTTGAGTTGTTTGGTGTTGTTGTTTCTACTACATATGGATTTTGGTCTCTTGCCTTTTATTGTATCATTTTCTTATTGGTGTAATGGAGTATATATAATTGTTGTTTTCTGCATGTGGAATTTGGTTTTTTGCTTTTTATTTACTATTTGTGTTGTTGTGATGCTACATATGGAATTTGGTCTCTTGCTTTTTATTGTATCATTTTCTTATTGGTATAATGGTGTATATATATTTTCTGTTTTCTGCATGTGGAATTTGGTTTTTTGCTCTTTATTTACTATTTGATTATTGTGTGGTGGTTTTTATCCGCTGGATGCGATGTTTTTTGTCTACTGAATATTATGTTTTATCCGCTGATTACTACGTTTTTGTTGCTGGATGTAATTTTTTGTCCGATGGAATTTGGTCTCTTGCCTTTTATTGTATCATTTTCTTATTGGTGTAATGATGTATATATATTTTCTGATTTCTGCATGTGGAATTTGGTTTTTTGCTTTTTATTTACTATATGTGTTGTTGTTCTACTACATATGGATTTTGGTCTCTTGCCTTTTATTGTATCATTTTCTTATTGATGTAATGGTGTATATATATTTTCTGTTTTCTGCATGTGGAATTTGGTTTTTTGCTTTTTATTTGCTATTTGATTATTGTGTGATGGTTTTTATCCGCTGGATACGATGGTTTTTGTCTGCTGAGTATTATGTTTTATCCGCTGATTACCACGTTTTGTTGCTGGGTGTAATTTTTTGTCCGCTGGATACTGCGTTTTTTGTTTCGAAGTGTGATATTATATTATATGTATTATGCGTAAATATTACAGTATTTTTCTGATTATTGTATATTGTTTATATGACGCCAGCATATTTTTGCAATATGTAGCCCCCTGTATTTATATATAACCCTTTCTACTATGCTTGTTCAAATGCACCCTGAACTTTTGACCAGAACCCGTGAGATTAGATCAAACCCTGGGGCAATTGTTTATTGGTTCGAAAATAGTGGGGGTATGTTTTCAATTGTCGTCTCAACTTTTCCCGGCATAGGTGTCCAAAACTCCAGCCATCTTGGTCCAAGACTATACCATCTTGGAACACCACCATGTTTGGTGACGGTAATGGGCAACGCCAACAATTAGTCATTTGGTTATGATGGATGCTCCATTACCCCAACCTTTCATTTCTTTTTGTGAAGTATGATTGGCCTCGGTGTTGGGTAGTGTCCTCCATAATTGAATGTATTAGGACTTTTTGGTTTTATACCACCTAATAATCATGTCTAACGACATGACACAGGGACCTATTTATTATATTTAATATCTATAGGTTATGGGATTATTGTCTTCGGGTATGGCTACTGGTGTACAATGTATTGGGTGCGTGCACCCCACCGACCGTCAAATTATCCACCCTCCCCTTATGGCTACCACATGCGACCCTTCTGGAATCATGTTTAATATTTCTTATAACTTGCAACCCTTTTGGAAGCATGTTTATTATATCCAATTTTTATGCGTCTGCACATCTTAATTAAATTAATTTATTTATTTATTTTTATAATTATTCAAATTATTAATTTTTACAGTATTTTCACATATCTTTCAATTACTCAATATATTTACATACTTTTAACATTTCACATTTTATATATTTTATATTAATTATATATTTTCATATATTTTATCATTAATTATATATTTTTCACATATTTTACCATTTATCATATATTTTACCATTTACATCTGTTATGTATTTTTATATTCTATCATATTCTGCTATATGATATTACGGAATACTGTCTGCGTTGTATGATGCGCATACATGGGTGTGACGTTCGACCATTGTGATTCTGTGCGGCGGCATATGTACGACCAATGCGAGCGAACGCACATTCGTATGTATGTGTTGTATGTGGTTTGTTTTGTTTTTCCCATATTGCATTCTCGTCGCTACGATTACGGCGCACACGCGCTTATGTATGTGTGTACGGTTTGTTTTGAATTCTTATGCGCGCACGACCACGGTCGCTGCTGCACGAACGTTGCTGTTGCTGCTATTTGACATATTCGCTGTCTTCACTCTCTTGCAATGTTGTTTGGATGTGCAATATCAGTATTGTGATGATGTTCGTTGAGTATGGTCGCGTTGGTATGGTGTATGTTTTGTGCGGTTGTTGTTCGCGTCGTTCGCTTAAGTTGGTTTACGGTATACGGCTGGTATATTATGTTTCTTTGGTACGCTTTGTTGTCCGCTTAATTCGGTCGTAGTGTACGTTTGGTGTATTATGTTGGTGGGTTTTAAAGGTAAGAATTTTGGATCTCTACTTGATTTGTTTGTTATTCTCCACTAACGGGAAGATTGTTTTCGTTTTTCACTCTACCCCCCTTCGGTCATGTACCTTCTCCGGTACATGTCCATCACCTGCTGATGAGTCCTTTGGCATGGGACGAAAGTACTACAGGTATGCCCACATTTTGTCCTTCACGGACTATTTGAGTTGTTTGGTGTTGTTGTTTCTACTACATATGGATTTTGGTCTCTTGCCTTTTATTGTATCATTTTCTTATTGGTGTAATGGAGTATATATAATTGTTGTTTTCTGCATGTGGAATTTGGTTTTTTGCTTTTTATTTACTATTTGTGTTGTTGTGATGCTACATATGGAATTTGGTCTCTTGCTTTTTATTGTATCATTTTCTTATTGGTATAATGGTGTATATATATTTTCTGTTTTCTGCATGTGGAATTTGGTTTTTTGCTCTTTATTTACTATTTGATTATTGTGTGGTGGTTTTTATCCGCTGGATGCGATGTTTTTTGTCTACTGAATATTATGTTTTATCCGCTGATTACTACGTTTTTGTTGCTGGATGTAATTTTTTGTCCGATGGAATTTGGTCTCTTGCCTTTTATTGTATCATTTTCTTATTGGTGTAATGATGTATATATATTTTCTGATTTCTGCATGTGGAATTTGGTTTTTTGCTTTTTATTTACTATATGTGTTGTTGTTCTACTACATATGGATTTTGGTCTCTTGCCTTTTATTGTATCATTTTCTTATTGATGTAATGGTGTATATATATTTTCTGTTTTCTGCATGTGGAATTTGGTTTTTTGCTTTTTATTTGCTATTTGATTATTGTGTGATGGTTTTTATCCGCTGGATACGATGGTTTTTGTCTGCTGAGTATTATGTTTTATCCGCTGATTACCACGTTTTGTTGCTGGGTGTAATTTTTTGTCCGCTGGATACTGCGTTTTTTGTTTCGAAGTGTGATATTATATTATATGTATTATGCGTAAATATTACAGTATTTTTCTGATTATTGTATATTGTTTATATGACGCCAGCATATTTTTGCAATATGTAGCCCCCTGTATTTATATATAACCCTTTCTACTATGCTTGTTCAAATGCACCCTGAACTTTTGACCAGAACCCGTGAGATTAGATCAAACCCTGGGGCAATTGTTTATTGGTTCGAAAATAGTGGGGGTATGTTTTCAATTGTCGTCTCAACTTTTCCCGGCATAGGTGTCCAAAACTCCAGCCATCTTGGTCCAAGACTATACCATCTTGGAACACCACCATGTTTGGTGACGGTAATGGGCAACGCCAACAATTAGTCATTTGGTTATGATGGATGCTCCATTACCCCAACCTTTCATTTCTTTTTGTGAAGTATGATTGGCCTCGGTGTTGGGTAGTGTCCTCCATAATTGAATGTATTAGGACTTTTTGGTTTTATACCACCTAATAATCATGTCTAACGACATGACACAGGGACCTATTTATTATATTTAATATCTATAGGTTATGGGATTATTGTCTTCGGGTATGGCTACTGGTGTACAATGTATTGGGTGCGTGCACCCCACCGACCGTCAAATTATCCACCCTCCCCTTATGGCTACCACATGCGACCCTTCTGGAATCATGTTTAATATTTCTTATAACTTGCAACCCTTTTGGAAGCATGTTTATTATATCCAATTTTTATGCGTCTGCACATCTTAATTAAATTAATTTATTTATTTATTTTTATAATTATTCAAATTATTAATTTTTACAGTATTTTCACATATCTTTCAATTACTCAATATATTTACATACTTTTAACATTTCACATTTTATATATTTTATATTAATTATATATTTTCATATATTTTATCATTAATTATATATTTTTCACATATTTTACCATTTATCATATATTTTACCATTTACATCTGTTATGTATTTTTATATTCTATCATATTCTGCTATATGATATTACGGAATACTGTCTGCGTTGTATGATGCGCATACATGGGTGTGACGTTCGACCATTGTGATTCTGTGCGGCGGCATATGTACGACCAATGCGAGCGAACGCACATTCGTATGTATGTGTTGTATGTGGTTTGTTTTGTTTTTCCCATATTGCATTCTCGTCGCTACGATTACGGCGCACACGCGCTTATGTATGTGTGTACGGTTTGTTTTGAATTCTTATGCGCGCACGACCACGGTCGCTGCTGCACGAACGTTGCTGTTGCTGCTATTTGACATATTCGCTGTCTTCACTCTCTTGCAATGTTGTTTGGATGTGCAATATCAGTATTGTGATGATGTTCGTTGAGTATGGTCGCGTTGGTATGGTGTATGTTTTGTGCGGTTGTTGTTCGCGTCGTTCGCTTAAGTTGGTTTACGGTATACGGCTGGTATATTATGTTTCTTTGGTACGCTTTGTTGTCCGCTTAATTCGGTCGTAGTGTACGTTTGGTGTATTATGTTGGTGGGTTTTAAAGGTAAGAATTTTGGATCTCTACTTGATTTGTTTGTTATTCTCCACTAACGGGAAGATTGTTTTCGTTTTTCACTCTACCCCCCTTCGGTCATGTACCTTCTCCGGTACATGTCCATCACCTGCTGATGAGTCCTTTGGCATGGGACGAAAGTACTACAGGTATGCCCACATTTTGTCCTTCACGGACTATTTGAGTTGTTTGGTGTTGTTGTTTCTACTACATATGGATTTTGGTCTCTTGCCTTTTATTGTATCATTTTCTTATTGGTGTAATGGAGTATATATAATTGTTGTTTTCTGCATGTGGAATTTGGTTTTTTGCTTTTTATTTACTATTTGTGTTGTTGTGATGCTACATATGGAATTTGGTCTCTTGCTTTTTATTGTATCATTTTCTTATTGGTATAATGGTGTATATATATTTTCTGTTTTCTGCATGTGGAATTTGGTTTTTTGCTCTTTATTTACTATTTGATTATTGTGTGGTGGTTTTTATCCGCTGGATGCGATGTTTTTTGTCTACTGAATATTATGTTTTATCCGCTGATTACTACGTTTTTGTTGCTGGATGTAATTTTTTGTCCGATGGAATTTGGTCTCTTGCCTTTTATTGTATCATTTTCTTATTGGTGTAATGATGTATATATATTTTCTGATTTCTGCATGTGGAATTTGGTTTTTTGCTTTTTATTTACTATATGTGTTGTTGTTCTACTACATATGGATTTTGGTCTCTTGCCTTTTATTGTATCATTTTCTTATTGATGTAATGGTGTATATATATTTTCTGTTTTCTGCATGTGGAATTTGGTTTTTTGCTTTTTATTTGCTATTTGATTATTGTGTGATGGTTTTTATCCGCTGGATACGATGGTTTTTGTCTGCTGAGTATTATGTTTTATCCGCTGATTACCACGTTTTGTTGCTGGGTGTAATTTTTTGTCCGCTGGATACTGCGTTTTTTGTTTCGAAGTGTGATATTATATTATATGTATTATGCGTAAATATTACAGTATTTTTCTGATTATTGTATATTGTTTATATGACGCCAGCATATTTTTGCAATATGTAGCCCCCTGTATTTATATATAACCCTTTCTACTATGCTTGTTCAAATGCACCCTGAACTTTTGACCAGAACCCGTGAGATTAGATCAAACCCTGGGGCAATTGTTTATTGGTTCGAAAATAGTGGGGGTATGTTTTCAATTGTCGTCTCAACTTTTCCCGGCATAGGTGTCCAAAACTCCAGCCATCTTGGTCCAAGACTATACCATCTTGGAACACCACCATGTTTGGTGACGGTAATGGGCAACGCCAACAATTAGTCATTTGGTTATGATGGATGCTCCATTACCCCAACCTTTCATTTCTTTTTGTGAAGTATGATTGGCCTCGGTGTTGGGTAGTGTCCTCCATAATTGAATGTATTAGGACTTTTTGGTTTTATACCACCTAATAATCATGTCTAACGACATGACACAGGGACCTATTTATTATATTTAATATCTATAGGTTATGGGATTATTGTCTTCGGGTATGGCTACTGGTGTACAATGTATTGGGTGCGTGCACCCCACCGACCGTCAAATTATCCACCCTCCCCTTATGGCTACCACATGCGACCCTTCTGGAATCATGTTTAATATTTCTTATAACTTGCAACCCTTTTGGAAGCATGTTTATTATATCCAATTTTTATGCGTCTGCACATCTTAATTAAATTAATTTATTTATTTATTTTTATAATTATTCAAATTATTAATTTTTACAGTATTTTCACATATCTTTCAATTACTCAATATATTTACATACTTTTAACATTTCACATTTTATATATTTTATATTAATTATATATTTTCATATATTTTATCATTAATTATATATTTTTCACATATTTTACCATTTATCATATATTTTACCATTTACATCTGTTATGTATTTTTATATTCTATCATATTCTGCTATATGATATTACGGAATACTGTCTGCGTTGTATGATGCGCATACATGGGTGTGACGTTCGACCATTGTGATTCTGTGCGGCGGCATATGTACGACCAATGCGAGCGAACGCACATTCGTATGTATGTGTTGTATGTGGTTTGTTTTGTTTTTCCCATATTGCATTCTCGTCGCTACGATTACGGCGCACACGCGCTTATGTATGTGTGTACGGTTTGTTTTGAATTCTTATGCGCGCACGACCACGGTCGCTGCTGCACGAACGTTGCTGTTGCTGCTATTTGACATATTCGCTGTCTTCACTCTCTTGCAATGTTGTTTGGATGTGCAATATCAGTATTGTGATGATGTTCGTTGAGTATGGTCGCGTTGGTATGGTGTATGTTTTGTGCGGTTGTTGTTCGCGTCGTTCGCTTAAGTTGGTTTACGGTATACGGCTGGTATATTATGTTTCTTTGGTACGCTTTGTTGTCCGCTTAATTCGGTCGTAGTGTACGTTTGGTGTATTATGTTGGTGGGTTTTAAAGGTAAGAATTTTGGATCTCTACTTGATTTGTTTGTTATTCTCCACTAACGGGAAGATTGTTTTCGTTTTTCACTCTACCCCCCTTCGGTCATGTACCTTCTCCGGTACATGTCCATCACCTGCTGATGAGTCCTTTGGCATGGGACGAAAGTACTACAGGTATGCCCACATTTTGTCCTTCACGGACTATTTGAGTTGTTTGGTGTTGTTGTTCTGCTACATATGGATTTTGGTCTCTTGCCTTGTATTGTATCATTTTCTTATTGGTGTAATGGAGTATATATAATTGTTGTTTTCTGCATGTGAAATTTGGTTTTTTGCTTTTTATTTACTATTTGTGTTGTTGTGCTGCTACATATGGAATTTGGTCTCTTTCTTTTTATTGTATCATTTTCTTATTGGTATAATGGTGTATATATATTTTCTGTTTTCTGCATGTGGAATTTGATTTTTTGCTTTTTATTAATTATTTGATTATTGTGTGGTGGTTTTTATCCGCTGGATGCGATGTTTTTGTCTACTGAATATTATGTTTTATCCGCTGATTACTACGTTTTTGTTGCTGGATATAATTTTTTGTCCGATGGAATTTGGTCTCTTGCCTTTTATTGTATCATTTTCTTATTGGTGTAATGGTGTATATATATTTTCTGTTTTCTACATGTGGAATTTGGTTTTTTGCTTTTTATTTACTATATGTGTTGTTGTTCTGCTACATATAGATTTTGGTCTCTTGCCTTTTATTGTATCATTTTCTTATTGATGTAATGGTGTATATATATTTTCTGTTTTCTGCATGTGGAATTTGGTTTTTTGCTTTTTATTTACTATTTGATTATTGTGTGATGGTTTTTATCCGCTGGATAAGATGGTTTTTGTCTACTGAATATTATGTTTTATCCGCTGATTACCACGTTTTGTTGCTGGGTGTAATTTTTTGTCCGCTGGATACTGCGTTTTTTGTTTTGAAGTTTGATATTATATTATATGTATTATGTGTAAATATTACAGTATTTTTTCTGATTATTGTATATTGTTTATATGACGCCAGCATATTTTTGCAATATGTAGCCCCCTGTATTTATCTATAACTCTTTCTACTATGCTTGTTCAAATGCACCCTGAACTTTTGACCAGAACCCGTGAGATTAGATCAAACCCTGGGGCAATTGTTTATTGGTTCGAAAATAGTGGGGGTACTTGTTTGATCTTCGTCCCAACTTTCCCGGCATAGGTATCTAACGCCTCAGCCATATTGGAACACCACCATGATTGGTAACGGCAATGGATATCGCCAACAATTAGTGATTTGGTTGTGTTGAATGCCCCATTACCCCAACCTTTCATTTCTTTTTGTAAAGTATGATTGGCCACGGTGTTGGGTAGCGTCCTCCATAATTGAATGTGATAGGATTTCTGGTTTTGTACCACCTGATAATTATGTCTAACGGCATGATTTTAATGTATATATTTTTTTGTTTATTATATTATATAGTTTTATGGGATTATTTCTTCGGGTATGGCTACTGGTGTACAATGTATTGGGTGCATGCACCCCACCGACCGTCAAATTACCCACTCTCCTCTTATGGCTACCACATGCGACCCTTCTGGAATCATGTTTAATATTTCTTATAACTTGCAACCCTTTTGGAAGCATGTTTATTATTTCCAATTTTTATGCGTCTGTACATCTTAATTAAATTAATTTATTTATTTATTTATTTTTATAATTATTCAAATTATTAATTTTTTACAGTATTTTCACATATCTTTCAATTACTCAATCTATTTTACATATTTTTAATATTTCACATTTTATATATTTTACATTAATTATATATTTTCATATATTTTATCATTAATTATATATTTTTCATATATTTTACCATTTATCATATATATATTATATTTATTATATTTTACAATTTACATTTGTTATGTATTTTTATATTCTATCATATTCTGCTATATGATATTACGGAATACTGTCTGCGTTGTATGATGCGCATACATGTGTGTGACGTTCGACCATTGTGATTCTGTGCGGCGGCATATGTACAACCAATGCGAGCGAATGCACATGCGTATGTATGTGTGTTTGGTTTGTTTTGTTTTTCCCATATTGCATTCTCGTCGCTACGATTACGGCGCACACGCGCGTATGTATGTGTGTATGGTTTGTTTTGAATTCTTATGCGCGCACGACCACGGTCGCTGCTGCACGAACGTATCTGTTGCTGCTATTTGACATATTCGCTGTCTTCACTCTCTTGCAATGTTGTTTGGATGTGCAATATCAGTATTGTGATGATGTTCGCTGAGTATGGTCGCGTTGGTATGGTGTATGGTTGGTGCGGTTGTTGTTCGCGTCGTTCGCTTAAGTTGGTTTACGGTATACGGCTGGTGTATTATGTTTCTTTGGTACGTTTTGTTGTGCGCTTAATTCGGTTGTAGTGTACGTTTGGTATATTATGTTGGTGTGTTTTAAAGGTAAGAATTTTGGATCTCTACTTGATTTGTTTGTTATTCTCCACTAACGGGAAGATTGTTTTCTTTTTTCACTCTACCCCCCTTCGGTCATGTACCTCCTCCGGTACATGTCCATCACCTGCTGATGAGTCCTTTGGCATGGGACGAAAGTACTACAGGTATGCCCACATTTTGTCCTTCACGGACTATTTGAGTTGTTTGGTGTTGTTGTTTCTACTACATATGGATTTTGGTCTCTTGCCTTTTATTGTATCATTTTCTTATTGGTGTAATGGAGTATATATAATTGTTGTTTTCTGCATGTGGAATTTGGTTTTTTGCTTTTTATTTACTATTTGTGTTGTTGTGATGCTACATATGGAATTTGGTCTCTTGCTTTTTATTGTATCATTTTCTTATTGGTATAATGGTGTATATATATTTTCTGTTTTCTGCATGTGGAATTTGGTTTTTTGCTCTTTATTTACTATTTGATTATTGTGTGGTGGTTTTTATCCGCTGGATGCGATGTTTTTTGTCTACTGAATATTATGTTTTATCCGCTGATTACTACGTTTTTGTTGCTGGATGTAATTTTTTGTCCGATGGAATTTGGTCTCTTGCCTTTTATTGTATCATTTTCTTATTGGTGTAATGATGTATATATATTTTCTGATTTCTGCATGTGGAATTTGGTTTTTTGCTTTTTATTTACTATATGTGTTGTTGTTCTACTACATATGGATTTTGGTCTCTTGCCTTTTATTGTATCATTTTCTTATTGATGTAATGGTGTATATATATTTTCTGTTTTCTGCATGTGGAATTTGGTTTTTTGCTTTTTATTTGCTATTTGATTATTGTGTGATGGTTTTTATCCGCTGGATACGATGGTTTTTGTCTGCTGAGTATTATGTTTTATCCGCTGATTACCACGTTTTGTTGCTGGGTGTAATTTTTTGTCCGCTGGATACTGCGTTTTTTGTTTCGAAGTGTGATATTATATTATATGTATTATGCGTAAATATTACAGTATTTTTCTGATTATTGTATATTGTTTATATGACGCCAGCATATTTTTGCAATATGTAGCCCCCTGTATTTATATATAACCCTTTCTACTACACCGGACCAAACCTGAGGGGCGGATTGGCACAGAAAAAGGTTGAATGGGAAAATTGGGGAAAATTCGGGGTAAATAATATGACTTTTCTATCTTTCTAGGTTAAGTCCCAGGTAAGTAGTACATACTTTATATAATAATTGGTTTCTTTCTTTTTCAGGTTGCAGCATATAATCATTTCTTCCTTTGAGTAATAGGTTATCTTTGGTGTTTTATTAATTGCTTGTGCATTATGCAGTATAATAGAGGTTTTTTGAGCTTTTCACAATATGTTAGGAATCCTACTGATGAGACCCTTGGCGGAGGTCGAAAGCGCTATAGGAATGCCATATAGGCCTACACGGCGGTTAGGGTACATTAGTATGTTGTTGTAGTTTATTTTCAATATATGTGGAATACAGCATATTATTGAAGCACCAAACTTCCAAGAGTGCCTAGGGGTTGCAAATTTTCTTTAATAATAATAACTTTAATTCTATTTTCAGGTTTTGTTTATATATCTTTTCAGGTACACACTACTATTTATTTGTAAGTATATTATAAATTTATATGTCGAAAATAAGTTACCTCCTGCTGAGTTATTAGCCGGAGAGGGGGAAATTTTAAAGGCGATACGGGTCATTATTGGCTAACGTATCGATATAGCACTATGTCCGCGAGAATTCCTACAAGTTGTGGGTTGACTACTCCACATCTTGGGCATGACAGATTAGTACAGGGCCCTAGGTTATTAACTCTATTTTATAAAAATCATGTGTATACCAAAAAAAGAATGACCCTAATAGCATACTATAGGCCAACACCCTGACATTGACACACGGACATGGCCAAAAACGTTAGATCAGTTTGCCCTAAGGGGTCTTAGGATTCCGAGTATTTGCGTATACACCTCCTTATTTTTACAAGAATGTAATAATATACACTATAATAGAACTCGATTATGCAATATGTGAATTGAATAATTACCGGGAGCATAAATATCATAATATATAATTCTCTTGAGAGTGTTTGTTACGGTCCTCGTGTGCAGTCTGGGAACTCGGTACAACCTGTTGCAAAGCACTCACCCGTGGATCATGATATATATTTCTCTTGGGAATGTGAGTTACAGTCCTCGTGTGCAGTCTGGGAACAAGGTACAACCTGTTGCAAAGCACTCACCCAGAGGATGAGTTCATAATAATTTGTGTTTTGGCCCTAGCGGCAGTAGTGCCGTCATCATTTAGAATATCAAAACTTGCGAATGCATTTAACTAATATTGTGTGAAATAGTAAGAATGTCAAACCGTAATTCAATAATAAGTACATGAGACAACCCTCGTTTCGCAATATTCGATGGGGTAAAATTCATTTTCAGTAAATTCATATCCTTAATTCTCGTCGAGAATATAAATTACACTTTGAATTAAATTATAATAACATAAAGAATCATAATAACATGTGAAACTGGCCAGTGTCGATTAATAAGTTCTCATTCAAAAGTAATCAATACCTTACATTCCCCGTATATATTATTTTGTATGTATGTCTATTATTTTATATGACTGTGTTCATATGGGATGAACCTATTTTGTTTCGCAATTGTTTTGTGTGTTCCCATATTTTGAGTAATAGGTACTGTTTAACACAATAGGCAGTAGATCTCTTGATAGGAATCAGTACTAACCGAACGATAGGAGGCACAGGACCGGTCTTCGCTTTGTGAAGATGTATGGTGCAAGTATTAAATTGAATATTTTCTCCTATCTCTTTTCTATCACTACTATTTCCACCATTGTTGTGTCTGTAACATAGGGCTTAGCTTGGGCGGGTGTTATATTGAACCGTATGTGGATGCGAGTGGCGCACACACATGCGTATGTACATTCATTCGAATGCAAATTCTTGATGAGTTGCATATGCCTGTAGGTGCTCTACCTGTATGCATATATTCTGTGGATTTTCCTGGCAAGTTCTTGTTTTTCCTGTTACATGGGAACAAGAACGAGCGATTTTGCCTTTAGTGTCTAATTGCGTGTCTCATTTGTATGGTGTCCGCATCATATAGCTTTACTTCCTGAAACAATGGATACCATTGCGTGTTGACACCGGACCAAACCTGAGGGGCGGATTGGCACAGAAAAAGGTTGAATGGGAAAATTGGGGAAAATTCGGGGTAAATAATATGACTTTTCTATCTTTCTAGGTTAAGTCCCAGGTAAGTAGTACATACTTTATATAATAATTGGTTTCTTTCTTTTTCAGGTTGCAGCATATAATCATTTCTTCCTTTGAGTAATAGGTTATCTTTGGTGTTTTATTAATTGCTTGTGCATTATGCAGTATAATAGAGGTTTTTGAGCTTTTCACAATATGTTAGGAATCCTACTGATGAGACCCTTGGCGGAGGTCGAAAGCGCTATAGGAATGCCATATAGGCCTACACGGCGGTTAGGGTACATTAGTATGTTGTTGTAGTTTATTTTCAATATATGTGGAATACAGCATATTATTGAAGCACCAAACTTCCAAGAGTGCCTAGGGGTTGCAAATTTTCTTTAATAATAATAACTTTAATTCTATTTTCAGGTTTTGTTTATATATCTTTTCAGGTACACACTACTATTTATTTGTAAGTATATTATAAATTTATATGTCGAAAATAAGTTACCTCCTGCTGAGTTATTAGCCGGAGAGGGGGAAATTTTAAAGGCGATACGGGTCATTATTGGCTAACGTATCGATATAGCACTATGTCCGCGAGAATTCCTACAAGTTGTGGGTTGACTACTCCACATCTTGGGCATGACAGATTAGTACAGGGCCCTAGGTTATTAACTCTATTTTATAAAAATCATCAATATATGTGGAATACAGCATATTATTGAAGCACCAAACTTCCAAGAGTGCATAGGGGTTGCAAATTTCCTTAATAATAATAACTTTAATTCTATTTTCAGGTTCTGTTTATATATATTTTTTTCAGGTACACACTACGGATTATTTGTAAGTATATTATACATTTATATATGGGAATTAGTAACCTCCTGCTGAGTTATTAGCCGGAGTTGGGGAAATTTTAAAGGCGATACGAGTCATTATTGGCTACCGTATCGATATAGCACTATGTCCATGGAAATTCCTACAAGTTGTGGGTTGACTACTCCACATCTTGGGCATGACAGATTAGTACAGGGCCCTAGGTTATTAACTCTATTTTATAAAAATCATGCGTACAACCTGTTGCAAAGCACTCACCCGTGGATCATGATATATATTTCTCTTGGGAACATGAATTACAGTCTTCGTGTGCAGTCTGGGATCAAGGTACAACCTGATGCAAAGCACTCACCCGGAGGATCAGTACATAATAATTTGTGTTTTTGGCACTAGCGCCGTCATCATTGAAAATATTATAACTTGCGAATGCATTTAACTAATATTGTGTGAAATAGTAAGCATGTCAAACCGTAATCAATAATAAGTACATGAGACAACCCTCGTTTCGCAATATTCGATGGGGTAAAATTCATATTCAGTAAATTCATATCCTTAATTCTCGTCGAGAATATAAATTACATTTTGAATTAAATTATAATAACATAAAGAATCATAATAACATGTGAAACTGGCCAGTGTCGATTACTAAGTTCTCATTCAAAAGTATTCAATACCTTACATTCCCCGTATATATTATTTTGTATGTATGTCTATTATTTTATATGCCTGTGTTCATATGGGATGAACCTATTTAGTTTCGCAATTGTTTTGTGTGTTCCCATATTTTGAGTAATAGGTACTGTTTAACATAATAGGCAGTAGATCTCTTGATAGGGAATCAGTACTAACCGAACGATAGGAGGCACAAGACCGGTCTTTGCTCTGTGAAGATGTATGGTGCAAGTATTAAGTTGAATATTTCTCCTATCAATTTTCTGTCACTAATATTTCCACCATTGAGTCTGTAACATAGGGCTTAGCTTGGGTGGGTGTTATATTGAACCGTATGTGGATGCGAGTGGCGCACACACATGCGTATGCACATTCATTCGAATGCAAATTCTTGATGAGTTGCATATGCCTGTAGGTGCTCTACCTGTATGCATATATTCTGTGCATTTTCCTGGCAAGTTCTTGTTTTTCCTGTTACATGGGAACAAGAACGAGCGATTTTGCCTTTAGTGTCTAAATGCGTGTCTCATTTGTATGGTGTCCGCATCATATAGCTTTACTTCCTGAAACAATGGATACCATTGCGTGTTGACACCGGACCAAACCTGAGGGGCGGATTGGCACAGAAAAAGGTTGAATGGGAAAATTGGGGAAAATTCGGGGTAACTAATATGACTTTTCTATCTTTCTAGGTTAATTCTCAGGTAAGTAGAACATACTTTTTTTAATAATTGGTTTCTTTCTTTTTCAGGTTGCAGCATATAATAATTTTTTCCTTTAAGTAATAGGTTATCTTTGGTGTTTGTTAATTGTTTTCTGCATTATGCAGTATATTTTAGTGGTTTTTAAGCTTTTCACAATTTGTTAGGAATCCTACTGATGAGACCCTTGGCGGAGGTCGAAAGCGCTATAGGAATGCCATATAGGCCTACACGGCGGTTAGGGTACATTAGTATGTTGTCGTAGTTTATTTTCAATATATGTGGAATACAGCATATTATTGATGCACCAAACTTCCAAGAGTGCATAGGGGTTGCAAAATTTCTGTAATAATAATAACTTTAATTCTATTTTTAGGTTCTGTTTATATATCTTTTTCAGGTACACACTACGGATTAGTTGTAAGTATATTACACACTTATATATTGGAAATGAGTAACCTCCTGCTGAGTTATTAGCCGGAGTTTGGGAAATTTTAAATGCGATACTAGTCATTATTGGCTACCGTATCGATATAGCACTATGTCCGCGAAAATTCCTACAAGTTGTGGGTTGACTACTCCACATCTTGGGCATGACAGATTAGTACAGGGCCCTAGGTTATTAACTCTATTTTATAAAAATCAAAAGAACGAGCGATTTTGCCTTTAGTGTCTAATTGCGTGTCTCATTTGTATGGTGTCCGCATCATATAGCTTTACTTCCTGAAACAATGGATACCATTGCGTGTTGGCACCGGACCAAACCTGGGGGGCGGATTGGCATGGAAAAAGGTCGAATGGGAAAATTGGGGAAAATTCGGGGTAACTAATATGACTTTTTTATCTTTCTAGGTTAAGTTCCAGGTAAGTAGAACATACATTTCGTAATAATTGGTTTTTTCTTTTTCAGGTTCCTGCATATAATAATTTTTCCCTTAAGTTTTAGGTTATTTACGGTGTTATTATTTGTTTGTGCATTATGCAGTATATTTTAGTGGTTTTTGAGCTTTTCACAATTTGTTAGGAATCCTACTGATGAGACCCTTGGCGGAGGTCGAAAGCGCTATAGGAATGCCATATAGGCCTACACGGCGGTTAGGGTACATTAGTATGTTGTTGTAGTTTATTTTCAATATGTGTGGAATACAGCATATTATTGAAGCACCAAACTTCCAAGAGTGCATAGGGGTTGCCAATTTTCTTTAATAATAATAACTTTAACTCTATTTTCAGGTTCTGTTTATATATATCTTTTTCAGGTACACACTACGGATTATTTGTAAGTATATTATACACTTATATATGGGAATTAGTAACCTCCTGCTGAGTTATTAGCCGGAGTTGGGGAAATTTTAAAGGCGATACGGGTCATTATTGGCTACCGTATCGATATAGCACTATGTCCATGAAAATTCCTACAAGTTGTGGGTTGACTACTCCACATCTTGGGCATGACAGATTAGTACAGGGCCCTAGGTTATTAACTCTATTTTATAAAAATCATGCGTATACCAAAAAAAGAATGACCCTAATAGCATACGATAAGCCAACACCCTGACATTGACACACGGACATGGCCGAAAACGTTAGATCAGTTTGCCCTAAGGGGTCTTAGGATTCCGAGTATTTGCGTATACACCTCCTTATTTTTACAAGAATGTAATAATATACACTTTAATAGAACTCGATCATGCAATATGTGAATTGAATAATTACCGGGAGCATAAATATCATAATATATAATTCTCTTGAGAGTGTTTGTTACGGTCCTCGTGTGCAGTCTGGGATCAAGGTACAACCTGATGCAAAGCACTCACCCGTGGATCATGATATATATTTCTCTTGGGAATATGAGTAACAGTCCTCGTGTGCAGTCTGGGAACAAGGTACAACCTGTTGCAAAGCACTCACCCAGAGGATGAATACATAATAATTTTGTGTTTTGGCCCTAGCGGCAGTAGTGCCGTCATTATTCAGAATATCGTAACTTGCAAATGCATTTAACTAATATTTTATGAAATAGTAAGCATGTCAAACCGTGATTCAATAATAAGTACATGAGACGACCCTCGTTTCGCGATACTCGAAGGGGTAAAATTCATATTCCGTAAATTCATATCCTTAATTCTCGTCGAGAATATAAATTACACTTTGAATTAAATTATAATGACTTAAAGAATCATAATAACATGTGAAACTGGCCAGTGTCGATTAATAAGTTCTCATTCAAAAGTAGTCAATACCTTACATTCCCCGTATAAATTATTTTGTATGTATCTCTATTATTGTATATGCCTGTGTTCATATGGGATGAACCTATTTAGTGTCGCAATTGTTTTGTGTGTTCCCATATTTTGAGTAATAGGTACTGTTTAACATAATAGGCAGTAGATCTCTTGATAGGGAATCAGTACTAACCGAACGATAGGAGGCACAAGACCGGTCTTTGCTCTGTGAAGATGTATGGTGCAAGTATTAAGTTGAATATTTCTCCTATCAATTTTCTGTCACTAATATTTCCACCATTGAGTCTGTAACATAGGGCTTAGCTTGGGTGGGTGTTATATTGAACCGTATGTGGATGCGAGTGGCGCACACACATGCGTATGTACATTCATTCGAATGCAAATTCTTGATGAGTTGCATATGCCTGTAGGTGCTCTACCTGTATGCATATATTCTGTGGATTTTCCTGGCAAGTTCTTGTTTTTCCTGTTACATGGGAACAAGAACGAGCGATTTTGCCTTTAGTGTCTAATTGCGTGTCTCATTTGTATGGTGTCCGCATCATATAGCTTTACTTCCTGAAACAATGGATACCATTGCGTGTTGGCACCGGACCAAACCTGAGGGGCGGATTGGCATAGAAAAAGGTCGAATGGGAAAATTGGGGAAAATTCGGGGTAACTAATATGACTTTTTTATCTTTCTAGGTTAAGTTCCAGGTAAGTAGAACATACATTTCGTAATAATTGGTTTTTTCTTTTTCAGGTTCCTGCATATAATAATTTTTCCCTTAAGTTTTAGGTTATTTACGGTGTTATTATTTGTTTGTGCATTATGCAGTATATTTTAGTGGTTTTTGAGCTTTTCACAATTTGTTAGGAATCCTACTGATGAGACCCTTGGCGGAGGTCGAAAGCGCTATAGGAATGCCATATAGGCCTACACGGCGGTTAGGGTACATTAGTATGTTGTTGTAGTTTATTTTCAATATGTGTGGAATACAGCATATTATTGAAGCACCAAACTTCCAAGAGTGCATAGGGGTTGCCAATTTTCTTTAATAATAATAACTTTAACTCTATTTTCAGGTTCTGTTTATATATATCTTTTTCAGGTACACACTACGGATTATTTGTAAGTATATTATACACTTATATATGGGAATTAGTAACCTCCTGCTGAGTTATTAGCCGGAGTTGGGGAAATTTTAAAGGCGATACGGGTCATTATTGGCTACCGTATCGATATAGCACTATGTCCATGAAAATTCCTACAAGTTGTGGGTTGACTACTCCACATCTTGGGCATGACAGATTAGTACAGGGCCCTAGGTTATTAACTCTATTTTATAAAAATCATGCGTATACCAAAAAAAGAATGACCCTAATAGCATACGATAAGCCAACACCCTGACATTGACACACGGACATGGCCGAAAACGTTAGATCAGTTTGCCCTAAGGGGTCTTAGGATTCCGAGTATTTGCGTATACACCTCCTTATTTTTACAAGAATGTAATAATATACACTTTAATAGAACTCGATCATGCAATATGTGAATTGAATAATTACCGGGAGCATAAATATCATAATATATAATTCTCTTGAGAGTGTTTGTTACGGTCCTCGTGTGCAGTCTGGGATCAAGGTACAACCTGATGCAAAGCACTCACCCGTGGATCATGATATATATTTCTCTTGGGAATATGAGTAACAGTCCTCGTGTGCAGTCTGGGAACAAGGTACAACCTGTTGCAAAGCACTCACCCAGAGGATGAATACATAATAATTTTGTGTTTTGGCCCTAGCGGCAGTAGTGCCGTCATTATTCAGAATATCGTAACTTGCAAATGCATTTAACTAATATTTTATGAAATAGTAAGCATGTCAAACCGTGATTCAATAATAAGTACATGAGACGACCCTCGTTTCGCGATACTCGAAGGGGTAAAATTCATATTCCGTAAATTCATATCCTTAATTCTCGTCGAGAATATAAATTACACTTTGAATTAAATTATAATGACTTAAAGAATCATAATAACATGTGAAACTGGCCAGTGTCGATTAATAAGTTCTCATTCAAAAGTAGTCAATACCTTACATTCCCCGTATAAATTATTTTGTATGTATCTCTATTATTGTATATGCCTGTGTTCATATGGGATGAACCTATTTAGTGTCGCAATTGTTTTGTGTGTTCCCATATTTTGAGTAATAGGTACTGTTTAACATAATAGGCAGTAGATCTCTTGATAGGGAATCAGTACTAACCGAACGATAGGAGGCACAAGACCGGTCTTTGCTCTGTGAAGATGTATGGTGCAAGTATTAAGTTGAATATTTCTCCTATCAATTTTCTGTCACTAATATTTCCACCATTGAGTCTGTAACATAGGGCTTAGCTTGGGTGGGTGTTATATTGAACCGTATGTGGATGCGAGTGGCGCACACACATGCGTATGTACATTCATTCGAATGCAAATTCTTGATGAGTTGCATATGCCTGTAGGTGCTCTACCTGTATGCATATATTCTGTGGATTTTCCTGGCAAGTTCTTGTTTTTCCTGTTACATGGGAACAAGAACGAGCGATTTTGCCTTTAGTGTCTAATTGCGTGTCTCATTTGTATGGTGTCCGCATCATATAGCTTTACTTCCTGAAACAATGGATACCATTGCGTGTTGGCACCGGACCAAACCTGAGGGGCGGATTGGCATAGAAAAAGGTCGAATGGGAAAATTGGGGAAAATTCGGGGTAACTAATATGACTTTTTTATCTTTCTAGGTTAAGTTCCAGGTAAGTAGAACATACATTTCGTAATAATTGGTTTTTTCTTTTTCAGGTTCCTGCATATAATAATTTTTCCCTTAAGTTTTAGGTTATTTACGGTGTTATTATTTGTTTGTGCATTATGCAGTATATTTTAGTGGTTTTTGAGCTTTTCACAATTTGTTAGGAATCCTACTGATGAGACCCTTGGCGGAGGTCGAAAGCGCTATAGGAATGCCATATAGGCCTACACGGCGGTTAGGGTACATTAGTATGTTGTTGTAGTTTATTTTCAATATGTGTGGAATACAGCATATTATTGAAGCACCAAACTTCCAAGAGTGCATAGGGGTTGCCAATTTTCTTTAATAATAATAACTTTAACTCTATTTTCAGGTTCTGTTTATATATATCTTTTTCAGGTACACACTACGGATTATTTGTAAGTATATTATACACTTATATATGGGAATTAGTAACCTCCTGCTGAGTTATTAGCCGGAGTTGGGGAAATTTTAAAGGCGATACGGGTCATTATTGGCTACCGTATCGATATAGCACTATGTCCATGAAAATTCCTACAAGTTGTGGGTTGACTACTCCACATCTTGGGCATGACAGATTAGTACAGGGCCCTAGGTTATTAACTCTATTTTATAAAAATCATGCGTATACCAAAAAAAGAATGACCCTAATAGCATACGATAAGCCAACACCCTGACATTGACACACGGACATGGCCGAAAACGTTAGATCAGTTTGCCCTAAGGGGTCTTAGGATTCCGAGTATTTGCGTATACACCTCCTTATTTTTACAAGAATGTAATAATATACACTTTAATAGAACTCGATCATGCAATATGTGAATTGAATAATTACCGGGAGCATAAATATCATAATATATAATTCTCTTGAGAGTGTTTGTTACGGTCCTCGTGTGCAGTCTGGGATCAAGGTACAACCTGATGCAAAGCACTCACCCGTGGATCATGATATATATTTCTCTTGGGAATATGAGTAACAGTCCTCGTGTGCAGTCTGGGAACAAGGTACAACCTGTTGCAAAGCACTCACCCAGAGGATGAATACATAATAATTTTGTGTTTTGGCCCTAGCGGCAGTAGTGCCGTCATTATTCAGAATATCGTAACTTGCAAATGCATTTAACTAATATTTTATGAAATAGTAAGCATGTCAAACCGTGATTCAATAATAAGTACATGAGACGACCCTCGTTTCGCGATACTCGAAGGGGTAAAATTCATATTCCGTAAATTCATATCCTTAATTCTCGTCGAGAATATAAATTACACTTTGAATTAAATTATAATGACTTAAAGAATCATAATAACATGTGAAACTGGCCAGTGTCGATTAATAAGTTCTCATTCAAAAGTAGTCAATACCTTACATTCCCCGTATAAATTATTTTGTATGTATCTCTATTATTGTATATGCCTGTGTTCATATGGGATGAACCTATTTAGTGTCGCAATTGTTTTGTGTGTTCCCATATTTTGAGTAATAGGTACTGTTTAACATAATAGGCAGTAGATCTCTTGATAGGGAATCAGTACTAACCGAACGATAGGAGGCACAAGACCGGTCTTTGCTCTGTGAAGATGTATGGTGCAAGTATTAAGTTGAATATTTCTCCTATCAATTTTCTGTCACTAATATTTCCACCATTGAGTCTGTAACATAGGGCTTAGCTTGGGTGGGTGTTATATTGAACCGTATGTGGATGCGAGTGGCGCACACACATGCGTATGTACATTCATTCGAATGCAAATTCTTGATGAGTTGCATATGCCTGTAGGTGCTCTACCTGTATGCATATATTCTGTGGATTTTCCTGGCAAGTTCTTGTTTTTCCTGTTACATGGGAACAAGAACGAGCGATTTTGCCTTTAGTGTCTAATTGCGTGTCTCATTTGTATGGTGTCCGCATCATATAGCTTTACTTCCTGAAACAATGGATACCATTGCGTGTTGGCACCGGACCAAACCTGAGGGGCGGATTGGCATAGAAAAAGGTCGAATGGGAAAATTGGGGAAAATTCGGGGTAACTAATATGACTTTTTTATCTTTCTAGGTTAAGTTCCAGGTAAGTAGAACATACATTTCGTAATAATTGGTTTTTTCTTTTTCAGGTTCCTGCATATAATAATTTTTTCCCTTAAGTTTTAGGTTATTTACGGTGTTATTATTTGTTTGTGCATTATGCAGTATATTTTAGTGGTTTTTGAGCTTTTCACAATTTGTTAGGAATCCTACTGATGAGACCCTTGGCGGAGGTCGAAAGCGCTATAGGAATGCCATATAGGCCTACACGGCGGTTAGGGTACATTAGTATGTTGTTGTAGTTTATTTTCAATATGTGTGGAATACAGCATATTATTGAAGCACCAAACTTCCAAGAGTGCATAGGGGTTGCCAATTTTCTTTAATAATAATAACTTTAACTCTATTTTCAGGTTCTGTTTATATATATCTTTTTCAGGTACACACTACGGATTATTTGTAAGTATATTATACACTTATATATGGGAATTAGTAACCTCCTGCTGAGTTATTAGCCGGAGTTGGGGAAATTTTAAAGGCGATACGGGTCATTATTGGCTACCGTATCGATATAGCACTATGTCCATGAAAATTCCTACAAGTTGTGGGTTGACTACTCCACATCTTGGGCATGACAGATTAGTACAGGGCCCTAGGTTATTAACTCTATTTTATAAAAATCATAAGTAGAACATACTTTTTTTATAATAATTGGTTTCTTTCTTTTTCAGGTTCCAGCATATAATAAAATTTTTTTTCCTTTGAGTAATAGGTTATCTTTGGTGTATATTGATTGTTTCTGCATTATGCAGTATATATTAGTGGTTTTTAAGCTTTTCACAACTTGTTAGGAATCCTACTGATGAGACCCTTGGCGGAGGTCGAAAGCGCTATAGGAATGCCACATAGGCCTACACGGCGGTTAGGGTACATTAGAATGTTGTTGTAGTTTATTTTCAATATATGTGGAATACGGCATATTATTGAAGCACCAAACTTCCAAGAGTGCAAAGGGGTTGCAAATTTTCTTTAATAATAATAACTTTAATTCTATTTTCAGGTTCTGTTTATATATATCTTTTTCAGGTACACACTACGGATTATTTGTAAGTATATTATACACTTATATATGGGAATTAGTAACCTCCTGCTGAGTTATTAGCCGGAGTTGGGGAAATTTTAAAGGCGATACGGGTCATTATTGGCTACCGTATCGATATAGCACTATGTCCATGAAAATTCCTACAAGTTGTGAGTTGGCTACTCCACATCTTGGGCATGACAGATTAGTACAGGGCCCTAGGTTATTAACTCTATTTTATAAAAATCATGTATACACTATAATAGAACTCGATCATACAATATGTGAATTGAATAATTACCGGGAACATAAATGTCATAATGTATTATTCTCTTGAGAGTGTTTGTTACGGTCCTCGTGTGCAGTCTGGGAACTCGGTACAACCTGTTGCAAAGCACTCACCCGTGGATCATGATATATATTTCTCTTGGGAACATGAATAACAGTCTTCGTGTGCAGTCTGGGATCAAGGTACAACCTGATGCAAAGCACTCACCCGGAGGATCAGTACATAATAATTTGTGATTTTTGGCACTAGCGCCGTCATCATTGAAAATATCATAACTTGCGAATGCATTTGACTAGTATTGTGTGAAATAGTAAGAATGTCAAACCGTAATTCAATAATAAGTAAATGAGACGACCCTCGTTTCGCGATACTCGAAGGGGTAAAATTCATATTCCGTAAATTCATATCCTTAATTCTCGTCGAGAATATAAATTACACTTTGAATTAAATTATAATAACATAAAGAATCATAATAATATGTGAAACTGGCCAGTGTCGATTAATAAGTTCTCATTCAAAAGTAGTCAATACCTTACATTCCCCGTATATATTATCTGTATGTATGTCTATTATTTTATATGCCTGTGTTCATATGGGATGAACCTATTTTTTTCGCAATTGTTCATGTATTCCCATATTTTGAGTGATAGGTACTGTTAACATAATAGGCAGTAGATCTCTTGATAGGGAATTAGTACTAACCGAACGGTAGGAGGCACATGACCGGTCTTTGCTTTGTGAAGATGTATGGTGCAAGTGTTAAATTGAATATTCTCTTGTCTCTTTCCTGTCACTACTACTTCCACCATTGTTGCGTCTGTAACACAGGGCTTAGCTTGGGTGGGTGTTATATTGCACCGTATGTGGATGCGAGTGGCGCACACACATGCGTATGTACATTCATTCGAATGCAAATTCTTGATGAGTTGCATATGCTTGTGGGTGCTCTACCTGTATGCATATATTCTGTGAATTTTCCTGGCAAGTTCTTGTTTTTCCTGTTACATGGGAACAAGAACGAGCGATTTTGCCTTTAGTGTCTAATTGCGTGTCTCATTTGTATGGTGTCCGCATCATATAGCTTTACTTCCTGAAACAATGGATACCATTGCGTGTTGGCACCGGACCAAACCTGAGGGGCGGATTGACACAGAAAAAGGTCGAATGGGAAAATTGGGGAAAATTCGGGGTGAATAATATGACTTTTTTATCTTTCTAGGTTAAGTTCCAGGTAAGTAGAACATACATTTCGTAATAATTGGTTTATTCTTTTTCAGGTTCCTACATATAATCATTTTTCCCTTAAGTTTTAGGTTATTTACGGTATTATTATTTGTTTGTGCATTATGCAGTATATTTTAGTGGTTTTTAAGCTTTTCACAATTTGTTAGGAATCCTACTGATGAGACCCTTGGCGGAGGTCGAAAGCGCTATAGGAATGCCATATAGGCCTACACGGCGGTTAGGGTACATTAGTATGTTGTTATAGTTTATTTTCAATATATGTGAAATACAGCATATTATTGAAGCACCAAACTTCCAAGAGTGCATAGGGGTTGCAAAATTTCTTTAATAATAATAACTTTAATTCTATTTTCAGGTTCTGTTTATATATCTTTTTCAGGTACACACTACGGATTATTTTGTAAGTATATAAAAACACTTATAAAATTGGAAATGAGTAACCTCCTGCTGAGTTATTAGCCGGAGTCGGGGAAATTTTAATGGCGATACTAGTCATTATTGGCTACCGTATCGATATAGCACTATGCCCGCGAAAATTCCTACAAGTTGTGGGTTGACTACTCCACATCTTGGGCATGACAGATTAGTACAGGGCCCTAGGTTATTAACTCTATATTATAAAAATCATGCGTATACCAAAAAAAGAATGACCCTAATAGCATACGATAGGCCAACACCCTGACATTGACACACGGACATGGCCAGAAACGTTAGATCAGTTTGCCCTAAGGGGTCTTAGGATTCCGAGTATTTGCGTATACACCTCCTTATTTTTACAAGAATGTAATAATATACACTATAATAGAACTCGATCATACAATATGTGAATTGAATAATTACCGGGAACATAAATGTCATAATGTATTATTCTCTTGAGAGTGTTTGTTACGGTCCTCGTGTGCAGTCTGGGAACTCGGTACAACCTGTTGCAAAGCACTCACCCGTGGATCATGATATATATTTCTCTTGGGAACATGAATAACAGTCTTCGTGTGCAGTCTGGGATCAAGGTACAACCTGATGCAAAGCACTCACCCGGAGGATCAGTACATAATAATTTGTGATTTTTGGCACTAGCGCCGTCATCATTGAAAATATCATAACTTGCGAATGCATTTGACTAGTATTGTGTGAAATAGTAAGAATGTCAAACCGTAATTCAATAATAAGTAAATGAGACGACCCTCGTTTCGCGATACTCGAAGGGGTAAAATTCATATTCCGTAAATTCATATCCTTAATTCTCGTCGAGAATATAAATTACACTTTGAATTAAATTATAATAACATAAAGAATCATAATAATATGTGAAACTGGCCAGTGTCGATTAATAAGTTCTCATTCAAAAGTAGTCAATACCTTACATTCCCCGTATATATTATCTGTATGTATGTCTATTATTTTATATGCCTGTGTTCATATGGGATGAACCTATTTTTTTCGCAATTGTTCATGTATTCCCATATTTTGAGTGATAGGTACTGTTAACATAATAGGCAGTAGATCTCTTGATAGGGAATTAGTACTAACCGAACGGTAGGAGGCACATGACCGGTCTTTGCTTTGTGAAGATGTATGGTGCAAGTGTTAAATTGAATATTCTCTTGTCTCTTTCCTGTCACTACTACTTCCACCATTGTTGCGTCTGTAACACAGGGCTTAGCTTGGGTGGGTGTTATATTGCACCGTATGTGGATGCGAGTGGCGCACACACATGCGTATGTACATTCATTCGAATGCAAATTCTTGATGAGTTGCATATGCTTGTGGGTGCTCTACCTGTATGCATATATTCTGTGAATTTTCCTGGCAAGTTCTTGTTTTTCCTGTTACATGGGAACAAGAACGAGCGATTTTGCCTTTAGTGTCTAATTGCGTGTCTCATTTGTATGGTGTCCGCATCATATAGCTTTACTTCCTGAAACAATGGATACCATTGCGTGTTGGCACCGGACCAAACCTGAGGGGCGGATTGACACAGAAAAAGGTCGAATGGGAAAATTGGGGAAAATTCGGGGTGAATAATATGACTTTTTTATCTTTCTAGGTTAAGTTCCAGGTAAGTAGAACATACATTTCGTAATAATTGGTTTATTCTTTTTCAGGTTCCTACATATAATCATTTTTCCCTTAAGTTTTAGGTTATTTACGGTATTATTATTTGTTTGTGCATTATGCAGTATATTTTAGTGGTTTTTAAGCTTTTCACAATTTGTTAGGAATCCTACTGATGAGACCCTTGGCGGAGGTCGAAAGCGCTATAGGAATGCCATATAGGCCTACACGGCGGTTAGGGTACATTAGTATGTTGTTATAGTTTATTTTCAATATATGTGAAATACAGCATATTATTGAAGCACCAAACTTCCAAGAGTGCATAGGGGTTGCAAAATTTCTTTAATAATAATAACTTTAATTCTATTTTCAGGTTCTGTTTATATATCTTTTTCAGGTACACACTACGGATTATTTTGTAAGTATATAAAAACACTTATAAAATTGGAAATGAGTAACCTCCTGCTGAGTTATTAGCCGGAGTCGGGGAAATTTTAATGGCGATACTAGTCATTATTGGCTACCGTATCGATATAGCACTATGCCCGCGAAAATTCCTACAAGTTGTGGGTTGACTACTCCACATCTTGGGCATGACAGATTAGTACAGGGCCCTAGGTTATTAACTCTATATTATAAAAATCACAAGTTGTGGGTTGACTACTCCACATCTTGGGCATGACAGATTAGTACAGGGCCCTAGGTTATTAACTCTATTTTATAAAAATCATGTGTATACCGAAAAAAGAATGACCCTAATAGCATACGATAGGCCAACACCCTGACATTGACACACGGACATTGCCGAAAACATTAGATCAGTTTGCCCTAAGGGGTCTTAGGATTCCGAGTATTTGCTTATACACCTCCTTATTTTTATACGAATGTAATAATAATATACACTATAATATGACTCGATCATGCAATATGTGAATTGAATAATTACCGGGAGCATAAATATCATAATATACAATTCTCTTGAGAGTGTTTGTTACGGTCCTCGTGTGCAGTCTGGGAACTCGGTACAACCTGTTGCAAAGCACTCACCCGTGGATCATGATATATATTTCTCTTGGGAATATGAGTAACAGTCCTCGTGTGCAGTCTGGGAACAAGGTACAACCTGTTGCAAAGCACTCACCCAGAGGATGAATACATAATAATTTTGTGTTTTGGCCCTAGCGGCAGTAGTGCCGTCATTATTCAGAATATCATAACTTGCAAATGCATTTAACTAATATTGTATGAAATAGTAAGCATGTCAAACCGTGATTCAATAATAAGTACATGAGACAACCCTCGTTTCGCAATACTCGATGGGGTAAAATTCATATTCCGTAAAATTCATATCCTTAATTCTCGTCGAGAATATAAATTACACTTTGAATTAAAATATTAATAACATAAATAATCATAATAACATGAGAAACAGGCCAGTGTCGATTAATAAGTTCTCATTCAAAAGTATTCAATACCTTACATTCCCCGTATATATTATTTTGTATGTATGTCTATTATTTTTATATGCCTGTGTTCATATGGGATGAACCTATTTAGTTTCGCAATTGTTTTGTGTGTTCCCATATTTTGAGTAATAGGTACTGTTTAACACAATAGGCAGTAGATCTCTTGATAGGGAATCAGTACTAACCGAACGATAGGAGGCACAAGACCGGTCTTTGCTCTGTGAAGATGTATGGTGCAAGTATTAAGTAGAATATTTCTCCTGTCAATTTTTTCTGTCACTTATATTTCCACCATTGGGTCTGTAACATAGGGCTTAGCTTGGGTGGGTGTTATATTGAACCGTATGTGGATGCGAGTGGCGCACACACATGCGTATGTACATTCATTCGAATGCAAATTCTTGATGAGTTGCATATGCCTGTAGGTGCTCTACCTGTATGCATATATTCTGTGCATTTTCCTGGCAAGTTCTTGTTTTTTCCTGTTACATGGGAACAAGAACGAGCGATTTTGCCTTTAGTGTCTAATTGCGTGTCTCATTTGTATGGTGTCCGCATCATATAGCTTTACTTCCTGAAACAATGGATACCATTGCGTGTTGACACCGGACCAAACCTGAGGGGCGGATTGGCACAGAAAAAGGTTGAATGGGAAAATTGGGGAAAATTCGGGGTAACTAATATGACTTTTCTATCTTTCTAGGTTAATTCTCAGGTAAGTAGAACATACATTTCGTAATAATTGGTTTCTTCTTTTTCAGGTTCCTGCATATAATCATTTTTCCCTTAAGCTTTAGGTTATTTACGGTGTTATTATTTGTTTGTGCATTACGCAGTATATTTTAGTGGTTTTTAAGCTTTTCACAATTTGTTAGGAATCCTACTGATGAGACCCTTGGCGGAGGTCGAAAGCGCTATAGGAATGCCATATAGGCCTACACGGCGGTTAGGGTACATTAGTATGTTGTTGTAGTTTATTTTCAATATATGTGGAATACAGCATATTATTGAAGCACCAGACTTCCAGGGGTGCCTAGGGGTTGCAAATTTTCTTTAATAATAATAACTTTAATTCTATTTTCAGGTTTTGTTTATATATCTTTTCAGGTACACACTACTATTTATTTGTAAGTATATTATAAATTTATATGTCGAAAATAAGTTACCTCCTGCTGAGTTATTAGCCGGAGTTGGGGAAATTTTAAAGGCGATACGGGTCATTATTGGCTAACGTATCGATATAGCACTATGTCCGCGAAAATTCCTACAAGTTGTGGGTTGACTACTCCACATCTTGGGCATGACAGATTAGTACAGGGCCCTAGGTTATTAACTCTATTTTATAAAAATCATTTTTGCCGATGGTGTCTGACCGCGTGTCTCATTTGTATGGTGCCCGCATCATGTGGCTTTGCTTCCTGGTTAAGCGGATGCCATTAGGTGTTGACACCGGACCAAAATCGAGTGGCGGGTTGGCACATGAGGTTGAATGGGAAAATTGGGAAAATTCGGGGTAACTAATATTATAATTTTTTAATCTTTCTAGGTTAATTCCCAGGTAAGTAGAACATACATTTCATAATAATTGGGTTTTCTTTTTCAGGTTCCAACATATAATCATTTTTTCCTTTGAGTAATAGGTTATCTTTGGTGTATATTAATTGTTTGTGATTTGTGCAATATGTATTAGTGGTTTTTTAGCTTTCCACATTTTGTTAGGAATCCTACTGATGAGACCCTTGGCGGAGGTCGAAAGCGCTCTAGGAATGCCAAATAGGCCTACACGGCGGTTAGGGTACATAGGTATGTTGTTCTAGTTTTTTTCAATATATGTGGAGTACAGCATATTATTGAAGCACCAAACTTCCCAGGGTGCATAGAGGTTGCTATGTCCTTAATACTAATCACTTTAATTATATTTTCAGGTTTTGTTTATATCTTTTTCAGGCACAATTACTTATAGAGAATATTTTCTCGCCACACAATACGGATTTAAGGTATGTATAGTATACACTTATATGTCCCGTGAATTCAATTGCTGTGAATAGGGAACCTCCGGCTGGGTTATTAGCTGGGGTTGGGGAAATCTTAAAGGCGATACTCGTCATTATTGACTACTGTATCGATATGACACTGTGACCCACGTGGTTCCAATGGGATGTGGCTTGACTTCCCCGCATCTTGGTAGGTTAGTACAGGGCTCTAGGATATTTAATCTATTCACTTGGGATTGGGCGCTTGGTCGGCGTCAGTATATTTTTACAGTATGTAGCCCCCCCGTATTTATCTATAACTTTTTACTATGGTTCTTGAAATGCACCCTGAACTTTTGACCAGAACCTGTGAGATTAGATCAAACCCTGGGGCAATTGTTTATTGGTTTGAAAATAGTGGGGGTATGTTTTCTAATTGTCGTCTCAACTTTCCCGGCTTAGGTGTCCAAAACTCTAGCCATCTTGGGACACCACCATGTTTGGTGACGGTAATGGGCAAAGCCAACGATTAGTCATTTGGTTATGCTGAATGCCCCAATTTCCTAACCTTTCAATGCGGAGAACGTAAAATGTGATTGGCCACGGTATTGGGCAACGTTCACCATAATTGAATGTATTAGTACTTTTTGGTTTTATACCACCTAATAATCGTGTCTAACGACAGGATATAGGGACCTCTTTATTATATTTAATATCTATAGGTTATGGGATTATTGTCTTCGGGTATGGCCACTGGTGAACTATGTATTGGGTGCATGCACCCCACCGACCGTCAATCACCCACTCTCCTCTTATGGCTACCACATGTGACCCTTCTGGAAACATGTTTAATATTTCTTAGAACTTGCAACCCTTTTGGAGGCATGTTTATTACTCCATATTTTTTGACCAGCACCTTGTGGTGCACTTGTTAGTTTTTTGTAAAGCATAGGCCTGGGGGTGGTATGTTATTTTATTACCCTGAGGGGACTAAGGATTCTGAGTATTTACTTATTCCACCTCTCTATCTTATCTGAGTATTTACTTATCCACCTCTTTATTTTATCCGAATGTAATAATATACACTATAATGGAAATCGATCATGCAATATGTGAATTGAATATTAACCGGGAAACATAAATGTCATAATATAATTCTCTTGAGAGTGTTTGTTACGGTCCTCGTGTGCAGTCTGGGAACTCGGTACAACCTGTTGCAAAGCGCTCACCCGTGGATCATGATATATATTTCTCTTGGGAATGTGAGTTACAGTCTTCGTGTGCAGTCTGGGATCAAGGTACAACCTGATGCAAAGCACTCACCCGAGGATAAGTTCATAATATCTTTGTTTTGGCCCTATGCGGCACTAGTGCCGTCATCATTCAGAATGTGAATCTTGCGAAATGCATTGAACTAATATTGTGTCAAATGGTAATTAATGTCAAATCGTGATTCAATACTATGTACATGAAATGACCCTCGTATCGGGATATTCGATGGGGTAAAGATCATATTCTGTGAATTCATAATCTTAATTCTCCTTGGGTCTGAGAGTGTGCTGTCAAGCACCCAATCGAGAATATAAATTATATATTCGAGTAAAATCATAATAAGATGAATAATCATAATAATATGGAAAACTGGCCAGTGTCATTTAATAAGTCTTCATTGAAAAGTGGTCATTACCTTACATTCTCCGTACGTATTATTTCTTATGTGTGTATATATTATTTTATATGTCTGTGTTCTTATGGGAAGGACCTATTTTGTTGTTTTTATCGCATATTTTTTGTGTTCCCATTTTTGAGGTGATAGGTACTGTTAACATAATAGGCAGAAAATATCTTGAGAGGGAATCAGTACTAACCGAACGCTAGGAGGCACATGACCGGTCTTTGCTCGGCAAAGATGTATGGTGCAAAGGTGAACTTGAATATTTCTCCTATCTCTTTTCACTTTTTATTATCCCTCCTATTTTTACCACTACTTCCATATTTTCACTACCATTTCCACCATTTTTGCTTCTATACCGTAGGGCTTAGATTGGGTAGGTGTTATATTTTCTTGGCCTTATGTGGGTGCATGTGACGCAAACACATGCGCATGTACATTCATTCGAATGCATATTCTTGATGAGTTGCATGTGCCTGTGGGTGCTTTACCTGTACGCACATATTCTGTGAATTTTCCGGGCAAGTTCTTGTTTTTCCTGTTACATGGGAACAAGAGCGAGCGATTTTTGCCGATGGTGTCTGACCGCGTGTCTCATTTGTATGGTGCCCGCATCATGTGGCTTTGCTTCCTGGTTAAGCGGATGCCATTAGGTGTTGACACCGGACCAAAATCGAGTGGCGGGTTGGCACATGAGGTTGAATGGGAAAATTGGGAAAATTCGGGGTAACTAATATTATAATTTTTTAATCTTTCTAGGTTAATTCCCAGGTAAGTAGAACATACATTTCATAATAATTGGGTTTTCTTTTTCAGGTTCCAACATATAATCATTTTTTCCTTTGAGTAATAGGTTATCTTTGGTGTATATTAATTGTTTGTGATTTGTGCAATATGTATTAGTGGTTTTTTAGCTTTCCACATTTTGTTAGGAATCCTACTGATGAGACCCTTGGCGGAGGTCGAAAGCGCTCTAGGAATGCCAAATAGGCCTACACGGCGGTTAGGGTACATAGGTATGTTGTTCTAGTTTTTTTCAATATATGTGGAGTACAGCATATTATTGAAGCACCAAACTTCCCAGGGTGCATAGAGGTTGCTATGTCCTTAATACTAATCACTTTAATTATATTTTCAGGTTTTGTTTATATCTTTTTCAGGCACAATTACTTATAGAGAATATTTTCTCGCCACACAATACGGATTTAAGGTATGTATAGTATACACTTATATGTCCCGTGAATTCAATTGCTGTGAATAGGGAACCTCCGGCTGGGTTATTAGCTGGGGTTGGGGAAATCTTAAAGGCGATACTCGTCATTATTGACTACTGTATCGATATGACACTGTGACCCACGTGGTTCCAATGGGATGTGGCTTGACTTCCCCGCATCTTGGTAGGTTAGTACAGGGCTCTAGGATATTTAATCTATTCACTTGGGATTGGGCGCTTGGTCGGCGTCAGTATATTTTTACAGTATGTAGCCCCCCCGTATTTATCTATAACTTTTTACTATGGTTCTTGAAATGCACCCTGAACTTTTGACCAGAACCTGTGAGATTAGATCAAACCCTGGGGCAATTGTTTATTGGTTTGAAAATAGTGGGGGTATGTTTTCTAATTGTCGTCTCAACTTTCCCGGCTTAGGTGTCCAAAACTCTAGCCATCTTGGGACACCACCATGTTTGGTGACGGTAATGGGCAAAGCCAACGATTAGTCATTTGGTTATGCTGAATGCCCCAATTTCCTAACCTTTCAATGCGGAGAACGTAAAATGTGATTGGCCACGGTATTGGGCAACGTTCACCATAATTGAATGTATTAGTACTTTTTGGTTTTATACCACCTAATAATCGTGTCTAACGACAGGATATAGGGACCTCTTTATTATATTTAATATCTATAGGTTATGGGATTATTGTCTTCGGGTATGGCCACTGGTGAACTATGTATTGGGTGCATGCACCCCACCGACCGTCAATCACCCACTCTCCTCTTATGGCTACCACATGTGACCCTTCTGGAAACATGTTTAATATTTCTTAGAACTTGCAACCCTTTTGGAGGCATGTTTATTACTCCATATTTTTTGACCAGCACCTTGTGGTGCACTTGTTAGTTTTTTGTAAAGCATAGGCCTGGGGGTGGTATGTTATTTTATTACCCTGAGGGGACTAAGGATTCCGAGTATTTACTTATTCCACCTCTCTATCTTATCTGAGTATTTACTTATCCACCTCTTTATTTTATCCGAATGTAATAATATACACTATAATGGAAATCGATCATGCAATATGTGAATTGAATATTAACCGGGAAACATAAATGTCATAATATAATTCTCTTGAGAGTGTTTGTTACGGTCCTCGTGTGCAGTCTGGGAACTCGGTACAACCTGTTGCAAAGCGCTCACCCGTGGATCATGATATATATTTATCTTGGGAATGTGAGTTACAGTCTTCGTGTGCAGTCTGGGATCAAGGTACAACCTGATGCAAAGCACTCACCCGAGGATAAGTTCATAATATCTTTGTTTTGGCCCTATGCGGCACTAGTGCCGTCATCATTCAGAATGTGAATCTTGCGAAATGCATTGAACTAATATTGTGTCAAATGGTAATTAATGTCAAATCGTGATTCAATACTATGTACATGAAATGACCCTCGTATCGGGATATTCGATGGGGTAAAGATCATATTCTGTGAATTCATAATCTTAATTCTCCTTGGGTCTGAGAGTGTGCTGTCAAGCACCCAATCGAGAATATAAATTATATATTCGAGTAAAATCATAATAAGATGAATAATCATAATAATATGGAAAACTGGCCAGTGTCATTTAATAAGTCTTCATTGAAAAGTGGTCATTACCTTACATTCTCCGTACGTATTATTTCTTATGTGTGTATATATTATTTTATATGTCTGTGTTCTTATGGGAAGGACCTATTTTGTTGTTTTTATCGCATATTTTTTGTGTTCCCATTTTTGAGGTGATAGGTACTGTTAACATAATAGGCAGAAAATATCTTGAGAGGGAATCAGTACTAACCGAACGCTAGGAGGCACATGACCGGTCTTTGCTCGGCAAAGATGTATGGTGCAAAGGTGAACTTGAATATTTCTCCTATCTCTTTTCACTTTTTATTATCCCTCCTATTTTTACCACTACTTCCATATTTTCACTACCATTTCCACCATTTTTGCTTCTATACCGTAGGGCTTAGATTGGGTAGGTGTTATATTTTCTTGGCCTTATGTGGGTGCATGTGACGCAAACACATGCGCATGTACATTCATTCGAATGCATATTCTTGATGAGTTGCATGTGCCTGTGGGTGCTTTACCTGTACGCACATATTCTGTGAATTTTCCGGGCAAGTTCTTGTTTTTCCTGTTACATGGGAACAAGAGCGAGCGATTTTTGCCGATGGTGTCTGACCGCGTGTCTCATTTGTATGGTGCCCGCATCATGTGGCTTTGCTTCCTGGTTAAGCGGATGCCATTAGGTGTTGACACCGGACCAAAATCGAGTGGCGGGTTGGCACATGAGGTTGAATGGGAAAATTGGGAAAATTCGGGGTAACTAATATTATAATTTTTTAATCTTTCTAGGTTAATTCCCAGGTAAGTAGAACATACATTTCATAATAATTGGGTTTTCTTTTTCAGGTTCCAACATATAATCATTTTTTCCTTTGAGTAATAGGTTATCTTTGGTGTATATTAATTGTTTGTGATTTGTGCAATATGTATTAGTGGTTTTTTAGCTTTCCACATTTTGTTAGGAATCCTACTGATGAGACCCTTGGCGGAGGTCGAAAGCGCTCTAGGAATGCCAAATAGGCCTACACGGCGGTTAGGGTACATAGGTATGTTGTTCTAGTTTTTTTTCAATATATGTGGAGTACAGCATATTATTGAAGCACCAAACTTCCCAGGGTGCATAGAGGTTGCTATGTCCTTAATACTAATCACTTTAATTATATTTTCAGGTTTTGTTTATATCTTTTTCAGGCACAATTACTTATAGAGAATATTTTCTCGCCACACAATACGGATTTAAGGTATGTATAGTATACACTTATATGTCCCGTGAATTCAATTGCTGTGAATAGGGAACCTCCGGCTGGGTTATTAGCTGGGGTTGGGGAAATCTTAAAGGCGATACTCGTCATTATTGACTACTGTATCGATATGACACTGTGACCCACGTGGTTCCAATGGGATGTGGCTTGACTTCCCCGCATCTTGGTAGGTTAGTACAGGGCTCTAGGATATTTAATCTATTCACTTGGGATTGGGCGCTTGGTCGGCGTCAGTATATTTTTACAGTATGTAGCCCCCCCGTATTTATCTATAACTTTTTACTATGGTTCTTGAAATGCACCCTGAACTTTTGACCAGAACCTGTGAGATTAGATCAAACCCTGGGGCAATTGTTTATTGGTTTGAAAATAGTGGGGGTATGTTTTCTAATTGTCGTCTCAACTTTCCCGGCTTAGGTGTCCAAAACTCTAGCCATCTTGGGACACCACCATGTTTGGTGACGGTAATGGGCAAAGCCAACGATTAGTCATTTGGTTATGCTGAATGCCCCAATTTCCTAACCTTTCAATGCGGAGAACGTAAAATGTGATTGGCCACGGTATTGGGCAACGTTCACCATAATTGAATGTATTAGTACTTTTTGGTTTTATACCACCTAATAATCGTGTCTAACGACAGGATATAGGGACCTCTTTATTATATTTAATATCTATAGGTTATGGGATTATTGTCTTCGGGTATGGCCACTGGTGAACTATGTATTGGGTGCATGCACCCCACCGACCGTCAATCACCCACTCTCCTCTTATGGCTACCACATGTGACCCTTCTGGAAACATGTTTAATATTTCTTAGAACTTGCAACCCTTTTGGAGGCATGTTTATTACTCCATATTTTTTGACCAGCACCTTGTGGTGCACTTGTTAGTTTTTTGTAAAGCATAGGCCTGGGGGTGGTATGTTATTTTATTACCCTGAGGGGACTAAGGATTCCGAGTATTTACTTATTCCACCTCTCTATCTTATCTGAGTATTTACTTATCCACCTCTTTATTTTATCCGAATGTAATAATATACACTATAATGGAAATCGATCATGCAATATGTGAATTGAATATTAACCGGGAAACATAAATGTCATAATATAATTCTCTTGAGAGTGTTTGTTACGGTCCTCGTGTGCAGTCTGGGAACTCGGTACAACCTGTTGCAAAGCGCTCACCCGTGGATCATGATATATATTTCTCTTGGGAATGTGAGTTACAGTCTTCGTGTGCAGTCTGGGATCAAGGTACAACCTGATGCAAAGCACTCACCCGAGGATAAGTTCATAATATCTTTGTTTTGGCCCTATGCGGTACTAGTGCCGTCATCATTCAGAATGTGAATCTTGCGAAATGCATTGAACTAATATTGTGTCAAATGGTAATTAATGTCAAATCGTGATTCAATACTATGTACATGAAATGACCCTCGTATCGGGATATTCGATGGGGTAAAGATCATATTCTGTGAATTCATAATCTTAATTCTCCTTGGGTCTGAGAGTGTGCTGTCAAGCACCCAATCGAGAATATAAATTATATATTCGAGTAAAATCATAATAAGATGAATAATCATAATAATATGGAAAACTGGCCAGTGTCATTTAATAAGTCTTCATTGAAAAGTGGTCATTACCTTACATTCTCCGTACGTATTATTTCTTATGTGTGTATATATTATTTTATATGTCTGTGTTCTTATGGGAAGGACCTATTTTGTTGTTTTTATCGCATATTTTTTGTGTTCCCATTTTTGAGGTGATAGGTACTGTTAACATAATAGGCAGAAAATATCTTGAGAGGGAATCAGTACTAACCGAACGCTAGGAGGCACATGACCGGTCTTTGCTCGGCAAAGATGTATGGTGCAAAGGTGAACTTGAATATTTCTCCTATCTCTTTTCACTTTTTATTATCCCTCCTATTTTTACCACTACTTCCATATTTTCACTACCATTTCCACCATTTTTGCTTCTATACCGTAGGGCTTAGATTGGGTAGGTGTTATATTTTCTTGGCCTTATGTGGGTGCATGTGACGCAAACACATGCGCATGTACATTCATTCGAATGCATATTCTTGATGAGTTGCATGTGCCTGTGGGTGCTTTACCTGTACGCACATATTCTGTGAATTTTCCGGGCAAGTTCTTGTTTTTCCTGTTACATGGGAACAAGAGCGAGCGATTTTTGCCGATGGTGTCTGACCGCGTGTCTCATTTGTATGGTGCCCGCATCATGTGGCTTTGCTTCCTGGTTAAGCGGATGCCATTAGGTGTTGACACCGGACCAAAATCGAGTGGCGGGTTGGCACATGAGGTTGAATGGGAAAATTGGGAAAATTCGGGGTAACTAATATTATAATTTTTTAATCTTTCTAGGTTAATTCCCAGGTAAGTAGAACATACATTTCATAATAATTGGGTTTTCTTTTTCAGGTTCCAACATATAATCATTTTTTCCTTTGAGTAATAGGTTATCTTTGGTGTATATTAATTGTTTGTGATTTGTGCAATATGTATTAGTGGTTTTTTAGCTTTCCACATTTTGTTAGGAATCCTACTGATGAGACCCTTGGCGGAGGTCGAAAGCGCTCTAGGAATGCCAAATAGGCCTACACGGCGGTTAGGGTACATAGGTATGTTGTTCTAGTTTTTTTCAATATATGTGGAGTATAGCATATTATTGAAGCACCAAACTTCCCAGGGTGCATAGAGGTTGCTATGTCCTTAATACTAATCACTTTAATTATATTTTCAGGTTTTGTTTATATCTTTTTCAGGCACAATTACTTATAGAGAATATTTTCTCGCCACACAATACGGATTTAAGGTATGTATAGTATACACTTATATGTCCCGTGAATTCAATTGCTGTGAATAGGGAACCTCCGGCTGGGTTATTAGCTGGGGTTGGGGAAATCTTAAAGGCGATACTCGTCATTATTGACTACTGTATCGATATGACACTGTGACCCACGTGGTTCCAATGGGATGTGGCTTGACTTCCCCGCATCTTGGTAGGTTAGTACAGGGCTCTAGGATATTTAATCTATTCACTTGGGATTGGGCGCTTGGTCGGCGTCAGTATATTTTTACAGTATGTAGCCCCCCCGTATTTATCTATAACTTTTTACTATGGTTCTTGAAATGCACCCTGAACTTTTGACCAGAACCTGTGAGATTAGATCAAACCCTGGGGCAATTGTTTATTGGTTTGAAAATAGTGGGGGTATGTTTTCTAATTGTCGTCTCAACTTTCCCGGCTTAGGTGTCCAAAACTCTAGCCATCTTGGGACACCACCATGTTTGGTGACGGTAATGGGCAAAGCCAACGATTAGTCATTTGGTTATGCTGAATGCCCCAATTTCCTAACCTTTCAATGCGGAGAACGTAAAATGTGATTGGCCACGGTATTGGGCAACGTTCACCATAATTGAATGTATTAGTACTTTTTGGTTTTATACCACCTAATAATCGTGTCTAACGACAGGATATAGGGACCTCTTTATTATATTTAATATCTATAGGTTATGGGATTATTGTCTTCGGGTATGGCCACTGGTGAACTATGTATTGGGTGCATGCACCCCACCGACCGTCAATCACCCACTCTCCTCTTATGGCTACCACATGTGACCCTTCTGGAAACATGTTTAATATTTCTTAGAACTTGCAACCCTTTTGGAGGCATGTTTATTACTCCATATTTTTTGACCAGCACCTTGTGGTGCACTTGTTAGTTTTTTGTAAAGCATAGGCCTGGGGGTGGTATGTTATTTTATTACCCTGAGGGGACTAAGGATTCCGAGTATTTACTTATTCCACCTCTCTATCTTATCTGAGTATTTACTTATCCACCTCTTTATTTTATCCGAATGTAATAATATACACTATAATGGAAATCGATCATGCAATATGTGAATTGAATATTAACCGGGAAACATAAATGTCATAGTATAATTCTCTTGAGAGTGTTTGTTACGGTCCTCGTGTGCAGTCTGGGAACTCGGTACAACCTGTTGCAAAGCGCTCACCCGTGGATCATGATATATATTTCTCTTGGGAATGTGAGTTACAGTCTTCGTGTGCAGTCTGGGATCAAGGTACAACCTGATGCAAAGCACTCACCCGAGGATAAGTTCATAATATCTTTGTTTTGGCCCTATGCGGCACTAGTGCCGTCATCATTCAGAATGTGAATCTTGCGAAATGCATTGAACTAATATTGTGTCAAATGGTAATTAATGTCAAATCGTGATTCAATACTATGTACATGAAATGACCCTCGTATCGGGATATTCGATGGGGTAAAGATCATATTCTGTGAATTCATAATCTTAATTCTCCTTGGGTCTGAGAGTGTGCTGTCAAGCACCCAATCGAGAATATAAATTATATATTCGAGTAAAATCATAATAAGATGAATAATCATAATAATATGGAAAACTGGCCAGTGTCATTTAATAAGTCTTCATTGAAAAGTGGTCATTACCTTACATTCTCCGTACGTATTATTTCTTATGTGTGTATATATTATTTTATATGTCTGTGTTCTTATGGGAAGGACCTATTTTGTTGTTTTTATCGCATATTTTTTGTGTTCCCATTTTTGAGGTGATAGGTACTGTTAACATAATAGGCAGAAAATATCTTGAGAGGGAATCAGTACTAACCGAACGCTAGGAGGCACATGACCGGTCTTTGCTCGGCAAAGATGTATGGTGCAAAGGTGAACTTGAATATTTCTCCTATCTCTTTTCACTTTTTATTATCCCTCCTATTTTTACCACTACTTCCATATTTTCACTACCATTTCCACCATTTTTGCTTCTATACCGTAGGGCTTAGATTGGGTAGGTGTTATATTTTCTTGGCCTTATGTGGGTGCATGTGACGCAAACACATGCGCATGTACATTCATTCGAATGCATATTCTTGATGAGTTGCATGTGCCTGTGGGTGCTTTACCTGTACGCACATATTCTGTGAATTTTCCGGGCAAGTTCTTGTTTTTCCTGTTACATGGGAACAAGAGCGAGCGATTTTTGCCGATGGTGTCTGACCGCGTGTCTCATTTGTATGGTGCCCGCATCATGTGGCTTTGCTTCCTGGTTAAGCGGATGCCATTAGGTGTTGACACCGGACCAAAATCGAGTGGCGGGTTGGCACATGAGGTTGAATGGGAAAATTGGGAAAATTCGGGGTAACTAATATTATAATTTTTTAATCTTTCTAGGTTAATTCCCAGGTAAGTAGAACATACATTTCATAATAATTGGGTTTTCTTTTTCAGGTTCCAACATATAATCATTTTTTCCTTTGAGTAATAGGTTATCTTTGGTGTATATTAATTGTTTGTGATTTGTGCAATATGTATTAGTGGTTTTTTAGCTTTCCACATTTTGTTAGGAATCCTACTGATGAGACCCTTGGCGGAGGTCGAAAGCGCTCTAGGAATGCCAAATAGGCCTACACGGCGGTTAGGGTACATAGGTATGTTGTTCTAGTTTTTTTCAATATATGTGGAGTACAGCATATTATTGAAGCACCAAACTTCCCAGGGTGCATAGAGGTTGCTATGTCCTTAATACTAATCACTTTAATTATATTTTCAGGTTTTGTTTATATCTTTTTCAGGCACAATTACTTATAGAGAATATTTTCTCGCCACACAATACGGATTTAAGGTATGTATAGTATACACTTATATGTCCCGTGAATTCAATTGCTGTGAATAGGGAACCTCCGGCTGGGTTATTAGCTGGGGTTGGGGAAATCTTAAAGGCGATACTCGTCATTATTGACTACTGTATCGATATGACACTGTGACCCACGTGGTTCCAATGGGATGTGGCTTGACTTCCCCGCATCTTGGTAGGTTAGTACAGGGCTCTAGGATATTTAATCTATTCACTTGGGATTGGGCGCTTGGTCGGCGTCAGTATATTTTTACAGTATGTAGCCCCCCCGTATTTATCTATAACTTTTTACTATGGAACTTCTGACCAGAACCCGTGAGATTAGATCAAACCCTGGGGCAATTGTTTATTGGTTCGAAAATAGTGGGGGTATGCTTTTAATTGTCGTCTTAACTTTCCCGGCATAGGTGTCCAAAACTCCAGCCATCTTGGTCCAGAGACTTTGCACATCCTGGAACAAAACCATGTTTGGTGACGGTAATGGGCAACGCCAACAGTTAGTCATTTGGTTGTGGTGGATGCCCCAATTTCCCAACCTTTCAAAGCGGAGAACGTGAAATATGATTGGCCACGGTATTGGGCAACGTTCACCATAATTGAATGTATTAGGACTCTTTTGGTTTTATACCACCTAATAATCGTGTCTAACGACATGATATAGGGACCTCTTTATTATATTTAATATCTATAGGTTATGGGATTATTGTCTTCGGGTATGACCACTGGTGAACTATGAATTGGGTGCATGCACCCCACCGACCGTCAATCACCCACCCTCCTATTATGGCTACCACATGCGACCCTTCTGGTATCATGTTTTTGTATTTCTTATAACTTGCAACCCTTTTGGAGGCATGTTTATTATTTCCAATTTTTATGCGTCTGTACATCTTAATTAAATTAATTTATTTATTTATTTATTTTAATTATTCAAATTATTTATTTATTTATTTTATTATTCAAATTATTAATTTTTTATTTTACATATTTTTATCATCTCACTTTTTTATCTTTTTCATATATTTTACAATTTACATATATTTTATCATTGATTATATATTGTTTCAGATATTTTACCATTTATTATATTTTACAATTTACATTTGTTATGTATTTTTATATTCTATCATATTCTGCTATATGATATTACGGAGTACTGTCTGCGTTGTATGGTGCGCATACATGTGTGTGACGTTCGACCATTGTGATGCTGTGCGGCGGCATATGTACGACCAATGCGAGCGAGCGCACATGCGTATGTATGTGTGTTGTTGGTTTTGTTTTTTCCTATATTCGCTGTCTTCACTCTCTTGCAATGTTGTTTGGATGTGCAATATCAGTATTGTGATGATGTTCGCTGAGTATGGTCGCGTTGATATGGTGTATGTTTGTGCGGTTGTTGTTTGCGTTGTTCGCTTAAGTTGGTTTACGGTATACGGTTGGTGTATTATGTTTTCTTTTGTACGCTTTGTTGTTTGCTTAATTCGGTTGCAGTGTACGTTTGGTGTATTATGTTGGTGTGTTTTTGAAGGTAAGAATTTTGGATCTCTACTTAATTTGTTTGTTATTCTCCACTAACGGGAAGATTGCTGTTTCGTTTTTCACTCTCCCCCCTTCGGTCATGTACCTCCTCCGGTACATGTCCATCACCTGCTGATGAGTCCTTTGGCATGGGACGAAAGTACTACAGGTATGCCCACATTTTGTCCTTCACGGACTATTTGAGTAATTTGGTGTTGTTGTTCTGCTACATATGGAATTTTGGCCTCTTGCCTTTTATTGTATCATTTTTTCTTATTGGTGTAATGGTGTGTATATATTTTGTCTTCTGCATGTGGAATTTGATTGTTTTGCTTTTTATTTACTATTTGATTTTTGTGTGATGGTTTTTATCTACTGGATACTGCGTTTTTATTTCGAAGTGCGATATTGTATTATATGTATTATGTGTGAATATTACAGTATTCTTTCTGATTATTGTATATTGGTTATATGACGCCAGCATATTTTTTGCGGTATGTGGCCCCCCTGTATTTATCTATAACTTTTTACTATGGCTCTTTATTTTATCCGAATGTAATAATATACACTATAATGGAAATCGATCATGCAATATGTGAATTGAATATTAACCGCGGAGCATAAAAGTCATAATATATAATTCTCTTGAGAGTGTTTGTTACGGTCCTCGTGTGCAGTCTGGGATCAAGGTACAACCTGATGCAAAGCACTCACCCGATGATAAGTTCATAATATCTTTGTTTTGGCCCTTTTGCGGCACTTGTGCCGTCATCATTCAGAATATAAATCTTGCGAAATGCATTGAACTGATATTGTATCAAATAATAATTAATGTCAAATCGTAATTCAATACCATGTACATGAAATGACCCTCGTATCGGGATATGCGATGGGGTAAAGATCATATTCTGTGAGTTCGTGTAAATTATATATTCGAGTAAAATCATAATAGCATAAATAATCATAAGGATGTGTCATTCAATAGGTCTTCATTGAAAAAGTAGTCATTAACTTACATTCCCCGTACGTATTATTTCTTATGTGTGTATATATTATTTTATATGTCTGTGTTCTTATGGGAAGGACCATATTTTTTGCGGTATGTGGCCCCCCCTGTATTTATCTATAACTTTTTACTATGGCTCTTTATTTTATCCGAATGTAATAATATACACTATAATGGAAATCGATCATGCAATATGTGAATTGAATATTAACCGCGGAGCATAAATGTCATAATATATAATTCTCTTGAGAGTGTTTGTTACGGTCCTCGTGTGCAGTCTGGGATCAAGGTACAACCTGATGCAAAGCGCTCACCCGTGGATCATGATATATATTTCTCTTGGGAATGTGAGTTACAGTCTTCGTGTGCAGTCTGGGATCAAGGTACAACCTGATGCAAAGCACTCACCCGATGATAAGTTCATAATATCTTTGTTTTGGCCCTTTGCGGCACTTGTGCCGTCATCATTCAGAATATAAATCTTGCGAAATGCATTGAACTGATATTGTATCAAATAATAATTAATGTCAAATCGTAATTCAATACCATGTACATGAAATGACCCTCGTATCGGGATATGCGATGGGGTAAAGATCATATTCTGTGAGTTCGTGTAAATTATATATTCGAGTAAAATCATAATAGCATAAATAATCATAAGGATGTGTCATTCAATAGGTCTTCATTGAAAAAGTAGTCATTAACTTACATTCCCCGTACGTATTATTTCTTATGTGTGTATATATTATTTTATATGTCTGTGTTCTTATGGGAAGGACCTATTTTGTTGTTTTATTGCATATTTTTTTCGAAGTGTGATATTATATTATATGTATTATGTGTAAATATTACAGTATTTGTTCTGTTCATTGTATATTGGTTATATGACGCCAGCATATTTTGCGGTATGTAGCCCCCCTGTATTTATCTATAACTTTTTACTATGGTTCTTGAAATGCACCCGGAACTTCTGACCAGAACCCGTGAGATTAGATCAAACCCTGGGGCAATTGTTTATTGGTTCGAAAATAGTGGGGGTATGCTTTTAATTGTCGTCTTAACTTTCCCGGCATAGGTGTCCAAAACTCCAGCCATCTTGGTCCAGAGACTTTGCACATCCTGGAACAAAACCATGTTTGGTGACGGTAATGGGCAACGCCAACAGTTAGTCATTTGGTTGTGGTGGATGCCCCAATTTCCCAACCTTTCAAAGCGGAGAACGTGAAATATGATTGGCCACGGTATTGGGCAACGTTCACCATAATTGAATGTATTAGGACTCTTTTGGTTTTATACCACCTAATAATCGTGTCTAACGACATGATATAGGGACCTCTTTATTATATTTAATATCTATAGGTTATGGGATTATTGTCTTCGGGTATGACCACTGGTGAACTATGAATTGGGTGCATGCACCCCACCGACCGTCAATCACCCACCCTCCTATTATGGCTACCACATGCGACCCTTCTGGTATCATGTTTTTGTATTTCTTATAACTTGCAACCCTTTTGGAGGCATGTTTATTATTTCCAATTTTTATGCGTCTGTACATCTTAATTAAATTAATTTATTTATTTATTTATTTTAATTATTCAAATTATTTATTTATTTATTTTATTATTCAAATTATTAATTTTTTATTTTACATATTTTTATCATCTCACTTTTTTATCTTTTTCATATATTTTACAATTTACATATATTTTATCATTGATTATATATTGTTTCAGATATTTTACCATTTATTATATTTTACAATTTACATTTGTTATGTATTTTTATATTCTATCATATTCTGCTATATGATATTACGGAGTACTGTCTGCGTTGTATGGTGCGCATACATGTGTGTGACGTTCGACCATTGTGATGCTGTGCGGCGGCATATGTACGACCAATGCGAGCGAGCGCACATGCGTATGTATGTGTGTTGTTGGTTTTGTTTTTTCCTATATTCGCTGTCTTCACTCTCTTGCAATGTTGTTTGGATGTGCAATATCAGTATTGTGATGATGTTCGCTGAGTATGGTCGCGTTGATATGGTGTATGTTTGTGCGGTTGTTGTTTGCGTTGTTCGCTTAAGTTGGTTTACGGTATACGGTTGGTGTATTATGTTTTCTTTTGTACGCTTTGTTGTTTGCTTAATTCGGTTGCAGTGTACGTTTGGTGTATTATGTTGGTGTGTTTTTGAAGGTAAGAATTTTGGATCTCTACTTAATTTGTTTGTTATTCTCCACTAACGGGAAGATTGCTGTTTCGTTTTTCACTCTCCCCCCTTCGGTCATGTACCTCCTCCGGTACATGTCCATCACCTGCTGATGAGTCCTTTGGCATGGGACGAAAGTACTACAGGTATGCCCACATTTTGTCCTTCACGGACTATTTGAGTAATTTGGTGTTGTTGTTCTGCTACATATGGAATTTTGGCCTCTTGCCTTTTATTGTATCATTTTTTCTTATTGGTGTAATGGTGTGTATATATTTTGTCTTCTGCATGTGGAATTTGATTGTTTTGCTTTTTATTTACTATTTGATTTTTGTGTGATGGTTTTTATCTACTGGATACTGCGTTTTTATTTCGAAGTGCGATATTGTATTATATGTATTATGTGTGAATATTACAGTATTCTTTCTGATTATTGTATATTGGTTATATGACGCCAGCATATTTTTTGCGGTATGTGGCCCCCCTGTATTTATCTATAACTTTTTACTATGGCTCTTTATTTTATCCGAATGTAATAATATACACTATAATGGAAATCGATCATGCAATATGTGAATTGAATATTAACCGCGGAGCATAAAAGTCATAATATATAATTCTCTTGAGAGTGTTTGTTACGGTCCTCGTGTGCAGTCTGGGATCAAGGTACAACCTGATGCAAAGCGCTCACCCGTGGATCATGATATATATTTCTCTTGGGAATGTGAGTTACAGTCTTCGTGTGCAGTCTGGGATCAAGGTACAACCTGATGCAAAGCACTCACCCGATGATAAGTTCATAATATCTTTGTTTTGGCCCTTTTGCGGCACTTGTGCCGTCATCATTCAGAATATAAATCTTGCGAAATGCATTGAACTGATATTGTATCAAATAATAATTAATGTCAAATCGTAATTCAATACCATGTACATGAAATGACCCTCGTATCGGGATATGCGATGGGGTAAAGATCATATTCTGTGAGTTCGTGTAAATTATATATTCGAGTAAAATCATAATAGCATAAATAATCATAAGGATGTGTCATTCAATAGGTCTTCATTGAAAAAGTAGTCATTAACTTACATTCCCCGTACGTATTATTTCTTATGTGTGTATATATTATTTTATATGTCTGTGTTCTTATGGGAAGGACCATATTTTTTGCGGTATGTGGCCCCCCCTGTATTTATCTATAACTTTTTACTATGGCTCTTTATTTTATCCGAATGTAATAATATACACTATAATGGAAATCGATCATGCAATATGTGAATTGAATATTAACCGCGGAGCATAAATGTCATAATATATAATTCTCTTGAGAGTGTTTGTTACGGTCCTCGTGTGCAGTCTGGGATCAAGGTACAACCTGATGCAAAGCGCTCACCCGTGGATCATGATATATATTTCTCTTGGGAATGTGAGTTACAGTCTTCGTGTGCAGTCTGGGATCAAGGTACAACCTGATGCAAAGCACTCACCCGATGATAAGTTCATAATATCTTTGTTTTGGCCCTTTGCGGCACTTGTGCCGTCATCATTCAGAATATAAATCTTGCGAAATGCATTGAACTGATATTGTATCAAATAATAATTAATGTCAAATCGTAATTCAATACCATGTACATGAAATGACCCTCGTATCGGGATATGCGATGGGGTAAAGATCATATTCTGTGAGTTCGTGTAAATTATATATTCGAGTAAAATCATAATAGCATAAATAATCATAAGGATGTGTCATTCAATAGGTCTTCATTGAAAAAGTAGTCATTAACTTACATTCCCCGTACGTATTATTTCTTATGTGTGTATATATTATTTTATATGTCTGTGTTCTTATGGGAAGGACCTATTTTGTTGTTTTATTGCATATTTTTTTCGAAGTGTGATATTATATTATATGTATTATGTGTAAATATTACAGTATTTGTTCTGTTCATTGTATATTGGTTATATGACGCCAGCATATTTTGCGGTATGTAGCCCCCCTGTATTTATCTATAACTTTTTACTATGGTTCTTGAAATGCACCCGGAACTTCTGACCAGAACCCGTGAGATTAGATCAAACCCTGGGGCAATTGTTTATTGGTTCGAAAATAGTGGGGGTATGCTTTTAATTGTCGTCTTAACTTTCCCGGCATAGGTGTCCAAAACTCCAGCCATCTTGGTCCAGAGACTTTGCACATCCTGGAACAAAACCATGTTTGGTGACGGTAATGGGCAACGCCAACAGTTAGTCATTTGGTTGTGGTGGATGCCCCAATTTCCCAACCTTTCAAAGCGGAGAACGTGAAATATGATTGGCCACGGTATTGGGCAACGTTCACCATAATTGAATGTATTAGGACTCTTTTGGTTTTATACCACCTAATAATCGTGTCTAACGACATGATATAGGGACCTCTTTATTATATTTAATATCTATAGGTTATGGGATTATTGTCTTCGGGTATGACCACTGGTGAACTATGAATTGGGTGCATGCACCCCACCGACCGTCAATCACCCACCCTCCTATTATGGCTACCACATGCGACCCTTCTGGTATCATGTTTTTGTATTTCTTATAACTTGCAACCCTTTTGGAGGCATGTTTATTATTTCCAATTTTTATGCGTCTGTACATCTTAATTAAATTAATTTATTTATTTATTTATTTTAATTATTCAAATTATTTATTTATTTATTTTATTATTCAAATTATTAATTTTTTATTTTACATATTTTTATCATCTCACTTTTTTATCTTTTTCATATATTTTACAATTTACATATATTTTATCATTGATTATATATTGTTTCAGATATTTTACCATTTATTATATTTTACAATTTACATTTGTTATGTATTTTTATATTCTATCATATTCTGCTATATGATATTACGGAGTACTGTCTGCGTTGTATGGTGCGCATACATGTGTGTGACGTTCGACCATTGTGATGCTGTGCGGCGGCATATGTACGACCAATGCGAGCGAGCGCACATGCGTATGTATGTGTGTTGTTGGTTTTGTTTTTTCCTATATTCGCTGTCTTCACTCTCTTGCAATGTTGTTTGGATGTGCAATATCAGTATTGTGATGATGTTCGCTGAGTATGGTCGCGTTGATATGGTGTATGTTTGTGCGGTTGTTGTTTGCGTTGTTCGCTTAAGTTGGTTTACGGTATACGGTTGGTGTATTATGTTTTCTTTTGTACGCTTTGTTGTTTGCTTAATTCGGTTGCAGTGTACGTTTGGTGTATTATGTTGGTGTGTTTTTGAAGGTAAGAATTTTGGATCTCTACTTAATTTGTTTGTTATTCTCCACTAACGGGAAGATTGCTGTTTCGTTTTTCACTCTCCCCCCTTCGGTCATGTACCTCCTCCGGTACATGTCCATCACCTGCTGATGAGTCCTTTGGCATGGGACGAAAGTACTACAGGTATGCCCACATTTTGTCCTTCACGGACTATTTGAGTAATTTGGTGTTGTTGTTCTGCTACATATGGAATTTTGGCCTCTTGCCTTTTATTGTATCATTTTTTCTTATTGGTGTAATGGTGTGTATATATTTTGTCTTCTGCATGTGGAATTTGATTGTTTTGCTTTTTATTTACTATTTGATTTTTGTGTGATGGTTTTTATCTACTGGATACTGCGTTTTTATTTCGAAGTGCGATATTGTATTATATGTATTATGTGTGAATATTACAGTATTCTTTCTGATTATTGTATATTGGTTATATGACGCCAGCATATTTTTTGCGGTATGTGGCCCCCCTGTATTTATCTATAACTTTTTACTATGGCTCTTTATTTTATCCGAATGTAATAATATACACTATAATGGAAATCGATCATGCAATATGTGAATTGAATATTAACCGCGGAGCATAAAAGTCATAATATATAATTCTCTTGAGAGTGTTTGTTACGGTCCTCGTGTGCAGTCTGGGATCAAGGTACAACCTGATGCAAAGCGCTCACCCGTGGATCATGATATATATTTCTCTTGGGAATGTGAGTTACAGTCTTCGTGTGCAGTCTGGGATCAAGGTACAACCTGATGCAAAGCACTCACCCGATGATAAGTTCATAATATCTTTGTTTTGGCCCTTTTGCGGCACTTGTGCCGTCATCATTCAGAATATAAATCTTGCGAAATGCATTGAACTGATATTGTATCAAATAATAATTAATGTCAAATCGTAATTCAATACCATGTACATGAAATGACCCTCGTATCGGGATATGCGATGGGGTAAAGATCATATTCTGTGAGTTCGTGTAAATTATATATTCGAGTAAAATCATAATAGCATAAATAATCATAAGGATGTGTCATTCAATAGGTCTTCATTGAAAAAGTAGTCATTAACTTACATTCCCCGTACGTATTATTTCTTATGTGTGTATATATTATTTTATATGTCTGTGTTCTTATGGGAAGGACCATATTTTTTGCGGTATGTGGCCCCCCCTGTATTTATCTATAACTTTTTACTATGGCTCTTTATTTTATCCGAATGTAATAATATACACTATAATGGAAATCGATCATGCAATATGTGAATTGAATATTAACCGCGGAGCATAAATGTCATAATATATAATTCTCTTGAGAGTGTTTGTTACGGTCCTCGTGTGCAGTCTGGGATCAAGGTACAACCTGATGCAAAGCGCTCACCCGTGGATCATGATATATATTTCTCTTGGGAATGTGAGTTACAGTCTTCGTGTGCAGTCTGGGATCAAGGTACAACCTGATGCAAAGCACTCACCCGATGATAAGTTCATAATATCTTTGTTTTGGCCCTTTGCGGCACTTGTGCCGTCATCATTCAGAATATAAATCTTGCGAAATGCATTGAACTGATATTGTATCAAATAATAATTAATGTCAAATCGTAATTCAATACCATGTACATGAAATGACCCTCGTATCGGGATATGCGATGGGGTAAAGATCATATTCTGTGAGTTCGTGTAAATTATATATTCGAGTAAAATCATAATAGCATAAATAATCATAAGGATGTGTCATTCAATAGGTCTTCATTGAAAAAGTAGTCATTAACTTACATTCCCCGTACGTATTATTTCTTATGTGTGTATATATTATTTTATATGTCTGTGTTCTTATGGGAAGGACCTATTTTGTTGTTTTATTGCATATTTTTTTCGAAGTGTGATATTATATTATATGTATTATGTGTAAATATTACAGTATTTGTTCTGTTCATTGTATATTGGTTATATGACGCCAGCATATTTTGCGGTATGTAGCCCCCCTGTATTTATCTATAACTTTTTACGAACGATAGTAGGCACAAGACCGGTCTTTGCTCTGTGAAGATGTATGGTGCAAGTATTAAGTTGAATATTTCTCCTGTCAATTTTTTCTGTCACTTATATTTCCACCATTGAGTCTGTAACATAGGGCTTAGCTTGGGTGGGTGTTATAGTGAACCGTATGTGGATGCGAGTGGCGCACACACATGCGTATGTACATTCATTCGAATGCAAATTCTTGATGAGTTGCATATGCCTGTGGGTGCTCTACCTGTATGCATATATTCTGTGCATTTTCCTGGCAAGTTCTTGTTTTTCCTGTTACATGGGAACAAGAACGAGCGATTTTGCCTTTAGTGTCTAATTGCGTGTCTCATTTGTATGGTGTCCGCATCATATAGCTTTACTTCCTGAAACAATGGATACCATTGCGTGTTGACACCGGACCTAACCTGAGGGGCGGATTGGCACAGAAAAAGGTTGAATGGGAAAATTGGGGAAAATTCGGGGTAACTAATATGACTTTTCTATCTTTCTAGGTTAATTCTCAGGTAAGTAGAACATACTTTTTTATAATAATTGGTTTCTTTCTTTTTCAGGCTGCAGCATATAATAATTTTTTCCTTTAAGTAATAGGTTATCTTTGGTGTTTGTTAATTGTTTCCGCATTATGCAGTATGTATTAGTGGTTTTTTTAGCTTTCCACAATTTGTTAGGAATCCTACTGATGAGACCCTTGGCGGAGGTCGAAAGCGCTATAGGAATGCCATATAGGCCTACACGGCGGTTAGGGTACATTAGTATGTTGTTGTAGTTTATTTTCAATATATGTGGAATACGGCATATTATTGAAGCACCAAACTTCCAAGAGTGCATAGGGGTTGCAAATTTTCATTAATAATAATAACTTTAAATCTATTTTCAGGTTCTGTTTTATATATATCTTTTTCAGGTACACACTACGGATTATTTGTAAGTATATTACACAATTATATATTGGAAATGAGTAACCTCCTGCTGAGTTATTAGCCGGAGTTGGGGAAATTTTAAAGGCGATACGAGTCATTATTGGCTACCGTACCGTATCGATATAGCACTATGTCCATGAAAATTCCTACAAGTTGTGGGTTGACTACTCCACATCTTGGGCATGACAGATTAGTACAGGGCCCTAGGTTATTAACTCTATTTTATAAAAATCACTCACCCAGAGGATGAGTTCATAACAATTTGTGTTTTGGCCCTAGCGGCAGTAGTGCCGTCATCATTTAGAATATCATAACTTGCGAATGCATTTAACTAATATTGTGTAAAATAGTAAACATATCAAAACCGTGATTCAATAATAAGTACATGAGACAACCCTCGTTTCGCAATATTCGATGGGGTAAAATTCATATTCAGTAAAATTCATATCCTTAACTCTCGTCGAGAATATAAATTACAATTTGAATTAAATTATAATAACATAAAGAATCATAATATTATGTGAAACTGGCCAGTGTCGATGAATAAGTTCTCATTCAAAAGTGGTCAATACCTTACATTCCCCGTATATATTATTTTGTATGTATGTCTATTATTTTATATGCCTGTGTTCATATGGGATGAACCTATTTTGTTTCGCAATTGTTTTGTGTGTTCCCATATTTTGAGTAATAGGTACTGTTTAACATAATAGGCAGTAGATCTCTTGATAGGGAATCAGTACTAACCGAACGATAGGAGGCACAGGACCGGTCTTTGCTTTGTGAAGATGTATGGTGCAAGTAATAAATTGAATATTTTCTCCTATCTCTTTTCTATCATTACTATTTCCACCATTGTTGTGTCTGTAACATAGGGCTTAGCTTGGGTGGGTGTTATATTGAACCGTATGTGGATGCGAGTGGCGCACACACATGCGTATGTACATTCATTCGAATGAAAATTCTTGATGAGTTGCATATGCCTGTAGGTGCTCTACCTGTATGCATATATTCTGTGGATTTTCCTGGCAAGTTCTTGTTTTTCCTGTTACATGGGAACAAGAACGAGCGATTTTGCCTTTAGTGTCTAATTGCGTGTCTCATTTGTATGGTGTCCGCATCATATAGCTTTACTTCCTGAAACAATGGATACCATTGCGTGTTGACACCGGACCAAACCTGAGGGGCGGATTGGCACAGAAAAAGGTTGAATGGGAAAATTGGGGAAAATTCGGGGTGAATAATATGACTTTTTTTATCTTTCTAGGTTAATCCTCAGGTAAGTAGAACATACTTTTTATAATAATTGATTTCTTCTTTTTCAGGTCCCAGCATATAATAATTTTTTTCCTTTGAGTAATAGGTTACCTTTGGTGATTATTTAATTGGTTGTGCATTATGCAGTATATATATATTAGTGGTTTTTTGAGCTTTTCACAATTTGTTAGGAATCCTACTGATGAGACCCTTGGCGGAGGTCGAAAGCGCTATAGGAATGCCATATAGGCCTACACGGCGGTTAGGGTACATTAGTATGTTGTTGTAGATTATTTTCAATATATGTGGAGTACAGCATATTATTGAAGCACTAAACTTCCAAGAGTGCATAGGGGTTGCAAATTTTCTTTAATAATAATAACTTTAATTCTATTTTCAGGTTTTGTTTATATATCTTTTCAGGTGCATACTACTATTTATTTGTAAGTATATTATACATTTATATGTCAAAAATAAGTAACCTCCTGCTGAGTTATTAGCCGGAGTGGGGGAAATTTTAAAGGCGATACGAGCCATTATTGGCTACCGTATCGATATGGCACTATGTCCGCGAAAATTCCTACAAGTTGTGGGTTGACTACTCCACATCTTGGGCGTGACAGATTAGTACAGGGCCCTAGGCTATTAACTCTATTTTATAAAAATCGCACGACCACGGTCGCTGCTGCACGAACGTTGCTGTTGCTGCTATTTGACATATTCGCTGTCTTCACTCTCTTGCAATGTTGTTTGGATGTGCAATATCAGTATTGTGATGATGTTCGTTGAGTATGGTCGCGTTGGTATGGTGTATGTTGTGTGCGGTTGTTGTTCGCGTCGTTCGCTTAAGTTGGTTTACGGTATACGGCTGGTATATTATGTTTCTTTGGTACGCTTTGTTGTCCGCTTAATTCGGTCGTAGTGTACGTTTGGTGTATTATGTTGGTGGGTTTTAAAGGTAAGAATTTTGGATCTCTACTTGATTTGTTTGTTATTCTCCACTAACGGGAAGATTGTTTTCGTTTTTCACTCTACCCCCCTTCGGTCATGTACCTTCTCCGGTACATGTCCATCACCTGCTGATGAGTCCTTTATACATACATACATACTACATATGAATTTTGGTCTCTTGCCTTTTATTGTATCATTTTCTTATTGGGGTAATGGAGTATATATAATTGTTGTTTTCTGCACGTGGAATTTGGTTTTTTGCTTTTTATTTACTATTTGTGTTGTTGTGCTGCTACATATGGAATTTGGTCTCTTGCTTTTTATTGTATCATTTTCTTATTGGTATAATGGTGTATATATATTTTCTGTATGTGGAATTTGGTTTTTTGCTCTTTATTTACTATTTGATTATTGTGTGGTGGTTTTTATCCGCTGGATGCGATGTTTTTTGTCTACGGAATATTATGTTTTATCCGCTGATTACTACGTTTTTGTTGCTAGATGTAATTTTTTGTCCGATGGAATTTGGTCTCTTGCCTTTTATTGTATCATTTTCTTATTGGTGTAATGATGTATATATATTTTCTGATTTCTGCATGTGGAATTTGGTTTTTTGCTTTTTATTTACTATATGTGTTGTTGTTCTACTACATATGGATTTTGGTCTCTTGCCTTTTATTGTATCATTTTCTTATTGATGTAATGGTGTATATATATTTTCTGTTTTCTGCATGTGGAATTTGGTTTTTTGCTTTTTATTTACTATTTGATTATTGTGTGATGGTTTTTATCCGCTGGATACGATGGTTTTTGTCTGCTGAGTATTATGTTTTATCCGCTGATTACCACGTTTTGTTGCTGGGTGTAATTTTTTGTCCGCTGGATACTGCGTTTTTTGTTTCGAAGTGTGATATTATATTATATGTATTATGTGTAAATATTACAGTATTTTTTCTGATTATTGTATATTGTTTATATGACGCCAGCATATTTTTTGCAATATGTAGCCCCCCTGTATTTATATATAACTCTTTCTACTATGCTTGTTCAAATGCACCCTGAACTTTTGACCAGAACCCGTGAGATTAGATCAAACCCTGGGGCAATTGTTTATTGGTTCGAAAATAGTGGGGGTATGTCTTCATTTGTCGTCTCAACTTTTCCCGGCATAGGTGTCCAAAACTCCAGCCATCTTGGTCCAAGACTATACCATCTTGGAACACCACCATGTTTGGTGACGGTAATGGGCAACGCCAACAATTAGTCATTTGGTTATGATGGATGCTCCATTACCCCAACCTTTCATTTCTTTTTGTAAAGTATGATTGGCCACGGTGTTGGGTAGTGTCCTCCATAATTGAATGTATTAGGACTTTTTGGTTTTATACCACCTAATAATCATGTCTAACGACATGACACAGGGACCTATTTATTATATTTAATATCTATAGGTTATGGGATTATTGTCTTCGGGTATGGCTACCGGTGTACAATGTATTGGGTGCATGCACCCCACCGACTGTCAAATTATCCACCCTCCCCTTATGGCTACCACATGCGACCCTTCTGGAATCATGTTTAATATTTCTTATAACTTGCAACCCTTTTGGAAGCATGTTTATTATATCCAATTTTTATGCGTCTGCACATCTTAATTAAATTAATTTATTTATTTATTTTTATAATTATTCAAATTATTAATTTTTACAGTATTTTCACATATCTTTCAATTACTCAATATATTTACATACTTTTAACATTTCACATTTTATATATTTTATATTAATTATATATTTTCATATATTTTATCATTAATTATATATTTTTCACATATTTTACCATTTATCATATATTTTACCATTTACATTTGTTATGTATTTTTATATTCTATCATATTCTGCTATATGATATTACGGAATACTGTCTGCGTTGTATGATGCGCATACATGGGTGTGACGTTCGACCATTGTGATTCTGTGCGGCGGCATATGTACGACCAATGCGAGCGAACGCACATTCGTATGTATGTGTTGTATGTGGTTTGTTTTGTTTTTCCCATATTGCATTCTCGTTGCTACGATTACGGCGCACACGCGCGTATGTATGTGTGTACGGTTTGTTTTGAATTCTTATGCGCGCACGACCACGGTCGCTGCTGCACGAACGTTGCTGTTGCTGCTATTTGACATATTCGCTGTCTTCACTCTCTTGCAATGTTGTTTGGATGTGCAATATCAGTATTGTGATGATGTTCGTTGAGTATGGTCGCGTTGGTATGGTGTATGTTGTGTGCGGTTGTTGTTCGCGTCGTTCGCTTAAGTTGGTTTACGGTATACGGCTGGTATATTATGTTTCTTTGGTACGCTTTGTTGTCCGCTTAATTCGGTCGTAGTGTACGTTTGGTGTATTATGTTGGTGGGTTTTAAAGGTAAGAATTTTGGATCTCTACTTGATTTGTTTGTTATTCTCCACTAACGGGAAGATTGTTTTCGTTTTTCACTCTACCCCCCTTCGGTCATGTACCTTCTCCGGTACATGTCCATCACCTGCTGATGAGTCCTTTGGCATGGGACGAAAGTACTACAGGTATGCCCACATTTTGTCCTTCACGGACTATTTGAGTTGTTTGGTGTTGTTGTTTCTACTACATATGAATTTTGGTCTCTTGCCTTTTATTGTATCATTTTCTTATTGGGGTAATGGAGTATATATAATTGTTGTTTTCTGCACGTGGAATTTGGTTTTTTGCTTTTTATTTACTATTTGTGTTGTTGTGCTGCTACATATGGAATTTGGTCTCTTGCTTTTTATTGTATCATTTTCTAATTGGTATAATGGTGTATATATATTTTCTGTATGTGGAATTTGGTTTTTTGCTCTTTATTTACTATTTGATTATTGTGTGGTGGTTTTTATCCGCTGGATGCGATGTTTTTTGTCTACGGAATATTATGTTTTATCCGCTGATTACTACGTTTTTGTTGCTAGATGTAATTTTTTGTCCGATGGAATTTGGTCTCTTGCCTTTTATTGTATCATTTTCTTATTGGTGTAATGATGTATATATATTTTCTGATTTCTGCATGTGGAATTTGGTTTTTTGCTTTTTATTTACTATATGTGTTGTTGTTCTACTACATATGGATTTTGGTCTCTTGCCTTTTATTGTATCATTTTCTTATTGATGTAATGGTGTATATATATTTTCTGTTTTCTGCATGTGGAATTTGGTTTTTTGCTTTTTATTTACTATTTGATTATTGTGTGATGGTTTTTATCCGCTGGATACGATGGTTTTTGTCTGCTGAGTATTATGTTTTATCCGCTGATTACCACGTTTTGTTGCTGGGTGTAATTTTTTGTCCGCTGGATACTGCGTTTTTTGTTTCGAAGTGTGATATTATATTATATGTATTATGTGTAAATATTACAGTATTTTTTCTGATTATTGTATATTGTTTATATGACGCCAGCATATTTTTTGCAATATGTAGCCCCCCTGTATTTATATATAACTCTTTCTACTATGCTTGTTCAAATGCACCCTGAACTTTTGACCAGAACCCGTGAGATTAGATCAAACCCTGGGGCAATTGTTTATTGGTTCGAAAATAGTGGGGGTATGTCTTCATTTGTCGTCTCAACTTTTCCCGGCATAGGTGTCCAAAACTCCAGCCATCTTGGTCCAAGACTATACCATCTTGGAACACCACCATGTTTGGTGACGGTAATGGGCAACGCCAACAATTAGTCATTTGGTTATGATGGATGCTCCATTACCCCAACCTTTCATTTCTTTTTGTAAAGTATGATTGGCCACGGTGTTGGGTAGTGTCCTCCATAATTGAATGTATTAGGACTTTTTGGTTTTATACCACCTAATAATCATGTCTAACGACATGACACAGGGACCTATTTATTATATTTAATATCTATAGGTTATGGGATTATTGTCTTCGGGTATGGCTACCGGTGTACAATGTATTGGGTGCATGCACCCCACCGACTGTCAAATTATCCACCCTCCCCTTATGGCTACCACATGCGACCCTTCTGGAATCATGTTTAATATTTCTTATAACTTGCAACCCTTTTGGAAGCATGTTTATTATATCCAATTTTTATGCGTCTGCACATCTTAATTAAATTAATTTATTTATTTATTTTTATAATTATTCAAATTATTAATTTTTACAGTATTTTCACATATCTTTCAATTACTCAATATATTTACATACTTTTAACATTTCACATTTTATATATTTTATATTAATTATATATTTTCATATATTTTATCATTAATTATATATTTTTCACATATTTTACCATTTATCATATATTTTACCATTTACATTTGTTATGTATTTTTATATTCTATCATATTCTGCTATATGATATTACGGAATACTGTCTGCGTTGTATGATGCGCATACATGGGTGTGACGTTCGACCATTGTGATTCTGTGCGGCGGCATATGTACGACCAATGCGAGCGAACGCACATTCGTATGTATGTGTTGTATGTGGTTTGTTTTGTTTTTCCCATATTGCATTCTCGTTGCTACGATTACGGCGCACACGCGCGTATGTATGTGTGTACGGTTTGTTTTGAATTCTTATGCGCGCACGACCACGGTCGCTGCTGCACGAACGTTGCTGTTGCTGCTATTTGACATATTCGCTGTCTTCACTCTCTTGCAATGTTGTTTGGATGTGCAATATCAGTATTGTGATGATGTTCGTTGAGTATGGTCGCGTTGGTATGGTGTATGTTGTGTGCGGTTGTTGTTCGCGTCGTTCGCTTAAGTTGGTTTACGGTATACGGCTGGTATATTATGTTTCTTTGGTACGCTTTGTTGTCCGCTTAATTCGGTCGTAGTGTACGTTTGGTGTATTATGTTGGTGGGTTTTAAAGGTAAGAATTTTGGATCTCTACTTGATTTGTTTGTTATTCTCCACTAACGGGAAGATTGTTTTCGTTTTTCACTCTACCCCCCTTCGGTCATGTACCTTCTCCGGTACATGTCCATCACCTGCTGATGAGTCCTTTGGCATGGGACGAAAGTACTACAGGTATGCCCACATTTTGTCCTTCACGGACTATTTGAGTTGTTTGGTGTTGTTGTTTCTACTACATATGAATTTTGGTCTCTTGCCTTTTATTGTATCATTTTCTTATTGGGGTAATGGAGTATATATAATTGTTGTTTTCTGCACGTGGAATTTGGTTTTTTGCTTTTTATTTACTATTTGTGTTGTTGTGCTGCTACATATGGAATTTGGTCTCTTGCTTTTTATTGTATCATTTTCTTATTGGTATAATGGTGTAGATATATTTTCTGTATGTGGAATTTGGTTTTTTGCTCTTTATTTACTATTTGATTATTGTGTGGTGGTTTTTATCCGCTGGATGCGATGTTTTTTGTCTACGGAATATTATGTTTTATCCGCTGATTACTACGTTTTTGTTGCTAGATGTAATTTTTTGTCCGATGGAATTTGGTCTCTTGCCTTTTATTGTATCATTTTCTTATTGGTGTAATGATGTATATATATTTTCTGATTTCTGCATGTGGAATTTGGTTTTTTGCTTTTTATTTACTATATGTGTTGTTGTTCTACTACATATGGATTTTGGTCTCTTGCCTTTTATTGTATCATTTTCTTATTGATGTAATGGTGTATATATATATTTTCTGTTTTCTGCATGTGGAATTTGGTTTTTTGCTTTTTATTTACTATTTGATTATTGTGTGATGGTTTTTATCCGCTGGATACGATGGTTTTTGTCTGCTGAGTATTATGTTTTATCCGCTGATTACCACGTTTTGTTGCTGGGTGTAATTTTTTGTCCGCTGGATACTGCGTTTTTTGTTTCGAAGTGTGATATTATATTATATGTATTATGTGTAAATATTACAGTATTTTTTCTGATTATTGTATATTGTTTATATGACGCCAGCATATTTTTTGCAATATGTAGCCCCCCTGTATTTATATATAACTCTTTCTACTATGCTTGTTCAAATGCACCCTGAACTTTTGACCAGAACCCGTGAGATTAGATCAAACCCTGGGGCAATTGTTTATTGGTTCGAAAATAGTGGGGGTATGTCTTCATTTGTCGTCTCAACTTTTCCCGGCATAGGTGTCCAAAACTCCAGCCATCTTGGTCCAAGACTATACCATCTTGGAACACCACCATGTTTGGTGACGGTAATGGGCAACGCCAACAATTAGTCATTTGGTTATGATGGATGCTCCATTACCCCAACCTTTCATTTCTTTTTGTAAAGTATGATTGGCCACGGTGTTGGGTAGTGTCCTCCATAATTGAATGTATTAGGACTTTTTGGTTTTATACCACCTAATAATCATGTCTAACGACATGACACAGGGACCTATTTATTATATTTAATATCTATAGGTTATGGGATTATTGTCTTCGGGTATGGCTACCGGTGTACAATGTATTGGGTGCATGCACCCCACCGACTGTCAAATTATCCACCCTCCCCTTATGGCTACCACATGCGACCCTTCTGGAATCATGTTTAATATTTCTTATAACTTGCAACCCTTTTGGAAGCATGTTTATTATATCCAATTTTTATGCGTTTGCACATCTTAATTAAATTAATTTATTTATTTATTTTTATAATTATTCAAATTATTAATTTTTACAGTATTTTCACATATCTTTCAATTACTCAATATATTTACATACTTTTAACATTTCACATTTTATATATTTTATATTAATTATATATTTTCATATATTTTATCATTAATTATATATTTTTCACATATTTTACCATTTATCATATATTTTACCATTTACATTTGTTATGTATTTTTATATTCTATCATATTCTGCTATATGATATTACGGAATACTGTCTGCGTTGTATGATGCGCATACATGGGTGTGACGTTCGACCATTGTGATTCTGTGCGGCGGCATATGTACGACCAATGCGAGCGAACGCACATTCGTATGTATGTGTTGTATGTGGTTTGTTTTGTTTTTCCCATATTGCATTCTCGTTGCTACGATTACGGCGCACACGCGCGTATGTATGTGTGTACGGTTTGTTTTGAATTCTTATGCGCGCACGACCACGGTCGCTGCTGCACGAACGTTGCTGTTGCTGCTATTTGACATATTCGCTGTCTTCACTCTCTTGCAATGTTGTTTGGATGTGCAATATCAGTATTGTGATGATGTTCGTTGAGTATGGTCGCGTTGGTATGGTGTATGTTGTGTGCGGTTGTTGTTCGCGTCGTTCGCTTAAGTTGGTTTACGGTATACGGCTGGTATATTATGTTTCTTTGGTACGCTTTGTTGTCCGCTTAATTCGGTCGTAGTGTACGTTTGGTGTATTATGTTGGTGGGTTTTAAAGGTAAGAATTTTGGATCTCTACTTGATTTGTTTGTTATTCTCCACTAACGGGAAGATTGTTTTCGTTTTTCACTCTACCCCCCTTCGGTCATGTACCTTCTCCGGTACATGTCCATCACCTGCTGATGAGTCCTTTGGCATGGGACGAAAGTACTACAGGTATGCCCACATTTTGTCCTTCACGGACTATTTGAGTTGTTTGGTGTTGTTGTTTCTACTACATATGAATTTTGGTCTCTTGCCTTTTATTGTATCATTTTCTTATTGGGGTAATGGAGTATATATAATTGTTGTTTTCTGCACGTGGAATTTGGTTTTTTGCTTTTTATTTACTATTTGTGTTGTTGTGCTGCTACATATGGAATTTGGTCTCTTGCTTTTTATTGTATCATTTTCTTATTGGTATAATGGTGTATATATATTTTCTGTATGTGGAATTTGGTTTTTTGCTCTTTATTTACTATTTGATTATTGTGTGGTGGTTTTTATCCGCTGGATGCGATGTTTTTTGTCTACGGAATATTATGTTTTATCCGCTGATTACTACGTTTTTGTTGCTAGATGTAATTTTTTGTCCGATGGAATTTGGTCTCTTGCCTTTTATTGTATCATTTTCTTATTGGTGTAATGATGTATATATATTTTCTGATTTCTGCATGTGGAATTTGGTTTTTTGCTTTTTATTTACTATATGTGTTGTTGTTCTACTACATATGGATTTTGGTCTCTTGCCTTTTATTGTATCATTTTCTTATTGATGTAATGGTGTATATATATTTTCTGTTTTCTGCATGTGGAATTTGGTTTTTTGCTTTTTATTTACTATTTGATTATTGTGTGATGGTTTTTATCCGCTGGATACGATGGTTTTTGTCTGCTGAGTATTATGTTTTATCCGCTGATTACCACGTTTTGTTGCTGGGTGTAATTTTTTGTCCGCTGGATACTGCGTTTTTTGTTTCGAAGTGTGATATTATATTATATGTATTATGTGTAAATATTACAGTATTTTTTCTGATTATTGTATATTGTTTATATGACGCCAGCATATTTTTTGCAATATGTAGCCCCCCTGTATTTATATATAACTCTTTCTACTATGCTTGTTCAAATGCACCCTGAACTTTTGACCAGAACCCGTGAGATTAGATCAAACCCTGGGGCAATTGTTTATTGGTTCGAAAATAGTGGGGGTATGTCTTCATTTGTCGTCTCAACTTTTCCCGGCATAGGTGTCCAAAACTCCAGCCATCTTGGTCCAAGACTATACCATCTTGGAACACCACCATGTTTGGTGACGGTAATGGGCAATGATGGATGCTCCATTACCCCAACCTTTCATTTCTTTTTGTAAAGTATGATTGGCCACGGTGTTGGGTAGTGTCCTCCATAATTGAATGTATTCGGACTTTTTGGTTTTATACCACCTAATAATCATGTCTAACGACATGACACAGGGACCTATTTATTATATTTAATATCTATAGGTTATGGGATTATTGTCTTCGGGTATGGCTACCGGTGTACAATGTATTGGGTGCATGCACCCCACCGACTGTCAAATTATCCACCCTCCCCTTATGGCTACCACATGCGACCCTTCTGGAATCATGTTTAATATTTCTTATAACTTGCAACCCTTTTGGAAGCATGTTTATTATATCCAATTTTTATGCGTCTGCACATCTTAATTAAATTAATTTATTTATTTATTTTTATAATTATTCAAATTATTAATTTTTACAGTATTTTCACATATCTTTCAATTACTCAATATATTTACATACTTTTAACATTTCACATTTTATATATTTTATATTAATTATATATTTTCATATATTTTATCATTAATTATATATTTTTCACATATTTTACCATTTATCATATATTTTACCATTTACATTTGTTATGTATTTTTATATTCTATCATATTCTGCTATATGATATTACGGAATACTGTCTGCGTTGTATGATGCGCATACATGGGTGTGACGTTCGACCATTGTGATTCTGTGCGGCGGCATATGTACGACCAATGCGAGCGAACGCACATTCGTATGTATGTGTTGTATGTGGTTTGTTTTGTTTTTCCCATATTGCATTCTCGTTGCTACGATTACGGCGCACACGCGCGTATGTATGTGTGTACGGTTTGTTTTGAATTCTTATGCGCGCACGACCACGGTCGCTGCTGCACGAACGTTGCTGTTGCTGCTATTTGACATATTCGCTGTCTTCACTCTCTTGCAATGTTGTTTGGATGTGCAATATCAGTATTGTGATGATGTTCGTTGAGTATGGTCGCGTTGGTATGGTGTATGTTGTGTGCGGTTGTTGTTCGCGTCGTTCGCTTAAGTTGGTTTACGGTATACGGCTGGTATATTATGTTTCTTTGGTACGCTTTGTTGTCCGCTTAATTCGGTCGTAGTGTACGTTTGGTGTATTATGTTGGTGGGTTTTAAAGGTAAGAATTTTGGATCTCTACTTGATTTGTTTGTTATTCTCCACTAACGGGAAGATTGTTTTCGTTTTTCACTCTACCCCCCTTCGGTCATGTACCTTCTCCGGTACATGTCCATCACCTGCTGATGAGTCCTTTGGCATGGGACGAAAGTACTACAGGTATGCCCACATTTTGTCCTTCACGGACTATTTGAGTTGTTTGGTGTTGTTGTTTCTACTACATATGAATTTTGGTCTCTTGCCTTTTATTGTATCATTTTCTTATTGGGGTAATGGAGTATATATAATTGTTGTTTTCTGCACGTGGAATTTGGTTTTTTGCTTTTTATTTACTATTTGTGTTGTTGTGCTGCTACATATGGAATTTGGTCTCTTGCTTTTTATTGTATCATTTTCTTATTGGTATAATGGTGTATATATATTTTCTGTATGTGGAATTTGGTTTTTTGCTCTTTATTTACTATTTGATTATTGTGTGGTGGTTTTTATCCGCTGGATGCGATGTTTTTTGTCTACGGAATATTATGTTTTATCCGCTGATTACTACGTTTTTGTTGCTAGATGTAATTTTTTGTCCGATGGAATTTGGTCTCTTGCCTTTTATTGTATCATTTTCTTATTGGTGTAATGATGTATATATATTTTCTGATTTCTGCATGTGGAATTTGGTTTTTTGCTTTTTATTTACTATATGTGTTGTTGTTCTACTACATATGGATTTTGGTCTCTTGCCTTTTATTGTATCATTTTCTTATTGATGTAATGGTGTATATATATTTTCTGTTTTCTGCATGTGGAATTTGGTTTTTTGCTTTTTATTTACTATTTGATTATTGTGTGATGGTTTTTATCCGCTGGATACGATGGTTTTTGTCTGCTGAGTATTATGTTTTATCCGCTGATTACCACGTTTTGTTGCTGGGTGTAATTTTTTGTCCGCTGGATACTGCGTTTTTTGTTTCGAAGTGTGATATTATATTATATGTATTATGTGTAAATATTACAGTATTTTTTCTGATTATTGTATATTGTTTATATGACGCCAGCATATTTTTTGCAATATGTAGCCCCCCTGTATTTATATATAACTCTTTCTACTATGCTTGTTCAAATGCACCCTGAACTTTTGACCAGAACCCGTGAGATTAGATCAAACCCTGGGGCAATTGTTTATTGGTTCGAAAATAGTGGGGGTATGTCTTCATTTGTCGTCTCAACTTTTCCCGGCATAGGTGTCCAAAACTCCAGCCATCTTGGTCCAAGACTATACCATCTTGGAACACCACCATGTTTGGTGACGGTAATGGGCAACGCCAACAATTAGTCATTTGGTTATGATGGATGCTCCATTACCCCAACCTTTCATTTCTTTTTGTAAAGTATGATTGGCCACGGTGTTGGGTAGTGTCCTCCATAATTGAATGTATTAGGACTTTTTGGTTTTATACCACCTAATAATCATGTCTAACGACATGACACAGGGACCTATTTATTATATTTAATATCTATAGGTTATGGGATTATTGTCTTCGGGTATGGCTACCGGTGTACAATGTATTGGGTGCATGCACCCCACCGACTGTCAAATTATCCACCCTCCCCTTATGGCTACCACATGCGACCCTTCTGGAATCATGTTTAATATTTCTTATAACTTGCAACCCTTTTGGAAGCATGTTTATTATATCCAATTTTTATGCGTCTGCACATCTTAATTAAATTAATTTATTTATTTATTTTTATAATTATTCAAATTATTAATTTTTACAGTATTTTCACATATCTTTCAATTACTCAATATATTTACATACTTTTAACATTTCACATTTTATATATTTTATATTAATTATATATTTTCATATATTTTATCATTAATTATATATTTTTCACATATTTTACCATTTATCATATATTTTACCATTTACATTTGTTATGTATTTTTATATTCTATCATATTCTGCTATATGATATTACGGAATACTGTCTGCGTTGTATGATGCGCATACATGGGTGTGACGTTCGACCATTGTGATTCTGTGCGGCGGCATATGTACGACCAATGCGAGCGAACGCACATTCGTATGTATTTGTTGTATGTGGTTTGTTTTGTTTTTCCCATATTGCATTCTCGTTGCTACGATTACGGCGCACACGCGCGTATGTATGTGTGTACGGTTTGTTTTGAATTCTTATGCGCGCACGACCACGGTCGCTGCTGCACGAACGTTGCTGTTGCTGCTATTTGACATATTCGCTGTCTTCACTCTCTTGCAATGTTGTTTGGATGTGCAATATCAGTATTGTGATGATGTTCGTTGAGTATGGTCGCGTTGGTATGGTGTATGTTGTGTGCGGTTGTTGTTCGCGTCGTTCGCTTAAGTTGGTTTACGGTATACGGCTGGTATATTATGTTTCTTTGGTACGCTTTGTTGTCCGCTTAATTCGGTCGTAGTGTACGTTTGGTGTATTATGTTGGTGGGTTTTAAAGGTAAGAATTTTGGATCTCTACTTGATTTGTTTGTTATTCTCCACTAACGGGAAGATTGTTTTCGTTTTTCACTCTACCCCCCTTCGGTCATGTACCTTCTCCGGTACATGTCCATCACCTGCTGATGAGTCCTTTGGCATGGGACGAAAGTACTACAGGTATGCCCACATTTTGTCCTTCACGGACTATTTGAGTTGTTTGGTGTTGTTGTTTCTACTACATATGAATTTTGGTCTCTTGCCTTTTATTGTATCATTTTCTTATTGGGGTAATGGAGTATATATAATTGTTGTTTTCTGCACGTGGAATTTGGTTTTTTGCTTTTTATTTACTATTTGTGTTGTTGTGCTGCTACATATGGAATTTGGTCTCTTGCTTTTTATTGTATCATTTTCTTATTGGTATAATGGTGTATATATATTTTCTGTATGTGGAATTTGGTTTTTTGCTCTTTATTTACTATTTGATTATTGTGTGGTGGTTTTTATCCGCTGGATGCGATGTTTTTTGTCTACGGAATATTATGTTTTATCCGCTGATTACTACGTTTTTGTTGCTAGATGTAATTTTTTGTCCGATGGAATTTGGTCTCTTGCCTTTTATTGTATCATTTTCTTATTGGTGTAATGATGTATATATATTTTCTGATTTCTGCATGTGGAATTTGGTTTTTTGCTTTTTATTTACTATATGTGTTGTTGTTCTACTACATATGGATTTTGGTCTCTTGCCTTTTATTGTATCATTTTCTTATTGATGTAATGGTGTATATATATTTTCTGTTTTCTGCATGTGGAATTTGGTTTTTTGCTTTTTATTTACTATTTGATTATTGTGTGATGGTTTTTATCCGCTGGATACGATGGTTTTTGTCTGCTGAGTATTATGTTTTATCCGCTGATTACCACGTTTTGTTGCTGGGTGTAATTTTTTGTCCGCTGGATACTGCGTTTTTTGTTTCGAAGTGTGATATTATATTATATGTATTATGTGTAAATATTACAGTATTTTTTCTGATTATTGTATATTGTTTATATGACGCCAGCATATTTTTTGCAATATGTAGCCCCCTGTATTTATATATAACTCTTTCTACTATGCTTGTTCAAATGCACCCTGAACTTTTGACCAGAACCCGTGAGATTAGATCAAACCCTGGGGCAATTGTTTATTGGTTCGAAAATAGTGGGGGTATGTCTTCATTTGTCGTCTCAACTTTTCCCGGCATAGGTGTCCAAAACTCCAGCCATCTTGGTCCAAGACTATACCATCTTGGAACACCACCATGTTTGGTGACGGTAATGGGCAACGCCAACAATTAGTCATTTGGTTATGATGGATGCTCCATTACCCCAACCTTTCATTTCTTTTTGTAAAGTATGATTGGCCACGGTGTTGGGTAGTGTCCTCCATAATTGAATGTATTAGGACTTTTTGGTTTTATACCACCTAATAATCATGTCTAACGACATGACACAGGGACCTATTTATTATATTTAATATCTATAGGTTATGGGATTATTGTCTTCGGGTATGGCTACCGGTGTACAATGTATTGGGTGCATGCACCCCACCGACTGTCAAATTATCCACCCTCCCCTTATGGCTACCACATGCGACCCTTCTGGAATCATGTTTAATATTTCTTATAACTTGCAACCCTTTTGGAAGCATGTTTATTATATCCAATTTTTATGCGTCTGCACATCTTAATTAAATTAATTTATTTATTTATTTTTATAATTATTGCACGAACGTTGCTGTTGCTGCTATTTGACATATTCGCTGTCTTCACTCTCTTGCAATGTTGTTTGAATGTGCAATATCAGTATTGTGATGATGTTCGTTGAGTATGGTCGCGTTGGTATGGTGTATGTTGTGTGCGGTTGTTGTTCGCGTCGTTCGCTTAAGTTGGTTTACGGTATACGGCTGGTATATTATGTTTCTTTGGTACGCTTTGTTGTCCGCTTAATTCGGTCGTAGTGTACGTTTGGTGTATTATGTTGGTGGGTTTTAAAGGTAAGAATTTTGGATCTCTACTTGATTTGTTTGTTATTCTCCACTAACGGGAAGATTGTTTTCGTTTTTCACTCTACCCCCCTTCGGTCATGTACCTTCTCCGGTACATGTCCATCACCTGCTGATGAGTCCTTTGGCATGGGACGAAAGTACTACAGGTATGCCCACATTTTGTCCTTCATGGACTATTTGAGTTGTTTGGTGTTGTTGTTTCTACTACATATGAATTTTGGTCTCTTGCCTTTTATTGTATCATTTTCTTATTGGGGTAATGGAGTATATATAATTGTTGTTTTCTGCACGTGGAATTTGGTTTTTTGCTTTTTATTTACTATTTGTGTTGTTGTGCTGCTACATATGGAATTTGGTCTCTTGCTTTTTATTGTATCATTTTCTTATTGGTATAATGGTGTATATATATTTTCTGTATGTGGAATTTGGTTTTTTGCTCTTTATTTACTATTTGATTATTGTGTGGTGGTTTTTATCCGCTGGATGCGATGTTTTTTGTCTACGGAATATTATGTTTTATCCGCTGATTACTACGTTTTTGTTGCTAGATGTAATTTTTTGTCCGATGGAATTTGGTCTCTTGCCTTTTATTGTATCATTTTCTTATTGGTGTAATGATGTATATATATTTTCTGATTTCTGCATGTGGAATTTGGTTTTTTGCTTTTTATTTACTATATGTGTTGTTGTTCTACTACATATGGATTTTGGTCTCTTGCCTTTTATTGTATCATTTTCTTATTGATGTAATGGTGTATATATATTTTCTGTTTTCTGCATGTGGAATTTGGTTTTTTGCTTTTTATTTACTATTTGATTATTGTGTGATGGTTTTTATCCGCTGGATACGATGGTTTTTGTCTGCTGAGTATTATGTTTTATCCGCTGATTACCACGTTTTGTTGCTGGGTGTAATTTTTTGTCCGCTGGATACTGCGTTTTTTGTTTCGAAGTGTGATATTATATTATATGTATTATGTGTAAATATTACAGTATTTTTTCTGATTATTGTATATTGTTTATATGACGCCAGCATATTTTTTGCAATATGTAGCCCCCCTGTATTTATATATAACTCTTTCTACTCCATATTTTTTGACCAGCACCTTGTGGTGCACTTGTTAGTTTTTTGTAAAGTATAGGCCTGGGGGTGGTATGTTATTTTATTACCCTGAGGGGACTTAGGATTCCGAGTATTTACTTATTCCACCTCTCTATCTTATCTAAGTATTTACTTATCCACCTCTTTATTTTATCCGAATGTAATAATATACACTATAATGGAAATCGATTATGCAATATGTGAATTGAATATTAACCGGGAAACATAAATGTCATAATATAATTCTCTTGAGAGTGTTTGTTACGGTCCTCGTGTGCAGTCTGGGAACTCGGTACAACCTGTTGCAAAGCGCTCACCCGTGGATCATGATATATATTTCTCTTGGGAATGTGAGTTACAGTCTTCGTGTGCAGTCTGGGATCAAGGTACAACCTGATGCAAAGCACTCACCCGAGGATAAGTTCATAATATCTTTGTTTTGGCCCTATGCGGCACTAGTGCCGTCATCATTCAAAATATGAATCTTGCGAAATGCATTGAACTAATATTGTGTCAAATGGTAATTAATGTCAAATCGTGATTCAATACTATGTACATGAAATGACCCTCGTATCGGGATATTCGATGGGGTAAAGATCATATTCTGTGAATTCATAATCTTAATTCTCCTTGGGTCTGAGAGTGTGCTGTCAAGCACCCAATCGAGAATATAAATTATATATTCGAGTAAAATCATAATAAGATGAATAATCATAATAATATGGAAAACTGGCCAGTGTCATTTAATAAGTCTTCATTGAAAAGTGGTCATTACCTTACATTCTCCGTACGTATTATTTCTTATGTGTGTATATATTATTTTATATGTCTGTGTTCTTATGGGAAGGACCTATTTTTGTTGTTTTTATCGCATATTTTTTGTGTTCCCATTTTTGAGGTGATAGGTACTGTTAACATAATAGGCAGAAAATATCTTGAGAGGGAATCAGTACTAACCGAACGCTAGGAGGCACATGACCGGTCTTTGCTCGGCAAAGATGTATGGTGCAAAGGTAAACTTGAATATTTCTCCTATCTCTTTTCACTTTTTATTATCCCTCCTATTTTTACCACTACTTCCATATTTTCACTACCATTTCCACCATTTTTGCTTCTATACCGTAGGGCTTAGATTGGGTAGGTGTTATATTTTCTTGGCCTTATGTGGGTGCATGTGACGCAAACACATGCGCATGTACATTCATTCGAATGCATATTCTTGATGAGTTGCATGTGCCTGTGGGTGCTTTACCTGTACGCACATATTCTGTGAATTTTCCGGGCAAGTTCTTGTTTTTCCTGTTACATGGGAACAAGAGCGAGCGAGTTTTGCCGATGGTGTCTGACCGCGTGTCTCATTTGTATGGTGCCCGCATCATGTGGCTTTGCTTCCTGGTTAAGCGGATGCCATTAGGTGTTGACACCGGACCAAAATCGAGTGGCGGGTTGGCACATGAGGTTGAATGGGAAAATTGGGAAAATTCGGGGTAACTAATATTATTATTTTTTAATCTTTCTAGGTTAATTCCCAGGTAAGTAGAACATACATTTCATAATAATTGGGTTTTCTTTTTCAGGTTCTAACATATAATCATTTTTTCCTTTGAGTAATAGGTTATCTTTGGTGTATATTAATTGTTTGTGATTTGTGCAATATGTATTAGTGGTTTTTTAGCTTTCCACATTTTGTTAGGAATCCTACTGATGAGACCCTTGGCGGAGGTCGAAAGCGCTCTAGGAATGCCAAATAGGCCTACACGGCGGTTAGGGTACATAGGTATGTTGTTCTAGTTTTTTTCAATATATGTGGAGTACAGCATATTATTGAAGCACCAAACTTCCCAGGGTGCATAGAGGTTGCTATGTCCTTAATACTAATCACTTTAATTATATTTTCAGGTTTTGTTTATATTTTTTTCAGGCACAATTACTTATAGAGAATATTTTCTCGCCACACAATACGGATTTAAGGTATGCATATTATACACTTATGTGTCCCATGAATTCAATTGCTGTGAATAGGGAACCTCCGGCTGGGTTATTAGCTGGGGTTGGGGAAATCTTAAAGGCGATACTCGTCATTATTGACTACTGTATCGATATGACACTGTGACCCACGTGGTTCCAATGGGATGTGGCTTGACTTCCCCGCATCTTGGTAGGTTAGTACAGGGCTCTAGGATATTTAATCTATTCACTTGGGATTGGGCGCTTGGTCGGCGTCAGTATATTTTTACAGTATGTAGCCCCCCTGTATTTATCTATAACTTTTTACTATAGCACTATGTCCATGAAAATTCCTACAAGTTGTGGGTTGACTACTCCACATCTTGGGCATGACAGATTAGTACAGGGCCCTAGGTTATTAACTCTATTTTATAAAAATCATGCGATATAGCACTATGTCCGCGAGAATTCCTACAAGTTGTGGGTTGACTACTCCACATCTTGGGCATGACAGATTAGTACAGGGCCCTAGGTTATTAACTCTATTTTATAAAAATTAGTAACCTCCTGCTGAGTTATTAGCCGGAGTTGGGGAAATTTTAAAGGCGATACGGGTCATTATTGGCTACCGTATCGATATAGCACTATGTCCATGAAAATTCCTACAAGTTGTGGGTTGACTACTCCACATCTTGGGCATGACAGATTAGTACAGGGCCCTAGGTTATTAACTCTATTTTATAAAAATCATGGGAATACGGCATATTATTGAAGCACCAAACTTCCAAGAGTGCATAGGGGTTGCAAATTTTCATTAATAATAATAACTTTAATTCTATTTTCAGGTTCTGTTTATATATCTTTTTCAGGTACACACTACGGATTATTTGTGAGTATATTACACACTTATATATTGGGAATAAGTAACCTCCTGCTGAGTTATTAGCCGGAGTTGAGGAAATTTTAAAGGCGATACGAGTCATTATTGGCTACCGTATCGATATAGCACTATGTCCATGGAAATTCCTACAAGTTGTGGGTTGACTACTCCACATCTTGGGCATGACAGATTAGTACAGGGCCCTAGGTTATTAACTCTATTTTATAAAAAAAGAAAGTGAAAATAAGCAGACCAAACAATTATTTTTGTCAGAATGTTCCGGAAGACTCTCAAAAGAACACGATTTTCAAGAATTACTGTGCCGAGCTTTTGTGTCTGCTGACATTCCACTTTACAAAATGAGAAATCAAAATATAAGAACACTATTTGAGGAATACACTGACAACCAAGTGCCATTCGAAACAGTTTTTTGAACTAAACATTTAAAAATATTATACAACGGCTGCATGGACAATATATGAGCAAAACTAAAAAATCAATTTATATGGATGTCAATCGATGAAACTATAGATGCAACAGGCAGAAATGTGGCTAACATTTTAGCAGGTGTATTAAGGTAATTGCAAGTAAGAAATTTTTACTAAATACAGCAGCATTGGAAAGGGCTAATTACTCAACAATTGCTAGACTGTGGGACGACGTCATCAAAAATCTGGACGTCAACTTCAATAAGAATACTGTTTAGCTTTTCGTGATGGATGCAGTTCCATACATGGTAAAGGCTGCAAAAGCTATAGTGGCATTTTATCCGAAAGTGACGCATGTGACATGTATTGCTCATGGTGTCCATCGATTGTGTGAATGTATTAGGAATTTTTATGAAAACGTAAATAAAACTATTGTTAATGTGAAGAAGTTATTTTTAAAAGCTCCATGTAGGTAGGAACTTTTTAAACAAATGTTTCCAGACCATCCATTACCTCCAGAAGCTATAACAACACGATGGGTAACATGGCTTGAAGCAGGTAACTACTATGCCAACAATTATGAAGACATTTTATAGGTCCTAAGTGCATTAAACGATGAGGATGCACAATTCATTAAAACTTCAAACGATGTCTTGACAGACCCCCAAACTAGATCTGACTTGATTTATATTGCTTCAAATTACGGTTTTATCGCAAAACATAATAAAAATTTGCAAACATCAGGTCTTACGCTTATTGAACAAGTTCAGGTGAATAAAGACACTTTTAAATTTTCACTTTTTCGAGGGTGAACCAAACCAATATCAAACGATAGCATTTGACGTCAGTAACAAAACCCTAAACTCCATTTTGCTCCAATACGTCCAATACGTTTTTACAGTGGTTTAAAGTTTAATTTTTTTGGTCAAAAGTCGAATCAAAGAATATGAAAAATCATCTGTAAAAATACGTTTGGGGTATTTCATGTCTTCGGAGACCTATATTAAAACAATCAGGGGAATATTTTCTCGGAACATTTTAACCCTCCGGATCCCACCCGTATAGGACATTTTTGGCTCAATTCTGAAAAACTGTTTAAAAGTCAACTTTGGACGGAGGTCAAGGATTAGAATATTCTATAGAAATATTCTCCGGAAAACTTCACTAGGATTCACCGAAGACAAATAACCTCTATGAGTCAAAGGTTCCAATATAAAATCAAAATGAAATGTTAATGAAACGTTAAAAAGTCTATTTTCAGGCAAACAGTGCAACGCACTTTTTCGGGAGTGAACCAAACCAAAATCAAACAATAGCATTTGACTTCAGTAACAAAACCCTAAACTACATATGAAAAATATTGTATGACTTTAATTTTTTAGGGCATGTTTTTGTTGATTTTTAGGTCATATGTTGCCATTTTTCAGGTCATATTTTATGCGCATAAAACACGATTTTTAGGGCATATTTCCGGTTGCCCTGGTAATTAATGTCAAATCGTGATTCAATACCATGTACACGAAATGACCCTCGTATCGGGATATTCGATGGGGTAAAGCTCATATTCTGTGAATTCATAATCTTAATTCTCCTTGGATCTGGGAGTGTGCTGTCAAGCACCCAATCGAGAATATAAATTATATATTCGAGTAAAATCATAATAACATAAATAATCATAATAATATGGAAAACTGGCCAGTGTCATTTAATAAGTGTTCATTGAAAAGTGGTCATTACCTTACATTCCCCGTACGTATTATTTCTTATGTGTGTATATATTATTTTATATGTCTGTGTTCTTATGGGAAGGACCTATTTTGTTGTTTTATTGTACATTTTTTTTGAAGTATGATATTATATTATATGTATTATGTGTAAATATTACAGTATTTTTTCTGATTATTGTATATTGGTTATATGACGCCAGTATATTTTGCAGTATGTAGCCCCCCCTGTATTTATCTATAACTTTTTACTATGGTATTAAAAACTCTTTGTGTTGTTAGAAATACAAAACACATTGCGAATTACTGGTAATATACCAAAAACTCAAATTCCACTCATTTCATTTCAGTGACAACAGCGCCACTACAACTAATATTTCGCATTTTTATAACAAAGAGAGAGGTGGGAACTCTGGTTAATTATATTCTGGGAGTGTAGATGGCTCTTAGGTGCACTGCTGTCACTGAGAGAGTTGAGTGGAAATAAAATTAGAGTCTTTCTTAAATTACTATATAGTACAGTATTTTTCGGTTCGTGGTTTCCACGCTTAATTGAACCACATGATCGGGCAAAAATATTGCATACGAAAACACATGTAAATTTCCTCGGATAATTGAACCCGGTTAACTAATTTTCCCGCTTAATTGGTTGAAAATTCATGTCATCAAAAATAAATTTCCTCTTACTTTTACCCGGTTAATTGCATTATTATTGAAAAAAATCTGGCATTGTTGCACATACAAATTTGACATCATTTGTAAAAACTCTGGGTGGCATCTCTACCATGTATGCATCTCTACTTGCATTTTTTTCGTTTAAGGTAAAAAAAAATTATTTTCAAAAACTTAAAGTGCACATATGCGATTTCTTTTTATTCATTAGTAGTTCCAATTATGCGTGATTTCTGTAACTGAACACAGTTCAATTGAACGTGATTCTTGTAATTGAACGAATTGTTCAATTAAGCGGGTATGTGCTAATTGGTTCCCCGGTTAATTGAACAAAAAGTTGTGCAAATTTTGATGTGCAATTAACCGAAAAATACTGTAATTAGCATTGTGTTTTAAATTGTTTTCGGCACATATGTGCATTTGTACATAATTACCATCATATATTTTCAAATTATATGTTTCCAGACTTACGAGCTGATGGTGGATTCCTCTATTCTAAAATCTGCAGCAAAGTTATTGCAGCACATCGCAGAAAGTGAAAATAAGCAGACCAAACAATTATTTTTGTCAGAATGTTCCGGAAGACTCTCAAAAGAACACGATTTTCAAGAATTACTGTGCCGAGCTTTTGTGTCTGCTGACATTCCACTTTACAAAATGAGAAATCAAAATATAAGAACACTATTTGAGGAATACACTGACAACCAAGTGCCATTCGAAACAGTTTTTTGAACTAAACATTTAAAAATATTATACAACGGCTGCATGGACAATATATGAGCAAAACTAAAAAATCAATTTATATGGATGTCAATCGATGAAACTATAGATGCAACAGGCAGAAATGTGGCTTACATTTTAGCAGGTGTATTAAGGTAATTGCAAGTAAGAAATTTTTACTAAATACAGCAGCATTGGAAAGGGCTAATTACTCAACAATTGCTAGACTGTGGGACGACGTCATCAAAAATCTGGACGTCAACTTCAATAAGAATACTGTTTAGCTTTTCGTGACGGATGCAGTTCCATACATGGTAAAGGCTGCAAAAGCTATAGTGGCATTTTATCCGAAAGTGACGCATGTGACATATATTGCTCATGGTGTCCATCGATTGTGTGAATGTATTAGGAATTTTTATGAAAACGTAAATAAAACTATTGTTAATGTGAAGAAGTTATTTTTAAAAGCTCCATGTAGGTAGGAACTTTTTAAACAAATGTTTCCAGACCATCCATTACCTCCAGAAGCTATAACAACACGATGGGTAACATGGCTTGAAGCAGGTAACTACTATGCCAACAATTATGAAGACATTTTATAGGTCCTAAGTGCATTAAACGATGAGGATGCACAATTCATTAAAACTTCAAACGATGTCTTGACAGACCCCCAAACTAGATCTGACTTGATTTATATTGCTTCAAATTACGGTTTTATTGCAAAACATAATAAAAATTTGCAAACATCAGGTCTTACGCTTATTGAACAAGTTCAGGTGAATAAAGACACTTTTAAATTTTCACTTTTTCGAGGGTGAACCAAACCAATATCAAACGATAGCATTTGACGTCAGTAACAAAACCCTAAACTCCATTTTGCTCCAATACGTCGCAAATTTTTTTTTTACAGTGGTTTAAAGTTTAATTTTTTTGGTCAAAAGTCGAATCTAAGAATATGAAAAATCATCTGTAAAAATACGTTTGGGGTATTTCATGTCTTCGGAGACCTATATTAAAACAATCAGGGGAATATTTTCTCGGAACATTTTAACCCTCCGGATCCCACCCGTATAGGACATTTTTGGCTCAATTCTGAAAAACTGTTTAAAAGTCAACTTTGGACGGAGGTCAAGGATTAGAATATTCTATAGAAATATTCTCCGGAAAACTTCACTAGGAGTCACCGAAGACAAATAACCTCTATGAGTCAAAGGTTCCAATATAAAATCAAATTGAAATGTTAATGAAACGTTAAAAAGTCTATTTTCAGGCAAACAGTGCAACGCACTTTTTCGGGAGTGAACCAAACCAAAATCAAACAATAGCATTTGACTTCAGTAACAAAACCCTAAACTACATATGAAAAATATTGTATGACTTTAATTTTTTAAGGCATGTTTTTGTTGATTTTTAGGTCATATGTTGCCATTTTTCAGGTCATATTTTATGCGCATAAAACACGATTTTTAGGGCATATTTCCGGTTGCCCTGGTAATTAATGTCAAATCGTGATTCAATACCATGTACATGAAATGACCCTCGTATCGGGATATTCGATGGGGTAAAGCTCATATTCTGTGAATTCATAATCTTAATTCTCCTTGGATCTGGGAGTGTGCTGTCAAGCACCCAATCGAGAATATAAATTATATATTCGAGTAAAATCATAATAACATAAATAATCATAATAATATGGAAAACTGGCCAGTGTCATTTAATAAGTGTTCATTGAAAAGTGGTCATTACCTTACATTCCCCGTACGTATTATTTCTTATGTGTGTATATATTATTTTATATGTCTGTGTTCTTATGGGAAGGACCTATTTTGTTGTTTTATTGTACATTTTTTTTGAAGTATGATATTATATTATATGTATTATGTGTAAATATTACAGTATTTTTTCTGATTATTGTATATTGGTTATATGACGCCAGTATATTTTGCAGTATGTAGCCCCCCCTGTATTTATCTATAACTTTTTACTATGGTATTAAAAACTCTTTGTGTTGTTAGAAATACAAAACACATTGCGAATTACTGGTAATATACCAAAAACTCAAATTCCACTCATTTCATTTCAGTGACAACAGCGCCACTACAACTAATATTTCGCATTTTTATAACAAAGAGAGAGGTGGGAACTCTGGTTAATTATATTCTGGGAGTGTAGATGGCTCTTAGGTGCACTGCTGTCACTGAGAGAGTTGAGTGGAAATAAAATTAGAGTCTTTCTTAAATTACTATATAGTACAGTATTTTTCGGTTCGTGGTTTCCACGCTTAATTGAACCACATGATCGGGCAAAAATATTGCATACGAAAACACATGTAAATTTCCTCGGATAATTGAACCCGGTTAACTAATTTTCCCGCTTAATTGGTTGAAAATTCATGTCATCAAAAATAAATTTCCTCTTACTTTTACCCGGTTAATTGCATTATTATTGAAAAAAATCTGGCATTGTTGCACATACAAATTTGACATCATTTGTAAAAACTCTGGGTGGCATCTCTACCATGTATGCATCTCTACTTGCATTTTTTTCGTTTAAGGTAAAAAAAAATTATTTTCAAAAACTTAAAGTGCACATATGCGATTTCTTTTTATTCATTAGTAGTTCCAATTATGCGTGATTTCTGTAACTGAACACAGTTCAATTGAACGTGATTCTTGTAATTGAACGAATTGTTCAATTAAGCGGGTATGTGCTAATTGGTTCCCCGGTTAATTGAACAAAAAGTTGTGCAAATTTTGATGTGCAATTAACCGAAAAATACTGTAATTAGCATTGTGTTTTAAATTGTTTTCGGCACATATGTGCATTTGTACATAATTACCATCATATATTTTCAAATTATATGTTTCCAGACTTACGAGCTGATGGTGGATTCCTCTATTCTAAAATCTGCAGCAAAGTTATTGCAGCACATCGCAGAAAGTGAAAATAAGCAGACCAAACAATTATTTTTGTCAGAATGTTCCGGAAGACTCTCAAAAGAACACGATTTTCAAGAATTACTGTGCCGAGCTTTTGTGTCTGCTGACATTCCACTTTACAAAATGAGAAATCAAAATATAAGAACACTATTTGAGGAATACACTGACAACCAAGTGCCATTCGAAACAGTTTTTTGAACTAAACATTTAAAAATATTATACAACGGCTGCATGGACAATATATGAGCAAACCTAAAAAATCAATTTATATGGATGTCAATCGATGAAACTATAGATGCAACAGGCAGAAATGTGGCTTACATTTTAGCAGGTGTATTAAGGTAATTGCAAGTAAGAAATTTTTACTAAATACAGCAGCATTGGAAAGGGCTAATTACTCAACAATTGCTAGACTGTGGGACGACGTCATCAAAAATCTGGACGTCAACTTCAATAAGAATACTGTTTAGCTTTTCGTGACGGATGCAGTTCCATACATGGTAAAGGCTGCAAAAGCTATAGTGGCATTTTATCCGAAAGTGACGCATGTGACATATATTGCTCATGGTGTCCATCGATTGTGTGAATGTATTAGGAATTTTTATGAAAACGTAAATAAAACTATTGTTAATGTGAAGAAGTTATTTTTAAAAGCTCCATGTAGGTAGGAACTTTTTAAACAAATGTTTCCAGACCATCCATTACCTCCAGAAGCTATAACAACACGATGGGTAACATGGCTTGAAGCAGGTAACTACTATGCCAACAATTATGAAGACATTTTATAGGTCCTAAGTGCATTAAACGATGAGGATGCACAATTCATTAAAACTTCAAACGATGTCTTGACAGACCCCCAAACTAGATCTGACTTGATTTATATTGCTTCAAATTACGGTTTTATTGCAAAACATAATAAAAATTTGCAAACATCAGGTCTTACGCTTATTGAACAAGTTCAGGTGAATAAAGACACTTTTAAATTTTCACTTTTTCGAGGGTGAACCAAACCAATATCAAACGATAGCATTTGACGTCAGTAACAAAACCCTAAACTCCATTTTGCTCCAATACGTCGCAAATTTTTTTTTTACAGTGGTTTAAAGTTTAATTTTTTTGGTCAAAAGTCGAATCTAAGAATATGAAAAATCATCTGTAAAAATACGTTTGGGGTATTTCATGTCTTCGGAGACCTATATTAAAACAATCAGGGGAATATTTTCTCGGAACATTTTAACCCTCCGGATCCCACCCGTATAGGACATTTTTGGCTCAATTCTGAAAAACTGTTTAAAAGTCAACTTTGGACGGAGGTCAAGGATTAGAATATTCTATAGAAATATTCTCCGGAAAACTTCACTAGGAGTCACCGAAGACAAATAACCTCTATGAGTCAAAGGTTCCAATATAAAATCAAATTGAAATGTTAATGAAACGTTAAAAAGTCTATTTTCAGGCAAACAGTGCAACGCACTTTTTCGGGAGTGAACCAAACCAAAATCAAACAATAGCATTTGACTTCAGTAACAAAACCCTAAACTACATATGAAAAATATTGTATGACTTTAATTTTTTAAGGCATGTTTTTGTTGATTTTTAGGTCATATGTTGCCATTTTTCAGGTCATATTTTATGCGCATAAAACACGATTTTTAGGGCATATTTCCGGTTGCCCTGGTAATTAATGTCAAATCGTGATTCAATACCATGTACATGAAATGACCCTCGTATCGGGATATTCGATGGGGTAAAGCTCATATTCTGTGAATTCATAATCTTAATTCTCCTTGGATCTGGGAGTGTGCTGTCAAGCACCCAATCGAGAATATAAATTATATATTCGAGTAAAATCATAATAACATAAATAATCATAATAATATGGAAAACTGGCCAGTGTCATTTAATAAGTGTTCATTGAAAAGTGGTCATTACCTTACATTCCCCGTACGTATTATTTCTTATGTGTGTATATATTATTTTATATGTCTGTGTTCTTATGGGAAGGACCTATTTTGTTGTTTTATTGTACATTTTTTTTGAAGTATGATATTATATTATATGTATTATGTGTAAATATTACAGTATTTTTTCTGATTATTGTATATTGGTTATATGACGCCAGTATATTTTGCAGTATGTAGCCCCCCCTGTATTTATCTATAACTTTTTACTATGGTATTAAAAACTCTTTGTGTTGTTAGAAATACAAAACACATTGCGAATTACTGGTAATATACCAAAAACTCAAATTCCACTCATTTCATTTCAGTGACAACAGCGCCACTACAACTAATATTTCGCATTTTTATAACAAAGAGAGAGGTGGGAACTCTGGTTAATTATATTCTGGGAGTGTAGATGGCTCTTAGGTGCACTGCTGTCACTGAGAGAGTTGAGTGGAAATAAAATTAGAGTCTTTCTTAAATTACTATATAGTACAGTATTTTTCGGTTCGTGGTTTCCACGCTTAATTGAACCACATGATCGGGCAAAAATATTGCATACGAAAACACATGTAAATTTCCTCGGATAATTGAACCCGGTTAACTAATTTTCCCGCTTAATTGGTTGAAAATTCATGTCATCAAAAATAAATTTCCTCTTACTTTTACCCGGTTAATTGCATTATTATTGAAAAAAAATCTGGCATTGTTGCACATACAAATTTGACATCATTTGTAAAAACTCTGGGTGGCATCTCTACTATGTATGCTTCTCTACTTGCATTTTTTTCGTTTAAGGTAAAAAAAAATTATTTTCAAAAACTTAAAGTGCACATATGCGATTTCTTTTTATTCATTAGTAGTTCCAATTATGCGTGATTTCTGTAACTGAACACAGTTCAATTGAACGTGATTCTTGTAATTGAACGAATTGTTCAATTAAGCGGGTATAGGCTAATTGGTTCCCCGGTTAATTGAACAAAAAGTTGTGCAAATTTTGATGTGAAATTAACCGAAAAATACTGTAATTAGCATTGTGTTTTAAATTGTTTTCGGCACATATGTGCATTTGTACATAATTACCATCATATATTTTCAAATTATATGATCCCAAAGTCCTTAAAATTAACGAAAATGTATTACTACGTATTAAATACTCTTTGTGTTGAAAGAAATACAAAACACATTGCAATTACTGGTAATATACCAAAAACTCAAATTCCACTCATTTAATTTCAGTGACAACAGCGCCACTACAAATAATATTTCGCATTTTTATAACAAAGAGAGAGGTGGGAACTCTGGTTAATTATATTCTGGGAGTGTAGATGGCTCTTACGATCTTCTGCACAATGTGAAACTTTGATACTACACATATGTTTATTTAGATAATTTGTAGTTGCTTTTGTACCAATTAATCATACTCTGTAATCAATAAAAAAAATTAAGCAAAATCGGCAAAATTATGGAAATATTGTGCAATGAGTGTAGGCAAGGGTGCGCGAAAGAATCAATGTACACTCTTGAGGTTACCTGATGGCACATCAAAATACACACGAGAGAGATGTTTGTTATCTGTGTATACTTATAATACGTAGTAAATGTTTGTCAGACGGCTTTGCCAGTGTAATGGGTTCTTTTGGATGTCAAAATCTATGCTTAAATTGGGGCGAATTGATTTATATTTGAATGTATGGACTTTGACGTACGGTTCTAAAAAGAATTCGCCATGTACATATATGCTTTTGTATAGAGAGTTTAATTCGCTATAAAAAGGAGGGATGACATTCGCAGCGTTCATTGTATCATCTTTTGCAGTTCAATACAGACTGGGTGTTGGTTTTCCGATTTTATCTTCATTTTCATTTAAAACTCTATTCACTGAATCACTAAAATGGCTTGCTGGGAAGGAAAGAAGTACAAATTGGACAAGAGCGAAAATTTTGATGAATACATGAAGGAATTGGGTAAGTGATATGCATAATTATATATATAATAAAAAGAATTTTTGCTGTCCAAAACATAATTGACTCAAAGTACAGTTTGCCGACGTTGTCTAAAACCGGTGTTTTCAAACGACCATTGCTAAAATGCATTTTGTGGTTACTACGGTACATGACAATGTTACATATACATACATATATATATGTAGGAAAGTAAGCATCATTTTTAACACATCATTATATAGCATGTGAATCATTAAGCCACATATTTAAATCATAATTTAAAAAGGGAATATGAATTCTATGGTTCGATTTCTTATTCTTGAATATGAAATCTGTGGTTCGATTTTTTATTCTTGAATACGAAATCTGTGGTTCGACTTCTCATTTTTGAATAAGAAATTTGTGGTTGGATATCTTATTCAATATTTTCTTTTTAATTTATGATTCATATATGTATGTGGCTTAATGTTATGAATTTGAACTTTGGAATAAGGTATCCGAATGTTAGCAAATTGGTTATAAAAGAGCGTGAAACATATATACATACATGTATATATATTATATATATGTAGGGTTTTTTGCTAATGCATACATACGTATATGGCCATTTAATCTCATCGAATATCATGGACTCTTCTTTAATTTCACTTATCTATGGACTTTGAAATTGCAATCGACTGTTTATACAGCAGGTCATTATTTAATCTTTTTTGTTGGCCTCTAATTCCAGACATGCAGTGTGGGGCTGGGCAGATAAAATTTTATTTTTGTTTTTTTTTTTCTTATCTAAACATTTTCACCTTTCATATTTTGAAAACAGCTAATGCGATAAATTATACGATTTATCACAGCTAAGCGGATATTCATGATGGTTTTTCAACCTCTTATGATGTCTGCTTACGTGCTTTCTTTGTCAATTAGAGTCAATTGAGTTTGTATTTCTCGATCTTAATTAAATTGGCTTCAATTTGTATGTCACATACGGTTTCCCACCTTTATGGAGGTCGCAATCGTTTACACAGCATATTGGATATCATGCGATGTTCATACTTTATTGAGCACATAAACATTTGAATGTGTATGTGCATTACATTACATTACACTTTGTGTAATCTTATATGCGCCCAATGACAATTTTCAAGAGTCTGGGCTCCCTAGATGTGAGATAAATTGACGATGACCTTACAGAAGAGTCTTGCAACTTCACTTTAGCTTTATATATATACATAAATAAGAATGCCATGAGGTTTACCAATAAATTTATTAATAAAAATAAGGAAAATATTTTGTTTATCACAAATGTAGCTAGCTACTCTACGTTTTTGTTTACTTTATCGTTAGCTGAAATGCAAACGTCTGTAACGTACAACAAAATTAAAACTATATAGGTAGGTATCCATAAAAAATTATAGAGCCCTATTTTGAAAAAAGGTTATGTATTAACTAGATTTGTTAACGCGATGGGCTTTGTTAGTAGTTCAATATATAGTTCTGACTAGTTTTCTTTTGCAGCTTCCTCCTAATTTTTGACAACAAAAAAGGTTCCAGACTACTACTACAATTCCATTTTAACATGGCGAAATTCTAAAACGGATTTTATACCATTATAAAAGAAATTGGATTGGCCAATAATTCTTATTAGGTAGAAATAAGTAAAGTCGAAGAAGAAAACGAACCTGTTAGGTCCTTTTGCTTGTTACAGTCCTACAAGATCTTATCTATATCTAATAACTATTAGAAAAGAAAATATTTTTACTTACCTTGATTTCTGTTAAAACAGGTGTTCCTGTCTTCTGAAATTGCTATAGATATTAGTGCGGGTTTTTGAAATACATTTCTACTATTATAGCTATTTTCTGAAGTGTATGTTAGTTCAAAGCATCATAATCTATATTAATGTCGTCTCTGAAATTTTGTATATTTATGGCCTTCTGCATTTCAGGTTACGATGTACGTACATTAGGACTATAACTTTTAATTGTTTTTGAAATGTCAATATGGCCCTAGCATTGTCGAATAGGCCATTGACAATTGTTAAAAAAAAATCTAAAAACGCGCTAAAGTTTGGACATCAAATTTTTTATTGTATTTATTTATCTAAACAACGTAAATAAAAAATATAAAAATTGAAGAAAATTTCGAATTTTCTATGCACTTTTTTCTTTAGATTTTAAAAACCGTCTTTGTGAGGTTATTATTTCAAAATGATCCGAAATAATATTTTACGTAAATAACACAACATAACATCGAGTGGTGCTAGGGCCAAAATTTGGTATAGCACTAATTTAGATATATATTTCTAATGAAAAAAAAATTATTTCTTTCGGGGATTTTTGAAGAACTGTGTTTTTTGCCAATTATTTTATTTGTCTATTTTTTTGTTCCCAAGGTGTTGGCATGGTTCTCCGTAAGATGGGCAACACCGTTTCTCCAACTGTCGACTTAAAAAAGGAAGGCGATGTCTACGTATTTACTACATCGTCAACTTTCAAAACATCCGCCATTAGCTTCAAATTAGGCGAAGAATTCGACGAAGAGACTTTGGATGGCCGTAAAGTAAAATCCGTCTGCACCTTGGAAGGCAATACATTGACCCAAGAACAAAAAGGAGATAAACCTTCAACAATAGTGCGCGAGTTCACCGACACTGAGTTGACTACTGTAAGTACATATAATAGGAACTTACAAAATCGCTAACACTTATTAATTAAATTTTTATATTTCAGACCCTTAGTATTGGAAATATCAAGTCTGTAAGAGTCTACAAGGCAATCTAATTTCATAAAATTTGGCCAGGCCGGCCTTACTTTCCGACTGAGATCATTATAAATTGTTTTTATATAAAGTTCAACATTTCTTGTTATTAAATAACAATATCTTTGTAAATAGTTGTTTCCGGCCAAAACATACTATTGCATTTAATAGAATAAAAAAATTTTTAAAGCAAAAATACAAAATAATTTATTGGCAAATTATGATGTAGTTGTATATAATAACAAACAAAATTAATGGTAATACTACCTATTAACGTAGTTTAAACTGCATTTGGTGATATTTCCAACAGGTAATAACTTCGTATGCAGCGCAACGTAATATATTTACTTTGTGCTTATTTTGCATAAAAGTTCTCAGCGTTCATTTTGTACGCAGAACATAGAAATTATATGTAATATTTTCCAAAATGACTGGTATATTAGTTTTGTGTCATCGCTTCCTTCCTTGCGGTTGGTCCCTGTTCACATCAGGCAATTAAATTCTGAATAAGTTGGTGTCCACAGTTCGTTGGAGAGAGAGGTAAGAAGTATGAAAAGGGGGACGGAATTGCACGTCCTCGTTAAATTTTCTTTGTGTTCGTATTCGAACTTTTCAACCTGAAGTTGGCTACATAATTTTGACATTTAGTTGTGTTCGCTGTGCACGAACTAACAATTTTTGTTTTTGCAACGTTTTCAGAACAATGTGAGAATAATATCCACCCATGTCACACAAACTTTGTTATCTACAAAGGAACGAAACAGAGTTGCCAATAATAATCGTATGATAATCGGATACTACATGCCTGATCGAGTTCTAAAAAATTGAAAACCGGTGTAAACAATTATCACCCCAGCTACTTCCTCCAGCTGTTACAAAAACAAATTCAAACGCTGGTTGGGGATGGGAGATGACCTCCAAAATTTACGTCCTTCAACTTCATTTTTGGCCTTAGAACACAGGGGTTTTAAAAGATCAGGTCAAAACCAAGACCCATTGGAGTTATACAAAACTATGTTCATCCGCAACAAAATTTTTGTTTTGTTCTTGTTTTATGTCAAATCCCTAAAACCTAAGGAAAAAATTAAAAATCTACGATATTGCATTTTGTCTATAGGTCATTTTTGACTTTAGTTTTTAATATTTTCTTTTCGTTTTTACACCCTAATGTTGCATATTTCTGATAAAATTAGTAAAGACCTCAATAAAATAAGAAACTTCTGCAAAATTTGATGATCTCAAATTGTCCTCAGACAAACTACACAACTGTGGGGGAGAAAACAATTTTTTTCGTCATATAGAGCAACCCTAGCTAGTGTTCCCAATTTTGATAGGTTTTATAATTTTTTTTGTTATATTTTTCGAATTAAATCAATGTTTTTGGCTCAGGTTAATTAAACTGAATCCAGAGTCCCGAAATGTCAAATTGAGTTGACAGAACTCGAACAAAAAGTAAACAAATCGTACTAAGCGCAAGAAAATTTGACATTCTAGGTCCAATTCAAATAAAAAAATTCAAATCAGCATTTTAGTGCGACCACCTTATTAAATACGCCTTGGTTGGAACTAGCTCCACATATTCCATTTCTTTTGTTTATTTAGTTACTTCCGCTCTTTTCGTTCCTTTTGCTATTTTCGTTCATTTGACATTTTCGGTCATACGTTCATATGTAACAATTACATAATGGTGGCATCACCACAACAAAAACAACAGACAAATTGTTGTCGTATTTTGATTTTAAATTTTTTTTTTGGCAAGTTTTGTTGCGAGTTTTGTCTGGTACGGTATACCTATAAAGCCTTTGATTACTTTTTTTTAAACACACCATTTAAACATTATGAAAATTAATTCATAAACTTTTAAGCAACTCTTACATTTTTCAACAGGTTTGTTTTCAAAACGTTCACTTAAAAATCCGAAATAGAACTAAAAGCAATCAAAACAGTGAAAGGGTTTACGAAGTGATGATAAGGAATAAGTGGACGAAAAGATCAAAAGGAACTAGTTACTTTTTAAGAACGGATCTGAAAGGAACGATGCACCAAAAGAGACTAAAAAGTCCAACTCTAATAGCCTTTTTACACCAAAAAAGCATTTCGCATCTTGAGCTGAAGATGCGGAATGCTAAAAAGTGGTTTTACTCCGCAGTTTCGCTTATTGTCGGCTGTTGTCTAGCTCACACATTTTCCTTTTGCCTTGTAAAACTGCAATATTTTCCTGCCACAAACCTATTAACATTGTTACGGAGGAAGTATTCCACGAAGCGCGAATAGTTTTAACTTATTGGAATAACCATTTATTAATATTTTGGCAAAAATGTAAATTTTTTGTCCGTCCATGTGTTTGGCATTTTTTCCGATAAATGTAAACAAACAACGAAAATGGTAGTTGCCGGATCAACATTACTGAGAAAAATCGCTTAAATTCCAATTTTCAGAGTACAACTCAGTGTATTTTTCCCCATCTTTCATGGATGCGAAAATATGTTAACATCTTTCCAACAACAAAGTACATGTAAAAATTTTAGCATTTTGGCAAAGTACATGTAAAAATTTTAGCATTTTGACCGCATCCATCAAAGATGCGGATTAACGCGGAAATATGTCAAATGCGTTCCGGTGTAAAAAGGCTATTAAATGCGTTCCGGTGTAAAAAGGCTATTACACTGTAGTTTCGCATATTGTCATCAAAGATGCGGATTAACGCGGAAATATGTTAAATGCGTTCCGGTGTAAAAAGGCTATAAAACAGAGAACCTAGCCGAACCAGATGAACGGCTGTTGAGAGCTAAGCCGGACGGACAAAAAATTTAAATTTTTGCCAAAATATTAATAAATGGTTACTCCAATTAGTTAAAATTATTCGCGCTTCGTGTAATACTGCCTCCGTAACAATGTTAATAGGTTTGTGGCAGGAATATTGCAGTTTTACAAGGCAAATGGAAAAATGTGTGAGCTAGACAACAGCTGACAAAATGCGAAACTGCAGTGTAAAACCACTTTTTAGCATTCCGCATCCGCAGCTCAAGATGCGAAATGCTTTTTTGCTATTACACTGCAGTCTCGCGTATTGTCAGCTGTTGATTAACTAGCTCGTTTTTCCATTCGCCTTCGTGGCACAAATATATTAACAAATATATTAATATATTTTGGCAAAAATTTAAATTTTTTGTCAGTCCATGTTGTTTGGCATTTTTGTAATAAATGTAAACAAACAACGAAATTGGTGGTTGCCGGATCATTATTATTCAGAAAAATCATTAAAATTCAGCCATTTCAGAGTACAACTCAGTGCATTTTTTCGCATCTTTCATGGATGCGAAAATATTTTAACAGCTTCCCAACAACAAAATACACGTTAAAAGTTACGCATATTGGCCGCATCCTTCAAATATGTGGAATAACGCTAAAATATGCTAAATGCGTTCCGGTTCAAAAACAAATTACAAAAACAACGCCTATTTTCTGCTGTACAGAAAATCCGGCCAAACTAAATCAAAAGATCGTGGGAAAATAAATAACTTCCTTCAAATATGCGGAATAAGGCGAAAATATGCTACACAAAATCCAGCCAAACTAAATCAAATGAGCGTGGGAAAATAAATTATTTCCTTCCAATGTGCCGAATAACACGAAAATATCCTAAATGTGTTCCGGTGCAAAAACAAATTATAAAAATATCGCTTATTTTCTGCTGTACACAAAATCCGGGCAAACTAAATCAAATGAGCGTGGGAAAATAAATCACTGTGATGATTCAGTAGTAGTGGAGTTAGAGTGTTATGCAATTTCTAGCTTTTTTAAAGCGAAAAGCATTTAGCATACTTTCGCGTTATTTCGCATATTTGTCAACATGCGACCAATATGGACATAAATTGAAAAAAGTTTGGTATGGTGGTATTTTTTTGTACTGTTATTATTTGTCTTCTTTTGGAACAAAATGTATATCACGGTTCGTCTTCTATTAAAGGCTACTTTTTGCGCTTTACACACTTTTAGCTCCGACTTCAATTTTAAGATTAACTTTTCATAAACTTTATCTTATTTTCCTTAGTCAGGTGTCAAAATTTATTTAATTGTCAAAAGTGACCAAAAAGAAAAAATGGAGCCTTTGACAAAACAAAAACAACGGTATGAGTTGTTTTTCGATAGCACACTAAATAACGTCAATAAAAAATTGGTGCTCTGAAAATTCCTTGACCGTAGGTGTTCCACTCGACTTAATTTTTTTGTATTGTGGCCGACCCTTAGAATGTTGTTAAACTTGATGAGGTAACTTCAGTAATGGAGTTGGGGATATTGTATGGAAACCGTAGCTTAGTTTCATTACTGTTGTTACCTCGCTGAGTTTTCTGTTTAATGGAAGAACTTTTTTACTATAGCTTTTGTGGATACTCTTGATTATGCTCAAAGACGCCCTGTCATTTGTTTGTCAAGCCGATTGTTATATACACATAGCTTGTCTGGTATAATGGTTATATTGCCAGATTTATTGTTTTTACTAATTTCAAAGATATGGCAGCTTGCAAATTCATTATTTTTGTCCTATTCTCTTTCAGTTTATCCACACTTTTCTTTTGTCATCATCATTTTTCATTTTCAGCGTCATATTCGGCGTTGGCAAAGGAAAAATTTCAGTCGTTTTTTATTTGGAGAAAAATAATTTGATTGCAAATTCTCAATGTGTTAAAAAAGAGCTCAAAAATGGGAATATGGGGAGCACATCACGCAAACACTCACAATTACAGTGAAAATTTTAATAATTATTAATGTCGCCAGGCTTTTTTTGCAAATAAATACGCATGTGAAAAAATTAGCTATTATATCCGCCATTGTGAAGTTGAACAACGAAGTAGAAAAATATTAAGAAGAACGAACAAGAACAAGACGAAAAAAGGCTGGCAGAAAATAGAAGCTTGGTTGGTGATTGCGCACACGCGAAAAATTCTGCAAAATAATAAAAATTCAATAAAACGTGAAAAAACTACAGATTTTTTGTGAAAAATATGCAAATATCTCTAAAAGAATCTTGGTATTGCGTTATTTTTTAAATTTTGAAAGATCTGGATGCTGCAAACATAAAAACACGCGAGATAAATAAGTGACAAAAAAAGTGGGCTGGCAGCAGAGCAGTGGCAGCAAACAAAAAGCAAAGTTTCCAAAGGCAGTGGTGTCCCCGTGGTTGGGAAGGAGAACCGAACAAGAAGAAGAAGAGGCGAGAATAGGCGACGACGACACCAACATACCCAATAGCGACGTCTGCAACATAAGAACGAACGACGTTTCCGTCAATGGCTCTAAGAATCTGAAAAAGAATAAGAAGACGAGGGATTTTACGGAAATAATACTCCGGGAGGTGGTGACCCTTAGTTGTAACAAAATTTTCTTGCAGATAGTTTGATCTAATCGTTTCCCGACGTAACCATTATACGCCAACTGCTGCTGATACCTTGTTTAGGTGTTTCCCGATATTATTTTAAAATTTAGTTCTACACAAGCGGAAAAATGTATCCTGCACCGGTGCGGCACCCTTCGGCGGGGGTAAGTGATATGCAAACGCTTAAAACTCAAACACTCCACCTCAACACACATCCATCTAACGCTAGTCACTCGACTCCCCCCACTCCTTCCGCTTTGCCACCCATTCATGTAAAAATCAGAAATACCTCCAATCTATAGTGCAATTCAAATGTTTAATTCTAACTTGCATTCTCTTCATCTTCTTTTTCTTCTATACGTATAAATCTATTGTTTGTTTGGTGTTTGGAACGATTTCAGGGTCCACCACCTCAGGGACCACTCAAATTCACCATAGTTGACACATTGGAACGGATTAAAGAGGAGTTTAACTTTCTGCAGGCTCAATATCACACGTAAGTAAATTGTTAAAGGTGTTACTTCCGCATTGCCTGTTTCCCGATCCCAACAAACTGATAATTATTTGCTGTAGTCCAACAAGAGCATATTCCATACTTTTATTTTAGAAGATGTGTGCCTGTGTGTTTTTGTTTTTTTTTTATGTTTTGCTAATTTCAAACAACATTACTTACTTATCCCTTTCAATGTTTTGGTAAGAAATATAAGGCGGAAGTGGTGTCTTTAGACTACTTGCACACAGTCCATTGGAAAGAATTATGTCGGTGATGCTAACAGTGTTTACAAAACAAGAGAAGAATCGTGTTTTCGGTAGGCGCAAATGTATCTTCAATACTTACTGATCATTTCTTTGTATCTGCTGCATGAAGAGCGCGTACCAACACAGTCAAAAACAAACGTTTGTGTGAGTGAGGAAAAAACGAGTATTTGTACTGGAGAGTTTTGTTGTTGTTTTTCTTTTTTCTGTTGACGCCAATGAGTTCGATTCAAAGAAAACTGTGTCAAATATGAATTTGTTTGTATTGATGATGATATGTGTGAAGTTCGAGGGTACAATGCCTACTTCCCAAGGATCCTTTAAGAATGGACAACTATATCGCATACGTATACACGGATTCACAAATGCACTTATGCGTGAAAACTTTGCACATGACACATTCGCTTCATCCTCATGTACGCCGCGATTGTAGTGCAAGCTTCACTTCCCTTCAGTCAAAGCAGTAAAAGTAAAATTGTTTAGACAGGAAAATGTCTGTAAAGCCTTTTGAGGACGCGGGGACAAAAATAATTTTTTTGGAAATCCGAAGTTTGTGCAATTTTCTTTTTCTTGTTGATGTTAATGTGGTAGTTCCTCTTGTATAAAGAAGAAATGGCAAATACATCGTATTAGCTACAGCAGCATAAAAAAACCAGTTTAAACAGATCTACCTTTAAATGAGGAGCTATTGTTTTTCTTACTGCCTATTTGTGAATGTCGTAATTGTCGTTTGAAGTCACAAATGTAAGACACTTGCATATGTATTTATAACGGCAGTGACAAACGCGAGTGCCTCATGTAAAGGGGAAGTCTCTCTCAAAACGACTCCTTACGTTGCACAAGAGTTAGGCAAAGCCAGCTACACTGCAAATATGTTCCAGTGATGTAGGGATTAGGGTTGACCTTAAATAAAAATAACAATCACCCATTATTGTTTTGTGAATTTCAGGTTAAAATTGGAGTGCGAAAAATTAGCTAATGAGAAAACCGAGATGCAGCGCCATTATGTCATGGTAAGTTGTGGCTTTGTAAAGGACTTCATTGTTTGTTAATTATTTATTTTCAGTACTATGAAATGTCATATGGACTGAATGTCGAAATGCACAAACAGGTATTTTACACACATTTTACACTACAACACAATGCAAATTATGTTAATGCAATTTTAATCTTTATTTTCCTAACTTTAGACGGAAATCGCCAAGCGTTTGAATACACTCATAAATCAACTGCTGCCCTTTTTACAAGCTGACCACCAGCAGCAGGTCCTACAAGCTGTGGAGCGTGCGAAGCAAGTCACTATGCAGGATTTGAATCTTATCATAGGGGTAAGTCGGAGGGCATTTGCGATCGTATATTTATAGGCGGTATTCTGAAATGCCGTCGCCGTCGGGCAATTCAACCATCTCTCAACTGCATAACAAAGTTAAGATGCAGTTTCTTTGATAATTGGTAATAAAGTTTGTAAGCGGCTGAGGCATTTGAATTGGTTTGACAGCAGATATTTAAAGTTATCAAAAAATACATAGTAATATTTTCTTTCAATTGTCTTCAAAACATGTGTATGCCCCTTTGGTTACACGTTCTTTTCTTGCAACATGAATATGAACACATATGTAGCAGCAACATCAGCAGGGAATGCAACAACTTCTTGTAAGTTTATCATTTTTTGTTTACACATACATATACTCTTTACTATTCCATTTTATTCTTGTTTTGTTTTTGTCGTTCCACCATATTCCATGATCGGTTTGGCCATTTATTGAAGATGTCGTATAATCATAGCTTCTGTTTGCTTTTGCATTTTGTGTTTATGTTGTATGCAACAAATACCAATTGCTTATGGCTTTATACATCCTGAAAGAGCTTGCATCATTATCTGCTGTCAAATCTGACTAAAACCGGTTTATAATTAATGTATTCGATTGGTTCTCATAATACATTGTACTTACTGTTATTGCTACAGCTCTTAGGCCTTAGAAGTCATTTCATTCCAAATTAATATGAACAAGCTGGCATTATATGTCATTTGTCATTATATCCAATGGTACTTATTTACCATTTATCAATATATTTTGTTTGTATCTCCCGTTTCCACAGCAACAAATTCACGTGCAGCAGGTACCGGGCGGTCCACCCCAGCCGATGGGTGCTTTGGGTCCCCTTGGGGGTCCTTTTGGTGCTTTAGGAGCATCAATGGGTCTACCACATGGTCCACAGGGTCTGCTTAAGGCTCCACCAGAACATCATAGGCCCGATATTAAGCCTACAGGCCTTGAGGGTCCTGCGAGTGCAGAAGAAAGATTAGTATGTATCCAAGCATAGATGATTTGCCATTACCATGCACTTATCTATATATATGCATTTGTTTTACAGCGTAATTCAGTTTCTCCAGCAGATCGTGAGAAATATCGCACACGTTCGCCCCTAGACATCGAAAATGATTCAAAACGCCCCAAACAAGAAAAATTGGTAAGTTACTGTATTAAATCGCTAATTGTAGTTTCTTAGATAATGTAGACGAAACAAAAAGCTCAACTCACCATAAATTAAATTAAATTCTAAACCAAACAACCAACCACTTTGTAGTTATTATCCAGGAAAAATATCTAGATAACACGCCTACTTACCTATTCTATTTCTTTTGCCAAGTTCAGTGGCAAAATGTGTTTGTAACTTTTTCTTTCACGCAATATCAATATTGTACCGACCGGTCGTATGCCAATAATGAAATAGCATATCTATCTCTCTTTTATCCTCTTAATCATTTGTGCACATCTCACAATCTCCCTATTTGAGTAAACCCAACATAAAATAAAGTAGTAAAACCTAATAAACTTCCATTTGCTAAGTCGTGTGTAATAAATAAAAGTGCTGGCTTGTTAACAAATTTTGTTTTATTTTTCAAAATTTTTCCAGGAGGATGAAGGAGAGAAAAGCGATCAAGATTTAGTCGTAGATGTTGCAAATGAAATGGTGAGTTGAGTTTCATTGTATAGCATCACTACTAGCTAATAAAGAATCATAAGTATGAATAACGATTTACTAAAAATTGATATAAATACGAGGACGACGACAGATTCCAGTATTATTTGTGATTGATTTGCTTGTCATTTCAGGAATCACATTCTCCCCGGCCAAATGGAGAGCACTTGTCCATGGAGGGCAGAGATCGAGAGAGTTTGAATGGAGAGCGTTTGGACAAGCCGGGAAGCAGTGGAGTGAAACCGCCCACAGATAGACCTCCTTCCCGTTCAGGCTCTAGTTCTTCAAGATCAACACCCAGCCTTAAGACAAAAGATGTAAGATAAATACGACTTAATAGTCTTAATTTTTACTTTATTTTTGGTATGGTTAAATGTAATTAGATGGAAAAGCCTGGAACCCCGGGAGCTAAAGCTCGAACTCCCACTCCAAATGCAGCCCCTCCAGCTCAGGGCGTGAATCCGAAACAGATGATGCCACAAGCTGGTCCACCGCCGGCTGGCTACCCAGCGTCTCCATATCAGCGTCCAGCTGATCCCTACCAGAGACCACCCTCCGATCCGGCTTATGGAAGACCACCACCATTACCTTATGATCCACATGCCCATGTCAGAACCAATGGCATTCCACATCCGACTGCGCTTACTGGTGGAAAGCCGTAAGATTTTATATATCCCATTAGTTACATTTATTAAATTTTTCAACACTGCATTTTCTTATTTATTATAGCGCCTATTCCTTCCATATGAACGGTGAAGGTAGCTTACAGCCTGTCCCATTCCCACCGGATGCGCTGGTGGGGGTTGGCATCCCAAGACATGCTCGACAAATCAACACTCTGTCGCACGGCGAAGTTGTCTGTGCGGTCACTATTTCAAATCCCACAAAATACGTTTACACTGGTGGCAAGGGCTGCGTGAAAGTATGGGACATTTCACAGCCGGGAAATAAAAGCCCAATTAGTCAGCTTGATTGTTTACAACGCGACAACTATATACGTTCAGTTAAACTACTGCCAGATGGAAGAACTCTTATAGTAGGCGGTGAGGCTTCAAATTTATCCATCTGGGATCTGGCTAGCCCCACACCACGCATTAAAGCAGAATTGACCTCTTCGGCGCCTGCCTGCTATGCCCTGGCAATTAGCCCCGATTCAAAAGTATGCTTCTCATGTTGCAGCGATGGAAATATTGCCGTTTGGGATTTGCACAACGAAATATTGGTTCGTCAGTTTCAAGGTCACACAGACGGTGCTTCTTGTATCGACATAAGTCCGGATGGTTCTCGTTTGTGGACTGGAGGTCTTGACAATACTGTACGCTCATGGGACTTGCGCGAGGGCCGCCAACTACAACAACACGATTTCAGTTCACAAATATTTTCATTGGGTTATTGCCCAACAGGTGGGTTCTTGAAGAAGTACATTGTTTGAAATCATTTAATAATTGTTCATATGACAGGCGATTGGCTGGCAGTTGGAATGGAGAACTCTCACGTCGAGGTATTACATGCTTCTAAACCTGACAAATACCAACTGCACTTGCATGAAAGTTGCGTATTGTCTCTACGTTTTGCTACGTGTGGCAAGTGGTTTGTTTCGACCGGCAAAGACAATTTACTCAATGCTTGGCGAACACCATATGGTGCCAGTATATTCCAGGTAAGCGATAGCGTTTTACTCGCATTTGGTGCACAAAATTGTAACTCACACTACTCATTACCTATTCTCTTTAGTCAAAGGAAACATCCTCAGTACTTAGCTGTGACATATCAACTGACGACAAGTATATCGTGACGGGATCCGGAGACAAAAAGGCCACAGTCTACGAAGTTATCTACTAAATGTTCGTTTTCCAAATATGTACACAAAAATTGAACATACAATTGAATGGGGGTTTTTCAATTATAAATTGCATCTTTTGTATTTTGTATTCTTTATTCGATTAACCTTACGTTGATCTATGAATTTAAAGACTCATGCGCAAGTACTAAAACAACCTATGACAGCTATCGCATTAGGAATTATCATGGGATAAAGCCGCATTAGTTACAATGCAATATGAGAAACAAAACAAACCACAACCCAACCACCCACATCTATACTACACCACCACACCATTTATAAAATACACACACAAAATTATAGACATAAACATAAAAACCAACCAACATCTTGATTATAAATATAAACAAAAAACCGGCAACAACAAATTCTTTCTTAGATTCTAAGTATACATTAAGTCTTTAATAAAAAAAAGGTAAAACAGCAAAAAAAAGGTAAACAAAACTAAATTCAAATCGAGGGAATCCCACATCTGTATAATTGAATACATGTGTAGAAGTTGAAACTTTGTCATGCTCAATTTAAATTTATTGAGTAGTTACACGCCGTTGCCATTGCGTGGAAAAGAACTTAAAACACTCACAGTTGTATTAAGCACTTGTGTTTTAATTTGTTCCCGAGTGATGGAAACAGAAATGCTCTCCTCAATCGTTTTCAATTGCAGCTTATGTATTGTTAAAATCTTTCTACTTTTTATTTTGTAACTTAATTGTAAAACATAAAAATAAAGTTTAAAACATAAAAAGAACAACATATTTTAATTTTTAATTTAACGATACAAATATGAATAGATTTATTAAATATATACTATAAACATTAATATACATAAAACCCACTCCCCGGCAAACACAATTCATGCATGATGTACTAATACTTAAGTCGACTTAAACTCTTTAACAATAATTAAAACCCGTACCAACAAAAAAAAAATCGAACGTAATTATAAATAAACACATACAAATAAATTACTTAAGTTGTGTAATTGTGAAAATATATATAAATGTTCATTTCGTGTATTGGAAAAAAGTTTCATTGAAAGTAAATAATAAATACAAATAGTACTTGTGTAGCACGTAAATATACATAAGAGTAGTTGATAGTACGAGCGTATCCTGCACTCAAAATACTACATAAGCACAACCAGCTAAACGTTCTTCTATTATTTATCCAGCTCCTTTTAATATTTTGTAGCATAAGAATATGTATACATAATTACAGATAAAAAGTATCTGTGTGTAAGGTGATCAAAGAAAGCGAATCTTTAGAAGTCTTCTATATGTAGTCACTACTGAGAATGAATACCGTCAGAATCATGGAGCAGATTTGGTTTTGTTTTATACCTAAGTCACCCTCGGCTCATTTCCCCACTATCTTTCTGTTTCCAGTAATAAAAAACTATTATACGTTTTATTCTCACATGTATCATAGATGCAATTATGTATTCGTTTATTTCTTAGCTTATAGTTAAACTGATTTTTGTACTTTGTAAGTCTTAGTAATGAACAGGTTGAAGTGTTCAAAGTAGGATAGTTTTTCTAGACTACTAGGCAGGGGAGACATTAAAAATTGTTAAGACCAGAAGACCGAGCTACATGAATAATGTGACCATTGCAAATAGCTGTTAAATTCGTGTGGTTATCTGTATATAATTATATAATAAAAGAAATGGTAATTTTGATTAAATATAAAAAAGAGAGAATAACTAAACTTAATTATAATTCAATCGTAACGACATAATGCAAATAAAAAAACTTATGTGTAATCAAATTGAATATAATATTTTATTTTTTACGTACACATGAAATGAAGTATTGCTATACTTAGCCCGTTTATTCAAAAACTAACAATTTTGATATTCTTAAAATATATCCGTTTGATAGACATTTCGCTTCTTAGGAATGGGAGCAGACAGCAACCGCATTTGGTTGTGGACATTTAACATAATATCAGCATATCTACCGCTAATTAAGCGGAATTTAGCCAAGGAAAGGGGAAGCAGCTCCTCAAATAGATACTGTTTATTCCTCATCACAAAATTAGGCTGGGAAATAAAAAAAAACAAATATTAACATTGCAGTTTACACGTTAGTAGTCAAACTTACATCTACACTTTGTCCAAGGTTAGGTTTGACGGAATGTTGTGCCACTATTAAGTCCCTAAGTAGCACTTGACAATTTTGCGATAGACCCTCACTTTTTGCCAAATAGGCACAGTGATTCGTTAGCTGCAAATAATGCCGAGTAAAATGTACAGTAGACTGAGTTAAGTTGATCCATGTCTCTCCAGTTGTATGTGAACGCATATCAATGCCTAAAGCATCAAATTCAACCAAAACTCGTTTCAAATTTGATTTGGTTTGTAAGTTAAATGGTAACCAGGGATCGTCGGTACGACCAATAGTTTCTAAGAGTCGAATACGAGATTCATTGATTAACTCATCGAGATCACTTCGTAGCAGTCCCTCAAGGTGATACGACAAATCTAGTCCAATTTCAGTTAATTTTGCGCATGGTTTTCTTACGCCCTCAACGCACGTAGCTATTGCCTCTAGTTGGCTTCCTTTGTTTAAGTAATGTTTTTTAAGTTGACTGGCAAAATACTGAAGTTCGGTGTTGCACCAAACCACAAGTGCTGCAAATATTTGGATTACTAAAAAGCCAACGAAGTCTCGACCGAGTACTTACCACTAACACATGCAGGATGAGCTTCGAATAATGTCAAAAATGCACAAGCCACTTGGGTGAGGTCGCAAAAGAAAAGTTCCGATATTTCTGAGTTATTTTTTCGGGCTTCTCTTTGGGCTGTACGCAGTGCTATCGAGCAGACTTTTAAAAGAGTTCCGCATGCATGTCGGGCTTTCCCCATATTCACTAGGATTTGGAGGCAGCGTTTGGATGATCTCAATGCCACCTGCAGGTTGCGGGCATGACATTTGGAAACCTCTTGTAGAAGAGCTTCCATAAGCTGCTTCTCTAATGACTTTAATTTATCATCAAAATCAAATGCATTTCCAAAACCCTTTTCGTGCTTCATAAAATCCTTGCATCTTTTTATTAACAAGTCCGCGTCCTCAAAGTGACGTTGGGCAATAAACGTTTGTATTTCATCTGTAGCTGTGTGAATCCATTCGGGGATAGTATTATCCAACAACTTTGTTGTCGCTTCGTTGGGAGTGGAAACTGTCGAGTTTTCACTGTTTGGTGTATATTCTGTTTTTGCTTTCGGTGGTTGGGTTAATAATCCCCTCTTTGACTTCTTTTGCTGTTGGTCCCACCTAAAGGCAACCTCAAGTTTTTCTATCCACTCTGCCTTGCCCGCGGCCGTAATACTTTGAAAAATCTTGGATCCGTCAGTGGTTATTATATTAATTGAGTTTTTGACACCATCCAGGTCTTTAATGTTAATAACAGCTATCTTTTTTGGGTCATAGTCTGCAACAAATTCGAGACGCCTACCAAAAATGTAAGTAGATCATCATTCATTCTTAGTATGTATGGGCAAGTTAACGTACTTGTCATGCTTTACTTTACAAACGATAAGGATGTCATTAAATAAAAAGAAAAACACCCTTTGAATCGGCCTATAATCATTGCTGTCCAACTCCGTAAGAGCTCCTTCATTCAAAAATGTTTTACCCTCGAGATTACCATTGAACCCTTGCACCATTTCTTTCACAGCTCTTGTAGCAAGCATATCGTCTGTTTCCTGTTGGGAATGACCTTCATTTTCATCATCATCACCAACTCTCGAAGTTGCAGCAACCTTATCATCCGTCAGAGAAGCCAAAATGTTATGCTGCTCTTGAAGCAGCAGCGACAATTGAGTCATTTCCGACTCCAAATCTTTAAAAATGAATGTTATATTCTACTTATGGTCACAATATTCACAAACCTACTTGAAATTTCCTTTGCCGTCTCTATGAACTGCATGTAGTTGGCATATACCGACCTCTTCAATGTAGATGAAGTTTGGTCATTATAAGCCTGTATTTCCTTCTTGCATTTCTGTAAATCCGAACCACCAACACACTCTTTTACCAATTGCTTAGTGTCTTAAAAAAGAAAAGAATTGATTAATTAATAGAAAAAATAGTGAATCATCTAACTCTACAAACATTTTTCGACGGTGAAATTGGGGTTATCAAATTCCTTCATAAAATCACCCATGTCCGAACCATGGGCTGTAATTTCTAATTAGGTAATAAATACACAAAGTGTCGATTTTACAAACAAGATATGCAAAAAAAAACTAAAAAAAACCTCCCATATTTACGACAAAACTTTCGAGCCGATTGAAAATATTGGGTAACGCAGGTATTTAATTTAGAGGTGGCGGCGAAATACCTCAGGCGCAACTCGAACAATCGGTCGGTTTAGACACAGCGCTTATAAAAATACACAGAAAAAAAGTTTAAATTACTCAAAATGGTATATTTGTTTTACCAGAGGCTTCACGTGATAATAAGTTCGAAAAAGTCAGTATATTCACATTGTTCACAAAACAAACAAACATAGACAACTTGTAGACCAGCAGGCAGGCAAAATTGCTAGACAGTACATTTTTTATGGCGGCGTTATGTATGACCAGGCCACCGGATGCACTAAAAATTGGTTGTAAGCGCATTAAAAATGCCATAAAAGTAGTAAAATGTTCTTCTAAAATCATAAAATATGCTATTTAAAATTAAAGTCACAAAATTTATATTTTATATAAATAATAAGAAGAAGATACTTCTCAGATCTAATGGCTAAATCAACAATGTGGTATTGGCTGGCAAAAACAAGATCACTTTTTTCAATTAAGCGGAGTTTATATTTGGTAAATGAAAGTTTTATGGCGAAATTATTTTTTAAATTGACTAAAGCGGTGAAAAAACGGAGAATTATTGATTCAACTATTTTTCTTTATTAAGCGGATTCGACTTTTTCTACTTTATTATTTAAGTAGCACTTTAAAAACAAAATAGATCACTTGAATTCATTTAAACGTAAAAATAAAAATATCTTTAACGTTTTTCCCTAAGTATTACGGCGTTTTTTATATGTAAGGCACTGTAATAAGGATTGTTGTTGCAGTTAACTACAACAAATTAAAATAAGTTTTTGAACAAAAAATTTTGTGTTTAAAAAAGTCTTTAACACCCTCAGATTTGATTTGGTCGAATTTAAGGGACAGTATTTCCTTAACTTAGTATTTTGATGTTAATGTTGGTGCAGATACACACAATTCTTTACAAATACTTTTTATTACTTCCAAGCCATGGTGTTTTGTTGTAATTCGATTCATTTTTTATTACTATTAAATTAATATCGGAAAGCGTCAGTTTAGCAATCAATTTAAGAGTGTCTTCAAACACCTGAACTTGATCAATAAGAGTAAGACCTGATGTTTGCTATTTTTTAATATATTTTACAATAAAACTGTAAATAGATCCAATACAAATCAAGTCAGTTTAACTTTGGGGTCTTTTGACAGACTACAAAGTACATGTAGCTTTTACAAATACCTTTTTGATATTAGCAATAGGTAGATTCACGTTTTCATATAAATTCCTTATACATTCACATAACCGATGAAGACCATGAGCAATACATGTCACATGCGTCAGTTTCATATAAAATGCCACAATAGCTTATTCAGCCATTACCATGTATGGAGCTGCATGTGTCACAAAAAGTTAAACATAATTCTAATTGAAGTTGGCGTACAGATTTTTGATGACGTCGTCACACTGTCGACCTATTGTTTAGTAATTAGTCTTTTACAAGATCACTGCATGAAGTAAAAATTTCTCACTTGGAATATTCTTGTCAGAACTTAATACGCCTACCTTGTATCTGCCTGCCGCATCTATTGTGCACCTATTAAGACCCTTATATAGGGTAGCCGTGCGTCTGGCTGGGACGATAACTCGAGTAAACCTCCACTGATCCTTATGAAAATTTACTACTGTTTATAGTTTTCTAAACGAGTAAAGTTATAAAACATTTGCCACTCTTCTGGTACCTCCCACACAAATGACTTATTAGCTGTACGCAGTGCAGTGCGCTGCTTAAAATATGAGGTTTGGTGTAAGAAATCATGTCCTAATTTTTCAGCTCAATCCGACGGTGCCCAAAGTTCTCCATATTATCCCAGATAGCGCCGCAATTTTTTTTTCTTGAAAACTTAATTTTTTTTCGGATCTTAAATATTCATGGGTTTCTAAGTATTTTTTATGATATAACTTTTTTTCCTACAACCTATAGTTATCCCGGAATCGGTCGTGCCGAGTGGAGCCCAAAGTTCTCCATATTATCCCAGATAGCGCCGCAATTTTTTTTTCTTGAAAACTTAATTTTTTTTTCGGATCTTAAATATTCATGGGTTTCTAAGTATTTTTTATTATATAAAAAGGACACGGCACCTTGCGCTGCAATTCAACATTACACACTAGACTGGTCGCATTTTGTATGGGAATTTTTTTTTTGAAATTTAATTGTGTGCGCTGCTTAAAACATGAGGTTTGGTGTCAGAAATAATGTGCTAATTTTTCAGCTCAATCCGACGGTGCCTAGTCGTGCCTAGGGGGGGCCCAAAATTCCCCATTCCCCTATTTAATCAGATCTTTTTAGTTATACTAGTTAAAAAGTCGGTCCCATAGACCGAAAATCAAAAATCTGACTTCGTTACGGTCTTCCGCAGAGAGTACTTTAAGTATGACAAATTTCCTATGTCATCAGATGGCTTCAGAAAGTTGTAAAAAGAATAGGACACACATACAAACATCCGAACATACTAAGAAATTATCTTATATATGAATTGTTGTTCGTTGGTAAGGCCACCACTTGAGAACGCATGGACCGATTCGATTCGAAATAGAAATATCCATCCACTGATTGTAAATATTTCAAATTTCAATTTCAGTTTCGCCTACTGATCGAAAATTAAAATTTCGTCTGAGTGAGTGTGTTGGGGGTACGATTAATGGGAAATGTTTATTATGAAAGAGAGAGGAAGACAGTGATTATAGATCTTCATCCTTGAGCTAACATTTCGTCTGCATATTCATAATTGTATTGGAGAGTACTATCGTGATATCAAATTTTATCTCTCTAGGACTTAAATATAGGTTTGCAACGAGCCCACCGCCCACTTATCGAAAATAAAAATTTCGTCTGCAAATTTGAACCAGAAGTGTCGTGTACTATCTGTGTACCAAATTTTATCACTATAGCTTAAAAAAATGTTTTGACACGCCCACTCCGTCCATTTAATCAAAAATGTACAATATATTTAACCTATTATATTTTCAATATAGAACATTATAGAGCTAAATTTGTAAAGAAATTAAATTTTTAGAGCGTTTTTTTTTTGCAATTTTAGATATATAAAGAAAGTGGGCGCAGAAATGGGCGTGGCCAATTTTTTTTATATAAAACGCATATTACGAACATTGTGACAAAAAATTAGTCGAATCGGTCCATGCGTTCTCTGATGACATAGGAAGCTGAAATTTGTCATACTTAAAGTACTTTCTCTGCGGAAGATCGTTACGAAGTCAGAATTTTGATTTTCGGTTTATGGGACCGACTTTTTAACTAGTATAACTAAAAAGATCTGATTAAATAGGGGAATGGGGAACTTTGGGCCCCACTAGGCACGACTAGGCACCGTCGGATTGAGCTGAAAAATTAGGACATGATTTCTTACACCAAACCTCATAATTTAAGCAGCGCACACAATTAAATTTACAAAAAAAAATCCTATACAAAATGCGACCAGCTAGTGTGTAAATTGCAGCAGTGTGAATTGCAGCGCAAGGTGCCGTGTCCTTTTTAAAGGACACCCGATTCCGGGATAACTATAGGTTTTAGGAAAAAAAGTTATATTATAAAAAATACTTAGAAACCCATAAATATTTAAGATCCGAAAAAAAATTAAGTTTTCAAGAAAAAAAAAATTGCGGCGCTATCTGGGATAATATGGAGAACTTTGGGCTCCACTCGGCACGACCGATTCCGGGATAACTATATGTTGTAGGAAAAAAAGTTATATAATAAAAAAATACTTAGAAACCCAAGAATATTTAAGATCCGAAAAAAAAATTAAGTTTTCATGAAAAAAAAAATTGCGGCGCTATCTGGGATAATATGGAGAACTTTGGGCTGCACCCGGCACGACTAGGCACCGTCGGATTGAGCTGAAAAATTAGGACATGATTTTGTACACCAAACCTCATATTTTAAGCAGCGCACACAATTAAATTTAAAAAAAAAAAAAATTGCGACCAGCTAATGTATATCTATGTTGTAAGAACAAACTTTGTCCATGGATTGTATGATCTCTATTGGTCTCATATTTTTTTAAGATTTTTAACACTTTATTTATGTATTTTAAGCGCCAATTTTAAAATGATTTAATTGAAGATTAATTATACAGTGCTACACACAAAATATACAGGGGTTCTCATGTAGCATTTCTGTTAGACTGGAGTCCATAGAGTACAGTAATACTTTTAGTTTTTCTCGGTCACTTCGTTATGTAATGTTTTTATAGCAAATTAAGTGAAATGACGATATTCCTAAAATTACAAGTTCCAAAGTCTTCTCTTTGTAAACCGATTTTTAAAAGCTTACACCTGTTATAAAGCAATGACTTTCACCTTTTATTAAAAAAAAATCGGTTAAAAAATAGTGAAACGGTGGCTGTTTAAGCAAAAGAAAAGCAAAAAAAAGCGAATTCTCATTTTCCCAACGCTCTAAAGTGATCATGAGGCAACGCAATGTATATTTTTTATTTTTTTATTATGCTATATTAAAGTAACTTTCTAAAATAGGTAAGTTTTTAAGAATCGGTTATATGGTTTTCGACATTTTTTGGAATATGTAGTACGAATTACTTGTTGTGGTACGTATACGTCATACGTATTTGTACAAAGCAAAAACTACGCGAACATGTAATTACAAAATTTAGCATAACTTATTCATTTTTCAACCGATTCTTATAATCTCACCTATTTTTGAAAGCTACTTTAATATAGCAATATACATTGCGCTGCCTCATAATCTTAGAGCGTTGGGAAAATCAGAACTCGCAATTGTTTTCGCTTTTCTTTTGCGGGGTCACGCCCTCTTTTCTAAAATCGCTCTAACGGCTTTTCTAATAGACCGATTCATACGAAAATTTTACCAAGTGATACTGCTGACCTGTTGATAGTCCCTGGCTATATTTGATCATGAGGCAACGCAATGTATATTTTTTATTTTTTATTATGCTATATTAAAGTAACTTGCTAAAATAAGTAAGTTTTTAAGAATCGGTTATATGGTTTTCGACATTTTTTGGAATATGTAGTACGAATTACTTGTTGTGATACGTATACGTCATACGTATTTGTACAAAGCAAAAACTACGCGAACATGTAATTACAAAATTTAGCATAACTTATTCATTTTTCAACCGATTCTTATAATCTCACCTATTTTTGAAAGCTACTTTAATATAGCAATATACATTGCGCTGCCTCATGATCTTAGAGCGTTGGGAAAATCAGAACTCGCAATTGTTTTCGCTTTTCTTTTGCGGGGTCACGCCCTCTTTTCTAAAATCGCTCTAACGGCTTTTCTAATAGACCGATTCATACGAAAATTTTTCCAAGTGATACTGCTGACCTGTTGATAGTCCCTGGCTATATTTGGTTGTGATTGGATAAAGGGGCGTGGCACCGCCCATACAACTTGAAAATCGAAAGGGCTATATCTCATGAACTATCATAGGTATGAAGATGAAATATATGTTGTTGGAGCATTATTAATTACAGGCAGGTTGGAAGTAGGCGGTGCCACGCCCCCTTTTCAAAAATCGCTCTGACGCCTTTTCTAATAGACCGATTGATACGAAAATTTGAACGAGTGGTACTGTTGACCTGTAGATAGTTCCTGGCTACATTTGGTTGTGATTGGATAAAGGCGCGTGTCACCGCCCATACAACTTGAAAACGGCTATATCTTATGAACTATCAGAGTTATGAAGATGAGATTTGGTAGATATGTTGTTGAAGCAGAATTAATTACTACCAGGAAGGAAGTGGGCGGAACTACGAATTGGTTTTTTGACATATACTTTCTTAGTGAAATTTTGTTAGAATTCATCGTAGATTTCGATTCTGGTATACTATTACCATTTTTCAATTACTTTTGAGGAGAGCGAATCGGTAAAAAATCCTATAGATAGAAAAATTAAACAATATTCATTGGAGCCTTGGACCTTTTGTTTGATTGAATTTTTATAGTATGTCAGAGGTAACATTAGCAAACATTTGTTAATAACCTATGTATGGGGTATTTTTTTGACATATAGAACTTCTTATAGGTATAAGTGTGAATCTTGCTGCCATACTAATGAAGTGTGACAGACTTTCTTTCAGTATACTTTGGCAAATCAAAATGCAATGACTACACAAGAACAGCGTTTACAAATCTTACAAATTTATTTTCAAAATGCGCTTCTGTTCGCCATACTTATGAAGCCCTTTGTCAAGTTTACGGTGCACGTAATCATCCATCTGAGCGGCTAATGGAAGCCATCGACGCTGTAGAAGTAAGCGCGAATTAATCAATCAGCAACTAAGTCTCTGCAAATGCTGAGGAAAGATCTTGACCTACATCTATATAAGATCCAACTGATAGAAGAACCAGTGGATCATCAATTGATTTTGTTATTTCTCATGCCATTGCAAATCATTGGGGGAAGAATTGGTTCCAACACGACGGCGTAACAAGCCATACAGCGCGTGAGACCATCACTTTGTTAAGCCAAACGTTTTGTGACGGAATTATCTCAAAAAATGGTAATACGAGTTCAATACAAAGATAGTATTCGGGAATATTCTTGATCCGTGGGAGAAGAAGACATGGCAAAAGGTGGTTTTATGTCTAAAGGCATGAATCTACAAACGAAATTTTCACTTGCGGTCAATAGGCGGAGAAGCCATGACAAAAGTGTTTTTACGCCGTAAGAGATAGTTAGTATACAGACGGTTATTGTTGTCAAGCTTAAGTACCGTCTTCAAAGTACTTTATAGACCTACAAATATATAAATTAGCGTTTATATAGCATTTAGGTTGTAAGAAATGTGAAATATATAACAAGTTAATATGCAATAGCGAAGCATTGCCGGGCCCACTAGTATAGTATACAATTTGATGCTCTAATCCCTTTGTGCAATAACTGGTGCAATTAAAATGGTTTTACTAACTACTTATCGCTGGCTTAACATTGCAAAGGCTCTAAAGCTATATTTTAAAATTTTACAGGAGACTAAAATCAATTGAACGCAGATAATAACCTCATCAGCTAACCGGAGTGTGGGGAAATATGTCAATCGGTTGGACTCTCATACTATTTCGCGCGAAACAGTTGATATGCCAACATTAGAATAAGAGAAATATTACACAAATATGTAATAAATTGGACATAGCGTTTTTGCTAATCACTAAAAAAAATAGATAAATGTTGTTGTTGTTGTGACAGCTGGATGAAGAAGCTGGGGTGATAAAACGATTTTTAATTTTTAAATCATCAGCTAACCGGAGTGTGGGGAAATATGTCAATCGGTTGGACTCTCATACTATTTCGCGCGAAACAGTTGATATGCCAACATTAGAATAAGAGAAATATTACACAAATATGTAATAAATTGGACATAGCGTTTTTGCTAATCACTAAAAAAAATAGATAAATGTTGTTGTTGTTGTGACAGCTGGATGAAGAAGCTGGGGTGATAAAACGATTTTTAATTTATCGGGCATGTAATCCGATTAAGTTTTAAACGACAAATTCCTCTAAATTTTTACTAAACCCTAACGTACGGCTGCGAGACGTACGTCTTTTGAATTTTGTGGTGCTTGTTGTTGTGCGGTAAGTTCGTTTTTTTCTGAGTTATACACACAACGTACATCTGATAGGCGTTTCGTAATCTCTTGTGTAAGTTTTGGATTCATTTGATACTAACGTTTTATTTAATTTTATGTTAGATTCTAAGGTGTTTTGTAACGTTTTATATTTAAATTAGTTCCCATTATATGATTTCTTTCAATAAAAAGCTTTTAAATCGTAAGGAATACATGAAGGTACTTTCCACGGCTTTTACAACCCCTTGGATGAAAATAAGTAGAAAATCCAACTTTGTCGAGAACCTTGCGCACCAACATTCAAAACGCCATATCCGACGAAGCCAACAATAATTCTGGTACCAGTAGTTTTGTGGTTTTTATCCATCAAAAATTCGACGTATGTCCAAAATGGCAATGTGTCAAATGTGATACACCTGTGTGTGGAGATCACAAAAATTTTGTTTGTAGTTCTTGCATAAAATGAGCTTACAATTTAATTTTTTGGCTGACTTGAAGTCATTCAGTCAAATTGAATTTCATTTTTAGTTATAATTTTTCTTTAAAGATGCTTTTATGTTAGAAGAAATTGAATAAATAGTTATAATTTTTCTTTAAAGATGCTTTTATGTTAAAAGAAATTGAATAAATAAATTATCTCAATAAAAAAAATATTATTATTCTTTCCACTAATGTCCATAAAAGGATATAAACCAACGTACGTCGTTCAGACGTATCGTTATCTTTTCAGTACAAAAAATTAACGTTATCTTTCTAGGGTTAATGTATATTACTGCATTAAAATTTAAATTTCTTAAGCTTTTGCTTGTTAAGCTAACGATATGTATGTGTACTCTGTGCAAATGCGTTTATGACATAATCACCCCTATTCCCGTAGCCGTCGTCGACATCGTCGTCGTTTTTATGTCAACATCACTTTGATTCAACATCGTCGCCACATCAATGCTATTTCGGTATTATGTAACTACAATGAGACGACGTCGACTGGTAATCAATAACATGAAAGAAATGACAACAGATGATGTAACATTTGTACATCAGCTGATTTATTTTGATTTTTATTGTATTTCATGAAAAAATATTTTTGTTCCCGGATCAAATTCAAGGGATGAAGAATGCAAGAAATATCTTATACTGGAAAGGAAAATACTTCGACTATGATCCGATATCTTAAACTTGCCAAATAACGAGTATGTTCTTCGGTGTCAAAATCGTAATTTGAGGTTACCTGTAGATTCGAGAACTACTTAAGTCTTTATAAGGCAGCATTTAATTACGTAATAAATAGTTCCTATAACGAAAAGTGAACTCAGAACATATGTTTCAGCCATAATTAAGTTATCAGCAACATTGAGGTCCTTTGGACAGGGGACTTACAACCTAAGTGTAAGTGCAGCCAGTAGTTACAAGATTCCTGTTGAGAGGTCATTTGTCCACCTTGGATACAATTGGAAATAACTGAAGATGACAAATCGGAAGCAAAAACTAAATTTTTGAAACAAAACTCGATTTTCTGGAGATATTGGATATGTCGATGGAACCCATATATTCGCTACAAATAAAGAATACCAGAATCGTAACTACAACCGCAAAGGATTCTTAAAGGCGGTCCAATGAAATTAACTTATTTTCCCCAATTTTCTCACATGGCCCCTTAAAATTAGACGGAACTGTTCTCTCCGAAATACTTGTATGAATGAGGGATGTTGTTTCCAAACCCCTATTTGTTACTAGACATTTTCATTCTTGACGTCATTAAACAAAACCTTTTTTAAATATACAAAAACTAAAATTATTCCTTCAAATTGTTTCAAGTCGTTACTAACAACTGTGACGACAGATTCAGAGTCGTTTCGATTCAACGTCGTCGTCACATTTCCTTACAGAATACCAAATTTGTGTCAAAGTTACCGATAGTTATCGAAAAACGACTACGAGAATACCGATTTTACAGCGTCGTCACAAGACGACTACGGGAATAAGGCCGATTATTATTTTTTTAACATTGTCTTTGTTGCTTATTGAATTAATTTTCAAAATGTGTGGTGCTTAATACATTTTTATGCTTTTATTTAAAATGTAATGTTTTTTCTTCTTTTTACTGTTTTTTTGGTTACTAATGTACTGTTTTTCCGACTTTAATATCTGGTGGCCCTACCCATATAAAATGATTTTTTAATTGTGCTCGAAATTGTCCTTTCAGTAGTCGTGTTCGTTTTTTAAATGTTAAAATCGATGAACTGTTTCAGATGGCACATGGTAGTCATTGTATTCCTGAAATAGTTTTTTTATATGCTGGTTTATCATTTTGTAAATTAAAATGTCAGCTGACACAAAAGCTCTGCACAGATTTGCATGAAAATTATGTTCTGGCACACTCTATTTGAAATGTATACATATGTTATACAACCTGGTGTTTTACACAAGCAGTGTTTGAAAGGGGTCACACGACATGTATAAACCGGGAAAAGTGACGTGTCATATGTAAAATACACGTCGTGTAATGGCAGCTTTAACAAGCAAATATGAATTATTTCGCTAATTTGTCTCTTCCCTAATGTATAATGACAGAAATTGATCCAATATATTTTTTTAGATATGATATCCGAAATGGTTGGAATGTATCTCAAAGAAAGACACATTTTTATTTGACTCTTAAACAACATGGGTTGCGTTTTGTTGGTAACTTATATCCGTTTAGCCATAAAAATTCTATCCCATATACGCTAACGGGGATAAATTTACATGCTAAGCTTAACGGGGATAAGTAGTACAAATTAAAATGTGACCAAATTTTTCATTGCATGGGTAAACAAAAAATAGAAAAGAAAAGAGAACGTCAAATAAAATAATTTTCATTCGAATGATATTTTTTCAATAAAATTTAATTTTACAGCTTATTTGTTATGCAAACCGTAGAAAAAAAGTTCAAATTTGTGGCTGAAGGACCCTGCGGCGCAATAGATCCTGAGAAGGGTCATGTACATCAATTTTATACAAATATTACAACATTTCTCGAAAATATCAACAAAAATTCAAAAATACAAATTATACAATATTTACGAATGAACGAAAAGAAAACAAACAATTATTTGACATAAATTACTGTGCTGCCAAGTAATTGCATTTTGTTAACGGCGAAGCGTTTTGTTGGTATCCTATACCGGTCTCCTATATAGGATACCAAAAAAACACGGCCATGGTAAATGAGCTTTTTCATGGCCATAACCTCCTTCTCTTATGTAAAAAAAATAATTTTATGCAGTTTATATCTCTTGAAATGTTTCTATTTATTTGTGTCCATTTTATACGTCAGGTTTTGTGTTAGCATGTGCAGTACATTGTAAGGACATGATGCGGCGAACCGGCGAGCACAATTTACGCCATCGTACTGATGATTGTAGTCGTCGCCTCCAACGACATTGGATAAGGCGGCGACATTGGGTATCCTGCTAGCAATGAACGGATGCAAGTTTAAGCTTTGATGATAACAATTGAAGTGCAAATGTAACTTACGTCAGTAAAATCCTTATTATGTCTTCTATTAGGTACTCCCCGAAAGGTTTCAGATGTGTTGTTACCTCGCACATGGCGCGCCTTATGCAATCTTTCCCATTGATGTTGAGAATTTTCCCTAAAGCTTCCAGCTGATCAAATATTTGCCTTCTTTCGCGGTAGTGTTGATTCTGAAACCATTTTGGTAAACTTTGTGAACCATCCATGTTAAATTTAGAAATATAATGCCTGCTTGGACTCTTGGCCAGGTATGGTCGCCGGTGGAAATTTTCCACGATAGTATCCTCGCCCAATGATGTTCTGCTGTTTGGACCATTCCAATTGTTGTCTAGATAAGTACGTTATTCATTGAAAAAGCTTCACTTGTCTTACAGTCCCTTGTCTGGATCTCATTCTCAATATTCCTGTACTTACCAAATGGAACGTCATACTGCAGATTGCTGACGGAGTATAAAGACTCATAGTCATCTGCATTTTGTGTTAAAGTGCCAACGTCAGAGTCATAAGACGCATCTGTTGTCTCGGGCTGAGGTTCCATTTTGGCCGTTTCATTTAGTTTTTGATAGTTACTGCGTTTTCTCTCTTTTTCAATTTCGTTATATAAAATCGTAGGTCTCCAACCCTCTATTGTATCTGGCAAGGCACTGTACATATCAAATTCTATCGAATACGATAAGGTCCGAGGAACTCCACCTAAGACTCCTTTTGTAATTGCTGGTGTTAGGAGCAACTGTGCGTTCTTCGGAAATATTATTGATCGGGTGCGTCTTCTGAGTATGGTCTTTTGGAAAACTTCTAAAATATTTGGAGATGTGGTGGAGCTACATGACGCGTGACCAGTGTCCGGTGTCAACAAGCTTAAAGCAACTAATAAAAACAGTTTTGTACGGCCGAGGCACATTTTGCTTGCTCGATATGTAAGAGAGAACGTACATATGTTCCCCCGAATGCTTTAAGTATAACTGACCACATTTTTTAGACCAACGGAGCATTTTCAACTTAATGCTTTAGCTGTTAATTATCACCTGTAATTAATGTATATCTAACCGAAAAGTTCGAATTAAGCTTACGTTTTCTTTGGACGCCGCAATGGCATGAAAGAACTATAAGGTCCATTAGTTGTAGCTGTTGGTCATGATAATATGGTATATATTTGTATGGGTAAAGCTAAGCCGAAAATCGATTCTATATTTCTTTGCCACTTGAACATTTTTGACGCTAGAATGATAACACAGTGCAACACACTTTTTCGGGGGTCAACCAAACATATGTCCAACGATAGCATTTGATCTCAGTTACAAAACCTTAGACACCATTTTGCTCCATTACGTCACATTTATTTTTAAAGTGGTTTGAAATTTGATAATTTTGGTCAATCAGTGAATATAAAAAATCATGTGTACAAATACATTTGGTATAGTTCATGTCCTCGGAGACCTATATTAAAATTTTCAATATTTCCTCGGAACATTTTAACCCTCTAGCTTCCACCCGTATGGGATATTTTAAAATATTCCCGTGAACATTTTAATATAGGTAGGTCTCTAAAGACATGAACAAGCCCAAATGTATTTTTACACATGATTTCATGATTCGACTTTTGACCAAAAATACCAAATTTGTAACTACTGTAAAAAAAAATTTGTGACGTAGTAGAGCTAAATGGAGTTTATGGATTTGTTACTGAGGTCAAATGATATCGTTTGATATTGGTTTCATTCACCCCCGAGACAATGACCCTCAAATTACTGCATAGTGTAAGTTTTAAGCATTAATATACACTGATATAAATAAGTATATGTATTTGAAACCACAAATGCTCGTCACATCACTCTCTGACAGTTTCATTGAGTAATCACAAACATATGTTGCAAATCGTTAACTGTTGGAAATTACATATAATGACCTGGAAAAAATTGATTACGCCAAAGTCCACAAAAAAAATAATTAAGATTAAGTAAATTTTGCGTTGGCTTGTCATAGAGGATTGAAGTTATTCATAATGACTACGCAGTTTCGTTTGAAACGGTACTGAGAAGCAAGTTTCAAGAAGTTTTTGCATTTCTTAATATTAGGAAATAAAACCGCATATTTTAAACAAATCGTTGCTAACAGTTATTTGTTATTTTTCGAATTTTTTATTGCAATTTTTTAAGCTGACATTTATTTATTTCCCAGTTCCGACAGTCCGACTATTTGATCAATCAATACAATTGTGCCACTTTATCCCCTAAAATGGAAATACAAAAACTCAAAGGGTCTAAATATCATACTCCAGTGCATTTTCTTATTAGCAGTGTGAAATAAAAATTATGTTTTTTACCATAAAATTTAGCCATAAGCTAAATTGCGTTTACAAACTTGCCCAATAAAATATTTTAAGTCTCTTCAGAAATTTATAACCAATAATGAATGTAAATTAAAAAAAAAATTGTTAAAATAAAATCAAATCTTTTTTTATTTGTATTAGCTGAATATGTTCTTTTAGGGGTAGGGGTTTATGAGCTTAACCTTCATGTGCTCGGGATTGTAAACTTACGTGGACGGTCGGATGACTACAAATGTAGCAAACATGGATTTTTAAGTAATAAATACATATTTGCTTCAAAATTAGTGGTTAATTTATTTTGTTTTAAGACAAAATAATATATCTTACTACAAAACTAAATAGTTCTGGAAAACTAACATCTTTTGCCATGTTTGTATGTAGAAAAATAGATAACGCACACCAGGATTGGACTAGGTGAATTGGATTTATGTATGTCATTAGCAACATCTGAAAAGCTTCCAAAGTTGTATATTCAGGACAGTAATCATATTTCAGATGTATATCCCAAAATGCGTTGTTCCATTAGAGACATAATGATGCTATTATGCCCAGCTCCGCCGGAAGATTCGCTTCATGCTTTTGTCTTGAATATGGCTATGATATTCAAAATATATAATGACTAATACGTTTATATCAAGCATATTGTATAACATTGTCAAAGGCAATGCCAATTTTAATTTTGCTACGCATGCTTTGGTTTTGTTTTGCAATCTAATATGTATTTTGAATTGTTTTTTCGGAACTACAGATTTTGTTAGAGGGACACTAGAATGTATTATAACTGACCTTCCATTTTCTATATCGCACCTTGATACTTTGGTGGTATGGTCTAAGTAAATATAGTTCGGCTTTATTGCTGTCTAGTCAAACTGATCATGTATGGCAATTGCCAAACCCAGAGGCGTCCCGTCTCCATACTCTTTCTATTATATTGTTCCGCTACAGCACTAAATTCACTCATTTGTATGTTAGAAGGGGTCGGGCGTTCTGACGCTTTGTCTACAATTGTAAGAATACTATAGTGATCTCATTTATATGGGAGGTACCAGAAGGGGTGTGGCAAATGTTTCGGCATTCTGAGGATTTGTCTACTATTTCAAGATAATTAAACTGACTAAAGTAAAAAATAGGTAAAATTGTATGGTAGGTATCAGAAGGGATAGCTTCATTTGGACATTGTAGCAGAGCTATAATATACATCGTTTAAACTGCACATTGCATCTTATACCCATCGATTGATTTATTGACGCTTGCTAGCAATATAAGTTCAACGAACGCTCTCAGTTCTTTATAGGTTAGATACCTGATTTCATATCGTCTGCTTTGCAGTATTGCAATATATAGTTCTTTATTCGAAATTTGGAAAAACATGACGCTGGCGTGTAATGGCCTCATGCTCTGCAACCAAGTCGTTCTGAAAATCTTATAATTTAGCTACGTCATTATCTTGCGTTCTTCTCCAAGATCGTACCCAGCAAGTATAATTTCGTATTTCTCGTTATTTCTTTAGAACTGATTCTGAAGAAACGAAATCAATACTTAAAGCACACGTTTCAACAAACGGTAACCAAAAAAAATTGATTTCAGTTGAAAATAAAGTGAATTTTCATACATTTTATATGGTGACTACATTTGTAGTCAGGCGGCCAGGGGATGGTCATTTTAAAATTATGATGTGGAGGCGTCATAAGTATTTTTTATTATTGGTTTTATAAGTTAAATCTGTTAAAAACACTTTTTTAGGAAGCTACTGAAAATTTCGTACCATTCCCTTTTGTAACAAAAAAGTTACATGAGTTATATTTCAAAATTACTACAAATGTAGTCATCCGAGCACATAAAGGTTAAATCGATTTTCGTAGACTATATTTAGGTTTTCGGATAAGCCGTCATCGACCAAGTTGTTTCCATTTGTTAAGATCAAGCTGCAATCACCTCTGTTGCTGTTTAGAAAACATAGGCATTCAACCATAGTAAAAAGGTATTTTATTTTAAAAAGTGAGATAATTTGGTGCAAACTTGTGCATATTCTAAGAGATAAAGATCAAAACAGCTGTTTTGATACCTTTGTTTAAAAATATTGAACTTTTTGCAAAAATGTAGCCACTATATGATATTGGAAAGTGTTTGAAACTAACACATTTCTAATATTGCAAGTTGTCAAACATCGTTAAAAAGTTAATAATTTGAGATAAGCAGAGATTATTTTTTTCCTTTAAGTTCTTTAAGTTCCTCTCCTACCTTAAATTTTGCCAATAATAACATGGCGGTTTTGAAATGTGCCTGTTTTCTTTCTTACTTGACAAATGACTTAAAGGCGAAAGTTTGTGCCGTAATTTTTATTGTTTACATTCCATACAGGACTCTGATGTCCTCGAAAAATACAAGGCTGACATCACCTACGTACAGGAAATGCGATGGACGGGACAGGGATGCACACGACACAACGATGATATCTTTTAGTCGGCAAGAGACTTCGACATCTGGTCTCACTGTTTAACCTTGTAAGTTACCGAATAGCTACTATCTGCATCAATACAAAGACGAGGGCATTTAAGATGCATGCTTTGAAATATATGACCGCTGCCCTACCTATGACATTTACATCGTTCTGGTAAATTTTAAAATAGAAAGGCAAGGAAGTTGCTCTGCAAATAGGCCGAATGTGTTGGCTGGAACATGTTGTACGAATGGACGAAAAGTCTGCGATAATAAACTCGATGGGCGGCTCAGGAGGGGGCAACCAAAACTTCGTTGGATGGACCAGCTGAAAGATCTGTAAGCTAAGCTTGATGTGCCAACTATCTACGTGGCTCAAAATACTTACTACCCTACATTTGAACCTTTAAGGTTTAATCTTGTTAAAATTGGTTCTGGACGAAGAGGAATATCAGGACATCTTTCATTCAAAATCAGTAAAAATATATTTTTAAAAATATATTTTTTTTTATTTGATGTAAGAGAGTTCAGCTCAATAAAATGATAACAAATTTAAATTCTATAAACTAGTCACATGCAACAGCATTGAAACCCCTTGCCGCCTTTACCATTTTAGAAAAAGGAGAACTTTATATTTGTCGAAATCCTTACCGAGCCAGGCAGTTGACTGATTTTGTCTATAGACTTTGAGCAAAGATTTTTTTGTTGCGCATATCGTCTCTTCATATAAAATTCCCACAATAAAATTTGACTTCATGACATGCTTCTTTTGGTTTCATATTTACTTATTTTGCTTTTATTTATTTGTAGTTTGATTGATATCTGCATGAGATTTAAACCAATTTGTAGTCATTTCCAAAATAGTTAATTTGTAGTTAGTGTTTTTTATCAACCGATTATTTTATTTACTACAGGGTTGTTTTGTTATTTAGATGAATATTTTGTAACAAGTTATAACGCAACTTTTACCCAAAGATGTCCCACAAAAATTAAATGCGTTTTACTTTTTAAAGTTGTTGTTAATCAAAAAAGCTAAATTTATGCAACAAAAACACGTATTTTTAGTAAAATATACAAAAACGATTTAATGCCATTTCTTGATTCGTAAAGATAACTTAACCGATTCTATTTTAGGATGTCTAGAAAAAATATGCTTTTGCATATTATCAGGGCCAACACAAATATGTCCGGAAAAACTAAAAATATGCGCATTAGATAAGCACGAAAAACACTAAAAAATTCCTTTAAAACTGATAAAAAATGCACAAAAGATTTTGACTCGTAGGTAATTTTATTCACTAAATATATTTTATTTTTAATTATAATTCATCACAAATAGTTGAAAACTAAATTAAGTTATTTGTTACATTACATTTATAAGATTCAGACCATTGATTAATTACTCAACTGTAAACAAAATAACATTAATGGATTCAATGGAGTACTTAATATTTTAAGGTATAATAAATATTATGTATACGCCTTCTCCATAATTTGTCTCAAATATTCTTGATTTCCGTTATTGAAATCTTGATCAAGGATAAAACTTGCTTAATGTTTTATATGTGAAAAATGGAAATTATTTTCAAATTTATATGGCTTCTGAGGGATTTAGAAAGTCCAAGTAGTATAATATATGTTGACTTTAAAAGTCCCACCGCCAATTGTTTCAACGTAAAAAGTTTTTTTTTCGCAATGCTATCTGCTCTTTCATATTTGAAAAGTGAAACGCTAATTAACTATTTCTCTTTTGAAGTACGCATTACTTCAGCCTCCTCACTGTTTCACTATTTAACAACTTTCCTTACGTGCTTTGATAGTTCTGGCAACTATACCAACGAGTAGTGGATGGAGCTGGTGGCAACGCAACTCTAGGTAGAACTCATTGAAATTCTTGACTACGGAATCCTTAATATAAACACAAAATAATATTTAGTTTAGTTAGTACAGGAAATTTAAAAAATATAGCCTTTAAAAACCCCAAAATATGCATTTATATGCATGAACCCCCAAAACATGCCGGTAAGATTGTAATATGCATTTGAATATGCAAGTATGCATTGCACACTTTTGTTGGCCCTGCATATTATATAATAAATAATTTTTTTTTTGAAAAATGTTGGAAATTTGCTACGGATGTTAGTGTTTATTTTCACCAAAAAAACTTACTTTTAGATATGTAGAAGAATAACAATAATATATATAAAACAAGAACAAATTATTTTTTTTATTTAAAAAATAAAATTTTTCAGTAACTGTCATTATTACATTAAATAAGATTTTTAGATATAAGTCGATGTATTTTACACCTAATATATTAGCTAATTTGCTGAAGCATAAAATTAAATATTTGTCTTTAAATTCGAATATTTCGTTATTAAATTCCAACAGTACTCAACATCTTTATAATTTCGGACGAAGGACGAATTCTGCTTGTTCAGCTGGTGTACTTATAAATAAGGCAGAACGATAACATTTAAAGCACAAAACGTTTTAAAAATGTTTGATGGCTATAACCATAGTTTGCTTTATTGCGCCTCACATGAAGCGTGTGAAGCTTCGGAACCACTTGTCAACGGCAGAGCACTGTCCAAATAATTCATTACAATTTGCTTCATTCGAACCGGCAGCACTGGCATCCAGATAGCGTTGATGCACGTTGGGTAAATTGGGTCTTTGCGAACGAAGGAAGGGGGAATTTGACACTTGGAAATAAACACAACATAGGCATCTTCAACAAAACAAAACTCACGTGAAAATCGCATTTATTAGCTCATGGTATATATTTTGAGCTGAGTGCTCATGCCTGGTATCCTTACTCTTGTCCTGTCTCCCAAAATCTTCAGTTAGTGGAGCACGTGCAATTTCACAAATAACCTTTAGTAAGCAGTCACTGCCAAATATGCCGGCGCTACGATTATTTTAGCCGATAAGATGTCATCCCCGAAGCATCGGTAGTAATCAGAGTAATTTATAAAGCAATGTAACAGAAGATTAAAAACAATTCGATTGCTTTGCAAATAGGTCTAGATTAATGGTGCAGAATTTACCGTTGCATGGCAAGCTCTATGAACTGGTAGACTGAACTGCGACTGTTATCATTCCGCGCCAGAAAATCAGCAAAGCGTTGCTTACGTGCGGCAAAAGTTGTCGTATTGTAGAAGCTCCACCAATATAGGGGCCTCGGAGCGGGCGTGTACTGTATTTGCAGATTGTAGAAAACATTTAGAGAGCGCTTTTTGTCAAGCATTATAGGAAAAGAGACACCCAAAACTAACTGTAAATAAAGCATTGTTGGTTTCAATGATTTACAAAAAATAGGCTATGGTTTGCACATATTACCTTCACAACACCGCTACCGTTAAATATTATAAAACGCCTTTGGCGCCTGATGCCTTCAATACTTGTAAGTTTTGGTGTGAGCAAGTCCTTCGTATATTCGTCAGCATCTTGTTTCCATTTGCTCAGTGCAAAGAGTATCAGAATAAATACTAATGTTGCCGCAGTAGACATCGTTAGCACCACGCGGTTGAGTTTTTCCATGCTCTTCCTCATGGTAGCTAGTCGAAGTTGCAAGACAGGCAAGTGAGTGTCCCACATCTCTTCATACGGACTGCACTTATATGATAAGTGTCCAGCACCTGACAATCCAAAACTATATGTTGACGGTTAAAAATACAAAGTGTCTTTGAGTGCAATTAACACGCTGATGCTGGTTTTTATGGTCGATGGTTTGCCATTTCACCATCCCCACCAAACCTTCCTCTACCTACCTACCCGTTGTTGAATGCGTCGAAGGTAAACTAGAGCAGTGTTGCGCAAGCTTTTTATGTTCAAGGTACACCAAAGAAAAAAAAACAATATTTATTTATTTCTGAAATTAATATACATATGGGGCAAAGTCAAATTGTTTTAAAATTTGGGTTTTGCGTCCGCATTGTGTAATTTGTTTACATGACAAAACCGTTCGCGCGTATAACTTTCTTCAAGGCACGCCAGGAAATGCGGTTTCTTTATTTTTATTTTAAAAATATTCTAGATATTATGGTTTAGTGTTGATTTTGAAAAGCGTGGTACAGAATCGTAGTGCTCGCCAAGGCCTTTCGCCACATAGTAAAGTGTTTGGTCCATCATAAGGATTTACTGAAATACTCACATATGGAGGAAACTGCTTTTTATCGTACAAAACGTAATATGCTCTTAAAACATTGGATTTAAAATTTTGTAGAAATGTTGGTCTAAAAACCTTGGCCGTGTGCAATGAAACGCGAAAAGAATTATGTCAATACTTAATACCACATGGAAGCTATACAAAAATAAATTAATTAAAGTCTGTTTGCTGTTTTGGACATATTATATTTCTTGTACCCTAGTTTTTTTGATGATTAGATGAGGCAATTATAGTTAAGGTTGCCTTTCTTCAAATAAATGTGTTAATTAGTAATTATATTAATTCTAAATACAATTTATTATTATTTTAATTTTCATTCGATGCAACGGAAGGTCCGTAAAGTATGCAGTTTTTTATTATTGTGGCAAAAATATTTGGATTTGCGGTAAGATATCCATTATATTGCCGTGTATCTGGACGGAATTCGCTTAGCGCCTTGGTAGTAATTTTTGCATAACGTGCTATCGATATTGTTATGTAGCATTAAAAATACCACAGATTACACTTACACAAAAGTACCAAAAAACCCGCTTAAAGTGGACAATGATGACACTTCTTTTTACTGGGTGATGATTCTTGTCACGGACTCTCTATTGATGTCATATCATTGACAATAATCTCTGTTAATCGCCAAAAAAATGTGATGCATTTTTATTCAAATTTCTGCAACGGGAAAAAATATTATGCATATATTATTTTTAAACTAGCTCTTGACTTTTTGATGTAATGTCAAAAAAAAATAGAATCACGCGATTTACTGAAACAACATGGCAAACATCGCTAATTTTGCACGGACAAATTTGATTTTCAGTCAAATTCACGCATCGAAATAAGGACATTGTGAGTGATTTTCCAAACTCCTATAAAAGTGACACCATCTTAATGGTTGACTATACGTTTGTAGCTCTAAGTGTAATCTTTATCTTTTGCGAAGACCACTTTTCCCTACGACGAATCACGCGTATTCAAACGAAAGAAGATAATAAACCATCATGCCACGGACCGCGACTACCATGCGGAAGATCCCGGGTTCGATTCCCGCCTCTAGGCATCTATATTTTTCTTTATATCCGGCCCCATTGATGTTGTCGACAGCAACTTCGCAGTAGTGCTCTAGGCTTGTACCGGGATCCCGGGAAATAGAATTTTCACGGTATTACCGGCAATCCCGGGATTCCCGGGAAATAAAAAATTGATTTTTTCTTCGGTTTGTTAAGCAAAGATGCACAGATTATAAACAGAGACTTCTTTGTATTCTCCAAAAATATTATGCCATTTGATGGAACGCTGTTCAAACGCCGGTCCGGGAAAGAAAAAATCTATATTATTATCATACATTTTTATGAAATTATTCAATTATCCGGTCTATCCCGGACCGACGTTTCTAAACTACTTACTCAAATGTATCGCGAGTCAGCAGTATTGAAGAACGAACAACATTTCCACAAATTTTTGTGACGTTTGCTTCACAACTTCGGAAACGCCAGTCCGGGATAGACCAAAAACAGTAACTTTTTCATATATATATATATATATGAAGCTTCGGATTGTTAAACAAAGATGCACAGAATGGCTTGAAATTTTGCAGATATCATAAACAGAGACTTGGTTATATCTTTCCAAAAAATTATGCAATTCGATGAAACGCTGTTCAAACGCCGGTCCGGGAACTAAGAAATTTATATTGTTTTCATACATTTGTATGAAATTTTTCAGATTTTCCGTCAATCCCGGACCGGCGTTTCTAAAATACTTTTTCAATATTCGATTTTTGTGATATTCGATGAAAAACTGCAGAAATGCCGGTCCGGAACCGAAGAAGTTTCTATTATTTTTGTCAGTTTTCCCGTCTATCCCACACCGGCATTTCCGCAGTTTTTCATCAAATATCACAAAAATTTGTGGAAATGTTGTACTAATGTCGATCTTCAATACTGCTGACTCGCGATACATTTGAGTAAGTAGTTTAGAAACGTCGGTCCGGGATAGACCGGAAAATTGAAAAAAATAATGGCAACTTCTTCGCTTAAGGACCGGCATTTCCGCAGTTCTTCATCAATTATCACAGAAATTCGTGGAAATGCTCTACTAATGCTGTTCTTCAATACTGCCGACTCGCGATCCATTTGAACAAGTACTTTAGAAACGCCGGTCCGGGATAGATCGGAAAACCGAAAAATGTCATACAAATGTATGAAAATAATAGAAATTTCTTCGTTTCCGGACCGGCGTTTGGACAGCGTTCCAAGAAATGGCATAATTTTTTGGGAGAATATAACCAAGTCACTGTTTATGATTTCTGCAAAATTTCAAGCCATTCTGTGCATAATTGCTTAACAAACTTCGCTGTATAAATGTCGAGTCAATCGGCATGTCTAGTAAAAAGCTTCTCAAACAGTGACGTTCGCATTCGTCGATAAACAAGTAGGAACCGTTAGTTGTGAATCTAAAAATAGAAAACGTGTTTATTCACAACAACGCGAGAAGCTAACTCATACCTCATTCAAGGGGTGTAAAAAGAAATTAAGTAGTAGTAGAAATAAAAATATTTCCACAATCTTTATAGATTCTAACCTCGGTAAGTGTATACGATGCAAATTCATTAATAACATTATTTGAGATACTAACCCTTATAAAACACTGGAGGGAGTAGGTCGACTTTATGAGTTTTAAACAATTTGACTTTGTTCTATATGATACAATATCATTCTCGGGCGTTCTTTTTTTTTCGATTAAATAGTAGTGAGAGAGAAAACAGAAGTGACGGATACGAGAGTTCAGCGGTCGCGAGTTAATGTAAATGACAATTTTATCAACTTCTTGTAGGACAGGCATCAATTCATCAGGCTGGGACATCGTGTATTGTACATGTACATTTGTAATATTTGCAGAAGCCCTCGTTACATACCTCCAAATATTTCCCGCTATATCTACTGCTTCGTCTGCACACATGCTTATTCAGACAAAATAAAAAGCCCTCTATAATTTACATCCATCAGTGTACCTCACATTTGAGATGAGACTCGTCGACTTGTAACGCAAAAACTCAACTAAGTCTTAATATATATAACATACATAACATTTGAAACATACATATATTCTGAATTTCAGTTAGATTTGTCCATAGATCCAGCGCCACAAACCGAACTTATGGTGTGAATATGGCTTCTCTAGTTCTTATCATTAAGATCTAATGATCAGAAAAACATGTATACCAACGATTTAATATACATATTAAGATAATTGGAAGCCAGAAAATACAACTTAACTTTGATTCCAATAAATCCTTATGGCCCCCTAAACATTTTGAAAATCCTTGGGTCCCTCGAAAAAAGGTGACATCAGTTTTTGGCCAACAATTTCTCCACTTTTAAATATAGCCTTTAGAAGACCTTTAAAAGTATTTGTTTATTTTTATCATACCTCTTACAGATGTCGAAATATTTGATGTAAAAAAACCGTTATGACACTATCTGTGTTTTCGGAATAACTTTTTTAAACTCAAACAACAAGTTACACTTTTAGTTTTTTTAATTTTTGAGTTGTCACTCTTTTGTCGAACAGGATTGATATACATATGGATAATTTCACTAACAATTTATGGCATGGTTACATGATTTATGGGAAACGAAAATTTCGTTTGAACTGCGTACTGGATCTTTTCGGACCCTCGCATAAATGTTGCATCAATAAAATTGATTATGCAAAATTAGTTCTCGTTGGCTAAATTCAATAAATCAGCCCTTGCCGGTGATCAGTGAAGTATCAAGTTATAAAATGGGGTGCACAAACGCGAGGCACCGTTAATCAATCTCGTTATTAATCATTAGACTTATAATGTATCATCATTGTGACATCCGTGTGGCTGTGGTCGAATGAGTTTTGGTTCGCCTCAAAAGTTGTGTCCAAATCCACTCAGTGCTAATTGGACTAATCAATTCTGCACGTGAAATCAAAGGTTTCCGTTTTAATTAACACACAGAAGGAATAATAGGAACACAAAGCTCGGCCGCTTTGAAACTTTTGATTCAGTTTGGGTTAGCACGTAAATCATGATACAGCGTATAATTGTGTTGATGCTGGCGCATCGAATTTGTGTCCAGGCCTCACTACTATTTCCAGCATCATCTGTGTTTCAGGTGGGTTGGGGCCATCATTGTTGTTGTGCTTTTTATGCATCATTATTGTATATATTGCAGATAACGTCGTCTTTTTCGGCGCCCGTGGAAATACCTGGCAGGAAAATATACTGGGATTGGGGCCTGCAAATGAACTATAACCTGCCGTTCAATTTACAGCAATTTATTAATGCTCCCATATGGCCTGGTAAATGGGATCGCAAACGCAGGCATTTAAACGAAGGAACAGGAAATCACTCTCTGTGGAATACTGCAGAGAAGTATCGAGCGGATGCCATGGCTTTAGACGTTCATCCGAGCGATTTTACAGCTGGTGATTTCTACTACGCATTGGAGAATTTGTTAATAAGGTATACTATTGTTGATATTGCCATACTAGCGTTGGTATCAAAATCAATTCCATTTGGCTGTAAGCGCCACTTTATACCAACACGCCAAGATGTGTTCGCAGGCATTTTGAAAAATTTTACCATTTAATCTGAAAACACTTCAGAAAAAAAACAAGTTGTTTATGTCATTCTGTTTACAAAAGTTTCGTTTTTTGTTTTTAAAATGTACTCTCAATCAAATTTAGATTGCGTCGTATACTTACTAATGAATTCACAAGGAGTATGTTTATTGACATGCATTCAATCCGTGGACCATGGTACTGACTTAAATAATAAAAAATATAAATATCTGTTAACAGCGTTACCGTTGTGCTTCTAATTTGACCCTTTATTGAAGCCATGCCACATTTAAGTTCCTTTTTCGGAAATCCCGTTTTGCCACTTTTTGAAAATTGTGCGACATTTCGCAACTCTAAAATATATGGCAAACATAAAATATATTCAACGATCGTGGCCATTTCTTTGAATTCGCAATCAGCGTTATTGAGATGAATAAATATCTCCACCCACCTATCCTCGATCGAAACATTGTCTTCTCTCCATTGCATAATTATGTCGCTCGTAGAATAATTTATGATATATCGAAATTGGGTGTGCAAATTTACTGCATTTTCATTGGTATTGTACAATTTGTATTCGCTCAACTTGTTCATAACGGCTTCGACGTCATTCCATGTTGGTGAATTCGCTGATCGCCGTTTTTATTTCTATTATGTATCGAAAAACAGTATTTTGAGGGAAAAAAGCAGTACACAGTTTTTGATGTCGAAAAACAGTACAGATACGAGCCTTAAATATACTACATATCGTCACCTGAAATGTCCATAGACGTTACGCTCAAAAAAAAAATGTCCCTACCAAATTTATGATTCCACGTCCAAAAATAACATTTTATTGAAAACAATCACAAAGACATACCCACATAACTTCCACATATATATAAATGTATCGTCGAACTTAACGGAAGCAGTGAAAAAACGTGTATAAAAATAAAATACCTTTCATTTTATAACGTTTTGCTTCTCATGCAAAATTATGAAAATAAGGGTTAAGGCTTCTGGCATTTCAGGTGACGATTTCATTATACGATATTATGATTAGTGAAAAAAGATACTAATAAGAAAAGACTGGTTGCTTTTAGGTATTTAGGCCATAGCTTTAATGAAGACATAACGTTATCTGACCTAGTGTTCAAATTAAGTCATATTATAAGTAAGCCTGAGTCATTCATAAATGAATTTAAGATGGTAGATACATATTATGAATACTACTTTTATAAATGTAACGCACATTGAACTTATTTTGGTACAAAGTAGGTAAATTCAAAAAATGTTTGAATGATAGCTTGTATGAATTTGTGTCATATTTGTACCATACTTTTCGTGTGCGGTAACGGAAAATCTTCTGCGTATACTTGATTCGGTGCCTCTCTCTGCGAATTTGGCACTATGTCCGAATGCTTGCAATGCGCATATCCATTATCCGTAGTTCGTTTATATAAGCACAACTTGGTTTGCATCTGTTGATAATTGTGTTGAGCGGTCCCCTCTCATAAATTTTATGATTCGAAAACATAGTTATCTTATATGTATTTATCTTCCAGCTGTTTAGCATTCGACAGTGTTTCGCAATTAGTGAGTCGAAGCGTGATATTGGAAAAAAAATGTTTCTTCTTAAATACGTTTTCCTAAACATTTGTACATTCCAAACCAAGATGTATTATAAAATTAGTATCGTATAATAGTGTAATCTATCAAATTAATAAATTTAATATCAAATATTTTACAGTTAAAGGCTTAACAAATTGAAAATGAACTATGTAGTGGTTGTGCTGACAATACAACCTTATACTTGCCAACTCGATCATGTCCACTTTGTGATTTTTTAAAACTTTAATTTTAGATCAGACATAGATCCCATATTTTTGCTTTTAAAAAAAAGTGTCTTCTATAAAAAAAATGTGACAATACTGAACATTGCTAAAATCGTTATCAGTTATAAAACTTTTTATTTTAACAGCGGTTTTGTCGTTAAAAGGAGTAAATCAATTTGGCAAGTGAAGCATATGTACCTTTATCCCATATAAACATCAACATAAATCTAATTAAATTTCAAAGAAAACTTTATACCTATTGTGTTCCGAAAACTCAATTCAGAGAAAAGACCGTTTGATTTCATGTATCAATTAGAACGTTCCAAAGCTTTGACTTATGTCGTTTACCATTGTGAGTGGTCAGCGTTAAATAGGTCAGACTCCGTGACTTCTTGATTGAAGACAATGTATGCAGTTAAATCTGTGGTATGACCGAAACGTCCCAAGCAAAAATGATTTAACAAGAACGTCATCCACTGAATAGATTACACAAGGGAACAAGGTATTTGTTGTTTAAGAACTGAATATTGTTTTAAAGGTAATTTGGGACGCTGAATCCAAATCTGCACTCGGTTTTTTTGTATCAGCTCGACTTTTCGCGATATACCGTTATGTCCATAACTAAGGCACTTCCACTACAAATATTTAAATAACTTGAAAACGGTTCACCATATTCAATTAAAAAAAAAACTAAAACTCGTCAACAAAATTATCTTTAATCCGTGCCTACATTGTTTTTAATTTGGCTTAGTAGTTTCAGAGATATCGTTGTAGTTTTAAAAAAAAAAAACAAAATTTTTACAAAAAAAAAATAAAATTTGTTTTTTAAAAATTCATAAAAAAAAATAATGCAACAAAAATCACAGTGTTGGCCTTAAAACATTTAGTTTAATATAGTTTGAATCAAATGAGCTTTATTTCATTAAAATATCTGCACAACTTTTGATTTTGTCAACAATTTACTGAGATAACTAAATTTACAAAAATCACGATTTCCATACAAAAATAACATTTATTAATATGTTTGTGAAAGTGTAACTCGAGCAAACCTTAACGGATCGTTATGAAAATTTATCAGTATTAATATTTTTCGGAACGAACTTATGGGATTGTAAATGGGCGGAATAGCCCCACCCCTTCTGGTACCTCCCATACAAAATTACCTATTTTTGGATAATTAATATATCTTCGATAGCTGTCAAACAGACTACCGGAGGATATTGAAAATTGGTCAGTTTATTTATCTTGCAAAAGTAGACAAACCCTAGAAAAACCGAAAGCGTTGCCATACCCCTTCTGGTACCTCCCATACAAATGACCGAACTCACCCCAATAGTCTTACATACATATCTTTTTTGTAAGTACACTGAATTCAGTCAAACTATGCGGAAGTTTTACGGTTATGAAAATATAAATCAGGAATGAATTTGCACTATATCGGATCACCCCTTCTGGTACCTCCCATACAAAATTACCTATTTTTGGAAAATTAATATTTCTTCCTTAACTTCCGAATTGAAACCTGCCGATTAATTAAATTTGGTCTGTTAATTAATATTGTAATAGGAGGCAAAACTAAAAATTAAACTATAAATAAATTTGCAAATTTATCATGATTTTTAAAAATACAAAATTTTAATTTTTTTTGGGTAAAAGCAAAAAAATTGCGAAAAATCTGTTATCACCGAATTTAGCATAACTCATTCAATTTTCAATCGATTATTATGTACATACATGTTTTAGAAAGCTATCTTAATATGATATTCAATAAAGCTAATAAAAATAACAATTTGCCCCCAACCGATTAACTTTCAGCGTGAAGAAAATTAAAATGTGTAATTTTTTGTGTAATTTTTTTTTTTTTTTTTTGAATAAAACAGCCGTTACTCAGTCATTTTTTTTTGTAATATTAAAAAACTTGATTTTTTTCCAAGGTAACAACGATATCTTTAATAAAAAAATAAAATTTTAAAATCCGGCTTATGAAAAAAAAATTCTGATTTTTTGAACTATAATTTTTTGGAAAAAAGTCGAAAATACGATTAGTACCTGTAACTTAAAAATTCGAGCTGATGGAGAAAAATGGAGATTAGATTTGAAATCAGCGACCCCAAATTAGTAAAAAACAGCTATCGAATTCCAAACAACACTCAAAAAGTTCAATTTTGTTCCCTTGTGTTATCGATTCAATGATGTTTACCTATTTTTCAGGTTCGGCTTCCATGAGACGTGTTTGCTACGCAGTGTGTGTGAGTTGGCGCGTCATCCATTTAGTGACGATCGACAAAATCTTATCACGGAAATCCTTACATTTGTACTTACGTAAGTTTTGAAACAATCTACTCTATTCGTACTAATTTTAAACTTTGTGGATAAATTTTCAATCTGTAATTTGTTGATTAATTTGCGGGAATAGTTTCCATTTTTCTTGGTATATTTCTAAATCAATTTCTGTGATAATCTTTCAAAAAGCTCAACTAATACAAACATCCCCTTTTTGCAAATGTCGAATAATTTCAGGCCCTCTATGCACGAAGCTTTTTCAGAGTCTGAGGGTATGTATCGCGAAGTCTACGAAGAAGCTGAGCGCAGAGGATTTTTCCGCAATGACTGTGGCCAGTTATACAGCGAATGCAAAGAAGATCTTTTGACAAGCATATCAAAGGTTATGTTATCTCAGTGATCGTTCCTATAGACATAAATCATAATAAAGACAAATCCACTAAATAATGCATTCGTGTTTTCTATCTTAAACGGTGTATAAAACGTCATCTGCCAAGATCGTGATGTGAAGCACGACAACTAAAATTGTCATTGTTGACTTGGGAAAATTACGGACAATGGTGTTCGTAACAACAACGACCTAAGGTGTGTATACAAGAAAGAAATTTTATACAAGTTGTTTGGTCAGTTGATCAAAGCAATCGCGGATACCATGTTACCTGCGCACATGGTAGTTATTGTGGCCTCAACATTGTTAACAGCCGTCGGAAGTGTCTTGATTTATCCGGCGTCAACCGTGTTTCAGGTGTGTAAGCATTAGACAAACTCATCGACTACAGCTCGTTTAACTATATTTGTTTTTAAAAGTTAATCAGTTCGATTTCATTGCCGCTAATGGATCTCCCCCCTCCTCAAAAGGGATTTTTCGATTGGGGAATTCAAATGAACTACGATATGCCGGCCAATTTGTCATCATTTTACATGGTACCCATATGGAATTCCAGGGGACATGTAACGTCTAAACGAGACTTGAAAATCTATGATTTTACTCTAAGACAACTATACGAGGGTCTTGAGAGTGTCCTGGAAAGGTAGGGAATGGTTCAAGTCTTTCGCCTCTGATTTTTGAGTGTTTTTTCGTCTGTGTAGGAATGGCTTTCACAAGACTTGCTTGAAGCATTCGATTTGCGAGTTGGCGCAGCATCCGTTTGTGAAAAAGCATCAAAGGTTTATTGCTGACCTAATGACATTCCTCTTGACGTAAGTAGAACACATGCTTATAAAATGTTGTATGGAACCCTATGGTCTTTATGTGTCATTGCAGGCCGTCCCGGATACAAGATTGCCCAAACACGGAATGTGGCGAGTACATAACAGCAGAGATGCACGGGCTTTTGTACCGAGAATGTCATCAATTATATCCCGACTGTGTAGGCGGCATCTTCAAATTATTTACTAAAATAAAAAATACTGTCCAGTAAATCTGGAAGGGCGTTTCGTCTATTACCTCCAGGAAGCCTGAGGCCAAGTGGATCCAAGTCACCACTTTTGCCGACTATTGAAAGGAATTACCAGCGAATCGTCTACACTTTTAGAAGGAAAAAGAAACGTTTTTTACATTTATGAAACCAAACTATTTTTATATTTAGTAAAACATCTTATTCTAAGAAAAAAAGGAACTTGTTCAAACTTATACCTCTCCCAGAATTATTATTGCCAAATTAAATTAAAAGCTTCCAAAGCGTAGACTAGAATTATTAAAATGTACTAGTGAATCTCTGGTTCCAATGTCTCCATAGATCTCATAGGAACTACATTGTCAATAGTTCTAAGGAAACTACTGTCTAAAGCAGAGAACATAACAAAGCCAATATGAAAAAAGTAAATTTTGCTATTCTTAGTTTCCTTTATGGTTCATTTGGAAATATAGTGTGAGTTATGAAACTTAAAATGCTCGTTTCACAATCATTGTATATTATGCTGCAATTTTCTCCCAGAAATCCACTTCTCTCCGCTGCCTCGTAAGCGTCACGGTTAAGTTGGTCCGACGTTGCAAATCCTTCATGCTGAGACGGACTGAAATTGAGGAAGAGTTGAGCCTGATGCCTTAACTGGCAACTATGGAGCCTACTTACGTCAGAATGAACGTTATAATGTCCGTCAGGACATTGCGATGTTCCTCGTCGAAAGGATGTCTAGCTAACTCACATACGCCCCTCAGAAGGCAGCTTTTGTGAAACCCGTAACTGTAAATTTAAAGAGAAATGAATTAGAAACTGTCAGCAATTTCCTGTTTTGGTGACAAGATTACCTGACTAATATGTTTTCTAAGTTGTTGTACAATTCTCCAGCACTAAAGTCGCTCGGGTGTATGCCATCAAGTGTCGTTGTGTTGTATTTACCGAATGAGGCCCAGTTGTACTCGACTTCCGACAGTAGTGCACCTAAATCCCGTCTGCGATTTTTGGGGCTGTGCTTACCGGGCCAGATCGGTATGTTGTAGAATGAAGACAACTGGCTTGGCAGATCGTAAGACATTTGGAAGCACCAATCCACCAGCAAGCGACGTTCTGGTAGCAATTCGAGAACGGGTACGGAGACGGAAGCAACTAACTATATTAACAGAAAATAACAACAAACTGAATTTCCTCTGACTGTATTTGTATATATTACCCCTAAAGAAGACGACCCTGGGTATAGCAAGGACTGTGATGGCTTAAAAAAAGCTAATGTCGATAATATAAGGAATGTTGGTCTCATCGCTGTAGTGAGTTTAAGATGAACCATTGGTAGTCTTGTGTACGAGTTTAGTTTTGGAACTGAATGCTGGTAATTAGGTTATTAATATGACAGTCTGTCGAAAAATTCGGTTTATTGTCTTGTTATCACACGTTTCATGCCATGAACTGCTAATGAGAATGTTAAACATCAATGCCCTAATGATGTCTTCATAACTAAAATCGAAACGAGACGATTGGGTAGTAAATACCTGAAGATTGCCGGGTTAAGTTGAAAATGCGCTTAATACTCCTATGGTTGTACACAACGGCTCTGATCTCATCAGTATGTGTTTGCATGGATGTGGACAATACAACGGCCACTTCAACCTTGAGGTCGCCCGCAGAACGTGTGTTTTCCCGCAGAAAGAGATGGCTGTTATTACCCAAAGGCGCGGCACTAAAATTCACCGTGTCAGTTAGCAAGCGTTTATTGGCGTTGTATCCAAGAGGTTTTAACTTTAATCTAGAAGCAGCGGTATACTATCCGATGCCCTCGGCCCGAATTGACTTGATACCAAAACGGTTTCGAAAGCCAACCACAAAAGCTCCTAAAGCCAACGGTCCTACACCTTTAAACTTGATTAACATTCCGGGGTCCTTAATAAAGTATCGTGCTAAGCCTGCAACCCGACCCCCATTGGTACAGAGAATAGACCACAATGCCACCAGTTTGCTGTAGTGAGTTTAAGATGAACCATTGGTAGTCTTGTGTACGAGTTTAGTTTTGGAACTGAATGCTGGTAATTAGGTTATTAATATGACAGTCTGTCGAAAAATTCGGTTTATTGTCTTGTTATCACACGTTTCATGCCATGAACTGCTAATGAGAATGTTAAACATCAATGCCCTAATGATGTCTTCATAACTAAAATCGAAACGAGACGATTGGGTAGTAAATACCTGAAGATTGCCGGGTTAAGTTGAAAATGCGCTTAATACTCCTATGGTTGTACACAACGGCTCTGATCTCATCAGTATGTGTTTGCATGGATGTGGACAATACAACGGCCACTTCAACCTTGAGGTCGCCCGCAGAACGTGTGTTTTCCCGCAGAAAGAGATGGCTGTTATTACCCAAAGGCGCGGCACTAAAATTCACCGTGTCAGTTAGCAAGCGTTTATTGGCGTTGTATCCAAGAGGTTTTAACTTTAATCTAGAAGCAGCGGTATACTATCCGATGCCCTCGGCCCGAATTGACTTGATACCAAAACGGTTTCGAAAGCCAACCACAAAAGCTCCTAAAGCCAACGGTCCTACACCTTTAAACTTGATTAACATTCCGGGGTCCTTAATAAAGTATCGTGCTAAGCCTGCAACCCGACCCCCATTGGTACAGAGAATAGACCACAATGCCACCAGTTTGCATTGGGTACCCAATTCTCAAAAGACTGGGAGTTTTTACAAGTGGACAAAATATTCGTCGCCAGAGTATTTACAAAAATATGAATGGTTTCCGGAAAGTCAACATAAGTATGCAAATAATTTAGAATATAAAAAATATTGGAATTCCGAGCGGGACAAATGGCGAACTCGTACCAACAGCTCGACTCCATGGCAGCGATATGGTAGAGGCTTACGACATTTTGAAAGCGATAGCCACGAGCTACGCTTCGATAATGTTGCATATTTTACTGATTCCCCCCAGTATCACGCTTACCGAAGCCGCAGGGACCTTCTTAACAGTTTCGAGGGATTCTCACATGTGTAAGTCGATATCCATTAACCATGATAAACTCACCCAATCAATAATTTATTTAACAGTATTGGAATTGATATGAAATCCTGCGTTCTTAGAGCTATGTGTGATAGCAAACGGTTTCTTTTGCCACAAGGATATTCGATGATTCAGGATATTTTAAAGGTCGTACTGACGTACGTTATATAAGAAGTGGAAAAAATACACGATATCAAACATTTTTTATCTTTTCAGACTCCCCTCCATATATGGCCTTAAAGATGAATACTCTCTCCTAATGGGTACAAGTTATGAGACCTGTGATGCGTTCCTGCAGCAAAAATGTCCCTTCAGTATACTGGAATGGTTTTTAAACCCAAAAAAAACATAACAAATAAAAGATCAGAAACACATTTTCTTAATAGTTTATTTTTCGTTTCTCCGTTGTAATCACGCAACATCATATAACAAAGTGTGACGACCACAAAGATTGCTTGCAGAGGCGATATCGTAAGGCACAATTCCCAATGAGGGCACTGGCTGTATCGTACCTTTTCCGTTTTCGTCCGTAACGAAGGGGTTCACTGTTGTCCTCTTTAGATTCGGGTAAAGTGAAGATAGCTCGCATTATTTCGCCAACGAATGAGTGGGGTCTCTGTTGTTCGTCCTTTTGTCCGGTTTCACATAAAGCTTTCAGAACACAGTGATGACCATTAGAACCGCGGCTGCAAGTATACAAATAAAAGCATCCAACGTGAAATACGTTAAATCCTATGCAATGCTTTTCCGCGGCCAAAAAACATACTGATAGTTTCTTGGAAGAATCCCAAATTAGCCTAAAAGGTACTTTACTTAGGAATATCACTTAAAACTACCTTGGCATTATTTTGTTCCAAAAAGAAAGCGTAATAGTTACAATAATTTATTCAATTCATTTTCAAACTTTCAGACATTTCTACTATTTTAATGTTCTGTATCAAGATTGTGTTAAATAAATGACATTTTATATTGTCAGTCAAACTTAGTAACTAAAAAGTTCATTAAACAAAAACGACCGAAATGTAAATACATTATAAGGCAGTATTCTCTCCCACCATCACCATTTATACGTTTGAAGAACAGCCGTGAATAACGTTTGAAACGACAAAATGCAAATTTTTCAGAGAACGCAAAAAAGTTTTAAAGGTTTCAGACACTTAGAATATTCTTTTGTGTTTTATGAATGTATACAGATTATATTGCTAAAAAAAACAAAAAAAAATTACCTTTTGGGAAGCACTTACAACGTTCTTCCACTGACTTACACTTTCTAGGTGTATTTTGGGAGCGACAACGTACATAAATTCGACTGATTTGGTATTTGAGCGATGCGTGAGGGACACGTAAACCGTAATCTGCTAGAAAACAGGTTTGTAAATATGGCTTTTAAATCTTTTTCGCGGCTTCATTTGTTAAAAGAAGACCCAGCTTCATTTCCAGAAAAAATCACAGAAATTACGTCTGAATGCCGTTTCTTTAGACTACAACCTATTTTTACTAACTTTTGCATATCGTCCTTATGCAGTCCCTAATTTATGCTTAAGCTTACCCATCTAAATAGGTTTCAATTCTCTCGTAGAGCTCATGACGAGTCCTCCGGTGGTGGCGTATGTGAATATTTTCCAACTTCGAATAAGCGTCACTTTTCGGTATACTTCTTTCCTGGTCATGACTTGCGGCATTGATTTGCAAGTCGGCGATACTGCGTTTTCCAAATATTGGAAATATCCGATGCTCTGGGCGGCTTTTGATTTCATAATTCCTAGTACCGTTAATGCGAAACAAAGACTTGACATTTTGATCAAATCGCCGAGTCCCCGGTATTGGACGTTGCCTCCTACTGTAATTGTTACTTCTATATGGAAAGGAGTTAAGCTATAATTTCATGGAAATTCTTTACATTCAAATTTACCTTGATTGTAATTTCCACCAGGGGAATTTAGTTGATCTTACAAAAGTGTCGGCAGCTTGGGTCAGTTGTGGCTTTGGTGATAAATTCCCTCTTATGGGACCATAGAGGGTATTGGTGTGATGAGTCCAATTGGTGGGTGGATGTAACGCTTTATAATAGTTATAATAATTTGAGCCTTTTCTGCGCCAGGCATTTCTTTGGGCACTTGACTTTTGAGCGAACTGGTGGTCCTGGAACCGATATAAGCCATCTGTTGCTTTGTTTGTATAGTACTGTATGTGCATGGGAGGCGTAAAGATCGGCTTCAAATTTGCATAAGTTCCGTGGTTTGGCGTCTGTTTTGTATCTACATACTTGATATTATTAACAGTATCATTCCGAGATGTGCCAAGAGTGCCGTCTTTAAGGCGCTCTGTAAGGTCGCTCAAAATCTCACTGGGAGGTTTGCTAGGCAATTCCCAAGCCAAAGCCACTGTCACGCCCAAAATGAGATAGTTCGTATAATCCACCACACCGACAATTAGGTCGTAGACTGAAAACAAAACCATGTTAATAATATTTTCCAGATCAGTAGCTCACTGAGCGAACCTAGCTGAAAGGACGAACCCTCCGGAAATTCTAGGTATCTCCTTTTGCGTTTTAATAAAGCTGGTGCAAGGTTATTGTAACTCTGCTCCTTTTCTAAGCGTTGATCTATAGTTTGTTGCAACGAATAATTCTGGCAATCTACTACTGCAATGATGAACAACACTAAAACTAGTGGAACCACATATTCCGGCATTTTTAAACCTTTGCCCAGTTTCATTTTGCACAGCAATCTTTGCGCTTCAGACGAGTCGAAAGCAACTCTTTGTAGTTTCAGTAGGAACTGCAGGTTCAAAAAACACAGACTAATGTGTCGGTGCCTTTTCATACCAAATGTTCGCCATGGCGAATGAGTAGCAGACAAGAGTGATAATTACTTGATACTAATGTAACAAACTTCTGGCTATGTTAAAGATTTCTTTTAGTAAGCATTAACTTGCCGGCTAACGCAGTATTAAACTTAAACTTAGACATAGGCTAACCCATATTACCGCCTCATGCTTCCGTTATATTTTGATTAGTATTAATTATCTTTCAGTTCCATGACATCTCTACTCATTCCCTTTCACACTCCCGGTTAGTTAGGTACACTAAACATGTCACTTCACACTTCGCTTTTTACGCTGCCTTTCATTGTGTGGGTAGTGTATGTCAAGTGAGCCCTTGTAGTCGTATATGCCATGGCGTATATTTTTACGTAAAGCCATGGCGGGCCACCAGTTGTATATTTGTGGTAAATGCAATATCTCAAAATCCACCGAATTCAAGTCGTTAAGTCGTTTTTATCATTCTTAGTATAACGGCATTATTTTTAATTTCGTTGAATATTCCTAATTATTATAAATTAAATAAATACTTTTAGTACGATTAAAATTCCAACACTTGTAATATTATTTTTCCTTTATTTTGTAAAATTATTTTTCCAGTGTCTTTAAATAAAAATGTAGATTTGGTAATTACATTAACTGATTAATTAATTGGGTATGCCAGGCTGTAAGGATTATAGTTTAGTGTATCCTTTAATAAATAAATTAAGTATATGGTAGAGTTGGTTTGAATACAAACAAATGTTTATTTGATTAGTCTAGTTACCTCTATTTCTTAACTTTAATTACGTTAACCAAAAAAGGTTTGATATTTAGAGACAACACACAAATTTTTATCAAACAATATCGTTCATAAACTAACCATTCAAAACAGTACTTTCGGGACTTCATTTGGGAGTTATTTTTAATAAAATAGATTAAGGCAACGTCATTTGTAATTCATAAAATAATATTGTCATGAGAAAAAATCAAACCTAGGTTAGGAAATGCCCTTATAGCATTTACAGAGAAATAATGGTGAATTGTGATTTAATTCGCGTGTTCTTAAAAAGGCGTAAATTTTAATTTAGTTTTAATTAATATTTTGAGCTAAAGGACAAATAGAACACTATGCATAAGAGATAAATTATTATCCAGTTGTCAATTTTTACTTCTTAGAAGGGGGGCCGCCGCTTTTGAATGTGGCCAAATACAAAAAAAAAAAACTTAAACCAAGACCAATAGGTATTGTTCTGCATTTTTTAAAAAATTTCTTTTTATAAAGTATATTAACCAGCATCGATGGTTCATTAACTTCAACTCATGAGTTGAAATTATTTTTTCCGCAGCTGTCAAAATTTGAAAATTCTTTGCATCACACATACGAAAAGCTCTCTATTCTCTCTATATTCTCTTTTTTCTACTTGACTCTACGACAACAGGAAAGGTTTCAAAGGTTTATGTTATAAGCTATTGTTCTTTTTTTCCATATTTAGTTTTTGCAATCTTTCTATTCTGATCTTTTGCTATGAAATTAATATAAGAACTTATGTAGAACCGGTAATCCCCCCTTTTGTCTAGGGTTCGCTTTATTTAAACATTAGACAGGCCATGAGAAATTCCAAGTCAGGGTGAAGGTACTAGGTCAGTATGATTTAGCCCAATTTATGACCTGTTAAATATTTTGGTTATCTTGATGTTTGTTTGCTTAGTTTTTCAGATACAACTCAGAGCAATTGATGTTTTCATTCTTCAGCAGAATTGTAGCTATGGTTTAAGTAAATAATTTTTTTTTATTTATTTGTATTAAAAATACTTTGAAATACAGAGATAAAAAATATTAAATGACTTCTTATTACATTTTTTATATGCTCTATAAAAATACATGGTTTCATACAAAATTTTTAAATTTTTTTCTTAACACATTGTAATTTCTTTCATTTATAATATTGTGTGGTAAAACATTGAATAGTTTAAAACCCTTGTAGAAAAGGGATTTCTGCATGTGCGTTGTCGTGACCCTTTGGATTCAAAAATCTTCACTGTTCCTTAATTCATACGGTTGTACTTCTCCAACATATTTTATTTGGCCGCAAGATATTCTGGGCACCACCTTGTTTCAATTTGTAATAAAAATTAATGTGTTGAATTTCAACCTTTGATTAATATTCATCCGTTTTAGTACTCTAAGCTTTTTGTTGATGTACGTGTATCGATTGCATTGAAGTGTAACCCTCATTGCTATGTTTTGGAGTTTTTGCATTCTTTCTATCTGGCTATCACTGCAGCATGTATAAATTATCGCCGATCCATATTCAAAATGTGGTGTTTTCGACGTTTAATTTCTTATTCTTTTAAAAAATTCGACTTTTGTCTCCGATTTTTTTATGCTCTTTAAACTTAAAATCTTTATCTATTATATAACCGAGATATTTTATGCATTCAACCTTTTCTATTATGTTATTATTATTTTTAAATATTGCTTCTGTACTCATATTTATTTCAATTTCCTTCGTTTTATTTTCATTTAGATTCAATTTATTCATATTAAAGAAGTATTAATTTTATTGATGTCGTGGAGCATATTTCCTCTACAGCTTTCCTCGTCATCTCCTTCCGTGTATATACGCAGTTGATACGTTATCTGCGTATAGCACCATTTCACCTCTGCCTAACACCTTTGCCATATCATTAATATAAATAATAAATAAAAGTGCTTCCAAAATTGATCTTTGAGGTACCCCGAAATCATTCTCAATTTCATTTGATAGTATACAGATACCGGGACAAAGTTCCGACCAGTTTTTTGTCCCAGAATATCAAAATGTTTGATAAGTTTTAATCCTCTAGAACCATAAATTATATAGTATTCCAAATTTTTACCATAAAATTATCAATTGCTGGCTATTTTCTTGACCATCACTATCGTCTTTCGTCTCTCGATGTTTTATTTATCTTTTAAATGTGCTTACAAAAATAGATACAAATTCGAACGCATAGAATTGCTAAAATGGATCAGCAATACCATGTTTATGAGACGATGAATATTGATAACAATTTAAAAAAATTTTCTCATGCAGCTCTCTAATACTATAAGAAGTATTCCCATATTGATTCTACATTTAGCCTTTTTTTCTTTTGGCGCATTTTTAGCACTAAAGAACGAATTTTGAAAAATGCTTTCGGATATGGATTTGCGCGATTACAGATTTAGTCTTTTGGAATGGGTCCTTTTTTAACCCTCAAAGGACGAATATCGAAAAATCAATAAGTGCAGCTCTCTAATTCTATAAGGAGATTGCTCAACGGTACCCGTGGTATCCTTTTTGGCCTTTTTACCACAGAAAGTACGAATTTCGAAAAATCCCTCATAGCAGCCCTCATGTTCTTTAAGAAGCTCGCTCATATATATTTTCACGATGATAGCTTTTGCCGCTTGGTCTGGATAATGTTACCAGTTTTCTATTTAGCTTTTAGTGTTTATTCGACCTTTGAATATATTATAATATCCCAAGTTTTAATCAATTGGGCTCGTGGTCACTGACCTCTTGTTTTTTAAGAAGATTGCTGATATATATTTCCACGATGATAGCTTTTGCCGTTTGGGGCTGTTACCAGTTTTCTCACTTGTTAGACCATTTATCCCACAAAAAGTACGAATTTCGAAAAATACCTCTCTATATGGTCTATAAGGAGATTGCTCATATCCAGGTTTAACGATGATAGTTTGTCTAAGTATTAACAATTTTTCGGATAAAACATATTATAATGGATTTTAGCGTTTTGCTTTACGAATGATTAATATTTATGTAGCCTATAATAATCATTTGACTCATACGTGAAATTAAACATTTTTAACACCACCTACAGCGCCACCTGTTAAACATTTTCTACTTTTTTTTTTTCCTAAACCTTGGTGTTGCAATAACGAACAAACCCGCAGAATGAAGTCTTCAATTTGGAACAGTTTTAAGCATCCGAACAAACCATGATTCAATTTCTTATATGTATATAGATTGGGCCGTTAGAGGGTCAGTTTATGTTTTCGTTAGTTATCCTAGCTCAAATAGGACAGACGAACGTGACTATCTCGCCTTAAAAAGTCATGAAATACATTTCGAAATACATTTACCAATACAGGTGAGAAATTTACTGCTATTTAAATCACTCATAGTTCTCATCATAATGATTTTACAATTAACAACGGAAATTTAACATATGCATATATATCCCAAAAAATGTTTAAGTGTACAAAATTATTCAGTCATTTCATTTAAGATTTTTTCAGTTTATTGAAATCATGTCAACAGAATAAAGTGCTGTTCACTCGTGCCAAATGGGGAGGTCGCAGCCATGGTAATGTTGGCTGCAACTCTGTACTTTGGGAGCATGTAACATAACACTGCTGTATGGGGATTCAGGAAACTGGGAGGCCGGCGAGTCCTCTGGTAAGGTAAATACGGCTCGCAAAAGTTCCATTATAAAGTCGTCGGGGCTCCGGTTGCGTCTGTATCGCTTTTTGTACGTTTCACATAGGGTTCTCATAACACAAGCTGTTCCATTGTGGCCACGCCTGAAAATACACAAGTTGTGGAATGTGTACTATTAAATGTTTCTGAAAACTTACGATTTATATAGCTTTTCGATTTTGGAGAACAACGCGTGGCGTGACTCTATATGCTGTTTGGTATGTATTCCATGGAGTACGTTTTCCAGGTTACCGTTGGCCTGGTGGGCGAGGTTGAGTAAGCTGCGCCTTCGGCGTCTTCCAAACACGGGATATATTCGGTGCTTAGGTGGTTTCCGTACAATTTTCCTATTTCTCGATTGCCGCCGACTGTTCCCGTATGGTTGCCTTTTGACAGTGTTACGAATGAGATAAAATTTAAAATAATAATTTGCAAAATATTATATATTGATCATTTGGTGTAAGACCGGTATAAATTAAAAAAAACTAGGTTTTTGATTTAATGATCTAGAATTGTTCTTTATATCATATTGTGTGCAAAAAATTCATATTAATATCTTATATATACTCCGCTTCAGATCTATTTGATTTCCTATATTTTTGCAAAGTAAGAGCCAATTGAAAACATTAAATGCATTTTTCTCTGAACCGATATTTTGAGTACTGCCGGTCTTGAAAATGTAAAAACGTGTGAATTAAGCAACAGCTGACAATATGTTAAACTGCACTGAAAAACCACTTTTTTTTAGCAATGAAATGCTTTTTTGGTGTAAAAAGATTATTACACTGCAGTTTCGCGTTAGCTGCCGCAAATCTATTAACATTTCTTCGGAGGCAGTAGTCCAAGAAGCGCGAAAGCTTTTACCAAAAAGAATAATATATTGGTCGGCCATGGTGTTTGGCATTTTTATACCATCACCCTTAAGTATGAGGGTATATATCATTTGATAAGACCCAAAAGTGTAACACATAGAAGGAGTCACTTTAGACCTTAGGTTTCTTTGAACCAAAATCGATTCATGACTTTTTGAATTCTTAAGTGCCGTTTTTTTTATAAAATTTTTATAATTTTTTTTTTTTAATTTTTTGAGTTTCGCTTAATATTTTGGTTATCTCTTACCCGATCTTCATATATAACCACTTAAGTTAAAGACAACAAAATTCTCCACAAGTTCTTTCTTGAAAGTTTAATGTGGTTTTGATGCTAGTGATTTAAATAACTTGAAAAACTGCAATTTTTCTGTAAAATTTGAGGTGAAAAATTTATTTATTGCTGTAGGAAAAATAGAAAACGCAATGCAAACCCAAATTTTGCATTTTTTACATATAGTTGACCCTTTTTCAAAGAAAACAACACTACTACCATAAAACTCTATGGTCAATTTTAAGAGTTATGAATATTTTGGCGAAGGACTAAAAATTTGGGTTTTTAACGATTTTATTTTTTTTAGATTTAACACCTTACCACTCGATAGTTGTGCTTTTTTTGGTTACAAATTACTGTTTTTTTTTTGGTTTTGAAATCTTGTTTGCACAAAAAAGTCGGAAATTTGTGGGCTGGTGTTATTTAAAATATTTTGATGAGCGTATATTTAAAATAAAAAAGTTAGAAAACAATTTCAAAAAACCAAAAATATTCACTCATCCCTAGTAATTTCGCAAGAGGTCATTTCGTAGTTTGAAAAAAATTGTTCAGCGGTGGCAATTCTGATGTGGTTCTTAAAAAAGAGCGTTTATATAACCAGAAAATTTTTAAATGAGCGCCGAACAGTATATACATCAAAAGTTCTCGTCTATAAAAGATTTATTTTTTATTTTAACAAAACCAAAAACAGGTCACCTCTTATAATACTGAATAAAAAATTACCTTTATTCGAAATGCGATGTAAATTGTTTTTTTTTTTTGGCATGGCACGGCCTAAAAACTTATGCTTACTTTGACATAAAAACTTGAAGTAAACTTAGTTTACCAACAAAAACCTTGTAAAAAAGCTTAAGCTTTGAGGTAAAAAGGAGATCGTGGGGAGAACATTTTTTCCATTCTCATGTTTGAATATTAACGGTAAAATTCAAACTATAATTGGTGCTGGACATGTTCGACTTAAACTAACAAACAATACAGTTTAAAATGTTTTTTCTTATATTAAATTAGTATAGTTTTATATGAAAAAAATAAATTTTTTATAAGCTTTCAAATCCCGCGTTTTCTGCACATAAATCTTTATTTTTCTTTATTTTCTATAAATAAATTAATAATAAATTTCTACTGAAATTGTTGCTTTTCTACATAATTTCACATTTGTTTTCAATTTAGGACGGCCAACTCTTTTATCCGGAAAACTTATTTTAGTTGTTTTGTCGTCCTAATTTTGAAAAAAAAACTCTGTGCGCCGTCCTTTCCTACCATCTATTTATTGTGAACTTTAATAAATGTTAACATTTGAGCTTAAAATATAAATATAACTTTCCTCTAGGAAATATTTTATTTGTGGCCATAGTGCTTGGTACAACACATACTCATGTCTTGGAAAATATCTTAACATATGGTAAATAAACGGCTTCCACTTAGCTTTCCGCATCGGGAGATCGAAAATGTGAACTTGAATACCCTAAACAATAGAACGAATAGAAAGGAAATGTGTTTTTGTGGAAACTGAATAGCCCATTGTGTAAAGATTTTTTTTTTACAAATTTGTATGTATAAATAACTTTGGGCAGGACGAAGTTTGACAGCTAGTATATTAATAATTACACACGGCGACAAAATGGAAAAAATTTACTTAAAGGAACTAAGATCCAAATGACCTTTAATTTTAATAGCAACAAACACAAAGAAATTTTAAAATATCATACATCCACCTTCAGGTGAAAGAGTGCAAATGCGATCACAAAACGAATTGCCCATTTCACTCCTCTACTTCTCTTTCCTACGGATTCAGAATTGTGGAATTTAAAATTGAATAATGTGAATGCGGACAAGGCGAAGCCTTTCTACATTTTAATCACTTTTGATGGTTTGGAACTTACCATTTCCATTGATTTTGCTGCCATTGATTTTGGATGCGATTCTTGTTGCGTTCCCACCAGTTGTCTATCCCCCACGATGAAGTAGGTTTTCTGGTTACCCAATTCTGGGATTGCCATTTATGTGAATTTCGATAAAATGGACGTTCTCCGCTGGCGAAACCATACCAACTATTACTTTGGCGTTTATCATCAGATGGCTGCTGGCCCGATGCCGTAGCTTTGATGGCCAGTTGCTGCATCTCATTGACGTAATAAGAATTCCTTGGTGGCTGTAGTTGTTGCGATGCATCATTGCCTATCCTTGTATCGGCTGCATTTTTGTCCTTGATATACTGCAGCTGCTGCCGCACCGAATCGTTGCGTCTGCTGAGGCCGAATGTGCCGTCCCTCAGTTTGTGGCGGAAGTTGTCAATTATCTCGGAAGGGGGCTTGCTTGGCAGTTCCCAAGCCACTGCGCATGTAATGCCCATTATGGCAAAGTTTGTGTAATCCACAATCGGTATGATAAGATCAAACACTGTTGCGATGTTAAAAGACAAGTTGAATGGATTAAAATAAACGGACAACGACTGATTGGTAAAACACTGAGGCAACCTGCGTGGACGGGGGTGCAGCGTTCCCATTAACTTTTCTCAAAAAACTAATTGAAATTAAAAGTGACCTTACTTACCTAGCTGAAAGGAACTACCTTCCGGGAATAGCAAATAACGTTTTTGTCGGTGTAGCAAGAGATTCTGCCTGTTTGTCGATGACCCTTGGGATTCCTGTAATTCAACGCGTTCAAAGTACGTAGAAGATGACGATGGGTCAGCACGTTCGTCATTAGAATTAGTGTTTCCCTGATTGCTTTTATCAACTGCATAATGTACGCCATTGTACACACTGTCATTGTAGACCTTGAGCTTTGGCGGCAATTGAGCTCTTCGCTCAACGGAATCAAATGCAGTTGCTTGCGTTAATGTATTGCGAGACATGCGAAATGAAATATTATATCCGTGAAGTAATTTGCTACTTGCTTTTTCAAAGGAATCGTTGAGAAAGGGTTGCACGGAAAACGTGACAGGCACTAAAGCTATTATAGTTATCACACCCAATACGAGCTTCATTGCAGCTTTCCCTTTATTAGGTGTGCCATTCATATTTCCCCGAATATTCAATTAAAAAACACTTTAAACGAAAAATTTCTATACACAACTGCCATCGGTTTGCCGCCAATAATAAGGCACAAAATTTGAGAAAATTTCGCACAATGGCGATTAAATTACAGCCACAGGCACAGAAATAGTTGAAGTTTTGAATTTCTTCCAACCGTGATAAATAGCACAGGGGGCTTTACTTGAATGTGGCCGGTCACTAATTGTCTAAGTAGCTATTACAATATTAAAATTATACCAACGTTCACTCCTTAAACTTTACTTCAACAAAATACCAATTTATGATTTAAGATATTGCTATTAATTCACATTTAAACGATGAAGAGTACACACTGCCAGCATGTACAATACATCTGTACAGTGTGGAAGAAAAGTAGCCACACTTGGATGTTTCCCGCAGATGTTTTCAATTTGTTTCGAAACTGATAGCATCACATGACGCAAAGAAACACAATGTAGTAAAATTGTTTTTTGAATAGGAATGGCAAAGCGGTTACATTATTATTATTTGTTTTTCCTTGTTAAGGTATTTAACGAATCACGAATTATTCAATTATTTACAAAAAATTGATTAATATACATAAATCCTATGAGAAGCAACTTATAAATGAAAATTTTCTATATAAATATTTTTTTATACGTGCAATGATTACGAAGACAATTTTTTGCTTGATAAATACAGACACAATCTCTCTTATAAAAAAGTGCCAGAAGTACCGATCAAAATAAAACTTGTCAGATACAAATAAATGTAAATCTGTTCAGCAACCTAGCAAACGAAGCTCATATTTATTATATTTTAAAAAAGGAAAAATTTTAGAAAATTTTGTATGCGTTTTGAGTAGTGTTGTTTTTTTCTTTTTTGTACATATATAAACAATTTGCTTTAGCGAAGCTTCACCCGGTCGTATTTTAGTTTCTAGTGCATCCATATATTGAGCAAATATTACACAGTACAACATTTTTCAGTTAATTGATTGCCAACTCAATTCTGTGAACTGTATGTGAAATTAGACCCAAACAGAAGAATTTCTGCATCATTCGTTTTGTCTTCTTACCTGCGATTTGAAGTTAGTATCGATTTGAAGTTAGTACTATCGTATAGGGGAATTTATCACGTTTTAGGCCTTGTTGTTTGACATAGCTCGACAACCACTAGCCCAATTTAGTTGAAATAAATTTTAAAAAATTAAGAATTACAATTCCCTTAATCTGTTCATATATTGTTTTCCTATACAAGTAACACTTTCGAAGTTAAAAATGAATGTATGAAGGGAAAAAATTATTTTTTGCCTAAAAATTTTAATTTTTTTTTTTAAAAATACATAAAAAATCCAAAATGGAAAAAAGTTTCAAGTCTAGTTATGTTTTCGCAAAGTCACATAACCTATGAGCAAAATGAGACAAAGATCATAAAAATCGATGCACGCGTTTCGCTTTTATTCGCAATTGAGTAAAGGTATGAATTTCAAAAATCAGTTATAGCCACCACCCTTAAAATAAAAATAAAAATATAAATTAAAAAATTATCATGCAAAAAAAAATTTTATTTATAAAAACTTAATGAAAATAAAATAATATGCAATTAATACGCAATTATAATATGCATAAAAACAAAATTTAGAACATTTTTTCAATTATTGGCAATATCCATCCTTATAGAAGTTGACGCTTGTGGTTCTGATGATCTTGTTTTCTTCGTAGGTTGTTCATATTCATGGTCTGAGTCTGTATCGTCATCCGAGATACACATACTATTCAAGGGCGTGTTTCTTTCACTGTGTCCACCAATTTCAATGTCTTCATCTTCGGTGCTTTCTTCAAACTGCATAATTGTGGAACTCCACCAACAAACCTCCGCAAGCAATGCATCCAATTTTTTGCTTTTGAACCGCTTTTCAACTGGCATGGTCACCTGGTGGAACCTCTCTCCTTGTTCGTCTGATTCCTGAGGTGATTGTGCCAAAAAAGTATCGAGGTGGTGGTGCAAGAAATGCAATTTCAGCGTCATGGATGCACCGATTTTTTCGAAATAAAACAGCAACCTGTCCACTCGTTGCTGTATCTCTTCTCGCTGGACACGGTTCTTTCCTAGAACGCCTTCTATTACTTCTTTCAATGCGTTCCATGCATGTTGGTGGTCGTGATGCTCTGAAAGCAAATGTGTGAAAGAATCACTTTTGGGCACTTGTTGTTTTCCATATTGATATATTTTATGTTTTGTTGTTATGTATTCACTTTTAAAAAACTGGAGAAAAATCACTTTTACTGTTCGCGTTCGTCGGCACTGGCTGAATGCCAAAAATCGATCAATGCACACCTATAAATACTACGTATTTTTGAATATTTTACTGCCAGGTACTTATAAATGGGCGCATATTTTAAGGGCGGCTGGCTATATACCTGATTCAGCACTTGTACGTTTCAAACTGTGCAAAACTTTCCAAATAATGACCACCCTTAAATGTGGGTGCAATTTCTGTAAAAAAATCATATAGGTAGCCACCGGAAAAACCCAAATAATAAAAAGGTCCACTTTCCGTTTAATTGTCCACGTACATTTATTACCGCAATCATAAAAATGAAATAACCTTTTGTTTATTCCTTTTTTTTAATTCTCAGAATCATGAAAAAGGTGTCAATGTTTTCTCCAAATAATGTTGTGCATATCTCGAGCAAATTTTTGAAATTCATACATTTACTCAATTGCGAATAAAAGCGAAACGCGTGCATCGATTTTTATGATCTTTGTCTCATTTTGCTCATAGGTTATGTGACTTTGCGAAAAAATAACTAGACTTGAAACTTTTTTCCATATTGGATTTTTTATGTATTTTAAAAAAAAAAATTTAAATTTTTAGGCAAAAAATAATTTTTTCCCTTCATACATTCATTTTTAACTTCGAAAGTGTTACTTGTATAGGAAAACAATATATGAGCAGATTAAGGGAATTGTAATTCTTAATTTTTTAAAATTTATTTCAACTAAATTGGGCTAGTGGTTGTCGAGCTATGTCAAACAACAGGGCCTAAAACGTGATAAATTCCCCTATACGATAGTACTAACTTCAAATCGATACTAACTTCAAATCGCAGGTAAGAAGACAAAACGAATGATGCAGAAATTCTTCTTTTTGGGTCTAATTTCACATACAGTTCACAGAATTGAGTTGGCAAATCATGTGTTGTACTGTGTTATAAAACATGGTACGGAACCGAATTTTATCATTTGGTCTGGACATTAACATTTTGGACAAAGTTCACTTTTAGCTTCCACTGTAAGCATCGTAATTATGTTTATTCGGCATAAGTAGCTAACTACCTATCAAATATTTGACATTGCATGCGTGTTAAATGTTCCTCTTAAAGTTTTTAGAGGCACAATTAGCATGTCATTGTCAGTACAAGTGAACATCTGAACATAGTAAAAAACATTTAAAGGGAACATATTATGACGTCTTATTGGTTCTGGTAACGATACGAACTTGAGGCATATTTATATTTTGTTTTATTTTCGTAATCAAGACTTCAATTCGAATCAAATGCGGTAATTCGGCCCCTGATACGAGTACGATTGCGTATTGCCAAATTCTATTGCGTTTAAGTTCGTAAAGGCTGATGAATAACACAAGGGAACAAAATTAAACTTTTTTTGTGTTGACTGGAACTTTGTGACAATTTTGTGGTCGCTGATTTCGCGGTCGAACAAATATTTGCTGTTTTTAAAAAATTGTAAATTTTTTGTTTCAAACGATATAGCTGAAATTACTGGGCAAATTTTAAACCAATGTAGGCATGGCTTAAAGTTAATTTCATTGACGAATTTTCTTTTTTTATTGAATGTGGTGAACTGTTTATAAATTATTTAAAGTGCCTTTATTTTCTACATAACGGTATATCGCGAAACGTCGAGAAAATGACCTTAAAACAACATTCAGGGAACAAATACCTTGGTCGCTTGTGTAATTACTGGAAAGACAAGGTGGCATAAACAGCAAAGCGTGCAATGATTTTTGTTTAAAATGGGACTGACGCACACTGCTCTGTCCCTATACTTGCATTGGACAAAAACAGATGAAATTGTCGGAGTACAATGAAATTTTATTTTTTAATTCAATTTAAAAATGTAGAACTCAATTTTTAGGTCGATTTTAGACTGATTTTTTTCACTAAATTAATTGGGGCTTAATTAACACGCATTTTGCATTTAAGAACATTTCTTTGGAAAAAACACCATTGATTTGATTTATTTTAAATGTTTGTTGTTTTTGCTGATTATTTTATTATCGCCTGAGGAATTTCCAAAAGAAAAGATTAATAATGTAATGTAGATTAATGCAATTATGATGTAATGTAAAATACTTAAACTATCGTGGAACAAGAGGATCGGAAGATAAAAGTAAATAAGACATCGAGTCTCTGTTAGTGTCATCTTGTATATATCGTTTATATGTATCAATGAAGAAATGTCAGCTAATATACTGATATTACCAATAAGGTGTACCTTGAACGATAAACCAAAATTATGTAGGAAATAACTAGTATTAATATTTTTGACAAGACATTCCTGATCATTTCGTCGAATTAGAGCACCAATTTTCTGAAAATATTTAAGTTTGCTTTAAATTCACTAAGAAAACTTAAAAAAATAATTCATATTTGAAATACGAGCAAAAAAATTAATTTGTCACTTTTTTAAAAAAAATTTTAAAAAATTAAAATGAACACCTATCAATCAGATGAACTTTGTTTATTTATTTGACTAATATGTCAGATTTTTGAAAATTGTAATATGAAAGTGTAAACAAAGACATTTAATAATTATTTTTGGTGAAAGATGAAAAAAAATGGAAAAGCTAACGAAAAAGAGATTACTTGTAGAATTTAAAGAGTTGTACCATTCTTTTCCTGTGTTATGAAACATGATTTCAAATGAATAAAGTGATAGGAAATTTAAACAGAAAAATACTCAAATGTTTTACCATTTCAAAATGTAAAGTAATATGATGATTGATACGTGTGTATCGAATAGTTCAATCACACACGTATACAAGGGGTTCATCGGCATGAACTGCAGCAGTACTCGTCTATTGGACGGTTTAAGTTGTATTTATTCTTGACACGCGAAGTCCTGATTTACGAGAAGAAAGCATTGAAAATATCAACTAAATTTCAATTTATTAAAATGTATTCAGTAAGATTTCCTGACGTTTTTCTTCTATTCAAATAACTCAATAAAGTTCCACTGAATTTTAGTAAACTAAGTGCGCTAATTTTGTAACTAAACAATATTTACAATCCCTATTAACATTAAAAATATCATTGTCTGCTTAATTTTATGTGCAACAATCGTTACCGGCCAGTTTAATAAGTTGCAGTTTCCAATAAATCAATAGTTATATAGAGTGTCATATAGGCTTAAGGGTTCAACCCCTTATCACATGCAGCCAATTTAGTGCAAAAGTTGGTTTATCGACATATTATGTAACCTGGTAGTGCAAGGTTCATTGTTTAAAAACATTTCATGAAAATACTTGTTCAATTCGTGAAAAACAGTTATTTTATGGAATTTAAAGAAAAAAGACAATGCGTTAATATGTGTCAAACAACAAAGTTTGATTAAGTCGACTTTTACATCGTGTTAAGTAAAAATAAGAGTAATAGACATTTAAGGAGAAAAATGAAATGAGTCGATATTCAAATTTACAATTCTTTTAAGAGTCAATCCCTATTAAGAATACATCGGTTTCGACTGAGGTAAAGTTAAGAAAAGTTGATTGCTATAGAAGAAAAAACATTTAAAAAAGTACTTTGTTACTTTAAATGTTTGTTTATCTTTTTATTAATTTAAAATGTATGTATATTGGTTCATTATCTAGAATTTTAGCTGAGTGTTGAGGTGAAACTTTATTAGAATTGACATAATGACAACCGTTATCTCGTATACACTTTGTTTTATTCTTAGTAGGCTAACGGAGTACAGCGAGCAAATGAAAACTTTCAACTCTAATGTCATTGCTGCACTTCATTCCGTCTATGATCTTTGGTCTGTTTTTTGAGCACAAAACAAATACGTTGCAGATGCAGTAATATTGTCAGCTTAACTACTTCGTATTCATACGTAAATTTTTTCCTGACGTTTTTCTTCTATTCAAATAACTCAATAAAGTTCCACTGAATTTTAGTAAACTAAGTGCGCTAATTTTGTAACTAAACAATATTTACAATCCCTATTAACATTAAAAATATCATTGTCTGCTTAATTTTATGTGCAACAATCGTTACCCGCCAGTTTAATAAGTTGCAGTTTCCATTAAATCAATAGTTATATAGAGTGTCATATAGGCTTAAGGGTTCAACCCCTTATCACATGCAGCCAATTTAGTGCAAAAGTTGGTTTATCGACATATTATGTAACCTGGTAGTGCAAGGGGCATTGTTTAAAAACATTTCATGAAAATACTTGTTCAATTCGTGAAAAACAGTTATTTTATGGAATTTAAAGAAAAAAGACAATGCGTTAATATGTGTCAAACAACAAAGTTTGATTAAGTCGACTTTTACATCGTGTAAAATAAAAATAAGAGTAATAGACATTTAAGGAGAAAAATGAAATGAATCGATATTCAAATTTACAATTCTTTTAAGAGTCAATCCCTATTATGAATACATCGGTTTCGACTGAGGTAAAGTTAAGATAAGTTGATTGCTATAGAAGAAAAAACATTTAAAAAAGTACTTTGTTACTTTAAATTTTTGTTTATCTTTTTATTAATTTAAAATGTATGTATATTGGTTCATTATCTAGAATTTTAGCTTAGTGTTGAGGTGAAACTTTATTAGAATTGACATAATGACAACCGTTATCTCGTATACACTTTGTTTTATTCTTAGTAGGCTAACGGAGTACAGCGAGCAAATGAAAACTTTCAACTCTAATGTCATTGCTGCACTTCATTCCGTCTATGATCTTTGGTCTGTTTTTTGAGCACAAAACAAATACGTTGCAGATGCAGTAATATTGTCAGCTTAACTACTTCGTATTCATACGTAAATTTTTGTGTACCTCTTCACTTATCGGCTAGAAGACAGAGAGAGGTTCAACAAATTAGATCAAATTCGTGACAACAGAGTTAGCAGTCTAAGAACCTTACTTTCTTTTCTACAGAACATTCTTACCAAGGTGCTAACAAGCAAGTCGTTTTTTTACTGTGCCGTTATACGCATATAGATGGGGGGAACTAATGCAATGTATGTAAATATGTTTTGTTATTTGTCAATTAGTAAATCACAGTTTTAGTCTGTGTTACATTTTAATTTGGAGTATGTAATAAATTCTCTGCGTTCTATTGGATTAGAAAGAAATGAGAAAGCTGTGAAAAAGACGAAATCCATCTTTGGTATTTTTCTCGAAATGACTTAGAAATTTCTTGAACCTATACTACATATTATCGTCTAGGGCAGTGTTTCTCAAACTTTTTGTGTTCAAGGTACATCTTATAAGTTAAGAAATTTTAGAGGTGCACCAAAGAAAAAGCAACGTTTATTTCATATTTATGTACATTAGACCTGGCGCAGCTTATATGGGGTTTTTAATTTTTTGGAATTTTAAATGTGGGTAGCGATTAAAATATGCGATTTGATGCCAAAATCGATGTAGCAAATTTTCAGGTTGATCAGATGTTGCCAACACGTGCCCCAATGAGGTCAAAGGTCAACATTTTGAAAAACCACCAAAATACTGTTTTTTTTTAATTTCATCAATTGTTTTAATGAGAAATATAATATAAAAATACTATAAATTAGAACATCATTTATAAATTGTAAATTAGTTATCAGTTTCATGAACTCTGAAATACACTATGCGACAAGAATCAAATACATATATATAATTTATATAATTTATAGTATACATGTAAATGTAATTGTATTATAATTTATTATATAAATGTAAAACAGTTAAAGAGAGTGCAAGATTGGTGTTAAATGAAATATTTCCCTTTTGTGATAAAACTAGAATCCTAACTCCAGACCAAAGTACACGTGCTGCAAAAGTCATTAAACATTATGAAATCTCCGAAACAAGGTATAATTCAAAAGAATTTATTTGACTTTGCCCACGTGGACGTTCTCAAGATTATTAGTATATAGCAAGATAGAGATTTCTTAATAAAGCAGCTAAAAAATGGGGGTGTTGGTAGCATGACTTGTGTCGATCACAATGTTACAAATGAAGAAAAAAGAAAGACACAATAATAGGAAGATGAATGATAGATTATGAAGAAAAAACCGAACTTGGTTTAATTACTATATTCTAATGTAGTACTTGGCCACACGTTGGCTATTTTTTGTGCACTTAATTTCATGTTCAGACTTAACTTTGAAAAATTTTGAATTTGAGAGTGATGAATTGGGAGATGATATGCAGACGATGGATGAAAAACAGATTGATAACATTCCAAGTTGCTGAAATATGCCGATTCAAAAACGTGGAAAGAAAAATTTTATAGACGACAGAATGCTAGCTTGTATGGATGCCGGCAATATGTCATCTCCATTAGATATAAACTTCATCAGTGAAACTTCTAAAGCGTTAGTTCACAATATTGAGGATCTACTTCTGAATTGCACAAGTTTTCATGAGCAACGTTAAAAACACCGTCGGCGTCATGGTAAAGAAAGTAATGAAAATTTCAATGTAATTTTTTTATATTTTGTAGATCCCTAAAACATTAGTTTTGCATTGGGACGAAAAGCTACTTCCCACTTACTTAACAAACTTAATTTCCCTTTACACCCCATGAATAAGGTATAGGACAGCTTCCCGCGTTGTTGGGAATTAAAGCGCCTTCTATTTTTAGATTCACAGCTAACGGCACCTACTAGTTTATTGGCGAATGCGAACGTCACTTTTTGAGAAGCTTTTACTAGACATGCCGAGTGACTCCACACTTATACTGCGACGTTGCTGTCGGCAATATCGAGGGTCCGGGCTGTAAAAGAAAAATGTAGGCGGGAATCGAACCTGAGATCTCCCGCATGGTAGTCGCGTTTTCTAACCATCATGCCACGAGTCGCAATTGCTGGAATAGATAAAGTTGATCGTTTGGCTACTGGGCTGACGTGATAGAACTATGAAAAATTTATAGCTATCCCCAGCATTAAGGATTTAACTGGTTCTACAGTAGCTCAATCAGTCTACGCCTATTTGCTAATATTGATATTCTGAATTCATTAGCAATTAAATGTTTGGATACAACTGCTGCAAAAAACGGCCCTTTTGTCATAAATATTAAGCGAAAGTACATATTCGGCATGATTATAGAGAACTTCTACAACTTGCATTTATTTTTCTTGGTGGTAGCATTCCCAGTTTCACATTTCGTGCACCTGGAGTGACATCACATGCAAGTTTCATGTACAAGGACATCTATTGTTTAAAAATGTATATTTTTCACACACACTTTAAATATAATGTGAATTTTTTTAGTAAGTCTCTATAGTCCAAATATATAGTAATATGCGACTAATAAAGAGGATTATTGGCTGTTTTGATACTTAAAATATATACATTGCTATTGGAAAAAAATTCTGAACCACCAGTGGTATTTACATGTAGACTCAGAAATAAAAGAAAAGATGGTATAAGTCTGATAAAGACCATTATATCGGTGATGATGTTAATAATTTCAAATTATTCACATCCAAGTATTTGAGCTCTTTTCTGACTACGAAAACAAAATATTTTTTTACTTGTTTGGAGATTTCTTACGCTTTAATCCATCAAATTTCTTAGGACAAGCATTTTTTAAAGGGAAGCTGATCGTCAAAAGCATTACTGTTGTGAATGCCGTCGAAAAAATAGTCAGACTAATAACTGACTCTTACAAATGCTTAACACATAACGAAGACGATAAACAGTACTTGCTGCACACTGTAGGGGGCTAACGTAAGGACCTCCCAGACTATACAAAATCTTCACTGATTTAAAATAAAACTTATAAACCCTTTTAACGAAAATTAAGGAAAAAACATTATATCTAAAATAATTTTTATTTAAAAAAAAACTAATAAAATGCAATAAAAAGAGTTTTTTGGTGGTTTTTATAAAATGTTGACCTTTGACCCCATTGGGGCACGGGTTGGCACCATCTGATCAGCCTGAAAATTTGCTATATCAATTTTGGCATCAATTCTCATATTTTAATCGCTACCCACACTTAAGATTCCAAAAAAAATTTTTAACGCCAGGTCTAATGTACATATTACTAAAATCAATATACCTAATATGAAAAGATATTTTGTATTTTGTTTAGATCAATTGTTGATAAAATGCAAAAGTACATTTATAAGTAAAATTATTGATAAAGACGTTAAGTGCTGTTGTTATCTAATAGCGATTGACAAATTACTTTGGCCTCTAAAATACTCAAATTTAAACGGCGAGGAGTGTTCCAGTTTTTTCTAGACATATATATTTAATTCTATAACAAAAAAACTATGTGCCAAAACTACTTTTTATTTATTCTAAAAAATTATAAGATACTCTTGTTAGAATTGCTAAAATTTGCATATGCAATGCATATTAGAGCTCTTCCTATGGGGTTTATGCATATAAAAGCATATTTTGAAGTTTTGCATTTTTTTTATTATTATAATTTTTTTTACTTTTTATATATTTTATGTATAGACAACACCTGTTTATTTCATTAAGATTTGAAGATAATCTCTATAATTTATCGCAACTGGGGACGCTTGCATTGTGTCAAAGAATAATTGTTAATAAATTAATATCTTCTGCAAAGGCTGTATATTTTAAGGTATATTTTCCCGGTACTTACTAATCGAAATATTATTATTGTGTTTAGACTTAGGATCCAGTTTGTCGTCAAGAATATCAATTAGGTCTACCTAGCGTTGCGTTGCCACAAGTTCCATCAATAAATTTCCGTTTTTCACATAAAATACTAAGTACAAAACAGCTTCTTAAAATCACATATGTATATTCATAAACAGAATATTGATCAAGATTACAATCGCGGCAATCATGAATATGTGACAAAAATTACGGTGAAGGCGTATTTATAATATTTATTATATATTAAAAGATTAAGTACGTCATGAAATTCAGCAAGACCGAAATATGACAGAACTTTTAGTGAAAAAACCTCATGTAAGTCTGAATCTTATACATGTAATAAAAACTTCATTTAATTTTCAACTATTTGTGTAAAATTTCTATTAAAAATTAAATGAAGTCAGTGAATAAAGTTAACTACGAATCAAAATTGATTGTGAATTTTTATCAGTTTTAAAGACATTTTTGATTGTTTTCGTGCTTATCTAATGCGCAAATTTTTAATTTTTCGTTCATATTTGTGTTGGCCCTGGTGATTATACATATTTATGAAACGTTGCACCAAAAAAAACTTAATTTCCCGTTAAACCACATGAATGTGGTTTGGGATTGCTTCTTGGGAAGCTTTTACTAGACATGCCGGTTGATTCGACACTTATACTGCGAAGCTGCTGTAGACAATATCGAGGGGTCAATAATGTAAACTTTTGGAGCCGGGAATCAAACCACGGAACTCCCCCATGTTCTAACCACTATGCCACGGCCGTCAAATAAACGTTGCACAACGCCTATTTTTAAAATTACGCACGTTAGTACGAAGGATCTTATACAAATTTTTAGATTCTCGCTGTTTTACTTATCTATATAAAATATGTTAGGACCAAGTCATCTTGTGCCAGAATTGGCAACCCCACTACACTGATCAAAACCATATTTCTACTAAAAGATACACAATTTACTGAAACTAAACTCACACATTGTTTCAAAGTTCCCACTTCATATTATTTAAGATGTATTTTGAATGCTAATCACTTTGTATGGAAGATTCCACGTCCACTTATCCACCCATTTTTCTTCGAAATACGTGCACTAACCTTAAATAAATCCCTTGGATAATGCGTTTTAAAATATAAAGTGCTATGAGCGTGGGTCACACTTACTTATTAATTCCCGCAAATTTTTGGACTGATCACGCACAATGCTATTTATTGCATCCACACCTAATTTCTAGTTGCTAAGGTTAATAGTACGCCAGATATTGCATTTTTTTAATAGGGCCTTCAAATTACTTATACTGGTCTCCAATGAGTCCGAACCAAATTTCATGACGAAACGTCAATTTGCTTAGGGCAAAAGAACGCCAGATATTTATGTACGCCTGTATCTGTTTATTTATTAAAGGGACTTTAACTTATGAACCAAACTGTATTAACAAAAACCTTAGTGATAACTTCGCATTCATAAGAAATTTCTAGAAAAATATCAGATAACGCATCACAGAAAACACCGATAACAAACACAATGCAACATCTATATATGTATATTAGGATACCCTTATGTTTATTATTTTATTCTGGAAGTGCATGCTTTCACGAGTAAGCCGCATGTTTGTTTGTAAAAAATGATTACACAGTGGTTAAGTTATTTAAGTTTTACGATGACGTCAATTTACATTTCATATTTTTTCTTTCTTGAAAAATGGGATTTGGGAGCTAACTGATTGCTTATGGAAACCACAGAAATTTCAATTATCGGGTGTGAATTCAGTTACCTAATCCGCTGATGCATTTTTGATATCAATTCAGCGCCATTAGTCGGTATGTTGTTGGTAAATTGTAGGTTGATTTCAGTGAGTCCTAAAATGCAAGTGAATTAACTCACTGACAATATACACTATTTGCAATTCCTTATTTATATCGTATATAATATCACACACCACAAAGCATGTGTATCTGTAAAAGTCGCAGCAGCGACTATTGGTAAGACTTAGTCGTTGACACATTTTTTGTGTCATAACTAAGTCAACATGTTTGCCTTTACAATTGTCAAGTACCAGCAATTGGGCCTGGTTTGGTCTATCAATGAAATGTGTATATTTAGATTGTCATGACTATGTAAATATAAATAATTTCTAGAAAAGACAACAAATGCTATGTAGTGTCAGTAGTTACAACTCTGAATGATAAATCTGCGCTCTTTATAGCAAAGTTTATTTCAGTATCCCGCCAGAAGTAATAGGTGGATGAACAACATACCAAGTAATTCATTCATTGGACTATTCCAAAAAAATATTCAAAAGCAATTGCAACAATTTGTTTTCTTCGGCAAAACAAAGTAAGTTGAGACAAAGTCAAATATTTTGTTTGACCTCAGGGCGACGATAATTGCCCCCATTCCAATATACATTGAAAGTAGCAGTTTCAGACATAACCAAGCGGTCCCGGTTGTTAGGATTAAGAGAACACAATGCAATTGTTTAACCTAAGTGGGTCCCTTGCAGTAATTGTAATACTATCCGCTTTCGTCGATTGTCAATCGCAAGAGTTGAACGGGACCGGTCTGGTGGTAAGGAAAAGGGGAAAGCGGTATCTAGATTTTACTAAGGGAACTCGTATGTCGGTGAGTGTGCAGTGATTCGGCTTTTTATGTTTTATAATAACCTTTTCCTGGCAGTGGCGTTGCAATGTTAAGAATAACATTCTGAAGGTCAATACTTTATGGGCCTACGGATTCGGATTTCGCGCTAACTTCCCATTTCCGGATAAATCAGAACGAAGGCGACCGTTTTTCAAGAGAGATGTCTTTCAAGGAATTACTGATGTATTGGATGCGTACGTATTTAATTGTCTGTGTACATGGTTATCTGTTCACGTTGTATTTTTCTTTTTCAGGCATGGATTGGATGGGCAGGCTTGTATGCTGAAGTCCTTTTGTACGGCCCGTTTGAGCACGGACTCTGAGTTGGGGAAAGGAATGCTGTTTAAGTTGTTAAAGTTTCTGTTCACGTAAGTAAACACTGAGCAGGAAGACGAAAAGTATTCCCTTACATTTTGCTGAATGAACTTACAATGTTAATTGCTTGAATTCACAAGTATCGCTCTGTCCCTTGATTGCGACTGCTGCGAAGTGCGTTGACCAATTAGCACCTCCATTCTGCGTGTCACGCGACAGTCGAAGAGAATAAAGACCTCGTTCGGAAATGTTCCTCTTCAAAGTTTAAATTGTGTCAGTCTGTTTATGATATTTGTCCAAAGCTGAGGCCTCTGAGGAAGAAACTATAGGAACCACGTTTAAAATGTCTTGTATTGAGGTGGCACTTACCACTTTCGTTTGCGTTGCCATTATTCCGAGTTTTGTGCAATCTGTAATAAAAGCCTCGCCTTCGTCGTTTGCTACTGAACTAGCATCAAGTTCAAGTAGAACGGACAAGGACTTTTCGTTCATTCCTGCCAATCGAAATATCCTAAATATCAGCACAACAAACGCACTTAGTGCGAATGGGAGGCCCGAACAGGTGCTGCGACGGGGCAAGAGATATTTGGATTTCTTAGCGACCAGTCGCATATTTGTAGGTATCTCAATACAGCGACAACTTTCGAAAGTCTATTTAAGCCTTTTCTACAGTTTCGAGTCAATGCGAAGAATAACATCATACCAAAGCCTACTATTTGGGCTAATGGCTACGGATTCCGATGCAACTATCCTATAGAAAATGACAAGAGAGTTAGACCATTCCGTCGAGACACCTATGAAGTGTTAGGGGACCTAATGGATAAGTATGTAGAGAAACGTATTTTAGTGCAGCTCATTCAGCAGTAATGTTTACTTGTAGAAGCGGTTTCGATGGCCAGGCTTGTATGCTTAAGGCCTTTTGTGCAGCTCACGCAGACGAAGACATTCAGCACCGCAAGGGCATGCTTTTCAAACTCCTGAAGTATATTTTTACGTAAGGGCATAGTACTTTGTCGCGACTTACATCTGATTATTTGTCTTTCAACATGTGTATTTTATTATTTCAGGCTTAACGATGAGGATAGAAGACATTTTCCCTATCTACACCATGGAAATTGCCAGCAGATCTTACATAGTCATTGTCCACTTAGCTTCAACAACATTTCGCCCTATACTGATGATGTCTAAATAAAATAACTGCAATTATCCAATTTTTTTTATCACTTTATTATGTTGAAAAAAGGAATCAATACTGTAATATTCAACTGAAATAGACGGCTATCATTGTTATAGTTTAGTATCGACAAATAAACAATAAGTAATGTAATTTCCATATATATAATATTATATTTAGTATAAAAAAGCTTGCGAGAAAAACAAACTTAAAAATGGAATATCTCTTGATTTTGACCTAATATATTAATACGGACAATACCACTATGTTTTACGGCCAACTTTAAATTAGTTTGGGGTGTTCCGACATTTTCTGAGTCATTTCGAAAGTTAACATTTTACTTGCAGTGTAATTTATAACTTTAAACATCCTTTAAAAAAAAATATATTTCATTTATATCGTCGTTTCGCAGTTATCTTCATGTATATCACAAAATAAAAAAAGAGATAAGACCATTTCCTTGGATATTTTTCGATCTGTTTAAACCCCAGGTTCCTATCTCTTATTTTGTTGTATATCTACTTTTGGTAAGATTTATAGCGTTATGTTGGCGTATGAACCGTTGTTGTGGATATGCAATAAAAAATATATAAAATTATTGAACTATAAAAATTAAGTTATCTAAAAAATTCGACATATTTCGAAAAATAAACTTCGCCGTTCTACAGTCAATTGGAACTTGAAGAGTGACAAAGGTCATGTTGTAGGTCTGGTCGAGGTCTGATCACAGGGCGAAGAGCGCATAGCGTGCTCCGTAACTGGCGACGACAGCCTTTCCTAGCGACGACAGCCTTTGAGTTACAGATGTTAAATATGGTAAGTGTGTATCGTCACCTAAAATGCAAAATAACGTAACATGACTTTTCAAAAGTTTACAGGAGAATCAAAAAACAAAATTTGAAAGAAAACGAAGAAACATTATAAAATTAAAAGGATTTAATTTTTAGGGTCCATTTTTTCGCAGCTTCTCTTAGGATAGGTCACACATTTATATCTGTGAAGAAAGTATTTTTTCAGAATTTCGGCAGTTATGTGAGTTATGACTTTTGTGAATTTATGCAATTTTTGCAATTCAATCGGTATTTTGGACCTAAAATGTAGATTCGCCTTGTATACCATAGTCGATTATATAACGAAATTTTATTTTTTGGAAGTTACGTCTTTTTGCATTTAAGGTGACGATATAAGGCTTCCTTCCTTATGTTCTTGGATTACTTACCAATAAGACATATTCCATTTGTCTTCTTAGAGCTTGGTATTTATGTATTGAAAACCAGTAAGAAAGTTTCAGTCGGGCAACCTGACTAACATATACCCTCACCCTCAGTAAAACATAAAATTTTCTATTATATTGATATTATTATGTGAGTTATGACTTTTGTGACTTTATGCAATTTTTGCAATACAATCGGAATTTTGGATCTAAAATGTAGATTCGCCTTGTATACCATAGTCGATTATATAACGAAATTTTATTTTTTGGAAGTTACGTCTTTTTGCATTTAAGGTGACGATATAAGGCTTTCTTCCTTATGTTCTTGGACTACTTACCAATAAGACATATTCCATTTGTCTTCTTAGAGCTTGGCATTTATGTATTGAAAACCAGTAAGAAAGTTTCAGTCGGGCAACCCGACTTACATATACCCTCACCCTCAGTAAAACATAAAATTTTCTATTATATTGATATTATTACTAGATTTCTATTATGGGCGGAGTGGTACATTTCTATGGGCGGTACCAGAACTTTGTCCTCCAAGCTTTGTCCTACTATAGCTTTACTAAATAAAGAATTTGGACACGATAGCGTTTGGTTTATTAATATTATTACTTGTTTTGTAAAGTGGGCGGAGGAGTGCATTTGTATGGGAGGTACCAGAAGGGGCGTGGCTATCCTCCAGTTTTTTCTCCAAAACTTTATCCTGAACAAAATACAAAATTGAGTGTATTGAGATTAATACTTGAGTTCTAAAGTAGACGGTATGTTACATTTGTATGGGAGGTATCAGAAGGGGCCATGTAGGCCATTTTCAATACCGTAAGTAGTTTTGGGGAGAGTTTCAAAACATTTGGTTTCGTCTTTCGAAAGTTATCGTGCGTACCAGCCGGACAGCCAGACAGACAGATGGACAGACGGGCATGGCTCAAACGACTTAAAAAGTCATGAATCGAATTTGGTTCAATGAAACTTAGGGTCAAAAATGACTCCTTCTATGTGTTACAATTTTTGGTCGAATCAAATGATATATATCCTGAGGGTATAAATATTTAAACATATGGTACATGTTACATTGGGAGATCGAAAATATGAACTTTAATTTTCTAAAGAATAGAACGAATAGAAAGCACATGTCTTTTTGTGGAAACTCCGTAGCCCATGGTATTTCTTTTTTTTACAAATACATATATGTATCAATAACTTTGGACGCAGGACAAAGTTTGAATATAACATTTCCCAATTATGTTTTCCATTTTCCAACAAATCACTGTTTTTACATTTAGAGATCAAACAATAAATATATGTCCGTTACATTAACGAAATACATTGAATTGAAAATTTGTATGGCTGGTGTGTTTTTTGTTTTTATCGGCTGTAATCTGGTACGAGATCCACTTTAAATAAGCATACATGTTTCATTGATAATGAACATAGCACGAAGGAAATATGCAAATATTTTTACAGAATGGGTTAGACAAAGCTGTATACCGAGCTCGGTCAAAAAAAAGTTGTCAATGTTACCGCCTCATATGAACAGTTACGGCAAAACAAATTTTGGGGAGCAACAAAATTGTTTTTGTGGGAGTGGCAAAACGCCAGATTCGGGATTTTTTCCAAAACATCGTTATTTGTAGACCGATTAACAAGATCTGTGCGTCGTTGAAAAGTTATTAACAACAGCTTTGTTAGTGAGTTAGGCACATTGAACTATGCCGTCGTATTCCAGTGGTTCTGAACATTATATTTTTAAGATCTTTATAAGATCTTCTGCCATAGGTTTGAATGCCGTGATAAACTATTAAAGCTTGATATTAATATAAGGAAAATAAAAATTTGAGAAAAAGCTTTAGTTGCTATTCAAAAACAATAGTTATATTGATTTTAAAAGTCAGCACAATATGTAAAAAAAAAGTTTATCTTTTCTCCTCTCAGTTTTAAAGTTTTTCTGAAGACAATTTGAGGACATCAAATTTTTTTCGAATCCGTGCACCCTACGACCAGCCTATATAGTATATATCATGCTGCATCGTCATTTGATGACCGCTAGAAACGAGACCCATATCGTTACTCATTTAAGGGCTACATTTTGCCCATTGGCCATTTTTGACTCTGACGTTAATTTGTTTTTGTTGGATTTTTGTCGGTGCCACCCTCCAAAAATGATTAGTCATTGCGGCATTTAGGATAGCCAAAGTTTGAGCGCTATGGGAGTATGTTAATCTGTGCTGCTTTGGCCTTAAAGCTCATATAGCCAAGTTTGGGGGCCGTAACTCAAGAACAACTAGTCCAATTTTGATGAAAAATCCGAAATTAAGGAATTAAAATTCCTCATATGATTTCTCTTCATAACCAACAGTTTCGCAATTATAAATAATGTTATGTTCTGTAAAAAAATAAAAAATTTGCCTAAAAAATTCTATCTTACAAAAAAAAAAACTTCAAAAACGAAAAAGTGTTAAAATCGTACAACTTTCAAATAATGTCACATAACCTATGAACAAAAAGAGACATATATCATGAAAATCAATTATAACGATTTGCTTTTATTAACAATAAAGAAAATATAAGTTTTTTCAATTTCATTAAATATGGGAAGTGGGCATGAACTTTGAGATAAATTACGATTGCAACGCTTTCACTGTATCCATCAATGTAACGTGATAGTTAAAGGCAGATTAACTCGAGAAAAATATTAAAATTGTCTTTCACTTATATTTTATTTGTAAGATTAGTGTTGGTTATAATAGCCTTCAGGAGGTGTAGAGTATTGACCGAAGGCAAGTTCAATTAATGAGAAATTACAGTCATATTTTGCTGAACAGTCTATGTCCAAGGAGCGGGCGCTGCGGTATGCCTTGTCATATGTTGCAATGTCGGAGGACTTCTTGAACTCGTTTCTATGGATTTGTTGTTTCGGCAAACTAAGGAGAACAGAATAGATATAGAGTAGTGGTATAATTGAAAAATAATGACTTACCTAAATATAGCTCTAAGCATCTCTCCTATCATACCCATTTTTGTACTCTGGAAATATTGGCGACTCTCACAAAGGGCTCTCAGTACGCAGTCACGTCCATTGTATCCCATACTATAAAATAAAATACAAAAATAACTCATAAGAACTGTTCAATGTGTCGGTGGACCAATCAAATGGAAACATTTCTCTATGCAAGCAAATTATTAAAACACCAGAACGCTGTTAAATGTTGCCACTTGAATTTTTTTATATAAGTAATGTCATATATTGTTGGTATGTGCAACTGTGCGTTGTACGCAGTGTTACGAGCTTAGCTCTTCTGTGCTCGAAGTTTCCATTTATCTGTAGATATATAATAAGCTCTCACTTATCGACGATCCGCTCGATTTTGTCATATAATGACCTGCGCGACCGTCTATGCCATTCCGCAAGCGGAACTGGACTTTTGGCAAAGCCATGCAAATGATTCAAAATCCAGGTGGTGTTGGGTAGATCGTATGCAACGCCCCAATTTAAACCGAAACTCATATAATTGTATCTGGGATTACCAATAATGCCCACAGTAAAACAGACGGCAACCTGGAGAGCAAATGCAAAGCGGTGTCAAACAAATACATGCATTGTTCTAACATAGTATTACGTACGGAAAATGACGATCCCTCCGGAAATGAAAGATAACGTTTTGGTCGAGAAAGTAAGCTTAGCTTCAGTGGAGCTTTTGATGATAACAAGGATACTGGAAGTTGTGGTGATAATAGCATTTGTGGTGCCGTTGTGAAAGTTCTTGCAACTTCCACAGAACAGTTAATACAGTGCCTATATGCCAACGCCTGTGATGAGCTCTGACCGTCATCTTTGGCCTCGGCCAGAAGCAATTGATTTACATTTACCGGTGCGACGTTGTTGTCAACGGCAACGTCAACAGAATATAGCGGTATCCCCACACACAACACTGGGCTCAATCCTATCAAAGACGATTGATTTAGGAGATGACTACTATAAAACATAAGCACAATTAATGCCTTTGTTGGCCAAAATGTTTCACGTCCGAACTTTATGGCGAGGGAGTTCATTTCACGTGATTTGTTTTTAAACTATTCCAACGTTTGTATTGTTCGGCTGCTAATACCTGAAGGTGAGATGTGATAACGATGCATTGGTGTGCCTTCCACTACTTGCAACTTTTTCTCTATGGCTTTTATAGTGCAGGTCTATAAATACACAGGTGTGTGTCAATGAACACATTGCAAATGCTAATGTATTTGAGCACTAATACAGTATGAGGAGATGTGTAGAGACAAAGAGTTTATCAGCTTACTTACTCCCAAGTGATGTATTTCTTCGTGTACAAGTACATGATACATATAGGAAAAAGGTATTGTGAATTAAATACTGCTAGTCATAACTTTTCATACGCTTCACTATAACAATGTACTGCATATTACTGAATTATTGAAATACAGATAACACAGTACAACACACTTTTTCGGGGGTCAACCAAACTAATATTAAACGATAGTATTTGACCTCAGTAACAAAACCTTAAACTCCATTTTGCTCTACTACTCTAGTACGTTTTTGTCAAAAGTCGAGTCTAAGGATATGAAGTATGTGTAAAAATACATTTGCAGGGGAATATTTCTTCGGAACATTTGAAACCTCTAGCTCCCACGCGTATGCGTCGTTTTTGGCCCAATTTTGAAAAACTGCTTAAAAGTCAACTTTGGAAGGATTTTCCATACGAGTGGGAGCTAGAGAGTTAAAATTATGTTTTGTTACTGAGATCAAATACAACCGTTAGATATTCGTGTCGTTCACCCCAAGACAATAACCCTCAAATTGTAGCATAGTGTAATCAATTTTTTAATTGAATCTCGAAATTGTTATATATGTTGTTTGTGTTTGAACATTAGGTATGTTTAAATTGATATCGTCATCGTCCCATTCCTCTTGCAAGTAAAGAATTGACTACCAAATTTGTCTAAATATACATTTACATCATACATTTTTAAAATTAAATCATTTCGTTCAGAAAATTATTTGGTCTCTACACAACTAAAGTAGTATGCAGTTATTGGAATGCCAACAATTTTCGAGGCTTATCTCAAGAAGGGTTCCACAACAGTATGTTGTGTAATAACATAACATAACGCTCGACAGTTTTAAAATTATAATTTTAATTGATAATTTCCAAACTAGTACCTAAATTGCAATAAATTGCACATGCTCTTACGTAAATGTAAATGTTCACAGCTAATTTGTCCGAAGGTCGAAAAATTTCCTAGAAACGTTGCTTACCAGCTCCATTTTAAGGCACAAAATTACTGTTGTCATTGGAAACACTCCTTTCAATGTAAGTAAATTTTACACAGTAACCTCCCAGAAGATCAGCAATCTGTCGTCGCATGAATCCACTAGGACTTGATTATCCCATAATGGGAAGACCTAATTGGATATATGTGGATGTCCGGGAAACGATCCATTTACTTAACAATTTATGCAAACAATAGTATGGAGAGCAGACTTACCCATTGATTAGGGTCTCTAGCTTGCCATAAAGATCTCGCCGATGACGTCTTTTGATTTTGACTTCTAAAGGTTCAGTGGGGTCCTTAGATCCAAAACCATTTACATGTTCTAGTACCCACGTGGAGTTGGGCAGGTCATAAGCGATTCCCCAATTCAAACCCATGCTTAAGTACTGGTAGTTCGGGTTGCCTATGACACCAGTAGTCATACAAACAGCGGTCTATTGAAGAAAGAGCAAATATGAGTAACATCATTGGTTGCCAGGAAACGATTTAGAACTTACTGAAAATGACGATCCGACGGGGAAAGCGATAAAACGTTTACCCCTCCCACTTCTGGAAATTCTGCTCCTACTATCGAAGAAATCAATGCCATTTGCATTGTTCGCCTCCATTGTGGTCTCGGCTGTGTATGCCTCCACACGGCTTAGCAACTTCGGTAACAACACGAGCAGGATCGTTCCGTACACTTGCAGCATTTTAAACAATCTCAAACCTTCCGACTTTTTCGTTACAATACTTTGGATCAGATACTTTGCGGCGTGCTAGCAATTTCTTCCTTACTCTACTGCCTTCGTAAAACGTCGCTTGTTTTCATAGATGTGCGTTTGATTGCTTTGTCTTCGTTGAAGATACAGTGAACGCTTCATTTATCTATTATACCAAGTGACCGCTTTGTCTTATCAATTCAAAGCTGAGAACAAATTCTTTAATAGTTGTTAATTGAATTAAATTTTGAAAGCGGAGAGCATAATATTCGTCGAATGATGTTGACCCAATTGTATGCTCTCACCACGCTAGTTTCAATAAAAACGTCGAGTTTCTGTTTATGAATTCGTGTGTGAAGATTTCATATAAATAGTTTGGAAAAAGATAATGAAAACCGACCTGGTTTGTAGCCGACATCGAGTTCCATGATGTACGAGGTGAGAACACGAATGTATTAATTGCAGACCATTCGACAATTGATGTTTCCCTGTCTGTTCGTTGATTCGAGGGGAAAAGCTATGAATGTATTGACGAAAAGTGCATGATTTTAAAGTTATCTGTTCGTCTTTGCATGGCATTGCAGAGTGCTGTAGTCTAGTGCAGCATCCAGTAGCTATTAAGACGTCAGCAAGAAAAGTTAACACATGCAATCGTTGATGGTTTCTGTGTTCCTCTGTGGTTTGGCGACATACCATTGCTCGTTTTTAAATGAAACGGATAATCGCAACTCAGGCGCAATGCGGAGACATAGGAGATATTTGGTTTTCGAGAAAGGTTCTACGTTTACTGTAAGTATTCCAAATTGTTCATATGAGGATGATTTAAAAAATATGCCAAAATACTAATATACTCAAGTTTGAAATAAAGCTCTCTCCACTCTAAAATGTTGCAGGCGTGTGCGTTTAATATTTTGAATAAAGTGAAATTTGTTATTCTTCTTTTGATTAAATAACATTTTATCCATTGTCTCGTTTATCAGACTTATTTTTATGTATTTATATGATTTTATATTTGTAGTTTATAGTTACATATATTATTGCGATGGGACGTTCCCTTTTCACATTCCGTGAAGTATATTTTATTGTATCGTACCAAAAATTTTAAGAAATGGGTAAACAAAAATATCCTTTATTAACTCAGTTTTAGAAATACCTGAGACAGAACATTGGTGAAGTTTGAAACATATCACAAAACCCATTAGATTACTTTCTATTTGAAAGTTAATTAATGAGTTATAAATTAAGACCGTTATTTGAATTATTGTGTAACGAGAAATGAATGTTTGCTATTTTTATATGGTACATTTCTTCGACTGTCATCATATTTACTAGTTTTGATTTACGGGAATGCCTTTTTGAGTTACTTGTTAATGCTGTACTTATACTTAAAAAAGTACATAGTGGAACATAGATAATAGCTTACGATAAAGCGCCAATTACGGTTACGAATGAAAACCTATTTGTTTACACAATTACAGTTTTCATAAAAAGTTATTAGGACATCAAAAAAATTAATTTTTTCTTCGGTTTCTTAAGCAAAGATGCACAGAATGGCTTGACATTTTGCAGAAATCATAAACGGAGACTTGGTTATATTCTCCCAAAAAATTATGGCATTTGATGGAACGCTGTCCAAACGCCGGGTCGGGAATGAACAAATTTCTATTATTTTCATACATTTGTATGACTATTTTCGGTTTTCCGGTCTATCCCGGACCGGTGTTTCTAAAGTACTTTTTCAAATAGATCGCGATTCGGCAGTATTGAAGAACGACATTAGATCAACATTTCCACGGATTTTTGTGACGTTTGCTTAACAACTACGGAAACGCCGGTCCGGGATAGACAAAAAACAGTAATTTTTTCACAAATGTATATATATGGAGCTTCGGTTTATTAAACAAAGATGCACAGAATGGCTTGAAATTTTGCAGATATCATAAACAGAGACTTCGTTATGTTTTCCCAAAAAACAATGCAATTCGATAAAACGCTGTTCAAACGCCTGTCCGGGAACGAAGAAATTTGTATTATTTTCATACATTTGTATGAAATTTGTCCGTTTTCCCCTCTATCCCGGACCGGCGTTTCTGAAATATATATTCAAATGGATCGCGAGTTGGCAATATTGAAGAACATCATTAGTAGAACATTATCACGAATATTTGTGATATTTAATGAAAATCTGCAGAAATGCCGGTCCGGGAGCGAAGAAGTTTCTATTTTTTTTTCAGTTTTCCCGGACCCGGACCGGCGTTTCTAAAATATTTTTTCAAATGGGTCGCGAGTTGGCAAAATTGAAGAACTGCATTAGTAGAGTATATCCACGAATTTCTGTGATATTTGATGAAAATCTGCAGAAATGCCGGACCGGGAGCGAAGAAGTTTCTATTATTTTTTTTCAGTTTTCCGTCTATCCCGGACCGGCGTTTCTTAAATACTTTTTCAAATGTGTCGCGAGTTGGCAATATTGGAGAACTGCATTAGTAGAGCATATCCACGAATTTCTGTGATATTTGATGAAAATCTGCAGAAATGCCGGTCCGGGAGCGAAGAAGTTTCTATTATTTTTTTCAGTTTTCCGTCTATCCCGGACCGGCGTTTCTAAAATACTTTTTCAAATGGGTCGCGAGTTGACAAAATTGAAGAACTGCATTAGTAGAGCATATCCACAAATTTCTCACCTTTAATCATCTTGTAAAGGAGATTCCACGTACACTGACCTCAAATAAATCCATACCAAATTTCAAGACGTATGGTGCTATATTCCTTTGGATATTGCGTTTTAAAATATAAAGTGCTATGTGCGGGATCACGCTACTTTATTAATTCCCGGGCATTTTTGGGCGACTCACACATGGTGCTATTTTAAATTGTATCATATATTTATTCAGTTCAGTTCAGTTTTTTTCAGTTTTCTGTCTATCCCGGACCGGCGTTTCTAAAATACTTTTTCAAATGGGTCGCGAGTTGACAAAATTGAAGAACTGCATTAGTAGAGCATATCCACGAATTTCTCACCTTTAATCATCTTGTAAAGGAGATTCCACGTACACTGACCTCAAATAAATCCATACCAAATTTCAAGACGTATGGTGCTATATTCCTTTGGATATTGCGTTTTAAAATATAAAGTGCTATGAGCGGGATCACGCTACTTTATTAATTCCCCCGGGCATTTTTGGGCGAATCACACATGGTGCTATTTTAAATTGTATCATATACATTTACCAATTTTCGAAATAAGTCCCTCTAGCGACATCTACCGGGACCACTTATACATGCAAATTTTTCTCATAATGAAACATACTTAAATCCTGAATTTCCGTTAAATTTGTCCATAGATTAAAATTTCAGGTATAAATCAGTTTAGTTTTATAAAAACGTTACTCTCTCGTCATACGAATTTACTTCAATTAGAGCGACGTTACATCCCAGCAAGCAATATATGCGTTTTCTGACACTTTTCGGACACTCTTTTTATGAGCATTCACCGTCATAATGTGCCCAAAAAAGAGTCCGGAATGAGCGTTTTTTCCTATGAAAACGGTCGCACTTAATGTGGAAGATTTCTGAGTCTAATCTGACTCTTTTCTGACACAGATATAAGTGCTTTCACCCTCCCAATAAAGGATTAAAAACCTCAGACAAGACACATAAAAGTTACTTTTCCAGGCACTTGAATAGCCTCCTGAAAGGTTCTTTTCAGACGAATATTGGAGTGCAGGCCCAGCAAGCAATATGTGCGTTTTCTGACACTTTTCGGACATTAGGAATTTTCGAAGATGTAGGTTCATTCACCACGCCAAGTTCTGATGGCAAAGACTCACTGCAACGTCGTTTCTTGGCTATCAGCGCATTCATTATTTTTCTACTCTCATTGCGGCTTGATCGTTGAACACTCATTTTGTTTGTTGTTTTCGTTGTCTTTCACAATTATTTGAACAACTGAATGAATGCGTGAATTGACTGTAATCTAGCATATCGCATGATTCTGCATCCCGTTATGTTCAGCACCGTTATTTTCGATTACCTGCCTACTTACACTCCGAAAATACTCAGACAGAAGTGCTTTTTATGAGCCCATGTTAGAAAGCACTGAATGTGCTCCGAAAACCCTCAAATTTATGTGTTTACTCCAAAAACGCTCTAAAACTCGGCTCTTTTCGGACACATAATTTCGAGCCCTCTGAACTTGGCTTGCTGGGATGATTTTGCACAAACGCATTGATTGACTGTGTTAATGTGTTCATGTAAATTGGTTACACGTGTTAAAATAAAAAAAAATTATGTATCAAACAAATTTCAATAGAAAAATTGTGACAGTTTTATTTGTATTTATATTATATCTTATGTTATAATTTTTTTTCTTGCCCTGCACATGTAACGCCTAATATTGCTAAATGTACAAAGACACTGAAGTAGGTAATGCGATCATTTTTATTTGACAAGCGTATAGTGTACGTGCAGGAAAATGAAATAACATTTACTATGTTCTCTTTAGATCCAGGGCAATATTGCAAAAGGCATATTATCAGGAGCACCTCGAGGATTAAATGAAATTGCTGAGTATACGCTGATTTATGACCTGCCAACTGATTTGCATTCCCACAAGAGGAAGTTAAATCATCAGACAATGGCAGCTTCGGGTGCGAAAATCCCAAATAACATTCGTGGACAACATTGGAGGCGAACATCGTGTGACCGCCGGCATTTCTACGATTTGCATGGAAAAGAGACCACAATGTGTCTGAAGAGAATAAAACGGGTCTGGCAGCCTAATGGATTTTCTGCTGCACAACGGATTTTTTACGATTTGATCGATAAGTGGTCGAGAATGTTAGTACGCACATAATTTACATCACTTAGCTTTTTGAACTGTTGCACATTTTTAGGGAGGGTTATCTGCCCCGCTACTGTTTCATGCGCACTTTATGCGAAGCGCCGCAGATGCTGCTGCCCCCTGGACACTCCCTGTTGCATGATATCATTCATATCCTTCTGAGGTGAGTAAAAGCGGCCTCGGCGAAAGGCCTTTGATTAATTCACGTTACACGTAGATACACGACGCCGTGGGTGGTGCGTCACGAAACATTTGGACGATCCTTGACGCAACGTCATCGTATAGATGAATGTGCCACACTGTATGGTCCGCACTGCCGAGTAAGTTGGTTACGATACATTACAAATGCCGTGCATGGACCATTAGCCGATTTCGTTGATTGAAATGCAATTGTGGATGGCTTAAGCTGAACTTGTGAATTGACCATCAATGAAAAATAAACACATAATGTGCTGCACACTACTTAAATATCGTCCCCTTAATATAACGATAGCCTATGTGCTCATACGCCACACAGTGGGGGAAAAAAGTGTTTTTGGACATTTGAAATTTTAGGCCGCAATTCTTGACCGATTTCCAAAATTCTTTTTTTGTATTATTGGAAACAAAATTGTGCCAAATATTTTTTTGGATTACGTGTCCTAAAAATTTCGAACTGACCTCAATTAATGTGAACATATGCTACGAATTAAGCTCAGTGAAAAAATAAGACAAATTTTTTTTTGGCTCAACGGCAAGTAAGTGTGTGGACGCACTATTTTCAAACTTAGACTCGGTGTCCTGCTCATAATTATTATCCGATTAGAACAAAACCTAATTTACAACCTGGAAAAGTTTTAAGAAAGTTGTCTATAAAAAATTAGCCAAATTGGTGAAGGTCATTATGCAATTTTTTTTTGCATATGTACCAAAATAATGCAGTTTTAAAATTTCAATAAAATAAAATTTTGTTTTTACATGTAGGCTAAGTGGTGTACTTCCCATTTTAAAAAACCAATATCATAATACGTTACAACATCTGTCAAAAATAGGGAATTTATTAAACGCATATACAAAATTCAAATATATTTACAATACATAGGGCTTAAAATCGCAATATAAACATTTCATATGTATTAGTAGGCTTAATTATGTATGCCTTATGATAACACTATGCAACAAATGACGACTTTTTGTAAAATACAAAAACGGGATAGTATAGGTTCGATTCTACTATCGTAGGGTAATAAAACCCTATACTCAGTTTGGCGAGATTGGTGACCAATTTTTTTTTATGGGCCCCTAAAGATTCTCAAAATCAGTGACCCCCATGAAAAAAGGTGTCATCAGTTTTTGTCCAACAGCTAACTCACACTTCGTGATAGCGCTAAACTGTATTCGGCAATAATGTAGCTGGGAGTTTTGCGCACTAACTTTATTAACAAATTATGTCAAAAAGGTTGGTTATTCCTGCCGTTTTTCAAAAAATATTGAAAAAGAATTTATTATTTTTTCACTTTTTTGAGCATTACTTTGAGGGAGTCCAAATATTTATCTAACACTGTTCGCCAAAATTGTAGCCCTGGTAAAGATAAACAACTTTCGTGAACATATCAATCCAATCTGAACGTGTCTAGGCAACCTTAATAGCTCATAAAGTCCACGTTGATACCGATTTTTCAAACCTTTACGCACTTATAAGCCAGTAACGTGGTTGAATATCAACCGATTTTAAATTTCTCAGTGAATTTAGAAAGAAGAGATTGCGGCCTTTCCAACGATATATATAGTTATATTGGCAACTTGTCATATCTGTTTGTTTTTTGCCTCGAAATTTAAAACTTTAAAATTTTTTCACTATTTTTTTAGTCTGATGAAGTTTGTAGCCCCTATTTTATAAGGACACCCTAATGTTTATTATTTTATTCAGAAAGTGTATTCTTTCACGAGTTAAATGCATACTTGTTTGTAAAAATCGGTTAACAAATAGTTAAGTTATTCATGTTTTCCGAGGGACGCAACTTTCATATTCTATACTCAAATCGAAGAGTTGAAGAAGAAGCATTGTTTTGGTGTTGTTGTTAATTACTTCAACTTTGATTTTAGCATAGTTGCATCCCTCGGAAAACATGAATAACTTAACTATTTTTTAACCGATTTTTACAAACAAGTATGCATTTAACTCGTGAAAGAATGCACTTTCTGAATAAAATAATAAACATTAGGGTGTCCTTATAAAATAGGGGCTACAAACTTCATCAAACTAAAAAAATAGTGAAAAAATTATAAAGTTTTAAATTTCGAGGCAAAAAAGAAACAGATATGATAAGTTACCAATATAACTATATATATCGTTGGAAAGGCCGCAATCTCTTCTTTCTAAATTCACTGAGAAATTTAAAATCGGTTGATATTCAACCACGTTACTGGCTTATAAGTGCGTAAAGGTTTGAAAAACCGGTATCAACGTGGACTTTATGAGCTATTAAGGTTGCCTAGACACGTTCAGATTAGATTGATATGTTCACGAAAGTTGTTTATCTTTACCAGGGCTACAATTTTGGCGAACAGTGTTAGATAAAAATTTGGACTTCCTCAAAGTAATGCTCAAAAAAGTGAAAAAATAATAAATTCTTCTTCAATTTTTTTTGAAAAAACGGCAGGAATAACCAACCTTTTTGACATAATTTGTTAATAAAGTTAGTGCGCAAAACTCCCAGCTACATTATTGCCGAATACAGTTTAGCGCTATCACGAAGTGTGAGTTAGCTGTTGGACAAAAACTAATGACACCTTTTTTCATGAGGCTCACTGATTTTGAGAATCTTTAGGGGCCCATAAAAAAAAAAAATGGTCACCAATCTCGCCAAACTGAGTATAGGGTTTTATTACCCTATGATAGTAGAATCGAACCTATACCATCCCGTTTTTGTATTTTTTTCACTGTTGCACTGTGTAATTTGATACTTAAATGAAAATAAGAGAGTGTAACTAAAATGTTAAATTTATTATTGAAATTAAAAAAGTGTTTAAGCGTTTCATAAGTTTCCTTATTTTGACAGATGATGTAACATATTAAGGTATACAAAAACAAAAATTTTGAAAATTGATCAAGAATTTTAAATGTCCAAAAAAAACTTGCGCCATTATGTTTTTATTGTATATTGAAAATCTCCAGCTATGTCTGGTCATAATTTCGTCAAAACTACTTTCACAAAGTGGATCAAAAGGTCATTGGAAAAAATAGTGTATAATATCTTCTTAAAAAATTTCCTTCACTAAGTGTGTAAGCTCAAATACGCCATTTTATTTGAGATTGCCTCTCCAATGTTATAAAAAGAATGATAGTGTATACGCATAATATTCCATTTTAGTCTGTAGAAATAAATACAAATTATGAAAACTTTAACTCGTAAAATAGCTTATATCAATAACCACTATTTATCTAAAAAATTTGTGCAAACAAATGTTATTACTCGTGGCTCGCAGTCATTTTTTTAAATTACAAGGAGGAAATAGGCGCAATTGTTTATATGAGCCAGATGTAGCAGAGGAGAAGAAAGAAGACGAATGAATTTCTACTTATTTCTGATTTACGCAATGTATGCATTAATTAGTTATCCTTTTTTGTTTGTAATTATCTAAATTGCTAAGAAATGAATATGTGTCAATAAATTACCAAAACTATCAACAAATAATATGAGTTTGTTAACTGTTACTGTTTTATCATGCTACAAATTGATATTTTTGTGATCAAATATTTCGGGAAAGCTACCGTATACTTATTGAATAAAACAGTGTATACCGTACAAAATAAAATAGTGTATAATAAGGTGGGTCGCACTTCATACAAATAAAAAAAGTTTTGCCGGTCACCCCCTAGAATGAAAGATAATTTAAAAACGAATTAAAAAAAAAAACGATAAAAAAGTTTTTTAAATTCCATGATATTTTCTCTTTTACCGTATATAATTTTATTCATAAACAAAAAAGTTACAGAGGTTTAAAAAACAAAATACGACCACGCCAACATTTGTAAACAATGAGCTTTATTTTTTTATTATTTTTTTAAACCTCTGTAACTTTTTTGTTTATGAATAAAAATATATACGGTAAAAGAGAAAATATCATGTAATTTAAAAAACTTTTTATCGTTGCAAAAAAAATTTGACTTAGGGGGGTAAAAGCAGAGATTCCGGTAGAAACTTCTAGAACTTGCCGTCGGAGTCAAAAGTGATCAGAGAAGAAAATGTAGCTGTTGTCAGTCCAAAAACATTGATATATCACACATTACGATCGGACTATAAATGGAGACACAGGAAACAAAAAACCCAATGCGCGGGGTCAAGGGGCGTGGCAAAAAAAAAATAAAAAATTTTTTTGAATTCTTTTTTAAATTATCTTTCATTCTAGGGGGTGACCGACACAACTTTTTTTTTCAACCCACCCTAGTGTATAAGATACATCATACGAATTCCTTAAAAAATAAAACAGCTTATATGGCGTGCTTGCGTTTTGAATGACATAATTATGGTCTTTATGGATGGATTTAGGCAGTTTTAACAACAGGATCGGTATTATGTATTCCTAGAAAAAACCACCATAAAGAATTTATATTTACCGCGATATTGAGGTTTTAATAGACGACGAAAACTTAAAATTCGATTTTGTCAAAACCCCAAAAAAATTATACACTATTGTTATATTAAAGGGACGATATGGAAGATAAATACTTAACCTTAACCAGTTAAACACTTTTTACATCAACACAAAACCGACAGAGTTTAAAAAAGGGTTCCAAATGTAACTATATTTAATGATCTTGTAAGAGTGATGAATTTATTGCGCAGCTTTATGTCAAATAAATAATGAAAATAAGTACAATCCAAGATGTATTAATTATAAGATGGTGTTAACATGTCAGCTGATTTGAGCATGTATTTTTTATAGTGTGTAATTTTGACAGTCCATGACAGTCCATGATCGGACAATCAACGAATATAAAAAGAATTTGGTCTTAAGATTCTAGAGACCCAACTCGTCCATTACAAAGTGTTATACTTACACTTTTTCTTGAATCCAAGGTTATATATTATACATACCCTCATTTCTGAGGGTGAGGTCATAAAAACTGACGTTCGGCATCGTCGTTGAACTGTCGTTCCTATTTGAGTGAGTCTAACATTAGAAAGGTGTAAATTCATTCGAATGCGACGCTCTTCAATTTATTGCATATTTTTCTAAAAATTTTTACACGACAGCACAGTAAAAAGATTGTCTATTTCAAAACACATACATACACAGGACTTATTCATTATATGAACCAATTACAGTCGAGTACGGTTATAGCGAACTCCCAGTCCCAAGTTCGTTATATAAGACTTTAAAAGAATATACACAAAATCATTTTTATTATTTTTGATTAGTTTTATTATTTTTTAACAGTATTTTATTACATGAAAAAAATGAGATCAATCAACTTTAAAGAATATCAAACAAATCTTCGGGAATTAAAAAACAGAATAACATTTCAGTATTTGTTTTAAAGAAATTACGTAACCGTTGCTCAAATAATTAAAAAACATTGTAATGAGTTCGTTATAACCGTCAACAATTGTATGAAAATTGGAAAATGGGACAACAAACATTGTTCGTTATACGTAAAGTTCGCTCTAAACGATGTTCGCTATAACAGTAAGGACAGTAAGAAATGAAGCAAAACCGTTGGGACAAAAAAAGTGTTCGTTATAACTGAAAGTTCGGTATAAACGGTGTTCGTTATAAACAAACTCGACTGCAGTTGACGTTAATTTCGTTTCAAATAGTTGTAAGCCGTTGTAATTAAATTCAAGTCTTAGGCAATGTATATTAGTCTGGTCGCATATTGTATGGGAAAATTTTTTTTTTAAATTTAATTGTGTGCGCTGCTTAAAATATGAGTCTTGGTGTAAGAAATCATGTCCTAATTATACCATCACCCTTAGGGATGAGGGTATATATCATTTAATGCGAAAAAAAGTGTAACTCATTAAAGGAGACGAGTTAGACCCCAAGTATCTTAAGACCAAATTCGTTTCAGGACTTTTTAAGACGATTGAGCTATGTTCGTCTGTCTGGCTGGCTGGATGGCTGGTCAGCAGGATAACTCGAGTAAACCTTAACGGATCGGTATAAAAATTTACCAGTACTAATATTTTTCAAAACGAACTTATGGGATTGTAAATGGGCAAAATAGCTCCACCTCTTCTGGTAACGCCCATACAAAATTACCTATTTTTGGATAAATTATATTTCTTTCATTACTTCCAACCGGACGATTGTAGGATATTTGAATTTGGTCAGTTTATTTATCTTGTAGACAAACCCTAAGAAAACCGAAACCTTTGCCATACTCCTTCTGGTACCTCCCATACAAATGACCTAATTGACCCTTGTAGTCTTACATACATATATTTTTTTTAAGTTAACTGAACTCACTCAAATTTTTAGTATGATGTTCGCTTATGAAAATGGGACTCAGGACTGAATATGGACTATATCGGTTCACGCTTTCTTGTACCTCCCATACAAAATGACCTATTTAGGAAAATTAATATTTCTCCCATAACTTCCAAACGGACTTTTGGGGGTAATGAAAATTTGTCGATTAATTTATGTTGTTATAGGAGGCAAAACCTCATAAAACCTAACTATTCGGCACACCCTTTCTGGTACCTCCCATACAAAGGACCAAACTCACCCCCATAGTCTTACATACATATTATTTTTGTAAGTACACTTAATTCCGTCAAATTATTCGTAAGATGTACGTATGAAAATTTGGGTCAGAAATGAATAAGGACTGGATCGATTCTCCCTTTTGGTACCCCCTATCAAAATTACCTTTTTTGAAAAATTAATATTTCTCACATAAATTCCAAACCGGCACCTATACATCCTACACAATTAAGTAAAGTTTTGGACGATTTTGCACCACAAGCAGGGGAAAAATTATACAAAAGTAATTTAATTAAAAATCTATTAATTTCAATAACTCAAGACTTCAACAATATCTTATATTGGGTGATGGTATTTATCAGTCAGTTTACCTGACTGAAATTTCTGTATTGGTTTTTCAGCTCAATCCGACGGTGCCTAGTCGTGCCTAGTGGGGCCCAAAGTTCCCCATATTATAAAAACACCTATTTAATCAGATCTTTTTAGTTATACTAGTTAAAAAGTCATTCCCATAGACCGCAAAAAACCGTCTGCATATGCATAATTGTATTGGAGAGTACTATCGTGATATCAAATTTTATCTCTCTAGGACTTAAATATAGGTTTGCCACGAGCCCACCGCCCACTTATCGAAAATAAAAATTTCGTCTGCAAATTTGAACCTGGTGTCGTGTGCTATCTGTGTACCAAATTTTATCACTCTAGCTCAAAAAAATGTTTTGTCACGCCCACTCCGCGCATTCAATCAAAAATTTACAAAATATATATCCTATTATATTTCCAATATAGAACATAGAGCTAAATCTGTAAAGAAATTAAATTTTTAGAGCATTTTTTTTTTGAAATTTTAGATATATTTAATAAGTGGGCGCAGAAATGGGCGTGTCCAATATTTTTTAAATAAAAAGCATTCTCGGCCTATTACGAAGATTGTGACAAAAAATTAGTTGAATCGGTCCATGCCTTCTCAAGTGATGGCCTTACCAACAAACAACAATTCATTTTCATATATAAGATAATTTCTTAGTATGTCCAGATGTCCTATTCTTTCCGCAACTTTCTGAAGCCATCTGATGACGTAGGAAGCTGAAATCTCTGCGGAAGATCGTAACGAAGCCAGATTTTTGATTTTCGGTCTATGGGACCGACTTGTTAACTAGTATAACTAAAAAGATCTGATTAAATAGGTGTTTTTATAATATGGGGAACTTTGGGCCCCACTAGGCACGACTAGGCACCGTCGGACTGAGCTGAAAAATTAGGACAAGATTTCTTACACCAACCTCATATTTTAAGCAGCGAACACAATTAAATTTCAAAAAAAAAAAAAATTGCGACCAGCTAATGTATATACACAATTTTTGTGGCAAATACCAATTGTAATGAAGTCGCACCAACTGTTATATGGATGACATATATTACGTACTGTCAAACAAATCATTATGGAATCAATTTTACTCACTGATTTGTCGAAGAAAAAAAAATTCTATATTCGATCTTATCCACAATTTGGCCCAGAAGCTCAGTTATTTCAAGATTATGTCAAAAAAATGATTATGGAATCAAATTTATCTAGTCTTTTTCACAATTGGTACAATTTTGTTAAATTTTGAGGCATATTATCAATCGAAAATTAATGCAGTGTTTTAATGCTAACGTTATTATAAAACTATATTTCGATACTTCATATTTATGAGGTGTGCCCTTTTCGAAAATAACCGCATTTAGTACACATAATGTAAATCAACTAATTAAATTACAACTATTATAGCATGTTAACATAAAAATAACACTGAAACTAGGGACTTTTACTTTAGACATTTACAAATAATAACAATAATTTCAAAGCAACTAAGCAAGCGATTTGGCTTTTTTAAAAAATCTTTTCCTGAAAGCTCTTGTTCGTTTGTAATTGTCCAGTTCAGTATGTTATCATATAATTCCATAAATTTTGATGATATATATTGTTTCACTTTGCAATATCTGCAATTTTGGGATGAAAATTGGAACAGGAAAGAATTTAGAACGTATTGACATGAACAAATGTATTTGGCTAGGAAGGCCGCCTGTGCCTTTTTCGAAATTGCGTATTCAATTACTAAAAATAATAATTATAATGAAATATCAATGACAACGCAAGTTCTCGATAAGTGCAATGACCCTGTAGCATTACAAAGCATTTGTTGCACAGCAACATTCAAAAGCCCTTTTCTACCTGGTGCAACACCGGTCATTTAATGCTAATGTGAAACTCATATTGTTTCACAGCTTGTGTTGTGTTTACCTATTTGCCTGATTGGTGTGCGTAAATATCATTAGTTTCAATTGGGTTTTAAATCTATAAAAGTGATAATTTTTTGTTTAAACACTTACACATTGGTTACGTATCAGCGTTTACCTGATGTGTTTAGTCTCTGTTTAGCATATTAATTGCTCAACAAATGCTGCTCCCGTTAGTCGTTATAGAAGAACCGAACGGTATGCAGCTTCTAAAGTTGGTAGCGTTTTTTTTCTGTGTAAGTTTTGCATCGGCGGATATCCGTGAAGGAGGAAATTCAACTCGTGTTCTCAGTCGACGCAAGAGGTATGTGGCGTTTCCAGAGGGTTCATCGGTCTCGGTAAGTCAATGAGATTCAAAACAAAAGTGTGCATCGGAAACCTGTTTTCTCCTATAGGCAGCGATTTGCTTGACAATTGGCGTCATAGGCAACCCCAATGTAGACTATCTAAGTTGGGCCGTAAACTGGGGCGTGGCTTATGACTTGCCGAATTATGCGTGGGCCCGTAAACATGCTAATGGCTTCTTGAACGATACAAAGGCCATTATTCAAAGGAGATCTAGGCGAGGCTTGTACGAAAAATTGGAACTTGCAATGGACAAGTAAATACCAAACACTGCATACATATTTTGGGTCATAACCATATTAGTTTTACAGCATGGGATTCCACGGAAATGCATGTGTATCGCGAGCCCTATGTGAAAGTGCGCATTTTGTTAAGGACCTGCAGCAAAGCAAAGGCAATATGATCGAAGAACTGGTCAAGACAATATTTAGGTAACTGCTCAGAGCACTCAACAACACATGTCATGTAACCCACCATTATGTGGTTTGTTCCCTTAGCTTCCCTTCCTCTTACATCGGACAGGACGAGCCTCAAGCTCATCATCATTACGGCCGAGTTTACTCAAGGGCAAAACGGTCAGCGACTGACTGCAGCAAGGAATATGCAGATTGCCAGTTTTCTCTATTGGAATTAGCCTTGGGAAAGTATTTGGCTCCAATCGCAGCTGGCAAGAGTGCATCGAATATTTTCTTCATGTGAGAAGAAAGCCAAAGACGTGGTTATGGTTTCGAGCTTTAAGCAAAGTAAACATTGCTTAAAGCTCGAAACCATAACTGCACACAAAAAGATAATAATTTTGTAATTATGTAAAAAGAAATTTGAGTGAAGCTTAGACTACGTATTTAAATAAAATGTAATAATATTCTGCATAAGAATAAAGGAATAAAAAAGAAAAGTTTTGGAAAATATTGTATCTGGCCTGAAATCATTTTATTTATTATCATCAATAAAATATACATTTAAATATTTGTAACCCAATAAATAAACCGCTTCGGCTAAAATCAAATAAGCCGAAATAAGTCGAACTTGGCGTTTTGATGCAAATCATTAGAACAATAATATCAATAGTCATAGAGATAATACAGAATGCATTTTATTGTATGTAACAGTGTATTTTTTGTATATTAAAATGTGGTGAACTATTTATAGATAGCCCTCATTACTATAATATTTTTCAAATTATATACATTGCAAATTTGTTTACAAAATAACATAAATATCACAATGATATTCAAATTTAAAGCATCAGTTGAACATGACAGACCCGGCGATGTATGCGACGAAAATAAATTGTTGTTAGTTTGTCCAAATAATAATATTTGACATATAATATAAAGATCTTTTTAACACCATTTATTAAAAAAAGTACTAATATTAACAAAAATTAAATTTACGTTAAAGTGTATCAAATGATACATCAAATTCGGCTTACGATCAGAAAAGTGTTTTTTTTTATTTATTTTATTGTTTTTTAAATATTTTTGGTCAAATTCAGTGTGTCACTCACTAGGATGACGCGTTTCGAACTCCATGACGAGTTCATCTTCAGACCCCTTTGTGACAAACTGATACACAATGGTACATCATCAGCTGTATATATATCTACAACTATGTCACACATTTCTAAAACTTTGTGAGCAAAAATAGATAAATATAAACTTTTTCCTAAAATAATATTTTTATTGTAGTTAAACTGGTTGAATATTATAGCACATACATAATTTGGTATCGTACAAGTTGAATTGGTTTTTGTAACATGTATTCTTACAAATATAGTGTTGCAGATACGAGTATGTGTGTACACTAGACCTGGCGTCAAAAAGTGATATAGCAAATTTGCAGGCTGATCGGACGGTGCCAACCCGTGCCCCAATGAGGTCAAAGGTCAACATTTTAAAAAACCACCAAAATACTCTTTTTATTGCATTTTAAAAATATTTTTTAAATTAAATTACTATAAATATAATGTTTTTATTTTTAATTTTCATTAATAGGGTTTATTAGTTTTATTTTAAGTCAGTGAAGATTTTGTATAGACTGGAAAGTCCTTACGGTAGCCCTCTACAATATGCAACAAGTACTGTTTATCCATACAAAAATTTTTTGTTTTCGTAGTTACAAAAGAGCTCAAATACTTTAATGTGAATAATTTTAATTCATCAATACTATCAACGCAATTATAGTCCTTTTCAAACTCAGACCATCTTTTTTTTATTTCTGAGTCTACATGTGCGTCAAAAAGGCAAAAAGGCAACTGTTTTTCCGATAAATACCACAGAATTCCAATAGCACCCTTTTTATACGTTGGTTAAATTTTAAGGGCCGAAGTTGATTTTGAATAAAACACAAACTATTTAGGAAATTATTGTCATTTCTTTTTATTATAATAATATTGGTATGGGTCAATTATGTAAGGAACAAACTATCGGCCAAATGGCCGCAGCGACCTCGGCGGCACACCTCCATCCGCTGAGGCATAATTAAGGTTATATGCCGTTAATGTGCAGAATTATCTTATCCTTTAGCTCTTGAAATGTTGCTGGCTTTTCGACGTACACCTTTTCTTTCAAATAACCCCAAAGAAAGAATTCCGTCAAATCACATGATCTTGGCGGCCAATTGACATCGCCACCACGTGAGATAACACGGCCATTGAATTTGTCGCGCAAAAGAGTCATTGTTTCGTTAGCTGTGTGGCAAGTGGCGCCGTCCTGTTGAAACCATATATCGTCCACATCCATATCTTCTAATTCGGGCCATAAAAAGTTCATTATCATCTCACGATAGCGAACACAATGCACAGTAACTACCTGACCGGCCTCATTTTGGAAAAAATACGTCCTGATAATGCCGCCAGCCCATAAACCGCACCAAACAGTCACTCTTTGTGGGTGCACTGGTTTGACGAATCCACTGAGGTGAAAATGTGCCTCATCACTGTTGCCAGTTCGAGCCACTATTCTGAGTCAATGCACCTTGTAAGCGTGTAAATGCAAGTCTTTATGCATAATGTTTATCAACAACGAGCGTGAGAGATGCAATTGTTGGGCACGACGACGAGTTGAGGTGGACGGCTCTTCAGCCACACTACCGCGAACAGCAGCAATATTTTCTGCAATACGAGCTGTACGCGGATGCACTGGTGGTTTCACATCTCCTATAGACCCGGTTTGCTCAAATTTTTGCACGATTTTTCCGATTGTACGCACATTTGAACGATTAAATTAACCGAAAAAATCAGGAAGTGCACGATATTCATTTTGATTTGAACGCCCATTTTCATAAAAAGCCTGAATAACTTTAAAGCGTTGCTCGATTGTGTATCTTTCCATGGTTTAAATCGAGTTAGTCTAAAATTGAGAAATGTCGAATGAAATGCAGAAAAGAACTTGACGTTTAGGTGTGGTTCACATTCAAAATCGGCCCTTACAATTTAACCACCCTTTATTTTTACAATCAAAACAACAAATAATCCTCTTTATAAGTTGCATATTTCTAGGTATTTGGACTGTAGAGACTTACTAAGAAAATTCAAATATTACGAATTCCATTCAACTGAATCGAAGAGATTTTAAAGTGTGCGTGAAAAATATAAATTTTTAGACAATAGATGGCCTTGTACATGAATCTTGGTTTGACGTCGATCCAGGTGCACGAAAAGTGAAATTGAGAATAATACCACCAAGAAATATAAATGCAAGTTGTATATGTTCTCTATAATTATGCCAAATGTGTATTTTTGCTATATATTCAATACAAAACCAGTTTACTTTTGACTTTGCAGCAGTTGTATCAAAAAATATAATAAACATATCGTAGACTGATTGAGCGACTGCCGCACCAGTTCCATCTTCAATGCTGTGGATAGCTATCAATTTTTCATTGTTCTCTGGCATCAGCACTATAGGCAAACGATCAACTTTATCTTTTCCAGCAATTGAGGGAAGTAACTTTACTTCCCAATGCAAAACTAATGTTTCAGGTATCTAAAAAACGTAATATAAAAGAAAAACTTATAACTTGGAAAATATTAAAAAATTACCTTGAATTTTTCAATAAATTCTTTGCCATGACACCGACGGTATTTTTTACGTTGTATAAGCTTGAGAGCGTCCACGTGAGCAAATTTAAATAAATTGTTATAGATGTTTCCGGGTCATCACAAATTTTTTGTTTTGCGACGACTCGGGAACGGAGATTTTATAATGTTTAATGACTTTTGGAGCACATATACTATGATCTGGAGTTAGGATTCTAGCTTTTTCCCAAAAAGACAATAACTTATAATATAAATGTATTTGATTCGCATTGTATACTACAGAGTTAATGAAAGTGATAACTAAATTACAAGTTATAAAAGATGTTTAATATTTTGTTTTATAAAATTTCTCATTAAAACATTTGATAAATTGCAAAAAACACTATTTTGGTGGTTTTTCAAAATTTTGACCTTTGACCTCATTGAGGCACGGGTTCGCACCATCCGATCAATCTGAAAATTTGCTACATCAATTTTGGCATCAAATCGCATATTTTAATCGCTACCCACATTTAAAATTCGAAAAAATAAAAAACCTCATATTAGCTGCACCAGGTCTAATATACACATAAACATTTTTTGAAAAACTACTGGCCAACTAGATCTTGTCATATCTAATCAGGAAATAGTTTGTATATAAAGATATGAGTGCGGATGTTTTCTCCAAGGCTCCAATGTCGATGTTGGGTGGTTTTACTGCGACATTTGCATCCACTTAGCTAGTTTTTATAAATATATCGAGATATCGAGCTGAAATTTGAAATGCAAACTTCTATCCTTACTTGGGGTCTACACCTGAGATAAGATATAAGATTTTTATATCAGCGAACGTCAAATTCAATCGCAGAGAGTATTATGCTACGTGTGGACCCTTAAATAGTTTTAGCGTTTGTATTTTAATAAATGTCAAGACACAGTTGTTACGACAATTCTCGTAACAACTATGTTATAATATGAGCTGTCAAAAATAGCACACACAATCATAACAATTAAAAGACGCCATCATTGAAAATGTAATTCTTGTGAAAAGTGTACAATTGTGAAATAAAATTACAGCCAAAAAACCAATTAAACTAATACTCTGTATTTGTTTACAAAAAAAATTAAAAAAACAAAAAGACTAACCACGCACACAATAAAAACTTCAAACGAACAACACAAGTTTACTGTACGAGAGTCAGTCAAAAATGAAATGTTATAAGATTAACATAAATACGTTATCCCCTTGTTTAAGATATAAACAAACATGAAGAAATGTCTTCTCTCATTCTGTCGACGTTTTTTCAGATATTATGCCAAACATTATTTCAGGTGGAGGCCCCGTGTTAAAGAGAAGGTTAAGTTCTAAGATGAGCAAACCGTTCAGAAATAACTCCCACCTCCCATACAAACTACCCCTTATTGTGGTTTGTCCCTACGATTACAGCCGCAGTCGACATGAAACAAAACAAACACCTCACATACAAACTCCCCTTTTTGGGGTTTCCGTCTTTCTGTCCCCGCGAGTTGAAGATAAATCCAGTTTAAATTTAGTATGCAAGCTTCTATCCCTCAAACCGAGGTTAAGTTCGAAGATGTGCAAAATTGGACAAAAACTACACCCACTACCCATACAAACTCCGCCGTTTTTGGGGTGTCCGTCTGCCTGTCCCCACGGTTACAGCAGAAGTTAAAGAGCTATCGACCTAAAATTTGGTATGCAAACTTCTGTTCTCTAATCGAAACAAATCAAACTCAGTATTTAACATTTCAGTAAAAAAATATTAACAAAAAATGTGAGGCTAAAAGAAACGTCCACCTCCCGCTGGTACGCACGATAACTTTCGAAAGACGAAACCAAATGTTTTGAAACTTTGCACAAGCTAATGTTTCCTTAAAACTTCTTACGGTATTGCAAATGGGCTACATGGCCACGCCCCTGCTGATACCTCCCATACAAATGTAACATACGGTACTCAAGTAATAATCGCCCCTATTCCCGTCGTCGTCATCGACGCAAAACAACGTCGTCTTGTAACTACGGTGTAAAATCGCTATTCTTGTAGTCGTTTTCGATAACTACCGACAACTATTGACACAAATTCTGTATTCTGTAAGGAAATGTGACGACGACGTTGAATCGAAACGACTGTGAAACTGTCGTCACAGGTTTTGGTAACGACTTGAAACAATTTTAAGGAATAATTTTAGTTTTTGTAAAGTTTAAAAAGTTTTGACGTCAAGAATGAAAATTTCGAGTAAAAGGATTTCGGAGAGGAACAGTTTCGTCCAATTTAAAAGGGGTAATGTAATAAAATTGAGAAAAAATTATTTGAACCGCCTTAAAGAGATACTAAAAAATCCTTTGCGGTTGTAGTAACTATTCTGGTCTTCTTTATTGGTTCGTAATTGGCTCCATCAACACATCCAAGAACTTCAGGTAATCATATTTTATTTAAAAAATCTAGATTTGCTCCCGATTTTTCATCATCCAATTGTATCCATTGTGGACAATTGACCTTTTGCATGCTTCCAGTGTTTCGACCAGAATCTTGCAACTACTAGCTGCAACAGTCCAATTTAAAATGCATTGCCTACACATAAGTAGTGAGACCCCTGTCCTAAGCACCTCAATGTTGCTGACAACATAATTATGACTGTAACAGATGTTGTCCTGAGTTCTCTTTTTATTATTTATTTCATCAAAACTAACAATAATAATAAATTCAATCGAGTCTATCTAATGTCACGGAAAGCCCAAATCATAATAATTTTATAGAATTCACATAGAAAACATAATAAGTTAATTTTAATTTTGATCGAAATTTAAATACAAAAATTTAAAAATCTTTTAAAATACCAATGTTTTAGAACAACTTTAAATAAATATGTTAAAACTAATGATACGACCCCAAATGGTTACATGGCCAGCCACTCTGGTACCTCCCATACAAATGTACAATTCTGCCCACTTTAGAAATCGAATAATAATATCAATATACCCAAAGCGATCGTGCCCAAATTCTGTACTTAGAAAAACTATAGCAGGATAAAGTTGTAGAGAAAAATCTGGAAGTCACGCCCCTTCTGGTACTTCCCATACTAACATTGCATTCCGGCAACTTTAGAATTTGAGTAATAATACACAGTGATAGCTTTTGGCATAAATTTTCGAAGACAAGGCCGGAGTGGACGGTTTCTCCCTAATTCGGATATGAGGAAACGAACTGCTTCAATAGTTTTACAATGACAGTTTCACACATATTCAGGTAACAATAGATATCTGTAATAGGAAATAGATATTCATATGTTTATATTTTTAAGTACTGAGCTTGAACAATAAACAATTATCGAAAATTTAAGCATTGCTTGCTAACGGTCATAGCAACCTATTTTTTGGTGGTCCATTACAGGTCGTTATAAACGATTTCTACGTCGATGCTATGTTCTCTATTACAACTAACTGAGCTATTTTAAAAAATAATAACTTTTTTTATGAACCCTATTGTTTATTGCATCTTTCGCCCAAATCTGTCAGTATGAGGCATTACTGTCCTGCAGTTGATTGTGTTGGGGACGTAATAGCATGTACGTATATTTTGAAGACAAGGACGACGATTGTCTTTAGGTCTTTGTTCCGGTATTATACCGTTTGTGCTCTGCCATAGCCCAAACGTTAAATGGATTGATTGAAAGACATTTGTGCGTTTTTTTTAAAACAAATTATTTTCATTTTAGTTTTGGTTTTTATTTAATAATAACGCGTAACATTTATATAATAATTATTTGTTATTCCTTTTTTGGGTTTGTATTATTATTGTTATTATTTTTGTCCTTTGTCTTTACTTTAAGTTTCTCAATTGTTGTTGTGTTTGCTTATTAAAGTTCACATTTGTTTTCTTATTTTGTATTCGAATGAATCATTTTTAATTATAATGCCATAATTTCTTAAATTTACTTTCATTTCTTAGATTTCATTTTTGTTAGGTTCTTTTTTTCTTTTGTGTGTTTGGGTGTGGCTCGTGTTCTTGACTAAAGTTTTTTTATTATTTGTTAAACAATAAAACATCATTATGTTGTATTAAGTCTGTAAAGTTTAATTTATACAAATTATTTAGTGTTGTCATAAGTAAGTCATATGTATGTCGTGGGTCTGTAGTTACCATGGACACGGAGTAAGTACACGAAAAGAAAGTGCCCGTACTCAGTAGTAACGGCATTAGTATGTTCCCCTATGGAGCTTCATTTTGTTTACAATTGCAATGGAAATTGTTTTATGCAGCCGCAGCACAATGCGGCTTGCTTTCCATTCTGCAACAAAATCGGAAAAATTTGAACGGCTTAAAAAACCACTATACAAATTTGTTTATTATGGTTTCAGTAGTACAAATATGGTCAAAATTTAAAATTCTATAAAATGTTTTTTTTTTTTTTAATTTTAAGTAAAATTATAAATTTTTTAGATGTTTCTGCAAATAATTAATGATAACTCAAAAAGGGTCAGTCTAAAATTATTAAAATAAACTTAGAAAAATTTAAATTATATGGGTATTTCCTAGCGTTGCGAATGCACGTTTTTTTCTTATTTTGTAGTTTTCTCGAAAAGTTGACATATTTTGAAGATTATGTTCATATTAAAAAATGTAGATTTTGGACAGTACTATAATATTTCTTTGATGAAACTTTATTAAATATGTTGTATTCAAAATTATGACTATCACAAAGTGCTTTACGGACACACACAATTTTCTAAAGCCACTTGAAGTGTCTATGAAAATTTGTAAAATTAAGCGAAATTTCTTATGTGATCAGTACATTTTTTTTTTTGTAAAAAAAAGAAGACTTGTTGGTGTTTTGTAAGCAACTTACTTCACATTTAAAATACTTTTATATTTTATACTCCTTCAATCTAAATGTGCATTGCGGACACACGCGTTTTTCATGGATAACACAGAGCGACAAAGAAAACAATGCCTGGGAAATTATATTATTTTTCTGGTAGAGACAAGAATCCGTTTTTCAAATTTGACAAAACTCTCCAAAATCTTGAGTTACGGGAAAAAAACCGGTTTTTCGTACCTTTACGCACTTATAAGCCATTAACGCGGGTAAATATGAACCGATTTCAAGTTTCTCAAATGATTTGGAAAGAAGAGACTTTCCAACTATATATATTGTTTATTTTGATTACAAAAATATAAAGTTAAAAATATACCAATTTTATATTATGCAATCGTTCGTCCTTTCGCTGGAAATACAAATATATATATTGCATTTCAATCGGCTCAGTAGTTTCGGAGATAATAAAAAAAATAAAAAATTGAAGCAAAAAATATATTTTTTAAGCGAAAATATCAAATTTTTTGTTTTAAAACAGTTGTCCGAGTTGTTCGTTTGGAATGTATAGAAGTGAAAATAATTTTACAAAAATAGGTCGGCCAACAGTCCAAATTCATTTTAGAATAAAATTTTCATAAACGTCCATCTTTCGCAAAATATTACTGAATTCAATAAAGTTACAAAAAAGATATGTATGTAAAACTATAAGGGTCAATTCGGTCATTTGAATGGGAGCTGCCAGAAGGGGTGTGAAAAATGTTATGGTTTTCTGAGGGTTTGTCTGTTATTGTAAAGTAATTAAACTGACCAAATTTATATGTACTCCAGCTTTCCGTTTGGAAGTTATTGGATATATATATTTTTTTTTTAGAAGGGGTGGGGCTATTCTGCCCCCCATTTTGAAAAACAATAGTACAAGTAAAATGTCACACAGATCAGTTAAGGTTTACTTGAGTTATCCTGCCCACCTGCCATCCAGTCAGCCAGACAGACGGACCTTTTTTTTTTGCCTAACAATTAGTTTCATTACATTGAAACTATAAATCGCATTAAAAACCATTGTATACATCATTTAAATATATTGTAAACATACATTTTTGAGTTATGACAACATAATGTCTCAAAATATTGACAATTTTATATAAAAATTTAAAAAAAAAAAAAAAATTATTCATAGAATTTAAAAATTTGACCATTTTTGTACTTACTTGGCCATGATGCATAAATTCTATACAATGATTATTCAGTCCCATTTTTGGTGTTGACCTGTGTTATAATTGAATTATAAGGTATGCATAAATCACCAAGGGCGTAGCCAGGTATGAGCAGGGGGGGCAGCTGAAAATCCCTAGTGGGTGATAGTGGATATTTTAAACTCTGAATCAATGAAATTAACTGATTTTTAAGTATGTAAATGTACCAAATTCAAATATCTTCCAGTTTTTCAATATAGTCTGCGAAAACCCCAAAAAATATTTGAAATTAAAGTCAAAAAATTTTTTTTCATCGACTTTGACACATTACAAAAAAATAACGGTAAGGAATTCAGAATAAAAAAAACGTTCATTCTGTGCACAATTTTGTTTAAAATAACACAAGAAAATTTTTTCGTTAGGTACTTAGTTTAAAATTTTTTTTTGTAAACATACTATTAACATGAAATGTATAAGTGTCTGCCCCCCCCCCCTACATTAGATCCTGGCTACGCCCTTGTAAATCACTGCTAAGGTGTGAGCAGGCTCACGCACAAATATCGATGGATTTGAACTAACCAACGAGAACATCCTGGGTGCGACGGATTGCCACCAGACTTTGAAGGCTTTTCACATTTTCAGATAAATCTAATTTGGTTGGATTACCAATAAAGTGAATCGACAACTTAAATTTATAGGTCAAATTTTAATAAATGTGAAACAAAATAAATAAGCGTTGGATTTTTCCGATAAATGGATAAATGTGAAGAGAACGCAAAACATCAAGGCATCTCGATATACAAGTATATATATACGTTTAGTGTGCCTTTGGCAAACTTACTCCATGTGCATGGGTGTGGCTGCGTAAACAGACACATAACAGATACATGTTGATTTTCCATTAGATATTAGCATTGTTTTGTCTTAGACATGTCTGACATTCTTCTTGTTTCCTTTTGCTGTTGTTTGGTTTTGCATTGGACTTTTGTTCTTGTAGTTTGGTGGTGTTACAAGTCATATTTACATATGTTTGTGAGATGTAATTGTACTATTTTTTTTGTAGATGTTGGTGTTCGCCTTTCAGTTAGTTAGTTCAATTTGGTTGTTGTTGCTGCTGCTTTGCTAAATTACATTAAAGATTTACACTTATGTTTAGTCGACCATTGTCTGTGAGTGTGTGGGTGTGTGTGATCGTGCATATGTTGGCCCGTCCTTTGGTTGCTGTACCTTATCAACCCAGCGGCGTATTTTCCAAGGCCTTTGTGAAAGAAGGCCATCTTAAGGTGTTACAAAGGCAAACACACATTCTTCCAAAAAGGGCATTCTGTCATGTGTGCAATTACATTTATGTATTTGGTTTTGTGGGTGCTGTGCTTGGTTATGATTTTAATATGCTATTGTCATGACATAAAGAGATATTACAAATGTTCTCTGTCATAAAGATTTTATTGCCCGCACCCACAGCGTTTTGGGTATGCATAATTTGATGCGAAAAAGTGTAACTCATTGATGATAAGCCCGTAGATATCATAAGACAAATTTCGCTTATGAATTTTTTAATGCGATGATTCAGTTGGCAGATCTTCTTTACACTGTCCATGTTGATTGCTGGTGAAAATTTCAAGTTTGACAGATATGTCTGTTATGTAAAGTGGAGACAGATGTTTACAAGAAATTTTCGTCTCCCATTCATGTAAAGGGTGCTTTTTAGTTTCAGCATAAATCTTATTAAAAATAAACAAGTTCACCATGGACATATTATGGGTGTTTTTTATAATTTGTATGGAACAATACGTTTAAAGACCTTTTAGCTTTTTTTTTTAAAGTGTGAAATAAAGACATTGCCTCCTCATTAAACGTAATGCTAAATTCAAATTAAATGAAAATGGCAGGCATGAAATTCATTCATCTAATTCATTTTTTCCGCCGCTGGTAATCATTTTATTCACTTGGCTATGTGCGACGCACATTGTGCGTATATGTTTATGTAAATGTTCAATTTTATTTATTACAAAAATTATCATCAACTGTTATATGTAAGTATATCTTTACCATTATGGCGAAAGTTTATATATCCAATTTTCATAATTTTGTATGGAAACCGATTCAAAGTTTTGAAACCTCATAAAGACATATGGGTAATTCCAGCTTTACGAATCTTACGATCGTACGATTCTATTGAAAAAAAAGCACATAAAAGTTAAACTTTTTTCTATATTATAAAATATTTTGAATAGCTCCCTACTAGCTCTACATTATGTAAAAAAGGCGTCATACTCAAAAATCTACAATCCAAGATATTAACAAAACACTGGCCTACGTTATGCTTCACGAAATAGAAGTGCGTTTTATGTTAGTTCTTGAAATTTCAAAACACTGCGTGTTGTTTAAGATTTTGTAAATGCAACTTAATTATTTCATAAAATAGACCAATAGCGCTTTAAAAATATATTTTTGTTGGGCAAATTTGTTCCTCTGGTTTTTAACCGCGAGGAAATAAAGACCTACGTTATGTTATTGACGTTATGTGACAAAATATCCCATAGCTGTGAAATGCCTAAAATGTTTATTCAAGCCATTGTTTTATTTGCGAAATTAGGGAATATTATAACGTTTATATGCCACTAATTGTTGTTCACGAATGTTACAATTCTGGACAATTCTGTGGAAATACCCATATGAGCTTTTACAGCAATTTAATAGACTTTCCACATTTCTTAGACATTTCATTCATTGCCATATTGTTCTAAAAGTCCCAATGGACATATCAAATAAGGAAAATCATTACTAAAAAAAGCGACATACCAACATTTGACACAACGGTAGAGATATAATAGTATGTTTTCCTGAAATCGATATCGATTGAAAGAACTAAATGATAAACTGAGAAAATCACAAAAAAAACCTGTTATGTTTTTATGTTCCGCGACACTCATGCGAGTACTACTTATTTGAATATGTATACGTTACATAAACTTAAAAACAAACGTAATTTCTCTTTGTACCCCATGAATGAAGTATGGGATTACTATAAATCATTACTAAAAAAAACGACATACCAACATTTGACACAACGGTAGAGATATAATAGTTTGTTTCCCTGAAATCGATATCGATTAAAAGAACTAAATAATAAACTTAGAAAATCACAAAAAAACCTGTTATGTTTTTATGTTCCGCGACACTCATGCGAGTACTACTTATTTGAATATGTATACGTTACATAAACTTAAAAAGAACGTAATTTCTCTTTGTACCCCATGAATAAAGTATGGGATTGCTATAAAATAGGAAGCGTTTTATAGAAAGCGGCGAATGCGAACGTCAGCTGTTTGAGACACTTTTACTAGACATACCGCTGTCGACAACATCGAGGGGGCCGCCGATGATAGAAATGTAGATGACCGAGATATCAATAGATCCCTGGATTTTTCGCAAGAGTCGCGTGTTCTAACCATCATGCTACAGCCGGCCCCTTTATCATGAATTACGTATGACACTTTTTATATTTACCCAAGTTTCACCTTAAAAATATACATTCTTATGCAGGCTTGTGTGTGTCTATAATTTATCCCGACATACATGTTACTGACCAATGACCAATTACAGCCAATGACAATTGACAATGTGTTAAAATTGAAGACAAAGACGAGAGTCTACATTTACGCTCAACTGCATTTAATGTTTGTTTACATGTAATTCCTGAAGATGATTCTCAAAGAGGATCGAAATATTGAAAAATAAATAAATTTTACCAAAACACTTGACCTCGAGCTTGATTTAAAAATAAGGAAAATGAAGATAACTAAGAAAGGTCGAATCTAAAGAACAAAACTAAACAATTGAATTATGTTACAATAGAAAGAACCAAAGATAGCTACATTACTTTTAATAAGTCAGAAAATAAGACGGAAAGCTTATTAAAATTTAAAAAAAGAATTTGATAAAAGATCTAATTACGATTTGGCATACCCGCAAAATTAAAGGCTCCACCTCCCTCACGCATGCCCCAATATAATTTTAAAGAGTACATTTTAATTGTTTTGTGAAGAAAAACTTTCTTTTGTAAAAGACGAGAGGGGGGTACACATTCTACCGTCATTGTCATTGTCGATATGTGACTACTGACGTAATCGAACGCTAATTTGGTATTTTCTTCGATTTATGTCTGTGATATGTCCAGTGATAATGTGTTAATGAAACGATGTCGATGCGAATATTTTAAGACATTATCTTAGAAAAAATATGTTGACAAGAGAAATTTGAGTGTGTTCTCTACACATTCCCTCTGAATATATATCTTGGGCTTCCGCCTAACCTACATGAATATTGCCTGTTCGGTGAAATTTACGGTTTTAATATTAAATGTACAGTTTCTAAATTCGGAAATCGCAACTCATGTAATTTAAGATATTAAAAGCAGTATGGATGAGAATGTGTATGGGAGATGACCGGAATGCAACAGTGGTGAGGTGTCATTGGATAGTAAACATAACATCTTCATTTACAACCCTTGCTAAAAGAAGTCTGGTTTTTTTTATAAAAGTACCCGTTTTATTCTTTGTTGTTTATAAATGACTTATCTTGTTATTGTTGTTTTTCGTTTTTTTAAGTCTAATGGGTGTGCAAGTTTCAGTATAGGGACGTGGGGAAGCGAGTGATATCTAAAGCGATCCTATGGATCTGATGTCTGGTGTTTGCTTAATACTCGAATTTGAAACCGATATAATCCAGTGCATTGTTTATGGTGATTGTGGTTCCATACACATTAAGTACAGAAAAAAAGACTTCTTTGTCTGTCGTCCATTGAAATGTGTTTTGAATTTTAGATTGATAAACATAATATAGATGAACAGGCGAGGGACACCAGAGCAAGGGGACGAAAGTGGAACATTGATATTGAATGTCTATTGCTTCTATTATCAGGTACTTTAATTAATGTGCTATGCCTTTAATTACTTAACAGGAATTAACGCGATAGAGAAACAAAGTGATCGAGCATCAACCGTGGCAAATGAAAAGAGCATTGCACGAAAGAGTGGTGTGGCAATTAAGAGGCTCCTCTTCTTTTCATTGTCCTGATCTTATTTGATTGAGTGGGTGTGTGTGTGTATGTCTGTTTGGTTTTCTAGAGTACATGTCGCTGGTATTCGTATTAAGTAAGTGCTGTTAATATACTCGCTAACGCACTCCTCTGACGAGGCGATAAGGTTAACTAACAGGTGGTTGACTACTGATGTGGTATTGGTAGGCAATTATGTGTGTATTGGCTGCTTTCTCTGATTGTGTACGTGAGTGTGATTTTATGTAAAGACGACCTTTCTTTTGGAAGACTTTTGATTTTAATTTCTGTTCATAAATCAGGGTCATGCCACATATTTCTATAGCTTTATGTTCTTAATCAATTACCTCCGTTTCTCGTTTGATTTATAACAAAAGATAATACGAAGAAACGAAACGAAAAGTAAGTAAGTAAGTAAGTAAATGCGAAAGGAGCAAGCAAAGCAACGACAAATCGTCGACTTTAAATAGTCAAAACATACATTTTCGTTGTTCTTCTCAATGGTACATTAAATGTTAATGCAATAAATTCTTAATTATTCATTGCTGCTGTTGCTTTTTTTAGGTTGTTGTTTTTGCTATTTGTTAGTAACATTGTTAACTATTTGCACCTAAGAATACTAAGTGTGTGCGTGCGAGTCCAGGGGCCCACACATACATTGTGGAGAGGGGAGAGAGAGTTCACGCTTGATTCGTTTTTGCTGCTTTGTACGGAGGCGGAAGTGGCCGCAATGCTAAACTTACGTGTGTCGTGCAAGAAGTGGCTTTCGGCGTAAAGCGTAATAAAAATGTGGCAATATTTATACGATTTAACCAGTTAAATCAGAACAAAGACCAAGGAGACCTCTGGGTATTAAACAATTTGATCATTTGTCCTGTTTTGTTTAATAGTTTGTTTTTTTTTTTGCATACTACAGAATCGTCGAATAACAAATAACGGTTTGATTTTGTTTAACAACTGAAAATAGTAAGTAATTAGACTAGTGATGTGTTGTATGTTAGCGCGTGTCAGTGAATCGGCAAGTGTTTTTATTTTGCTTTTTTAATGAAAGTTAGACGCTTTTGATATAAATATATTAATTACATAATTTTGTTGTTCTTGTGTTTGTCTTGTTTGATTTGTTAAAACATTTAGAATTAATAACGCTAAACCTTTGACACAATTTTTTTATATATTTATAGCATTTGTTTTTACTCATGTTCTAATGTTTATATACAGTGTTTGTGTGTATGTGTAGAAATTATGGCTTAGATATACTACGTACATTAGTATATTAATTACAATCTTACCCACAATGTTAACTTCGAACCCCGTTTATAATTTGTTAAATTTAATTCACTTATATGTTATTGTGTCTGTTTGAATGTGTGTATTAATGTGTGCGTATGTGTGTGTGTATGTGTGTGTATGAAATATAAATAGAGATAGATAGATTAATAGATAGAGAGGGAGAGAGATTTTTCTTGTTTTATTTAATATTACGTTGACTATTTATTTTCCTTGTCTCGTTTGTGGCAGTTTTTTTTTATATTATTATTAATTAACATTTATATATATAAATATATATAGTTGTTGTTGTTGTTGCTGCTGTTGTCTCACTTGTTAATGATCATTACTATTATCATTACAATAATAATCCTAGATGTACAAATAATTTAAATTTACATTTATTTCGTATTTGTCTTCCAATAAATACGTCTAATTATATTTTACAAATAAACACAATTTGTGGCATTTGTTTTGTTTCATTTTCACTTTCTTTTATCGAATAATTGAGAACACAAGTATAAAACTTAAAATATAATAACTACAAAAACCAACTTTCTTTGTAGGATAATACAAAAGTTTAGTTTTTTGACTAACTTCAAGTCGGTCGTTTTAGGTCTTTTTGTTTTCTTTCGAAAGGATATCGAGAAGGATTTGATTGACAAACCAAAATACTGTGGAACGAATAAGAAAAAAACGATTTTGTTACTAAATTGAACGTTTCATTTTTTTTTGTTTTATTTATCTAAAAACACAACCAATGAGAGCATATTATTGTAAAGTTATTTGTTTAATGATTTTTTTTTTAATTTCTCAGTAAAATGACTTTGTTGTTGTTGTAGTTGTTATTATTGTTTATGAAGACGTGAAAGAAAAAGTAAAACGAGTTATTATTTCACAAATGTGCCAAAGGATGTCTGGGACGGTTCAAGGAACTTTTGGAATAAAGGATGGGACACGGTTTCGGGTTTTGGAGGGTGAGTGTGTTATGGATTTCAGGGCGTCGGTAGTATGGGAATTTTAGATTGTTAGTATGTGTTTTTTTTTTGCTTGTTTCATTGTTTACACAGATTTGGTTTTTCTTTGCATTATTATTATTTCCGCTGATTGTCTAAAGTTAAAAACCTAAGGAAAAAAGTCGATAGAAAACGGATTTGTGAAAAAGCTCAACCAAAATGTTGTTGTTGTCATGCTGCGTTTCTGTTTAACGCCGCTTATCTTTAGGTGTCATTTGAATGTTATGAAATATTTACAATAGAGCTTCGATTGTTGACTTAGAGTGATAGTTTTCCAGTGGCGTCGGATATTGCAACATGCCATCTGTGAATGTATGCGTTTGTGCATGGGTGTATTTGTGTGTGTGAGTGTGTGTAGCATTGATATGCTTATCTAGGTAGCTTTATGTGAGGATGTGTATGGACATTTTTGTTGTTGCTATTGCATCAATTTCGAATTCAGCCTTTGCTTTATGTCATAGAATTAAAAAAGGACTTGTGGTGTAGTTGTCGTACCTAGATTAATATGGTGATTAGAGCAATTCCATGATTTGTGTTCTCTTATTTCCCTCTGGGGGTTTTTACTTAGTTTTTTCGGCTTGGAATTTAATTTGTTGCTTCTAGGTGTGTAAAATGTTTTGCTGGTGTAAAAACGTGTGTGATTTTCAGTAATCGTTTTTTTGGTTAACGTTTAACGGTTATTAAGCTCAGTGTTCAAGATCCGTAACAAACGCCAATCGGATGATTCGAACGGGTTGCGGTGTACACAGATCACCCCAAATGGGAACGTACATTTGAGAAATCGGAAACTCTATTTAGTGTGTCTTCATACTTTATCTTAGTACTGTCTGGGGTTGGTTTACTTCCTTTTAATTGCGTTTAGTTCTTGTTTTGTTATTGCAAAAATGTTGTTTATTTAATACTCTTCTTTACAATTTCTTTTTTTTATATTTTATCTCTAAATGTTATTAGTTATGTTATGCTTTGTTTTTATGTTTAATTTGTCATTTAATTTAAGTTCTTTAAAATCTAGTTGTTTTATTAAAAAAATGTTAACTTTTTGTCCACTTTACTTTTGCGCTTACACTTAGAAGGTAATTTTATTACTTATCTTTTTGTTGTTGTTCTTCGTCATTTTGTTTTGTGTTATGTTTTTTTAAAAAACTGAATTTATATCAATAGAAACACACAAACTGTTGCCTCTCGTCAAAGGACTGTGAAATGAAAAGAGGACAGACAGCAAATCATCACCATCGGCGTCGCTGATAGCAAAAATGTCCTTCACTGGCACATCCACTAGCACATGGGCTAAATCTAGGGCCACTCATCATACGCTCAGCCATTGAATGTGCTTGAAAGTTCTCTGCGGCTGATACTCAATTAGCATATAAATTGCTTAACTTTTGGACCAGCAGCCCTTGAGGAGCAGCGAATGACCGGTGGAGGAAGTTAACTAAACTATTTTAATGGATCCCATTTTAATGTGCGAGTGGTGTCGAATAAAATCGATTAGGAATTTTAATTAAACTTTGTCACTCGAAAATATACACATTTTCTGGGAGCATTGGCAGGGGACCACACTGACATCACTGACAGTGCTATTCAATTCCGTGGCTGTGTGAGGGGGACGCCTTTTCCATGGCAGTTTGCGTACAGGATGCACTTGCCGCAGTAACTATCAGTACCAGTGCTGAATGTTGTGGCACGTCATCTGAGCATTCAGTCTGGCTCGGTAGTTCGTGCCACCAACGAAGTGCAATGTTGTGGAGGAGGAGAAGCAGAGGCGAAAGGATTTGCGTGTTTGATTTTGCGAGGGGAATTCGAGTCTCATTGGTTTGAGTAATGCGCACACACATACCGGCACAATATATTTGTGTATACATATGTGTGTGTTTGCGTGTATCGGTATGTCTATAGAATTCGTTGATGTGCTTAAGCTTTGTTTGTTTGTTTTGTTTCAATAATATAATACTTAGCTAATTGTGAGCATGTGATTGTGGATCTGAGGAGGCGGTGTACGTGTATGTATGTGAGTACGTGGGAATGGGCGTGGTGGCGATGTGTATCTTGCTTTCAAACTGAGACTGAATGCGTCCTCTGTGCTCTTGTTTTGTGGTTTGTTTGTTTGTTTTTGATAAAGGAACTCGTTCATGTTTTAAAAAGAAACAATCTCTTTTATACACATTACACCATATCGAAATCGCATGCAAGAACCATTGCTGGGAAATTATCTCAAAATCTAGTTTACGCACAATCACAAAACGATATAGATGCTCGTAAAGTGTGCCCCTTACTAGTCGTATGAGTGAGAGCATTACATTTGCAATGATGCTCTCTAAACATATCGAATTTGGGCCGTTGATCGTGTGAATTTATTTCGTTACTCATGATTACTCATGGTTCTGGCATCCGCTGGTGTTGGTGAGGATGTGTGTTAGAGATTATAGTTCTGGAGATTTCTTTTGAGATGTAGTTGTATTAGTTAAAACTATTCCTAGTCTGCATTATCAAATTCTATTTTGATCACTTGCTCTCCTATGCCGAATTCAAATGTTGTAGTAGTATTGTGTGATTCCGCGTTCACCTCTACAATGACAGCTGGATATTATCCGCGATCGTCATCGCGAGCGGCGAACAGGGTTCGCAGAGACCTGATGATAATATTCCACCAGCCCTCTGCGAACCCAACTGGACGCTATAAACTGTTCTCACTCCCCATCTTTAGCAGTTCGAATTTCTTTTTGGCAATTTTTGAATATAGAATATCTATTGGCTGTGATTGATCGTACAAACTGGGCGCTTGCAAAATAATCCAGGCCGTACCCACCACACAGGAGATGGTGAATATCCACAGGAACAAGCGATCTAGTACCATAGCAACATACTTCCAGTCCTCTTCGACCTGAAAAGAAGAATAAAAATGACACAACACTTTAATTAAACAACGAGAAGAACAATAATGCAGGTTACAGTAAGTCTTTTTAATCTTCATTCTCTAGCTTTTGTGTGAAGCACTTCAGTGTAGCCCGAATAACATTTTTAATACAAAATGTTCTAGTTATATTTGATAGCTTAAGGAATTTGCAATGAACCACAGGTATTTTATCGGTGGTGTAAGTGAGATGTACACGGTTGTCGCACAAATTTTGGTTCGATCGTTTGGTTGTGGTCAACGCATGTTGTATTAGCTGATCTCATACTCTACGTCCTTCACTGGGCTTTAGATCAGCTCTAAATTCAAAGGCGCATGTAAAATTATAGAAATAATCAAAGACCACGTTTTGGCTCCTTCTTCTATCGTCAATAATTGGCGTGAGTTCCTAACATGCACTGCCTTCATGTTCATCTCATGCCTTGTACGCTGTTGCATAGCATATAGATTACTCTCTGCATTGAACTATTACAAAGGTTTAATATAATTGTATGGAGGTTTCTAACAATCAACGCGTATTAAAATTGTTTACGATAGGCGGACCTATATTTTATTGAATATATATTGAACATTATGCGTACGTAACGAGTGGAGTGGCTAGACAGTTGCTGGGTTCGCCCGAGTTTTCGTTTCATCTGAACTGTAAGGCGGGTTGTAAAAATAATTCGTTTCAATATCAACTCGCTTTTACCCGCATATAACTTAATACTCAATTTCATGTAGCATTTGTTTTTTCATCACATATGTAAGTTTGATATCATATGGGGTGTGGTATAGATGGGTTGACATCAAAATAAATTTAAATAAAAGTTCCAAAATAATGGCACTACTCCTTTCTCAGGGAGATGGAGATCTACATATTGCAGATTTGAAATGTTTATTTTGACAAAACGGAGGTGACAAAATTTGCTTCCAACCCGTTCATATATTAACGATCATACTTACACTTTCAAATTTATCCTTGTTTTTCATGTGCTGAGCTATAAATCGGGATCCTTCGATTGTTTTTTCCATTTCACCCATGTATGATTTATCGAACGTTGGACTCAGATCGGCCTGGCAGCAGCTGGGACTTAGATCGCCATTCACGGTAGTCGGACTGAAGAGATCATCATCGGCGCCTGGTAATGGCAGTGCAGAAGGCAAGGGTGGATCTCCAAAACAAGGGGATATACCAGCAGTGCCGCCGAATTCACCAAACCGTTGTGCCGGCATTGCTGCAGACATATAAAAAAATTAACTACAGTTAAACATCGACGAAGGTATTCAAATTTAAAGGGTTTAAAGGATTTTGTTACAATACATCTAAGCTTTAAGCTTTTACAATGAGACATAATTCGACGCTTGGAGACACAATTACATAGGGTAATTGCATACACCAAATTATCATTTATTGAGAATATCTTTTTTTTAAATACAATGGTAGCAATAATTTTTTTACTTGATTGCATATTTTTTACATTGAGAATCCCAAAATAGACAAATTACTTTGACACGTGAGGATAGGGCTTTTCTTCTCTTATCAGCATTTGTCTTGCCTGTAAAACTCTTTCAATAAACCGTTATGGAAAATGTTTTTATACGGAAATCTTTGCCAGTTTTTCCAAAAAAATCCCGAGCTCGAACAAAACCCATTTCCCTTGTATTTTACAAGCAAAGGCAAGCCGCCCATAAAATTTCTACAAAGATACCAGAAATATAACTTTGTCCTTTAGCAAATGGGTGGATATTGATTTGGTTTAATCCTAATCGTCAATTCAAGTTGTTATAGGCTTTAATAAAAACAAACTGAAATAAATAAAATGTTTATTTACTTCAAGAACTGCAAATATTGCTCAACTTTCGCACTTTTAATTTTTTCTCCCATATATTTGTATTATTTGAATGCTGAATATGTGCCTATGCTAGGTTTTTTCAACGACTTACTTGAGTGTATTTATCTTTTCCTAAGAGGTACTTAGAAAAAGAAAAGACCAAAAAGTACTCTTATTGGATCAAAAATTACAATTTATTGTTCTAAAAAGTACTTATATTGTATAAAAAGTACAATTTATAACCTTACAAGTTACTTGTTGTACCATTAAATACTTTTATAATACCAGAAAGTAATATTTTGTATCAACAATTATTTTTATTTTGAAGTTCTGTTGTACAAAAAAGCAGGAATTACAATGGATTTTTCGTAATTACATCATTTTCTTTACATTTTTGTTTGCCAACTTTTAATCGGAGCAAATCGTCTGACTTCGAATACTTGAAATTTGTCACGCTTGTTATTACATTCCCCGAATGCTAAAAAGGAGGTTTTTTTTCTTGGGAAAAAGTATAATAATTTCTTGGAAACTCATTTTCCTGTATGTAAAATATTCATTCTAAACTTTGAGTTACCACTTATTCTGGTGCAGCTAATGCTTTTAGTAGTGATTCGTACCATGTTCACCCCTATATCTCCGTTGCCATTTTCATAGCTTCGGTCTTATACCGTGGTTATGTCATAAAATCAAAATACATGCCATTGATACATTTTTTGACCCTGTTTGCAATTTTTTACCTCCTAAGGGTAGAAATTTCCAGAAAAAACGAATTTCAAGGATCTAGCTTTAGCCGTTTTGGGTTGGGGTAGTGATCAGTCTCATATAATCGACTAGCTGACCGGGCAGACTTCGTCCTGCCTAAAGAAGTATTGACTGAAATTTAACTTTTTTTGGTTGGAATAAATCTTCGGGTTGTGTTAGTTTCTTTAGATATTCGCATCGAAATTTAACAAAAATTTTGAGGTATATTAAAATATAATATAGTTTTAATGACAGATATTTATTGTAATGCTTTTGATAATAGAGTATGTATGGAAGAACCAAAGAAGTGTACATATTTTAATAAGTGGGTCAGGTGTTCATGCGAAAAATTTGGATTTTTCAAATTTGAATAGACTGTCCCTCAGATTTATTGAATGTCATTGCAAATTTTAACCGAACTGGAAACTGTTTTCATTTATATCTAACGGCAAATCCGTGGGTATCATTGTTATACATAGTAGCAACCCTTCGGTTCCCTTATATTTTCTGGGTAAATTAATTTAAGAAGGATAACTCAATCATGTATTGCATCTTAAATCCTATAATACGCGATCAAGGGGTTTCAACGATTTTTTTGTGTGTCATAGCACTCTCATTCCTCATTATGATTTGACATGTTTGCAACATTTTTTAACTTGATAACTCATGTGCGGTTCTCGGAAAAATTAAATTTTTTGCTCTATTCTGCAACATCCAAAACAGCTGCGCAATACAGGAGGATGCAATAGCCAACGCGATCAAACATTTTGCAAAATCAACAATATCAAAACCCATTGGTGCAATAAGGAAATAAAATCCTCCACACTCATTCGTAACTGCTAATATTACACTGTTGTATGACGTTCGTCGATCTAAATGTAATAGAATGCAGATTTGAAAAATGTTTAAATTCGTGATTATTCGATTTTTTCTGCCGTAGATCTCAGTTACATACACCACTGGTATAAAAAATTGCATATCGAATATAAAGACGAATAGTGCTGCAGCCCTTCAGATATTGCTTTTGGGAAACATAATTTGGCAGGTCTACCCCTTATGCTTGATCACGAATATTGGTGTTTATTCCACATCCTATTTCAAATCCCCCCTTTTTCTTTAGAATACGTATATTAACCTTAATTGAATCCACAATAAATTCCATTACCATTCGCAAAATTACGTCCTACGGACGGAGCCACGCCTAATGATCTAGGCCATAAGATATTGCACTTTTACAAATTAGGTCCTATGAGTAGGGCTATTCCTACTAATCTAGTACTTCAGATACCGCACTTTAACAAATTAGCTCCTGGGGGCGGGATCACGCCTTATAATCTAATCCTGCCAGTTTTTGACCTGATAATATTGCATCCACGCCTGATTTAAAGTCACTTATTTTAGTAGTACGCCAGATATTGCATTTTTGTTAATGGGGTGGAATGGATTGGCCTCACCTCAGAGACATCAGTTAAATGCTGTAGCATCCACTGAGTTTCAAACAAACTCAATTTAAATCTTGTATACATAAATATACCATTTGTCTGTGTCATTTGAAAATTCAAATATTGACAAATTTAATATTGACATACTATTTAAATTTACACAATTTAAAACTTTTGAACATTTTTTGTATGGGAAAATCGAAAATCGACTCAATAAATGGACCACATGATTCAAATGCAATGTTTAAGTAACCTATAACCATCCTCGAAAGATTGCCTCTCTATTGATGCCGGTTTGTAGCACATCGGTTGGGTGTTTTTGAAGTCTATAGCGGTCATACGTGGAAACAAATGTTCACTTTTATATATATAGATTTTTTGATTTCAAATTTCAACAGTTATCTTTTTAATTGTGTCACAACTAATTATTTGTCATTCGTAAGTTGTTATTTGTCATACAAATAAAAATACAAATACATTTTTTTTGTGCTGAAAAGAAATAAGAGAATAAGAAAATTTTACATACATGTATATGTAGTAGGAAAGTAAGAGTGACACTTATTTTTAAAAATTTTGATTTTCAACTGAAGTCGGCTAAACACAAAAAAATGGACTTAAACTCCCAAAACCTAAAACTTTGAGCTAGATGCGCCACGGTTTAAACTGACGAAAAATAACTATACAAAGTGACACTGACACTAAAAATACCTCCCCACACGCTCATAGGCACCTACGTATTTGTTGTTGTTTTTTTTTATATGGACAAAATCACATGTTGACATGAAAAATCATAAATCACAAACGCGTCGTCCGATTTCGTGACTTTAGATAAACCATCTACACGACCATAAAAATTTGATCGAATTCGGTTTGACCGTTCGTGAGTTATAAAGTCACAACACACTTGCAACAATTTTTTATATATATAGATATAACGATTTTTTCAAAACGAGCCTGACATTTCCAAGCGAGACGTAATCCTTCCTGCACCAGTAACTTACTTACTTACTTAGCTGGTACTTCTATGCAATCCCAGTGGATTATATACCGCACGTAGAAAAATATTATAAGCGCCTCGATCTTCTGCGCTTCTTCTCCAGTTAGTCACACCGAGTTCTGTAAGGTTCTCAGTAACCTGGTCTTTCCAACGGAGTTTTGGTCGCCCTCTTCTGCGCCGTCCATCGAGTTCATTGTCGAAGACTTTTCGAGCTGGAGCATTTTCATCCATGCGTACAACATGACCTAGCCAGCGCAGCCGTTGCACCTTAATGCGTTTGACCTCGTCAATGTCAGTGTACAGCTCGTACAGCTCATGATTCATACGACGCCGATACTCTCCGTTAACGATGATGGGCCCATATATTTTACGGAGTATTTTTCTCTCGAATACCGCCAGAACCGATTCATCCGCTTGTGTCATAACCCAGGATTCTGAGCCATACATTAAGACAGGTAGAACCAGTATCTGGTATAGCTGGAGTTTTGTTCGTCGAGAGAGGGCTTTGTCATTGAATCGCTTGCTTAGTCCGTAGTAGCATTTATTTGCAAGCAGGATTCTTCTCCGGATTTCTAGGCTGACATTATTTGCTTTATTGATGGCGGATCCTAGGTAGACAAAGTTATCTACCACCTCGAAATTATAGTTGTCAACGTTCACGCAGTTTCCCAAACGAGTAGATTCTTTGTTCGTTGAAACTAATAACTTCGTTTTGTCCTCGTTCACCGTTAGGCCCATTTTCGCTGATTCCTTCTGTATACCTGAGAAGGCTGCAGTCACATCCCGCAGTTTTCGACCGATGATGTCTACGTCATCAGCGTACGCGAGTAGCATGTGGCTTTTGTTGAATATAGTGCCACTCGTGTTTACTGCAGCTTTTCTCATTATCATCTCCATCACAATGTTGAAGAGATCGCACGATAGGCCGTCGCCTTGTTTTAGGCCTCGTCTGGTATAGAATGGCTCCGTAAGGTCCTTGCCAATCTTCACTGAAGACTTCGTGTCAGTCAGCGTCATTCCGCAAAGACGTATCAGCTTCGCTGGAATACCAAACTCAGCCATTGCATCGAGTAATTTCTGCCGTATCGGGCTGTCGAAGGCAGCTTTATAGTCGACAGAAAGATTGTACGTGTCGATCTGTTTCTCTTGGGTCTTTTCCAGGATTTGCCGAAGTGTGAAAATCTGGTCAGTTGTTGATTTTCCGGGTCTAAAGCCACACTGATAAGGCCCGATCAGGTTGGATAACACTGGCTTTAGTCTTTCACATAGCACACTCGACAGGACCTTATATGCGATGGGTAGAAGGCTGATCCCGCGGTAGTTGGAGCACACACTTGGATCACCTTTTTTCAGCACAGGACATAATACGCTTACATTCCAATCGTCGGGCATGCACTCTTTAAGCCAAACCGTGCGCAGGAGCTGGTGCATGCTCGTTATCAGCTCCTCGCCACCGGACTTGAAGAGCTCTGCGGGCAGACCGTCGGCACCGGCTGCTTTGTTGTTTTTCAGCCGCGATATTGCTCTTCTTACCTCGGCTTGACTTGGTGGTGGGCAATCTAAGCCGTCGTCGACAATTGGCGTGATAACTTCACGTGCGCTGCCTTCTGGAACCAGCAGTTGCTGGAAGTGTTCTCTCCATATGTGCAGCACACTCTGCGTATCCGTGACCAGATTTCCATCACTGTCCTTACAGGTGGGGAGGCCATTACCGTATCCATTTGTTCTTATTTTTTGGTAAAATTTTCGGGCCTCACCTCTATCCCTGTATCGCTCTATATCCTCGTTCTCCCGTTCCTTCATCTGACGTTTTTTTCGCCTAAATAGCTGTCTCGCCCGTTTAGCTTTCTCCTTATGCCGTTCCCTAACAGCACGGGTCGCAATTGGCTGTAGCGTTGCCCTATAAGCAGCATCCAGTTCCTCAGACGCTATGCGACATTCTTCATCGTACCAGGATTCGTCTGAGCTCCGCTTTTCATATCCTAGCACGGTTGTTGCGGCGGTTGCCATGGAATGCGCAATATGCTGCCACTGTGTATCGGGAACGTCAGAAGTAGAGGCGTTGTGTCGTAAAAGTTGGGAGAGCTGGTTGGAGTAGGCAGTAGCTATCTCTGGGGTTTGCAGCTTCGCGATGTCCAGCTTTCTTTGTGTTTGGTTACGTGCGTTTTTCGCTCTGCTCAATCTTGTGCGCACCTTGGCTGCAACCAGGTAATGATCCGAGCCAATATTAGCACCACGAATCACACGCACGTCCATGACACTAGATGCATGTCTGCCATCGATTACCACATGATCTGCACCAGTAACATATGTAGCAAATCTCGTCTTAATAACTCTTACGGCTCGTGAAATATGACCGATTGAAATTTCGGTTTGTGTGGGCGGTGACTCATTGTCTTACTTTGTTTTCATGTACTTTCCCAGCAAACCATTTTCTCCGAATTCGGTCAGATGTCTGACAGAAAGTCTGCACAAGTTCCCGATTCTGATGCCGAATTCTGTCAGCATTCTGTCCGAAAGTTGTATGGGTGGTTGACAAGAATTCGGACCGAAATGTCTGGGGAAATTCGGAAACTTTTGCGGACTTTTCGGTCAGAATTCGGACAGATATCTGAAGGAAATTTAGAAACTAGTTTTCTTTTGTTGTTGTTGTTTGTGAGAGAAAACAAAACAAAAAATGCCCTAGCGACAGGTTTCTCTTACGGGAAGAAGAAGAACAAAAAACACCCTTTAGAGAATGTGCAGACAAAATCGTTTAAAGTGTATAAAAATTCAGAAAACGTGCAGAATTTGCGGACAAAATTCGGAAGAGTGTGCAGAAAAACTCGGTCTTATTTCTGAAAGCATTTATGACGATATCGTTCGTTTTCGGCAAATTTATTTGGACCATATAACTACAATAATTTCCTCATATATACCAAATATGTGCTAATAAAGGTATGTTCATTTGAACGCCTATAACTCATTAACAACTACACCCAGCAAACCAAAAGTTCCGACGTGTCGGACATCAGATATTTCTCTTACATTTAATCAGAAAATTTGCCGAAAATGAACGATATCGTCAAAAATGCCTTCAGAAATAAAGCCGAGTTTTTCTACACACTTTTCCGAATTTTGTGCGTCAAGTCTGCACGTTCTCTAAATTTTAATACTCATTAAACGATTTTGTCTGCACATTCTCGAAAGGGAGTTATTTGTTCTTCTTCTTCCCACAAGAGAAACCTGTCGCTATTGGAATGTGCAAGGCACTTGACAAACAACAATAACAAAAGAAAACCAGTTTAGGAATTTCTAAAACGGGTTTTTTTGTTGTTGTTTGTCAAGTGCGTTGCGCATTCCAATGTGAGTTTTTCATCCCTTTTATCAGTTAAAATTGTGCAATCAATAGATAAAGACGTCACGTCGCGAAAAGTGTATAAAAAATTTAAAGGTAAATTAAGAAAAAAAATTCAGTCTCGTCAGGCAATTAGAAAAAAAGTCAAGAAATATACTAAAAACTATTGGCAGAAATTTGTGAAATTTGTTTTTTTATTGTTATTGAAAATAAATAAAACAAAAAATATTTTTTGAATTTTTGTATAAATGGAATTAATAAAAAAACCAGAAGAATAACAGAAATCTCTGACGAAATTCCGAAATTCTCACGAATTTTCGTAAAAAATTTCCGTATACTGTCAGATATTTCTGACAATTTTCGGATTATTTGCCAGAGTTACTTCAGAAAAATCCAAAGTCCCTTCGAAATTTTTCGAAATTTCCCTCAGATATCTGACCGAATTCTGACCGAAAAGTCCGCACAAGTTTCCGAATTTCCCAGACATTTCGGTCCGACTTCTTGTCAACCACCCATACAACTTTCGGACAGAATGCTGACAGAATTCGGCATCAGAATCGGCAACTTGTGCAGACTTTCTGTCCGACATCTGACCGAGAGAAAATGGTTTGCTGGGCACATACACCGAATTTAAAAAAACCTTGATATTGACGATAGTTTTCATAGGAAATTTACAGAAACAAAATCGGCTCACGCATTACAGAGAACATCAATCACCGACACAATACAACTTATTTTTCTATATACTATAGATTATTACTTATAAGTGAAATGAAACATATTTATCACCACCTACAGCGCTAACTGTTGATAATGTTCCACTTTCCTAAATCTTTGCGATACAATTACGAACAAACCCGCAGAATGAAGTATCCAGTTTGGTACAGCCGTTATCAAGTTTAAAGCATCCGAACAAACCACGATTCATTTTTGTATATGCAGATGTGTTAAAATTGTCTGAAAAGTCAGAGCAAAGTGTGTAGTGTAAAAACCAGCTGAATGTGTAAGTTCACAAAAGGTAAAATTTCCGCATATTTCAATAGAAATATAATGAGAAAGCTCCAAATTCTACACATAAATTAAGTTGAGAGAGCCACTATCTTGAAATTCAGTTGGGTTAATACAGCAAATAATAATCGAAAGGAGATGAATAATAAGACATAGGAAAACAACCGAGACTGCCTTCTAGAGTGGAAACGGAAATGCGAGTAATATATTTCCCACATCCGACAACTATAATGACACGAGACTTATATATTCTAAACACATAAGTTCACACGGCCTCTTTGTCTCCTGAGAGCAACCACATCTGCTGGGGATGTATGCGACAGTATTTCATTTTAAACCGGATCTCTTGTCAGCGTGTGCATAGATTTATCATTTTTGTACACGGGATTAGACAAAAACGTAAAAAGGCTTTATTTTTCAATTTGTTTCTTTTTGCCGTTATTTTCCTTAAACCATCTTTCGTTAATATTATTGTTCTAGCATACGTACTTACTTTTACATGCAGGTGCAACTTTTACCTTTATGATAATTCCCATTGATAAACTCTCGGAATAGTACTCCGTAAATATGGTAGAGAATCTTAACTTTGTCCAGGTGTTTCCGAACTCTCGCTGTTATAGCATTACAGATACACACTAAGCAACAGTTAGCCTTCATACAATGTTTACATATTTGATATAGAAAGTGCCATTCACTCTTTTTAACCACTTTCAATTTCTGTTCGTTTACGTCTACAATACACAGTAGTTCCTTTTCGGTTTTTAATAATAGTTTTGTAACGGATAATGGTATCTAGATGAAACTTTAAATGGTTAAATGTGAGGTGTTTTCGAGATGATTTCGGATCCCTACGGGGTGCGGGGCCATTGCGTGAACATCCAAAGTTGTCAACCTTAGGTGTTTCAAAATCTCAAATGTTCAGGGAAAATGCATTTATGAACCGATTTAAAAGATTTTTTGCATTTAGAAAGTGCTTTAAAAACCTTCAAAAAAACATGCTTGCACGTTTATGTTATCTCATTTAGGTCAAGAGATATTTGAAAAAATTGTGTCATACTTGGACGAGGTTAATTTAGTATTTTTAAGATTGTGAGCTCAGTTTTTCTTGGATTGTACAAATCTTTATACCGAAAGAACATAACACTTCGAGTCCTTCATTGCATTTCATTTGTATGTATATTGGGGGGCCCTTAGTGAATTTAATGTCTCACTCCCTAGAAATATGTGAATAGGAAAAAAAAACAAGAAATATAAAGTTTTGGGTCAATCTAATAAAATTTAGATGCGGCTTAAAGCGATTGAAATCTTGAAAAACCAAGATTTTTTGCCTCTTTTATTTTGTTGGAACCTGAATACCATAATACCATCTTCATTGCCAAATTTACATTTTTAATAAATTCTGTGGCTTAATAAAAATCGGCATACCAATAATAAAGTTATAAATTAAAGTAGCTGCCAAACTCGATTTTAAAAACAAACACGCGTTTCACACATGAAAGCGTGCACTTTCTGAATCTATAGCGAACATTAGGGTGTCCTTATAAAATAGTGGCTACAGACTTCTTCAAAGTTACAAAAAAGTGCAAAAATCCGAAAAGTTTGAGACTGAGGCCCTATAAAGAATGTCTCAAAAAAATAAGCAAAAAAAACCTAACAAATCGACAGCGAGGCGGTTAGTATGTTGGTGGCGATCGCACCGACGTCGTATTCTTCTTCGTAATATTTTTGTTTGTGTTTCTTCGTTGTCGTGCTTAACCACCACCACAGAAAAAGCTCACACAACAAAGATTAATTTTGTTGGTCATGGTTTTTTGATGCGGTGGCAAACTATCCCGGTAAAAGAAAACAATATATATAACAAAAGGCACAAAAATATCCAAGCAGTTTGTTACCGCAGCCGCATAAACAGCGAGTACACCAGTAGTGCCGAAAACTCCTATCGCCGTAGATCACTGGTACCTACTTACATATTTTACAAACGTTTTCCTCTATACAAAATAATATAACAGTATATAGTTGTAGGTACCAAGCAAGCTAACCATACCAATAGCATTGATCCACTTGTATGGGAGGTATCAAACAGTTCTTAATGCAACAGTCGATAATATAATGTACAATGTTAAAGTAAGAGCGGATGGGCCGACAACTTGTCTAAAAACATAGTTTACTTTAAAAAGTTGTATTGTTTCTGTTTTTGAGTAAGAATATTGAAACTCTAATTGAAGTGTAGAAATTAAAGGGGTAGCAATGGCGCACAGTGACTTGAAATTCAATTTCATTGGCCAAAAGTTCAATATTGTGCTATCACTGATTTCCAAAATTTTAATGTTATTATTATTAGTATTTAAAGACGTGGCATGCTGTTGAAAACAAATATTTTGTGTTATTTTAGAAAAAATGTGATTTTTTGTTAATCTGAACAGAAAGAAATTATCATTGCTCGCAAATTGTAACGGCTTATTATATTGGTAGCAGTGATCCCAGGTAAGAAACTACTTGGGTAATTTAGTGAATTTTGTTTTTATTTTGTTTTCTTTTCCTTGGATAGTTTGACAACGCATTGAAAAAACAAGAACAAAAAAATGACTCTTTGTTGTTTGGTGGTTTGAAGAAACACAAAAAAATATGCCGAATAAGAATACACTGTTGTCGATCGCCACCAACACACATACTAATCGTCTCGTTGTCGATATGTAATGTTTTTTTTTGTAGTGTAAGGTTTCAAAAAAATTTTGTCTCGAGTTTTCGATTTTTCCTGACTTAAAAACAAAAAGAGGAGACGCTATTTTTCATTAAAAAAAAAACATAAACATAATCCGCTCCAAAAAAATTGTTTCTAATTTTTTTTTCTTAATCAGAAACCCGTCCTTTTTCATAAAAAATAATTATATCCAAAGACCAAAGTGAATGTAATCTAGTGTTATCTATTAATAGTACATAAACCCTAAGGAAACCGACACCTTATATACAAAAAAACCCAATTTGGAAAAAAATATTTCTCCAACAAATTCTACACGTTCAATTTAATTATATTGCATAAAAATATTAGAAAAACCATCGAAAACCCGTAACCCTTGCCACATCCTTTCTGGTACAATTTGGAAAATTAATATTTCCCAGTAAACGTTTACTGAATGTAAATTTACGAATAAGAAACAAACACCTCATATATAATAGCCAAGTTGTGGAAAATGAATACATGTTTGTGAAATTCTGGTCATTAACACGCTTTCTATTTTTAGACTCACATAACGGCATCTACTGTTTATAGACGCATGCGGACGTCAGCTGTTTGACTATCGACCACATCGGCCCAATGATATTTGTTGGCGCGTGAAATTTGCCTGTCACAAGTGTTGCTCTTACCTGGTATACCGTAGTCGCCACTGAATCGTTTTGTGTCATAATTAACGAATTTATCGATATCAGGTGGCAGATGGAAGATATCTGTCAGAACTTCTTGCGGTTGATCATCGTCGTCGTCGTTCGGATCTTCTTTTTTAGGACGTTCAATGCATAGCAATTTCGGTAGAATTTCAATGAAGACGCGCTGGACCCAAGGCGCCATGCGATGTGTCACCGGTGATCTGTAAGTGGGGATAAAGTAAACACAATTGATATTCATTTCCATTGCGGGTAACTTCGACAGTAGACATGCGCGTCGCTGCTGCAATTTACCTGAAGTTTACATTAAGCACCGCGATAGTAACAACAACCGACAACGTAACCAACATCATGGTAAAGAGTAGATATTTGCCCAATAGAGGCACCGTTAATGAGGTGGGCGGGATGATTTCCGCGAGCAGTAAAAAAAACACAGTCAGCGATAGTAGAATGCTTATACACAATGAAATTTTTTCTCCCGAGTCACTGGGTAAGTAGAAGACCAAGACGGATAAGAACGATATTCCCACGCAGGGTATAATAAGATTGACTGTATAAAACAGTGTTTTCCTGCGTAGCGTTAGATTGAACACTATATCTAAGTACGGTTCCTCGCAGCAGCTGTAGAACTTTTCATTCCGGACGGCGGGTACGCGCATAATGTCCCACTCAACCGATATATAGTAATCCTGAAGATCAATGCCCACTTCAATATTATCGGAATCTGGCGTTTGTTTAAGATGTCTTAAATCAACCTGGAACGAAAGGTGTTACATGCTGGGATCAACATAATAATTATAGAGATGATATTTGCAATCGTCGACAGCGACATCCCTTTCAAATTCACATAATTATTTTTACTATGTTTTGATTTGGTGTCATTAAGTCAACAATGCTGATAGATTTTCGTATTTATAATATTTTACTGTCATAAGATTTTCTTGAAAATGTTTTTATATAATACTGGTATGCTGAAGGATGCAAATGCATTTAATTCTTTTGTGCTCCACTGAAATTGTATTTTATTTATGATTTGTTCTAAATATAAACAGTTTTGAAAGTATTAATAACTAAACATAAGCCTTATAAAAATATGTTTAGCATTGAAATAAACGGCGGAAATTAATTTTCATCTGCATAGTCTAAGTTTAAACCACAGGCAGTTGATCTGAGTCTATTAGTGATAAGGGATAAGGGATCAAAGCTATCGAGTAACCCCAGGACCACATACTTATATAACAGAACTTACCATGTAGCCATCATATGTCCACGAACCGAATTTCATGAAACACGTTTGCTCATCGAAGGGAAAATATTCGACGTCGATCTCGCAAAATGACTTATAAATCGCGGGCGGTTTCCACACCACTTTGCCTGTGTGGTGGAGAATAGCTTTTGTCATTATTGTCACTTCGTAATTACCATCAGCACTAAAATGAAAAATTGAACAAAATATTTTTGGATAATACTAAAAAAATTGCAAATCTTAGTCGTATGATTTTTTAGTTTCTGCGAAGGAATTAAAAATCCTTGATAACATTTGTATCTGGGTAATATTTGAAAACATTGCTTATTCTATATTACGAAGGTTGCTATGAATATTTCGAGCCCAGCAATAAAAAGCAATCATCATTGGAAATGGTTTTATTGCTTTTCAAAATATTCTCCGTGAATATCAGCAATCTTTTGCACGCGTTCAAACCAATTTCCGAAGCGGGGTTTTGGACGCTTCAACAGCTACTTAGGGCATCGATACCGGTTCGATTTTGAAATAACACCATATTGCTTTGTTACCACAGACGAAATGAAATAAAGATATTATGGCATAATTTCACCTTTGGTGTTTTTTTTATATAAAAGTACTCTTTCTATATCTTTTCATAAGTCGATAAAAAATTGACTTTTTATTACATGAAAAGTCATTCCTGTAAGCATAATAATTAGTTAGTTGCATTCTACACTGGTACGAGTATGGCGTCATTTTCACTTTGACTGGAAATCAAATATTTTGTTTTGTTATGGGTTGACCTAAAATGGCAACAAAAACGGTAAATGGGGTTTTGTTGGGGGTCAATTATACATAAAAAAACCACTTGAATCAAAATCCTAGCTGATCCTTTTTTTAAAGATAAAAGGATTTTTCGTTTCCGTTTTGCGCTTTTTTTAGAAGTGACGTTCTTTGCTCCATGATTCCGCCATCAAATCATAGAGATAATATATTATATTATATCTCAATGGAAGCGTATAGACTTCAGGTTTAAGACACTTCCATCCAAATTTTAGTTTTCTGCACTAAAATAAGCTATGCGAAAAAAACTGAAAGTCTTTAATTTTTATTTTTTCCAAAAATTTTATATTTTCCTCACATCTCGCCTGAATGTTAATTGAGACAAGCTGAAAATAGTAAAAATTATCACACAAAAATTATAAAGGGTTAATTTTGATTTGACCGAGATGAATTTTTCGCACACTGTAAATGGTAAAAAATTTAAAAATTTCCTATGTAAGTTTCTTCTTCCATCTTGCAACACAAGTATTGCCATGACCCGAAATATAAATAGCAACCCACGTAGTTGTAATACATTAGGTAGAAATAGATTACACCTACGAAAATTAAAAATAATAATAATAAGAACGTCAAGTTCTTATTCAATTCAAAATTGATAAACATTAATTTGTTCGTGTTAATGGTACAGCAGTTTGCAACTTTTTCAAATTTACTTCATCATTATTGTACTTACTTATTATACAATACAATGTCTGGCAGCCATATGTGCTCCGAAGGTACATGTAGTGTGTCAACACCGCCGTAGTCGTCAGGATTCCACTTCAGTTTGTAATCATTCCACTCCTACAAAGAAATGCAATACAGCTAATTGAATTGATGCAATAGAATATATGCGTGGCTTTTATTGTTGTTATCATTGCAATTGCAGTTTATGGTACACATCACTGACTATTTGTTATACATTGATTAACATCTACTCAATGGCTATGAATCGACATTCATCAAGTGTACTGTTTGCGGTTTAGGGCGTCCTCTATGTCAGAATTGGTTCTCACTTCCAAATTTCACATGTAGGTCTTTGATGATCTGACCACAGATTGATTTGTGAAAATAATATGATTGCTATTTGTAAAGCTGTACCCGACACTTCCTTAGTTTGTATATTGCATGACATGTCATACAACGTTAGTTACCTTGCCTGTGATGAAATATTTTTTACATTTCGAATTTTTCACAATTTCACAATTTGAGAATATATTTTTATCCAAAAGCAAAAGTGTCAGCATCTGTAATTCTTAAATGATAACGCTCTCAGTTTAGTACAAAATTGTGTGATTATATGGCTCCAATCTGAATTTGTCGGAATTACCTACGTAAGCAAATTGTTTGTTTGCAACATAACCTAGTATAGATATAGCGGTTAAACAAAAAACTACTTTTAAATCACCAAATATTTATATGAATGGAAATACTATTTGTTTCTATAGTTTCCGCCATACTTTGACCTGAAAATTCTATATATTTTACAACGTGATTTATACCGCATCTTAAAATAGCCAATTTGCTCATATGTCACTACAATCATGTAACAACAATTTTGCCGCAATGGAGAGATTGATATTGTAAAAATAATGATAGATTTACCTGTTCTACCCACACATTAGTCGTCATGATTTGATTTTTCAAATTCTGAAAAGGACAAATATTCACACATGAGATACCATAAATGATAGCTTATTCAAATTATACATTTGTGAGTGGATGTGAATGAGATGATTCAACCACCATTACATTTTTAGCTTATAACAGTAATTATTAGTTCAATAAACAAGCCATTATTTTTCACGTTTTAAAACTGCGAGTTTTTTTAAGCATTTATGCAATAGCAAAGATAACAAAAAATAAAAAAAAAACATAAAAAAATAATAATTTTAGCATATAAAAGTACAAGGAAGGCCCATTGGCATGAATACCTTAACGAGGTGATTGACAATACTGGATTAAGAATACCCTGAAGAGTTCACTGTCTGTTAAATATGAAACTATACGCCGATTCACCCTATCGTATGGACATTCGCACATTTGACCATTCTGAAATAAATGGTTGGAAGGCCACCATGTCTTATTACATTCTAATTTAAAACTGTTTGAAAAGTGGATTTCTGTCAAAGTCAAAGGTGTTAACAACGTTAATCGATTGGGCACCCAGTCATAAAGCATGTTCTTTTGTGAGCCGACTTGCAAGGATATTGCATTGTGCGGCAGAATAAACCAGCTAGTTCTAGAACTGATGCCGGACTATAGTTGACGCCTTAACTCTAATGATTGACTCAATTCTATACAGCACATGAGTTCGGACAAATGCATTAGGTGCTTAATAGTAAATGTGCATTGCAAGCCATCATTGTACGCCTTACTCATAATAAATATTTTTCACAAATCACGAATTGAAATTTAAACATGTCGTGGTATGTCCGAAATTGTATTTTAGCATTCAAACTTGTCAATTTCTATAGTTTTTGTGTTGTTTCGCATTATGCAATCATAAGTCTTGTAGTCAATACTCGATATTTATCTTAACATACAAAAGTTATACGTCCAATCTACTAAACAATGGGCTCTATCTAATCATATGGCAAGACATTCATTGTGTAACGAGTAGCTTCATAAGACATATGGATGTTGCGATTAGGAATTTCTTAGCGCGTCAACGAACGACATAATTAGTTGTAATATATTCACATAATCTTTAGATACTTAAATCCATTAGACATAATTCGTAATCGATATGTCGTTTCCAATGGCAAGGCATACAGACGAACTGTGCCACCGCATATTAATTTACAGCAGCTCCTTTGCTGCTGAGCGAGAATCGATAAACATCTTAATATCTGCAACGATGTCGTGTAAATGTGTTTGTATAGGTCAGGCGCATGGAATTGAGGGTGTGATTACTTGTAAAGAAGCCAGCGTTATTTGTGTTCATGTGCCATAATGCTATGAATATGGCTAACGTGTATCCAATTTCTTAGCTTTTCAATAATAGTGAATTAATTGTTCAAAAGTATCGGTATCTATTTCAGCCGATGCCACAATCGGTCTCAGATATGTAAATAAATTCCGAAATTAACTTTAAACCAACAAGAGATAAACGAAATCTGGTTACAATTTAACCACCTATAAAATAACGTGTTGATAAGTATGTAAAACAAGTTAGGAAGTTTCAGTCTTTTCAAAATTGTACTCCGGATTCGATTTCAACGACCCCAAAAACCCCCTTTGTACCACGTTTTATGTTCATTGGAAGTCGCCTTAATTTTTAGGTCAAATTTTTCACAGATCTGACCAATGTGCAATGGTTTGAAATTTGATATTTTTGGTCAAAAGTCTTATCAAAGAACATAAAAAATCATATGTAAAAATACATTTGTGAAAGCTTATGGCTTCGGAGACCTATAGTAAAATTTTCCGGAAAATATTTCCTTGGAACATTTTGAAAAACAGCTTAAAAGTAAACTTTGGTGGTCATCGCAGACAAATAACCTTTACGAGTCAAAGATTACTAAAAAATCAAAATGAAATGAACCTAGACTTTGGCTCAGAATGTGTAGTGTCTATTAAAAACTTTTGGTATGTTTGTATATCAATTCACAACAGTTTATTCACCTTCTGGTTACTTTGCACGTACAAAAGTTTTGGAGCTGTCAAAAACGCATATTTTATGCAATTTTAAAAACAGTTTCTACTACATATATCTACAATCTATCTTCAAGACCTTATACTATTTATCAATATAAGATGTTATCACCAAATGTGTGATTATTCTGACGAATCGCAGTACAGCAAATGTATGTATACATATATGTTTGTATGAAGTGTGTGTGTGCGTGTTTCTGTGAGTATTTCATTTATTTGAATTTAAATGAGGCCTCACACATTTAATCAAAGCAACAGTTCTGTACGACCAAGCAATTAATTTTGGCAAATTACACAAGGGAACAAAATTGAACTTTTTGAGTGTTGTTTTGAATTCTATAGCTGTTTTTTACTAATTTGAGTTCGCTGATTTTAAATCTGATCTTCATTTTTCTCCATCAGCTCGAATTTTTAAGTTACAGGTACTGATCGTATTTTCGCCTTTTTTTCCAAAAAATTATAGTTCAAAAAATCATAATTTTTTTTTCATAAGCCGGATTTTAATATTTTGTTTTTTTTAAAGATATTGTTGTTACCTTTGAAAAAAATCAAATTTTTTAATATCACAAAAAAAAAAATGACTGAGTAAAGGGTCTTTCATTCAAAAAAAAAAATACAAAAAAAATTACACATTTTAATTTTCTTCACTCTGAAAGTTAATCGGTTGGGGGCAAATTGTTCTTTTTATTAGCTTTATTGAATATCATATTAAAGTAGCTTTCTAAAACATGTATGTACATAATAATCGATTAAAAATTGAATGAGTTATGCTAAGTTCGGTGATAACAGATTTTTCGAATTTATAGTTTAATTTATAGTTTTGCCTCCTATTACAATATTAATTAACTGATCAAATTTAATTAATCGGCAGGTTTCAATTTATAAGTTAAGGGAGAAATATTAATTTTCCAAAAATAGGTCATTTTGTATGGGAGGTACCAGAAGGGGTGATCCGATATAGTGCAAATTCATTCCTGATTCATATTTTCATAACCGTAAAACTTACGCATAGTTTGACTGAATTCAGTGTACTTACAAAAAAGATATGTATATAAGACTATTGGGGTGAGTTCGGTCATTTGTATGGGAGGTACCAGAAGGGGTATGGCAACGGTTTCGGTTTTTTTAGGGTTTGTCTACTTTTGCAAGATAAATAAACTGACCAAATTTAAATATCCTCCGGAAGTCTGTTTGGCAGCTATCGAAGATATATTAATTATCCAAAAATATGTAATTTTGCATGGGAGGTACCGGAAGGGGTGGGGCTATTCCGCCCATTTACAATCCCATAAGTTCGTTTTGAAAATTATTAATACTGATAAATTTTCATAACAATCCGTTAAGGTTTGCTCGAGTTAAACTTACACAAACATATTAATAAATGTTATTTCTGTATGAAAATCGCGATTTTTGTAAATTTAGTTATCTCAGTAAATTGTTGACAAAATCAACAGTTGTGCACAGATTTGAATGAAATAAAGCTCATTTGATTCAAACTATATTAAACTAAATGTTTTAAGACCAACACTGTGATTTTTGTTGCATTATTTTTGTTTATGAATTTTTAAAAAACAAATTTTTTTTTTTTTTTTAAACTATAACGATATCTCTGAAACTACTAGGCCAAATTAAAAACAATGTAGGCACGGCTTAAAGATAATTTTGTTGACGAGTTTAAGCTTTTTTTGTTAATTGAATATGGTGAACCGTTTTCAAGTTATTTAAATATTTGTAGTGGAAGTGCCTTAGTTTTGGACATAACGGTATATCGCGAAAAGTCGAGCTGATACAAAAAAACCAAGTGCAGATTTGGATTTAGCGTCCCAAATTACCTTTAAAACAATATTCAGCTCTTAAACAACAAATACCTTGTTCCCCTCTGTTATCATTGCTGGGTATGTAGTAATGGAGATTTGCTTTTCAGTGACAACTGATGGAGTATGTATACGAATAACGAAATCGAACCATATTTCAGAATTTTGCTTTCACTGAGATGGATGGTATGTGTGCATGTCATTGACGTCGCACATGAGGGATATCAAATACTTCTCACGTATTTATTGACGAGCCGATGAAAGTTTTCATGAATGTGCTGTGAGATTTCTAGTGAATTATTTGTACAATGATTTTGATGGATGATGAAGTGTTACTACGTAGTTTTATTGTAATTGGGATCATAATTAATGTGTCGAGGTAAACTAAGATGGGAGGGATGAGGGTGACCAAGAGATACTCACCACATCTATCAATTGTGATAAACGTAAACCCATTTTGACCGTTAGACGATCAGAATTATTTCCAACAGGCCGTATCAAGCGATTGTAGTTACTTAACAGATCGTCGTACAAACGTTTCGCATCTGGGTTGGCCAAGCCGCCGGTGGCAAAATGTAATGCTATGAACACAGCTGCAAACAGCACGCTCCCCATCTTATGCCAGGTCCACCCCTGCAAACGGAAGACAAAATAGAGGTTTTCATACTTAATTAATAATTTATATTTTTAATAAACATGTAACTTTTATTTGTGTGTTCACATGTCAAGTTTTGAGAACATTTACAGTTTTTGTGTGTTTGTTTCATTGTGAGGTCTGTAGAAACAAATGGACGACGATTAGACACAAATATGCATTTAAACTAGGACAACAACAAAGACGAATAACGTTGACAATAGCCCAACTTGAGTCAAATGTCAATTTAACATAACATAACATAACATAGCATAACATAGTTTTATCGCACACAGTATCGTAGCAGGGTTAACCAGTATCGTTTTACTATTTTTCTTCTCAACTTTCTTTAATTAATTCCAAAAAATCGGATACAAGCGGATTATCACTTCAGGGAAATGAGATGTTTCCACATCGATTTTCCCAACAACTTCTTTATGACAATGTTAATTAATTGTCCAATGAAGCTCATTGAGATTACATTCTGTAACATTTCATTTTAATTTCTGCACAAACAACAAAAGAGAGATGCCACACTTTGGCGTTTCATTTATTTGGGAAGCTAGAAAAAGTGTCAGCGGTTTGTTCGATTTGGATAACTCGGAGTGGAAAGTGTCTGGGGAGGCAAGACAACTGCGGCTTTGTACAAATTGTTGAAATGTGTTTAGTACAGCAGTGACGGGGGAGGGCGGAACACATTTGCATGAAAATTAATGGATGTAGTTTCCGGCACCAGCCTCCTCTCCACTCTCTGAACATACAGACTACGATATGGGTATGGTTTACTTTATGTACAAAATAGGACGGTAGTATCAGCTTGGCAGCCATTTTGGCACGATACCAAACAAGTCAAAAAGCAAAAGAAGCAAAATATTTGAACACAAAACACAGACATTGTTAGGACGCAAGGTCGGGTATGAAAGTTTACTGGTACATGAGCACATGGAACAAAGCAGACAAATGAGCAGCAGTAAATTAAATGTCAGATGCCTGTCGTTCGTAAGCGTACAATCGTCTTGATTCAGCCTCTGAACTATATCTCCATAAGCCGAGGATTGCGGTTGCCTTTTTATGGTAGTTGTTGTAGTGATCTTATTGCAAAAGTGTTCTATACGGCGCAGAAACCGTTTCCTGCGCTGTTATTGATGCGCCCCTATTGGAAACAATCCCAGCAAAAAAAAGCCAAAAATCAACAAAATTATAAATTAAAAAAAAAAAATATATGGGTATTTTTAGCGGAAGGAAGGACGATTTCATTGTAATATAGCAATTATTTTTTACTTTATTCTTTGTAATCATATAGTAGATTTGTTGAACTTAATCAAAAAAAAAAACTATATATATCGTTGGAAAGTCTCTTCTTTCAAAATCTTCTGAGAAACTTAAAATCGGTTCATATTTACTCGCGTTACCGGCTTATAAGTGCGTAAAGGTACGATTTTGGGGGTTTTGGAAAATTTGAAAAACAGATTCTTGTTGTGCTCAACAGCACATACCAGAAATAGTAAATTTTTGTAGACACTTCAAGTTGGTGTGGAAAATTGTGTGTGTCCGTAACGCACTTTGTGTTAGTCATAATTTTGAATACAACATTTTAAGTAAAGTTTCATTAAAAGAATATTATAGTACTGTCCAAAATCTAAATTTTTTAATATAAACATAATCTTCAAAATATTTCAACTTTTTGAGAAAACTACAAAATAATAAAAAAAAATCGTGCGTCCGCAACGCTAGGAAATACCCATATTGTTATCATAAGACGTTTCTTGACAAAATTGTAATTTTCAATTTTGTATAGAAAAACCTATGAAATGTTATGAAGCTTACTTTAGCTAAAGTAAAACCCGTTCTATTCTCTAAAAACAAACTTTCACAATTTATATGCAATTTTTTGAGACCTTTTTCTAAATAATTTATCATAACTCGAAAGCGACTTGGTCAATATTTTTAAAATTAATAAGAAAAATACCGACTAATATTACCTGAGATACTGTAATACTATCAATAGTTTCAGAGATACAACAAAAAATTGTGGCCAAATTTACTGGCGGTATGCCATTAGGCCCCACGAAAATACACCCCAAATCAAAAATGAAATAAGGCCCCAAAAAAATATAGGGAAAACAACAACACGAAATTTTATGATTTTTTGGGGCCTAATTTCAAATTTTTATTGGGGTATATTTGCATAATGAAATTAGACCCCAAATGTCTGTATGACAATAGACCCCAAATATTTTTCTGGGGCATAATTTCATAAAATTGTGGGGCCTATTTTCGCTTTTTTGGGGTCCAATTTCATTTTAGGGCCAGGCTTAATATTTTTGGGGTCTAATTTCCTTCGGCAAAATAAAAAAGCCTTGGTTTTTTATTGAAAATAATATAGTTTATTACCTTTAAACTTATTTGTAAACTTGTATAACATCTTGCACGGAGAAAAAAACCATCCATCTTTCTTACAAATCTAAAAACACGCATTTATTTAACAAACCAAAGAAAACCATAAATCGATCGTTTTTAGTTTTCTTAAAAAACTAAAAACATAAAATATTTAAATTTTCTTTTTTCTAAAAACATGAAAAATTTTGTTAAAAAAATCGCGCGACAACAGACAATTTACCATATGCAACAAAAAAAACCGCGTGATTTTTATTAAATAATTTTTCGTCTGTGGCCCTTTTCCTTAAAAACTAAAAGCATCAAAAATTAAAATTTTCTTTAAAAAACTAAAAACATGAAAAATTATTTTAAAAAATCGCGCGATTTTTTTAAAATAATTTTTCCCCTGCGGAGCTTTTCACCGTACAGTCAATTTACCATATGCAATAAAAAAAACCCCGAGATCGCGCGATTTTTTTTTAATAATTTTTCACCCGCGGCGCTTTTTTATGGAACATACCATTTACCATATGCATTGAAAAATTCCGTGAATTTTCGTCTGTAGCCCTTTTCTTTAAAATATAATAACATGAAAAAATAAAATTTTCTTTAAAAAACTAAAATCAAGAACATTTATTTTTAAAAAATCGCGCGATTTGTTTAATATCAAAGAACAGACCAACCAACGTAATAATTGCACTTAAAAATTCGAATCTTTTTTATAAATTCTCGCATTTTTTTATAAAGTTTTGTGTTGCCCACTATGTTTACTACTCAATAAATATTACGTTATGCAACTAACAATTAAATCCCATACAAAACAGCAAAAATATAAAATGTCCTTTTAGAAACTAAAATTTTTTACATGTTCTAAAGAATTTTTCGCCTACGGTGATTCCCCCTGATTTAACAATTTACATTTCGCTATATATTCGTATATATTCTTACCTTCTAGCCATACAACTGAATATAAAAATAGAAAAAAAAACGTAAAATGTTACGTGAGGGCCAAAATATGTATTGTAGAAACTACTTATAATTGGAATTATTCATTTTGTTTGTTGATTTTTCATATGAAAAAATACTTTTTCTTTGGGCCAATTTTCATAATTGGTTTAGGTAAATTTTTTTTTTTTATTTTAGCCAACTTTTCATTTTCATTTCTAATTTTGGGTAATTTTTGTTTGGGTTATATTTTCTACCGCCTTTTTGGGGCCTATTTGCGTGTTGTATTTTTATATACGAACTGCGATATTTATTAGAAAATTAGACCCCAAACACAAATATGAAAATTTACCCCAATTTTATACAGAAAACAACAACACTATATTTTGGGGCATATTTGCATTTTTTGGGGTGTATTTGCATACTTTCAAATAACAACTACGAAATTAGGCCCCAATATATAAATTTTGGGGCCTATTTTCATTTTAAGTTTGGGGTATAATTTCCTGGGGTCTATTTTCATAATGCAATTAGACCCCAAATTTGGGGCCTAATTTCATTTTCACTTTGGGGTGTAATTTCGTGGGGCCTAATGTCATAGCGCCAAATTTACTATTCAAATTCAAATTTACTATTAATCCTTAAAACACATTTAACAATTTGCAACCGCAATACCCTGAACGTAATGTAAATTGGAATTTTTTTTATTAATTTATTTAAAAAAATAGTACGATTCGTTTCCGATTTATCTATGTATATAAAATTGCTTGGTAACTGACTGACTGACTGGGTGATTTAGCAGCGCCCTAAATAAACGGCTACAGATAGGATGATGATTGGGTAAACGTCAGCTACAAAAAGGTATAAAAAAGGTACCATCCCGCAGGCAAAACAGCTAAAGCTATCATCGTGAAAATCTATATGAACAAGTTTCTTATAGAGCTGCACGAAGGACCATAAAAGGCAAAACTGGTACCAGCACCCAGACCAATGTCGAATCGCGAAAATTTATATAAGCTTGATAGAATTAGATACGAATTTAGAGGGTAAAACAAGTCCAAAAAGTGATAAAAGGGCTAAAGCTATAGTAGCGAAAATCTACATGGGTATGTTCTAATAAAACTAGGGAGCTGCACAAAGTGAGTTTTCCAATTTCGTAGTTTTAGTGCTAAAACAGGCTAAAAGGGATAAAAATGGTGCAACCGGACAAAACGGTAGAGTCCCTTGCTTTCTGTAGAATTAGAGAGCAGCAGATTTTTCGTAATTCGTACTTTAAGGGCCAAAAAAGGACAAAAAGGAATAAAACTGGTGTAATAATCCAGATCAAACGGCTCAAAGTAGACTGGCGAAATTGGTATTGAATGTTTATTTTATGGAGTAATTGTTTGCTTGAAGGGAAAACAGAAAGGGATACAACTGTAGATCAAACGGCTAAAAGTAGAATCGCGAAATTTATTCTAAGTATTTATTTCATTGGGTTAGTTAGTTATGCGATATGAAAGTATTTTTCAAAATTCCTACTTTTAGAGAAAAAATACTTCCTATAGAATTGGAGAGCTACACGAAGGATTTCTTGAAATTCATACTTTTAGATCACAAAAAAGGATAAAATTGGTATTTTCGCCCAGACCAAACGGCTAAGGGTGAACTCGCGAGAATTGGGGGCGTATATTTATTTCATGGAGTAATTGTTTGCTATGAAGGGATTTTTCGAATTTAGTTTTTAGGGGTAATAAGACCGAAAAAGGGATACAACTGATACAACCAGATAGATAGAGGTAGAATCACAAACATGAGATTAAATACGTATTTCGTCCCCATAATAAAACAATGGTGTATAATTTTTTTGGTGTTTTGAGAAAATCGAGTTTAAAGTTTTCGTCAAATCGGATGTCTATTAAAACCTCAATATCGCGGTTCATATAAGTTTTTTGTTGTGGTTTTTTCGACGAATACATAATACCGTTTATGTTCTATAATCCGACCAAGTTTTATTATTTTACTCATCCCTTAAGACCATAATTATGTCATTCAAAAAGCAAGTACTCCATATAGGCTGTTTTATTATTTAAAAATTCGTATGATGTATCTGATACACTATTTTATTTTGTATGGTATACACTGTTGTATTCAATAATTGTACGTTAGCTTTCCCGAAATATTTGATCAATTTGTAACATGGTACAACAGTAACAGTTAACAAACTTAGATTATTTGTTGATAGTTTTGGAAATTTATTGTACATTTATTGGTGTAGTTGTGCGATATGAAAAAATTTGTAAAGTCAAATTTTTAGCTAAAATAGCGAAAAAAGAAATAAACTTGGTAATCAGGGCAAAGTCAGAAATGCGATAATGGGGGTGAATATTTATCTTTTAGAGCAGTCGTGCGATACACGAACTTTTCGAAATTCGTGCGTTCCAATACTGATTAACGGGATCGGATTCCTTTTCGGATCCGAATCGGATTCCGTTGCGAGTCCGAAACGAATTCCGTATCAAATAAGGAAAAAAACAATCCGTTTTATCGAGAGGAGTTTCTTACAATTTTGTTGTTTCTGTTCGACATAACCTATAAGTTTCAAAGACAAAAAGTTGTACTTGGGCATAAACTTTCACGAAGTTAAATATGCGACAGTATTTGGCAATGTGTGTTACGATCGTACAATTCAATTGAAAAAAAGCTCTTAAAAGTTGTAATTTTTTGTATTTTATATTATATTTGGAATAGCTCCCTACTAGCTCTACATATAGTAAAAAAGGCGTCATATTTAAAAAAAAAACTACAATCCAAGATATTAACAAAACACATGCCTACGTTATGTTACACAAAATTGAAGTGAGTTTTATAAATGTCGAAAGTCTTCGTGCTGTTTAAGATTTATTTTATTCACTTAATTAGTTCATAAAATGGATCAATATAGATTTAAAAATATGTTTTTGATGCGTAATTTCGATGCGTAATTTCGTTCCTCTGGTTTTTAATCACGTGGTAATAAAGACCTACGTTATATTACTGACGTTATGTGACAAATATTCCCATAGCTGTGAAGTGCTTAAAAAATGGTTGTTTAAGCCTTTGTTTTATTTGCGAAATTAGGGAATATTATAAAGTTTATATGCCACTAATTGTTGATCACGAATGTTACATCGGAACTTCAATAAAATTAAAATTTTGCTGCTAGCTGATCATTTTTTACTATAATTGGAGCAATTAATTGTTGTAACTAAAATTTTATGATAAGAATGGACATGCGTCATCAGATAATATATTAAAATTTATAAAAGGATGACCAGCACAAGAATGCAATTTAGCAGTCCGTTAAATCAACACGGAAACTAAGATAAGCTCTGGACATTTTAATGTAATAAAATTTAAGCATTTGTGTTTACTAACACAAGTTAGAAAAAAAAATGATCAACTTTTAATTTTTCGGTCACGGTGGACAGACATATAATCTGTCTAAAATAAGTCCAAAGTTTGGGTGAATTATGCCAACCAACTGTGGAAACTTACAACACTGTATCTAAATTTTTCGAGTTTATGCCCAAAAAAAGATGTATGGGACCAGTGTGCTGTGTATGGTTAATCATATAGTTACTTTAAAGAGTTAAGGCTAAAAGAAAAGTGCTAATCTTAAACTTCCCTACACCACAATTTGAATAAAACGCTTTAAAATAATAAGGTTTTAAAATTGTATGGTTGTCAAGTGCAATGCAATTCATAACTTAATCATGTTTGTATGGGAGGTACTGAAGGGGCGATGTTGGGTTTCCTACTTACAGTAATTAGTTAGAACTAAGTTAAAGGTAACGGTATGCTAAGTTTCAACAAATTCGTTAGTTTATTTTAAATGTTATGATCTTTACAATGTCTTAGGTATTATGGTCGTTTGTTTGCTGAAAAATAATAATTTTGGCCGAAATGTAAGTTTTATTTTCTAGATCAAGACTTGGAAAATATTATCACTTAGAATAGATGAAGATTTACTCGAGTCTTCCAGGGTGAGTGTTATAAAAATTAAATTTCTCCCAACACAAAATTTTGTTTCCTTAAGTTTCAGATAGGTGCCTTGAATTTATTAGTCTCTCGAACTGTTTATAATTTCAACTATTGTTTCCATACAGTCAATTGTCACTCTGATATGAATGTGTTCGTAAACACATATACACAAGCATTAATTTGCACTTCTTCCAAACAGATTGTACCGGCATAGACAAATAATGTTGGGAGTAATTTTAAATCCAAACAGTGACGAGACGTTCAAGTTATCTCCAGGCACGTGGCAACTTCCGAGAGACATTGTCTTTTTGGAAGCTAAAATTACAAAAGTTTATCGCTTCTTTGGTTATGTGTCAGGATATCTTAATAATTCCAAATTACAATCAATTATATTATCGTTGAAACATGAAAATAATTAATTGCAATTGTTAATAATATAGACAGGAGGTCGTGGTTCCTTCCTATGTGTGACAACTTCCACAAGACATTAGCGTGCTTTGATTGAGCAATATATAAAATCATATGTGGAAATGAAACAGCAGTGTCGTTGAGGTAGGTAATTTTTGTATAAAATACAACGTTACAGTTCGTAGACACACATACATTTATTTATACAGGTATTTTCCAAAATTGTTGGTGGTATCGATAAGTAATAATAAGTTTTTTTTACATTTAAATAAAAACACTGAAACTTGCTTTAAGCACAAAATATTGTTACCATTAAATTTTGTCTTATTTGCCTGAAGCGTTTTTGAAGTTGTACTCAACAACAACGATGCAACAAAGACATCGCTATATCCTCAGAAACAAAGAGGAATCCCATTGCCATAAAACGCTGAACAAATACGGGTGCCCTACAAAAGAAACCTTAACATAGACAACTTAAAATTTGAAATCCCAGTGCAAAGCTTGAGACCTCCATCTATATTTATTTACAAGAATTAGATTGACCGAAATACGGGAAAATTACACGTAAAACGGCCCTATATGGGAAAAAAATATAATAACGTATTTTCAATAAAAATCGGTCAATTAATGTCTGCAACAATTTTTTATTTTTTATTTTATCAATTTGGCAATAGTTTGAAAAGAGCATTTAACGAACAATCTGGTTTCCTTCCTTATATATAAGGACTAAGGACGGGTTTCGGAAAGAAGAATCTTAGACTTTTTCAAATATATATATTTATTTATATAACTTGGCAAATCTGTATGTTTTTACCTCAAAATTTCACTTTTGTAAAATGTTTATGTTTAAGTTATTTAATATTCGATTCTAAAATCGGACAGTTGTAGAAATTTAACAACACTTAAAATTAATTGTAATTAGAATACATAATGATTTATTATGTCAGGTTTACAAAAAATGTTGTACAAAATAATGTACATAATCTGCAACCGAATCCCTACATCAGCCAATATTAAAAGATGCTTATCCAACTCTAACTCGTTAACAAATCCTAGCAAGACAAAAACAAATGTTATAAGATGCAGCCATGACTAAACTTGTTTACTAGGGAAGTGTACTTAAATATTATTAACATATGTGTTATTCCAATACTGTTATTTATGATTACGATATTTAATGTTTAGTCTTTGCAGCCGTCATGAACGTAACATACATATATGATGTATGTTTTTTATATTTTTGTAACGGTCTTATTCATAACAAGTTACTAAATTGGATATGAAGCGGTCTTTAGCTAATGCATTCTATAGCTAATATATTTAAGAATCCAAGAGTGAAGACGTATTATGGGTAGATTGTGTAGAAAATAGCAGTGATTTTATGGAAATTCCTGTAAAATAGTCAAGTATGCACCTTCAGTTCAATGTTTGAATTGCCAAATATACTTAATGCTACGGTTGTAGCGTCACATTCATACAAATGTTCCGAACCATGTTTTCGTGGACTGCACATGCAGTGGGCTACAGTAAAATTTTGGCCATAAAACAAAAAGAAACTCATTGTTACGGCCTTTAACAACTAAAGTGTGTACTGAATCCATAATATGTATATCTGTATCGCAGTGATTGACCGTTTTTTTAATTTAATAGTTAGACGGTAATCTAATGGCACATAAACTAAAGTTCTCACCATAACGGCAATTTAAAGCGATGGAGTTTACTGTAGTGAGTTCCAGCGATATTAAAATTAAATCATTCAACATCAAAACGTCGAATTTTACTTTAATAAAATAACCAATTGCCGTACCTACTGATACCCACCAAAAAAAGAGCTAACTAAGATGTAGTTAAAAAGCTGAATTACTGATCTAGAAGTACTTCGAATTTGGGTGAATCTTTAATGATTTTAACATTGGGTTGTCATAGGATGGAAGTAGTTCTTTTTTGGATACTTCCAAAGGTAATTTAAATTAATATTAATTTGTGCTTCTTAAGTAAGCGTAGAAAAATCACAAATCTCCTCAGAACAAACCCTTATTTAAGCTTTAGAGGGGAGAATGTTAATGGTCATATTCAAGAATAGATGCTTGTACGTTTTCGGCAGATATCTGCTTAGCATGTTCATGTGCGACATACATGTAAGATATATGTACATAAAGCTGATGATGTACCAGCGTGCACCAATTCGTCACGAAACGCCATCCTTGGTAAATCTATTAATACAGAAGCTAAAACTATCTGTTCATAAAGACGGTGTTTTTTCTTAGCTTTTTTTTTAATTTCTTATAAAGTACTTGTTCGGAAATGCTTTATGATCATATCCAACAAATCTGCATGTACTTACTTTAAAATTTAAGAAAATTTCAGAATTTTGTCGGTGCCACCGCCCTTTTTTATCTGTTCATATATGTTTCTCTGCATAATCAATAGTTTCGCATTTATAAATTTAATGAAAAAATAAAAAATATTTGCCTAAAAAATTCTATTTAAAGTTAATAAAAAAAATACAAAATGGAAAAAAATTTCAAATCTTACTACTTTCTTGTAATGTTACATAACCTATGACCAAAATGTGATGAAAATCGATTATCGCGTCTCGCTTTTATTCACAATTATTTTGGAAAATATCAGTTTTTCCATTCAGGATATATGGGAGGTGGGCATTAGAGTGGGTCGGTGGTTACGCAGAGAAATGGTATATGAACAGATTTAAGGAATTAATTTTAGTTAATTTCGGATTTCATCAAAATTGGTTTGGTCGTTCTTGAGTTCTGCCCCCCAACTATGACTGTAGGAACTTACAACCATTAGCGAGACGGGTTAACATACTCCAATCGTGCTAAAACTTTGGCTATCGTAATATCTGCAAAGACTTGTTTATCATTTTTGGGGGGTGACACCGACAAAAATCTAACATCGATTTTTACGACCACCCTAATGTACACACATCCTATTTTACAGATTGATTTTTGGTAATGTCGAACAACTTTCAAATTTACACATTTTCATATTCGCATCCATTTTTCTGAAATCGCAGCATACCAAACCTAGAGAAAGATTTCACTGTCTTCATGTGCTCCACTTATCTTACACTGCTTTCGCATTGTCATTGTTGTATCTTTGCCCGTGGTTATTTTTTGTGTTGTGTGTCCTCCTTTCGATTGCATTTGAGTCGTAGCGCATTTGTTGCAATATGCATTGCATGCAAATTATGCCACCGGATGTCCAATTTAGTCTAGAGTTTATTGCGCTGCAGGCTAGACACTGAACAGTTTTTTAGAGTATTTAAAAAAAACATTAGAACTACTTGGTTCATGTTTGCATGCTTCATATTTCTGGATTTATCTTTTAAGTGTTTTCCTTGTAGCTGGGTTTGTTGGCAGTTTATTGCGAATGAGTATGCGAATATGTTCGCTTCAATTCGGTGATTCACAATTTGAATTTGTGTAAGTTTGAATTTCTGCCTTCACAAATTCTGCATAAAATTCTAATGAATTGAAATTAACACTTAAGAACTCGGTATTGGACTTTATGATAAAAAGTTATGGCCTACATAAGAAATTTCAATGTGAAATTGAATTTATTATGTATACGTCATAAAATGTTCAAAAAATCCAAAAAAAAATTAAAAACATACATATATATGGGTATTTCCTAGCGTTGCGGATGCACGTTTTTTTCTTATTTTGTAGTTTTCTTGAAAAATTGAAATATTTAAAAGATTATGCTAATTTTAAAAAATTTATATTTAGGACCATAATAACCGACCGAAATAACATTATAATTTTAATGAAACTTTACTTAAAATGCTGTATTCAAAATTATGACTTACACAAAGTGCGTTACGGACACACACAATTTTCCACAACAACTTTAAGTGTCTATGAAAATTAGTGAAATGTAGCGAACTTTCTTGTGTATTCTTTTTTGTAATATTAAGAAGACATGTTGGGGTTTAGTAAACAACTTACTTCACATTTAAAATACTTTTACCTTTTATGCTACTTCAATCTAAATGTCCGTGAGCGACAAAAAAGCAATACCTGGGAAATCATACTAATTTTCTGATTGGTGCTGCTGAGAACTACAACAATCGGTTTTTTAAATTTCCCAAAATCCCCAAAATCTTAAGTTACAGGTAAAAAACCGGTTTTGCGTACTTTTGCGCTCTTATAAGTCACTAATGCGGATAAATATGAACCGATTTAAAGTTTCTCAGCGGATTTGGAAAGAAGAGACTTTCCAACGATATATAAGTTTGTTTTGTTAAAGTTTAACAAATTCATCATAATATATATAAGTTTGTTTTGTTTAAGTTCAACAAATTCATCATATATATGATTACACAGTAGCACATTTTCTAACTTCAAACTCTTGAACCAATTGAAACCCACAAAATCTGAAAGCTTATGATAGTAGAAGACCAACCCTAACTGGGTTTTGAATTATTAGGTAAGGTTTTCTTTTAATTCATTATGAAGTTTTCGACTGAGAGGAGGATCTTAGTAGTCTATATCTCGTGAACAATTCCAAATATAGCTTTTCTCTCTTCAGCAAATTTTAAGCTCTTTATCAGATCTACAAATTTTGCCTTGAGATAAAATCAAGAAAACAACAACGTCTTACTCAAATCAGCAAAATTGTAAAGAAATCACTTTCACATGTTCGTTTATCGAAATTAAAAATGCTATGCTTTTCAAAATGAAATAAATACAAAATAGAAATAAATAAAAAAAACAATAAAAATCTATGAAGAAATTTTACGATTTTTTTACATTTTTGTTTTTTTGAGTGAGATTTTGTTGTGTTTTTGATTTTATCTGAAGTTTAAATTATTAGATCTGATTAAGAGCTAAAATTTTACCAAATAGAGACATCAATATTTCGAATAGTTCACAAGATATAGCCTTAAGAATCAGTACATGATTTTCGAAAATTTTAAAAATGAATTATAAAAAAACCTTAGCTAATAATCCAAAACCCAGCTAGGCGATTTCTTCTACGATCATAAGCTTTCAGATTTTGGCGGTCTCAATTGGTTTAAGTTTTTACTGCTGCACTGTGTTATGATAAGTTTGTTTTGTTAAAGTTCAACAAATTCATCATATGGTTACAACAACATTAAGTTAAAAATATAGCAATTTTTTACAATGAAATCGTCCGTCCTTCCGCTGGAAATATCCATATATATAATATTTTGAAAAAAAAAGTGTTTCTTTAATAGTGTAAAACCGGACATAATTTTCTTAAATTCAAACGACTTAATAAATAATGTAGGAACATACAAAATATTACTTAAAAAACATTTTTCGGTCAAGTTTTACACATATGTATTTGAAATTAACTTGCTGCACCAAGAAGTTAGAAGTCTATGTATGTTAGAATAAAATTTATAGCACATTTTAGAATTGCTTCAAATTTATGCATAAGGTATACAAAAATTTACTTGCTGCCTATGACAAGTCAGCGTTAAAATCATTGTTGATTCACACAAATTCGAAGCACTTCTGGATCAGTAATTCTGCTTGTTTCCTACATCTTAACAAAAAGTTCTTTTGTTCTTTTGTCCGACTTACAATGTAAATTTTTTCAAACATTTGTGCTTAAACAGATAATTCTGAACTATTTAAAAGATAGTTTTTTAGTCCGACACACTAAAAACCAAAACAATGCTTCTCATGCCACTTATGTAATTTATAATTTTTCTGTGATCAGCTAGAAAAGTAGTGTCTGCGAAGTATGTTAAAGTCAGTCGTCCTGATTTTAATATACTCCGCAGACTAAGGGAGTCAGCTAAAGGCTTGATAACATTTCAAATTTAAATTAAAACGGCGCTCCGGCACAACATTACATCATAAACAGGCACTCGCAGATGCAAACTCACATACACGGTTATGTGGTACAACGGTCCCACTTATATCATTTAGCAACGGATTTGAAGACCGAATGCGAGTGCGTGTGTTTCATTTGGGCATTGTGTAAGTAATTACTTCTCTGCTGCCTGACGACGGCGACGACAACAATATTAGTCCACCAAGCCCTTCCCTCTGAAAAGGAACAGGAAATAAACCACAATACACTAAGAAGTTCTCTTTGTGCTTGCGTTCCTTAGAACCCAAACATCGACCCACCAATACATATGTACATACGCTGAAGCGTACACAAATTATAAGAAGAGTCACGGTCCCCGTACGTGTCTGCTCTGGAGTATGTTTAAACATTGTTGTTGTTGTGGAGACACACATGTGACACACTAGCTTTACTACTACCGCTAACATCTATCTATGTACCCTCTGTATTTACCCTACTTGGTTTAGGGTGTTCCTCGTTATGCTGACTATGTATGTACGTATTCACATAGTAATCATCTTGTTGTTGTTGTGCTTCGGCTTCTTAATGTCTGTGACACAAGTATTTATATAATGTACTTGCTACATTATACTGTCAACGCTAGCCTCGCAAGAATAATGTCTAAGTGATTTAATTTCTCATTTACCAAAACAATTCCTTTACACCCCATAAATGAGGTATGTGATAGCTTCACGCGTTATTGTAAATTAACACGCTTTCTATTTTAGATTCCCAACAAACGGCACCGTCTTTTTAATCGACGAATGCAAACGTTACTCGACTCGATTGACTCGACACTATACTGCGAAGTTGCCGTCTACAACATCGAGGGGAACGTCAATGAAAGAAAAATGTAGGTGACTGGAACCGGGAATCGAACCACGGATCTCCCGCATGGTGATCGCGGGTTTAACCACTATGCCACTGCCGGCCATTGCAGTCACTTAAAAGTCATAACAAGGGGCCATATTTAACCAGACTGTAGGTATGTATTACTCCACAGCTCCAGAAATAGATTCAAATCAAATTAGGTGGAAAAACCACAAACATATATACTTTCATTTCGAAATAAATTATTTTGGGCATTGTAGCTCAATACTTGCGAGTTCAAACCAAAATGATGTATCATCAAAAGTACCGAACTCTGGATTTTCTTTATTTATTGTGATTTACTATTAAACCAATTCCTCTGCGTAATTATTCTATATAAACAATTGGTTTTGCATGGAAGTGCTATGGAGTTTGCAACCATTTCCTGGCTTTCCTATTAAAATATGCAAAAGCTTATAATGGTACAAATATGTAACAGCTCCTTGGGTGAATTAATTAATCTACCCTCCTAGAAGTTAAGAACTACAAGGGTTGCAATTCAGTGTTCTTACAAAAAAGATATGTATGTAAAACTATGGGGGTTAATTTGGTATTTGTATGGGAGGTACCAGAAGGGGTGTTGCAGTTGTTTCGGTTTTCTCACGATTTGTCAACTATTACAAGATAATTATAGATAATTCTAATATCCTCCTGTTGTCCGTTTGGAAGTTATGGAAGAAATATTAATTAGCCGAAATATGTAATTTTGTATGGGAGGTATCAGAAGGGATGGGGCAATTCTGCCCATTTACAATCTCATTGCTTCATTTTGGAAAATATTAATACTGGTTTTCATAAGAATCGGTTAAGGTATACTCGAGTAACCCTGCCTATCCCTCAGGATAACGGTATAATTATAAATTTCTAAACCCGGTAGCGACCCCTAAACCATTAAGAAATAAATTAAAAAAAAAAATCAAGTAGTTCTTAATAAAATAAAAAAAAAAAAATTGTTGGTCGAATAAGAATCAACCTAATGTACATACTCTCTCTCTCTCTCTTTCAAATAAACCAACACAAATGTGCCATGAAATGTGTGATGTGTGTCGCCTTAACCAATTGCTCTAAATGACTGACAATATTTCCATGTTTGTATCGGCCTATCGGCGTGTATAAATTCTTGAGATCCTATAGAAAAAATGTGCCTTCAATCCTTCGGTTCTAGTGCAGCGTTCATTCGCACACATAGTGAAAACAGTCGTCGCCACAAAGTTTTACATGTTCAAACTGGCTAAAATCCGCTCCTACTGTTCCCATTCAGTCCCAATCGTTTGCTTAACAGTTGATGTGCCAAAAATAGGAAACGTTTCGAGTATACATGCAGTTTCTAGGGATGGACAACGACCCATGTGTGTGTTCGGTTGTGAACCTGGGAGGCAATGGGATATACAATGTTGAATAGGCATTGCTGGAAAAATTGATGTGATTGTACTCCTGACTGCTACTCGCATTTAGCATCATTTACGCCGACGTCATGTTTAATCATTGTTTTGATGGCGCTGCTAAGTTTAACGAGTTATGAATACGTGACCGTTTTGCGCGTAAAATGGTACAATAAAAATTACAAATGTGTTAAGTTGAAGAAAATTAACAACAATACCAAAACAAAATATTTTCATTTACCCACATAGCATATGGAAGATCATTTTAACAAAAATCACCTTGATGAGTCTTTTTCGAGCCCCTTTGATGATTAAAAAGAGACTAAATTCATTTGCGATTTATAGAAGAATCGAAAATGACTCATGGATATGCTCAAAATGTGATTTATTGAAAGTACAATAACAAAATGTAGAGCAATCACAACTTGACTATGCAGGCGATTGAAATGTGATTATTATACTTTTGTTAAAAATAGAAAATTGTTTTCGATATTATTGTCATTGAGAAAAAAGTATAATAAAAAATAGAGCAGAAACAAATGGTTTAAAACAAGAGATGCAGAAAAATGAAGATAAGCTGAGACAATTTGTAAGTATTATAGTTTAACATATCAATTTGGTTATTTTTATTATGTTCAGAGCTCTTTTATTTATACAAATTTTCAGAAACAATTCATAGCAAAAACAGGTGGAGAAGGGCCCACACAATTTATCAGAGCAGCCGTTCGAAAGGTATTTACGGACGAATTGGCTTCTGCCTATAGCTGGAAGGGGACAAGTACTAAGCCAAGCGCCGAAAAGTGCTTCATTTGCACAACCATTAAAAGTAGGTATATATTTCTATTATTGAGAAAATAAAACTAATATATTTTCTCTTAGATATTTGCCATGTCGAATTTAAATGTACAGACAAGGAAATTAACACTGTCTTATAAAAGCATTTTGTGCACGCTAAAGATCGGGTGGCAAAAAGAAAACGCGTGGAATAAATTTATAAAATTTTTGATTTAATTTTTTCAATTTTCTTAAAATTAATTTCGTCATATTACTTTATATATATATATTACTTAAAATATTAATATATATATTCCTATGTATATAGAATATGTAAATAAACGTTCAGCAATTTTCTTCTGTTAAATATTTATTTTCTTTTGAGAGCAAACGATTAGAAATACGATTCGAAAAAGACTCGCAAACGATTAGAAATATGACTCGAAAAAGGCTCGTAAACAGTTAGAAATACGACTCAAAAAAGACTCGCAACGGTTAAAAATAAGACTCGCAAATGATTGGAAATAAGCATCCAAAATGAGTCGCAACTGATCAAAAAACGGGTTATAAAAGACTCTTCAAGAAGAGTCGCGGCTAGGGTACCATTTTCTCCCGACAAAAGTGTAATTTATGATCAGAAAACGAGCGCATTTATGACTATTTTAATCAGATAGAGGACTCGAAAAAGACTTGAATGTGATCAAAAATTTCATAAAATGCTGGCTGGGTACTGTATGGTTTTGTATGGTATATTTGCGTTCATCGAAAAACTTGAATAACTTAATCTCATTACTTTAAGGTTGTAGACGTTTCCAAAAAGTGTTTTTGACATTTCTGAGAAAACATGAAAGCAATAATTGAGACGTGCTTATGCAATAACATTCTTCCTCAGACAGAATTCAAGGAGATTACAAGTATAACGCCACGTGTTTCATTCAACACTTCCACTTAAGGAAAAGATGGTCCAAAATTTGATAGACTCTGCTGGTTAAATTGAACCACTTACACGATTTAAAAATGTGTATGATTATTTGCCGTTTAGACACTGAATTTGTACGTATTTATTTGAGTTTTTTCATTGTTTACACATCAATTATTTATTTATTGGGCGTTAACAGGTCTGATTTGCGCCTTATTGCAAAAGGACCTAACTTACAAAAATACGAATAAAGTCCTGTCTTGTTTGAAGACATTAAAATTAAAAACTAAAATAAAGTAAATTTTTCATAGAATTTCCTGCTTGTTTTTCTAAATAACTGCGTGTAAAAACTAATAACACAGTGCAGCAGTAAAAACTTGAACCAATTGAGACCGCCAAAATCTGAGAGCTTATGATCGTAGAAGAAATCCCCTAGGAGGGTTTTGAATTATTAGCTAAGGTTTTTTTATAATTCATTTTTGAAATTTTCGAAAATCATGTACTGATTCTTAAGGCTATATCTCGTGAACTATTCGAAATTTTGATGTCTCTCTTCGGTAAAATTTTAGCTCTTAATCAGATCTAATTATTTAACCTTCAGATTAAATAAAGAACACAACAAAAACTCACTCTAGAAATAAATCAATAAAAATCTATAAAGTAATTTTACGATATATATTTACATTTTTGTTTTTTGAGTGAGTTTTTGTTGTGTTCTTTATTTAATCTGAAACAAAAATGTAAATATATATCGTAAAATTACTTTATAGATTTTTATTGATTTATTTCTATTTTGTATTTATTTCATTTTAAAAAGCATAGCATTTTTAATTTCGATAAACGAACATGTGAAAGAGATTTCTTTACAGTTTTGCTGATTTGAGTAAGATGTTGTTGTTTTCTTGATTTTATCTCAAGGCAAAATTTTTAGATCTGATTATGACCTAAAAATTTGCTGAAGAGAGAAAAGCTATATTTGGAATAGTTCACGAGATATAGACTACTAAGATCCTCCTCTCAGTCGAAAACTTCAAAAATGAATTAAAAGAAAACCTTAGCTAATAATTCAAAACCCAGTTAGGGTTTTTCTTCTACTATCATAAGCTTTTAGATTTTGTGGGTTTCAATTGGTTCAAGAGTTTGAAGTTGGAAAATGTGATACTGTGTAATGTGCCAAAGCGAACCGTTTTTATTCCTAGGTTTCTCCTCCTGTATATCGACGTGATCAAACACATTTAGATGCAGCGAATGCGCTGTATGCGACTTGCAGTTGTGAAAACCAAAACCGAACTAGCATGAATTGAAAAAAAAATTTAACAAGTCCCTGTCATCTCCATGTATTTCTTTAAAATACATTTGTTAACCATACAAATGACTGATTTCAGGCACTTTTTTGAAATTGTCTAGAGCAACTTCTTTATAATTGAACTCAAGTCATCGTCGTTTTCAAATGAATTCAAAAACAAACCAATGCTATAGCTACGGTGTCTTCTGGTACGCTATTGCGGCTCTATATTTCAAGTGTCATTTCTATAAAAAAAAAAGTAACTTGACTTTTAGCAATTGTACTTACACTCTTCCCGCAAATCGGTGCATCGCCTACAAATGGCAGCCTTGCGCCAAGATGCCTCCTGCTGCCCTGCTTGTTCAACGATCGACGCGGCAAGTCGCCAACCCGTCTCCAACGCCGCCTACCTCTGCCACATGAAGTAGGTAAGCGTTTGCTGTTAAGCGGTATCGTATAAAATTCTGCACAATCCTGGTGTTGAATGAATTCCAATAACAAACGAAAATGGGGCGTTCTCTGCAACTTCTTCGCCCGAAAGACGAACACAATATTAGCGAGTAAGCGGCAAGATATCACTAGTTTTACAGCAATAATGATGGTACTTTCGCTGTAAGCTACGACGCCTATTAGGTATTTCGCTATATGCCACAGAAATGCACCCTTCTGTGCATTGACTGGTCCTCTGGTAATTTCGTACTTTAGTGCTTTTTTTATATTCCCATGAATATGCGGTGCAACACCATCACATTGAAGGTCCTTTGTGCCGCAGACGGTAAGTTGAGACCCGCTATGCTACGTGACAGTTCGCTAAACTGGCAGTCGTTCAATGATGTCGTTCTCTACAGCTTAGCTTTTGGTGTCACCGAATCAATCGTCCCAACCCCGTCAGTCTCGTATGCACGCACGGGCATGAGTAGGAAATGCAAAAAACGCGTCAGCCTTTCCAATCTTTGCTATTAAATTTCTAGACGTCTGATATTTGGTTCAGATAACTTTCCGAGTACTAGCAGTAGGCGTTTGAGAAAATTTGGCGTTTGATGTTCTTGGTGCTGTGTCTATACTTCGACCACTTAGGCGAGTGAAAATTTATCAACGCAACCGTGTTTCGACAGGGCCCGTTGACGTGGATTGACGTGCATTGGCAGCGCCGCCGTCGTTTTCTGAATGCAATATTGTCACAAAAGCGGACACACAATCTACTATTGTGTGCATACTTTGTGTGTTATAGTAGGACCCTTGCAACACGATCGGTATCTCGAAACCAAAATTCAGTTTACTTCAGGCAGGTGCAGTGCTCTATAATCTCCACGACATAATAATCTGTAAGAAACGAAAAGGAATCTTGTATTACTTTAATATATTGTATTTATTTATTTTTAGTGACATGTACATTAGGGCTATAACACTAGTACTACCAGATGGCTAGTGTTGTGTTATTTACGAAATAAAAATGTTTTTGATTCAATTTGAAATAAAATTATCACCCACAAAAACAATTTTCTTAAAACTTCCAAAAGGAGAAAATAGGTACAAATTTAATTTTTAATATTTTTTATAGTAAACCGCTAAATTTAAATACAGACTCGCACCAGGTTGATATATTGATAAATAAAAATATTTTTTGGATATACTTATATGTAAAAATAAAACATCTGGTTTCCAAACTTTACCGCGTTTTTAGGGTGAACTTTTTTTACAAAAGCAAAAAAGTAAAACAATTGTTTTAAAAAAATGTCAATGGCCTATTCGACAATACAATGAATTCTGGTCACATACAATAAAATTTGATCTACAACAAATCTGCAGAAACAGTTACTGAACCCATAGTTATTGAATTTTTTTTATAATTATTTAATTAGATGGAGTAAGAAATATCTGCATACACATTAGTATGGGTCGGTCCTAATGCAAAAAAATTAAGCCAAGGCGGACACCCCCTTTGAGTAAAGATTACCCAAAGACAATTTCAGAACACCAAATTTTTCTTTGATCCGTGCACGCTACATACGGCCCCAAAATATGTTTTATTGAACTGCCTTGTTATTTGATGTCATGATTCCTTAGGAAGAAAATATTAGAAACCATTGATACCAGCGAAATATTTGGGGAATATTGATAAATATTTGGGATTTGTGATTTTTTTCACCTTCACGATCGCTTGTGAATCCGAATTTTGTAACTATTCCCTGCACTTGTTCATGTTTTTACAAAGCAGAAATTAAAAATAACCGTTTGGTTTAATATAATCCAAAAGCTGGCTTACGTACTACCTTACTCTTACATTGACGACTTTGGCCAGTGTTTTTATATAATTCTGATTGTATTTGATATTAAACAACATTTATTCTTTCTGTAGTATGTATGGTCATAATTCATTACAGCCTAAGTCTATTTTGCAACATTTTCAGAAGAGTAGTTTTAACGTTCAATACTTACTAAAAATCACTAGTCGTTTTTTTATTTTGAGAAAGGAAACGTATTCATTGTCAATAGATATTGCGAAAAATAAAAAGACACAAACATGAAAAATTTATACCATATATACGCTCGAAATCTTGACAGAAAGTCAGTATTATACCTCTGCAAAACGAAGTGAGTCGCTTAACGCTTAAACAACGTTGGGAAATATTGCAAAGTGAGTGCTGTGTAGTCCAAATGAAGCACACATCGTGCATGCTGTACGCAAGATTGTGGAAAAACACTCATCGTCCCCGTCGCTGTACGGCGCGCACTGAAGAGAATATGGCTGCTGTAGCTGAGAGTGTGAGACTTAAACTAGGAACAACAAGTTTTAAGTTAAAGGTAATTTAAAAGTAACATTTAAGAAAAATATTCTGAGATTGAAATTTTCGTAAAAGCTTTTATAGACCCTTTTAGGATATGATCCTCTATAGTTTCTGGAATGATATCAATCTCGTGGTGCATACAATATTTTTGGATCACATTCAAAGCTTCTAATGCCTCCTTAGTCGATGGAATTTTGATAGGGACGTTATCTTCTTTATTGTCTCCTTCATCTTCAATGTCTTGATCCTCAATAGAAAGGCTGCAAGCATTCTAACAAAAACAAACTACATATGTACAAAGTTTTTGTTAGCAACAGTTGCAAAAAAGATTTGTGTCTGTTAAATGAAAAATTATCAATGAATATGGGATAATAATTCCAAATATTTGTGGCAGCTAGCAAGTAAATTTCATACGAAATTGAAGAAATGAGTGAAATTTTTTGGTTTTTGGCAGGTATCTCAAATTAGCAGCAAAAAGAGTGGCAGTTAAGTCAAAACTACTGTATTAGCCGCCTTGGCGATGTCAATTGACCGCCTCTGAGTTTCGATTGGATCACTTGGACTTTTTGTGGGTAACCGTGAAGGACCGATATTATGCCAACATTCCACAAACGATTCAGGCATTTAAAGTCAATATCATCAAAACAATTCGTGAGCTACAGCCCTAAACCATCAACAAGGTCATAGAAAATTGAAGTGACGGAATGCGCTACTGAGAAGCCAGGCAAGGCAGCTACTTGAATGATGTTGTATTCCATAATTAATGGGAATGTTTGTTCTTACTAATTAAGATATAACACATGGAAAAAATTTAATTTTGTACAAAAAGAAAAAAAAACTTGTATTTGTCTCAGCCTTTATATTTACAGACGCTAAATATGGTAGTACCGTTAAGTGTGTGACCAAAGATTTAGTCAATCGCTAATTTTGATACAGTTTTCTATTCTTCTTCTTCTTCTTCCTTGGCTATAAACAACCATTTAGGTCAGTAGCCTGATCACTAATAATCCAGTTGTCTATATTAACCTGAATATTTCGCATCAGTTGATAGTTCATTCTTTATCACTAGTTTAGCAATCACTATAATCTTTGTATTCAAGTAGTTGTATTCTAAGCAGAGAGCTCTAAACAGAGAACTCCAAACAGGCCTTCACAGTAAAAAGAACGCGTTACGGAATGAACATCAATAGTTAATACAAGAAACAAACAATGTTAAAAATATCAAAAATTCCGTTATTTTTAGCTTCAATTTCCCTTGACACTGGTATTGAGCTCAAAGTTTCATGTAAAATTTTGTCATAATCCAAATAATTTATTTTTTTATAATGTAAAAAAATTAACAAATTACTGTATTTACACGTAAATTTGAACATTTTCCCAGTAACATTTATATTTTCAAACGGAATAATGGGCATGTTAATTACAATACTTCGAACGAAATATAAACAAATTTTGTTATTGAGCAAAGGAAATTGTATAAAGTTTACACAGTGAGACAAATAAAAGTGAATTCGATATACCTGAGAATTGATAGCATCTTTCTGATAGGTGCTGCTGAATACAACAAGAAACTGTTTTTGAAATCCCTCAAACACCCCAAAAATCTTAGGTAACGGATAAAAAACCGTTTCCTCTTAACTTTACGCACTTATTAAGCAGTAACGTGATTGAATATGAAGTTCCTCAGCGGATTTGGAAAAAATAAATTGTGCCCTTACCAACGATATATATGTTGCTATATTGTTAACTTTTGACATCTGACAGCTTTTATCTCGAAATCGCAAACTTTTTTAATTTTTTTCAATATTTTTGAAGTTTGACGAAGTTCGGTGCAAACTTCTTCAATAAGTTAATGTTTAACATATTATTCAGAATGTGCACGGTGTCACGAGTAAAACGCATATTTGTTTGTAAAAATCGGTTAACAAATGGTTAAGTTATTCATGTCGGCCACAAGGGTCCAACCGACCAAACTTTAATTATTGTATTTAATTATTGCTCGTATTAGAAGTTTTTTGGAATTCAAAACCTCAATAACAACTGCATTTTCGCAGTTTACGGTGGCAGTTTTTTAGATATTTTCATTTTTAAAACTACAAATAGATTTTATTGGAAATTTTCAGAAAAAAAAACGGAAGTACGGACACACTTTTAAAAAGTCGGGGCTTAAAATTGGCTTTGGACATATTGTTTCTTCACCAAAAATTTTTAAGAACATCTCACCTTTTTTTTTTTTGGTACACTTATACACTTTTTTTGGTCACATACAAATCTATCAAAAAAGAAACTTTATTTCCCTTTACACCCCATGACCGAGCTGAGGATAGCTTCTAGCGTTGTTGAGAATTAACACGCTTTCTATTTTAAGACTCACAACAAACGGCACCTTCTTGTTTATAGACGAAATCAGACGTCAGATGTTGCAGAAGCTTTCACTTGACTACAAGAAAAGATTCTAACAACAACGAATTCCTATGAATTTTTAAAGGAAAACAAAATTTATTTTAAATTATGAAAATTTCATCAATTTTATCTGCACTTTTAATTAATCTAAAATAAGATTTACTGGTATGCAAATGTCAAAATTTACTGTATTTCAATTTTGCCTGCCAGTTGGACTGCAAGTTAACCACGTGTGTTTGTATATGTTGACATTTAACAGTCTACATATCAGTTCGAAAGAGACTGTCCAAAAAGTTCAAAATGCAGTAGTATTAGCAATAACACAGAAAACTAACCGCAAAGAATGGTTTTAATTCGGATAGTGTATGTGATGGACATACTTGTCGTCTGTTTGTTTTTATCGTAAATATCTGTTTGATTCCTTCGTTGTAGTTTATAATGTAGAGTAGAGACACTATATACATATGTAGATATAATGATAGTAAATTGAAATGTGTTTTGTAGAGATATGGCCACAACTACAATTCTTAGAACTTTAAGAATACTAGAAAAAGCACGATGGATGAGTTTTGAAAGACTTTTGATTTGGTAAAAATACTAAATTTACAGATATAAATATAGTAGACAAAAGTAAATTTTATACCAAACAGCTATATAAATCCTTTGTACTTGATGCCACCGACCTTGTTAACTTTTGAGAAATATGCAATCGACACTTCGTCCGTTAGCATATTTTACAAACGAGGCATGCAAACACAAAAACGTCTCTCAATTCACCGAAATTGATACAAATAATCCTTGAGTTTACTTCTTACAACGTGTCTCTTGATAGGTATACAAACAAATTTCGAGAACAGTGCAGCTGTTCCATATTTTGACAGGAAGTCTTCAGATCAATATGGCCAACATATTAACCGCAAAAGAACAATGGCAAGAGATGGCAAAAGCATGAAGCATCCCATCCAAGGAGACAGTGCAATGATGGCATGTTCGGTTTATTGCATGTATCAGTCACATAACGAATCCGACTATCTGGATTTATTGTATTTCCGTTTTGTGGAAATGCCCATAAAACCATACTGGGCAGTGGCACTTAAACTGAGCGACGAGAATTAATGCCATTTGCAGTGGAGATTTTGATTTACGGCTATCAAGTTCCCAGCCACTCAGATTGGCAGCGAGTCTGGCAATATTGCAAGTCGTAAATCCGTTTTTAGCATGCCACAGCAATGATGTCTTTTGGGTAAGTGTGGTACATTGTCTGCCGCGGGATAAGGAGGGACTTTTGTATAACATTTGCAATTGCATCGAAGATTGAAGTACTTTGGATGGGCAGGAGGTGAATGTATCCACAGTGGGTGTAATGTCGATGAATGCGTTTGAAGAAGTCAAAATATTTACAATGGCCATTGTTCGGCGCAGTACTTGTGATGAAAGACTTGTGCCATTCATTCGTTTCGCCATCAACAAGGGAAGCTCTTTGAAAGGAACTGGATACCTTCCGACTTTCAACGCAGAGCGGACAGATGTCGCATGTAAACAATAGGCAGCAGCAGCTGTAGCAGCAGACATTGTGGCCAAAACAAAAACACTCTCAATTCAGTACATTCCCACACGATGGCACACACATACTCACACACACACAGATACACACACGGTCGGTGGCAACATCGTGTAGTTGTGCTCACACTCGTAAAGCTCGCAGCTACACGAGGCATCCATAGCCAGCAATCGATATGTGGACGCGGTGGATAAGGCTGGTGTGAGTGAGTAGCTTTTCCTTACGACCGAAACAATGAATAACAGCACTGTGATAATTGGCAAGTATTCTTGGCTAAATGGACAAAAGGCATGATGCGATAAGAAATGGAAGCAGCGCCCCACGGATACAATCTAAAGGCTTATTTTTGGATGAAAACAATCGTCGTCGTCAGCCAGACAAAGGATACCGATGTTATGTGCGTTAACCTGTAGAAAAAAAAAACACTTGGCGAACCACGATAAGACAAACAGCAGCCAAATTGCGTACACTCGGTTCGCCAAAGTGAAAACGAATACGTATTTTGCCTGCGAGTGCACAGAGAAAATGTACGTGGAGCGTACACATTTCAGGCCAGGCCGTTCTGGAGTAAAACCCTCTTCGGTGGAGTTCCTCCTGCCACATACGACAATTCAACGCTTGCCCTGAAAAGCAACAATTCTCCAACAGCAGATGTGCGTCATTTCTTCTGGCATCGCTTACTTAGTAAATTTCGAAAATTTTCTTCCGCCCGAGATTGCTTGTCCTATTCCAGTTGTGTCTTTATTTATCGGAATTTGTCAAAATTAAGCCAGATCCCTAAAATTTACGGGATTTCGCTAAGTGTTGGGGAATGCAGGGGTGGGGAGTTGTCATATGTACCTACATTGGCTAGTGGTATTTAGTATTTGTTGTTGCTGCTTTATATTTAATTGTGTAGATGATGTTCAGTAAACCAACGGCAGTAATGGTTAAGATCCTGTTGTTGTGCTCCGTTTTGTTTCAGGCAATACTGAATTGCTTCACACCCCAAATCGAGATGAAAACTTCGTTATATATTTTTTTCTTTTCCGTTTCCTTTTTTTCACTGTTATATCTTACACACCCGAGCTGGAATTTCTAATTCGATTGTGTTGAATGGCGTTTTTTTTCTTTTGTGGTGTCGTATCTTCCGCACTCGAAACGATTGATTAATAGAAAAATATGTTTTATTTATCGCTGTTGTTGTATTTTGGTTTAAAATCCTATTACTTTTTTTCTTCAACTACAAATTACAAAATTAATTCTTCTTCAACGACACACTGTGTACACGCAAAGTTTGACCAAAACGTTTTCTTCAACCCGCGGGCTCTGAGGCAACTACTGATAGCTTGCGTATGGAGCACAAGCGATGTTCACGGCACAGAATGTTCGGTGCACATCACGACCACCTCGGCTACAAGCGACACTCTACATAGGCCACAAATGAGTGAACGAGCTTCTGCGGCTCTCTCCACGGTACTCGAACTACCCCGAATCGCTCCCAAAAGCTGCTGTGCGCATACTTAGTGGAAGCTGCTTCCCTGCGCGACACACATCTCTTCTTAGCACTCTCTGTTTATCTAGAGCCCTTTACATTTCGTGCGACAACTTTGGCCAAAATTGAATCTCAAATACATGTGTTTGGTTTTATCCTTCACATTGTTTGTGTTCTTGGAGAACAATATTATGATGTCGTCGTCGCCGACGTTGTCGTTATCTTTTGTTCCAACTGTTTTTTTTCTCACAATTTAGGTTAAAATGTATAAGCTACTAACGCCCTTTTTTCAAGAGGTCACTTTAATTGGACTGTGGAACCCGAACGATTGGGAACGTGCATGCACAATCAAGTACCAGACACATATTTATCTTAATGACAATCATTCGTGTACACACGGAAGACACAGTCAGTGTGATTATTTTGGCAGAGACCACGCTGTATTGGGTTTACGATATGTGATTAACGGTAACTTCCAAACACATATTATGTAGTCGTAGTCCTTTTCACAAATTAGGGCGTTTTACACAAGTATACGAAGCTCAATGGTTCTTTGCTGAATTCGCACAGCAGCGACTCCATGGGAAGGCAGAGTGGAGACTTTGCTCAAACGAACTCTCAGGGCAGCGCTTCGACAGCTTCCCTAGAGTTCGGCGATGACTTTGTAGAGTTACAAACTTTTAGATTACAAGCACACACAAACACACACACTGCTACAGAGCATACTGCCGAAAAATATCAAAGGAGTAGATATCGTTCCTACAACGCCTTGTGAGCCCAGCTAATAATTTACATACTGGGCGTGGATGCTGTACGACGTGTAAAATGTAAGAGAACAGGAGTTCGCTCAGTTGTTGTTTCCTCGCTATGATTTTGTACGTCATCTGGAGTCTCTTAAGTCTCTCAGACAAACAAATGCTATGTTACGCGTGAGGATGTGTGATTGTGAGTGTAGCACGGATAACATTACCCCCGTATGAAGTCGCTACGTGCAGCATTTCCGTTAATTTGTTAGCTACACACATAGACCAGAACTGCCCCCACTCATTCGTCCTTTCCACACTTTATGACCATCTGATGGTTTTGTGAATGAATGGCTTTATGCGTGCATAGGTGGTAGACATGTAAGTGTACAAATGTTTTCCATTTCCATAATAAATACAGTAAACCCAACAATGACAAATAATTTGAATGTCTGATAGTGTGGAACACACACACACACGCACACACGAATACATTGCCTAAGTTTACTTGTTTGCCTATTGATGTAGGAACTTCATCGTACTGACACTTACGAATAAATTGTCACCCAATAGGACTATACCATTAAATTTGGGAGAAATTACATTAATAACTTTTTTTATACGATGATATATCATAATATTTTACGTATATTTTTTTGACTCCATCTATCTATAGAGTTGCACGATTTCACATTAAAACCTAATGGTCTAATTATATCTAACGAATGGAAATAGAATAAGAATTGGCACATATTATTTTAAATTTCTTAACATTTTCAAAGGTTTTGTATATTCAAACTCTTTTCCTACAAGTGGCGCATTGTAAGGGCACCACTACACATTATTCAAACATGAGCATGAACTTAGACTATCGGTTTCTTTATAAGGCGTATCGCGACCATTATTAAATATTGAACTAAATATATTTGGTGCTATTTTGTGATTTGTGGTCAGGCTCATAAATGACTTGAATGTAACATCACTATTAAGGTGATAATCCGCTGATAAGGTATTTTTTATATTTACATACTATATTAACAAAGGTAATTAATATTTTATAAAAAAAATAATAATAATAAATAATAACAATAATAATACAAAAATATACCAAAGAAATTAAAATTTTTACGATTTTTGTCAAATTTCGATGCCCTCAATAATTTCTTTCGATTTGTGATATGGTTTGTTTTAAATTAAGATTTATACATTTCAAGTAATTCATTTTTTTTGTCAATTCATGACATTGTTTATGGCGGGGAAGGCGAAACCCCCGGCCAACTCTGGTCGCCACGCAACAGAACAAAGCATTCAGCCCAACGCTGAATAGTTGAAAGGATAGTGGCAGACTGCATGAAACGGCTTTTGCACACTCTCATTCGCGTTTCTACTCGACAAAGAGTATAAAAATGAGTATGCAATATATTTGCTTGTTTTTGTTGTCGCTTTCGCATGTTTGCAAAAGCCCGAAGCGCCACTTAACATTATTTAAATTGTGAATGCGCTCGTGTCCCCGTGCAAAGATAGAACGTGTACATGTAAGTTGAAGTAGCATTTTCTTTCAGCGACTAATATTTTTATATGTTACGGTCAACAGTAAAAGAGTATCAGCAGTGAAAGTCAACTTTTAGGCCTTCATGCAGAGGGTGGGGACAAAGTTAGGCGGGTGTTTTTATATTTTTTTTGAGAATGGATCCTTATTTAATCCTTGGGAAAGGAAACAACACCAGTTCGTGTCTTGGGAATACTTCATTTTGGAAATAATTCTCCACTCAATGTGTCCGATGAACTCGAAAAATCTCCAAGATATATTTTTAAGGTAATTTAATTATAATTTAAAATTTAATTTAAAAAAATCAATATATTTTGGAGTGTACTTTCTGTTGATCATATAATATGCAGTCTCATTCATATCTTCGTGTATTTAATACGGAGACTTGCTTCAAACAACAACAAAAACAGCTACAATCAAAAGCCAAGGTGTCGTCTCTCTGTAAAACTATTCAGGCAATAGTTGAAGTTTGCAACAACTCGTCATTGCTACTCGAGCTACTGTTTTTATGTAGGCAAGAGTAAAACATTTGATTACCATTTAAAGAACAACAAAAAATATACAATGAATTCCTTTTCATACTTGGTTTAGGTACAGTGGAGAACATCAGTATTCCGCATGAATTATCCGTAACATGCTACCCCCATACCTCTCCTGCAGCAGCAGCTGTCGTTTGCCTACTACTAGTTGCAAAGCTCACGGTGGGAGAAAAGGCGTTTTTGTTATTTTGGCTTCATTTTCTCTTCTTTATATTTTCCTCGTTATTCAAAAATAACTATATACATACTACATACTCTATACGAGTCTGTCGTACATGCTAAATAATGTGCCACCAGAATGCAGTGATTCTAGGTACGACGAAGTAGCCTGAAGGACGATTCTCCACTAAACCGTACGTAGTACATGGCAGCGGGGTACATTGTCTTGGCCGTTCATTGCTATGCAGGTAACTGCGATGTCAGTGAACATTTTTTGAATATGAGCTTGTGGATGGATGTCTTTCGTTTGTGCATGTAGGCATTTATATGGTCTTCCCCAGGGTTTGTGGCCCTCCACTTTGTGTACATCCCAAACAAACCGATGACATTGGCTGAGAATATTTATACGTTTCCTTCATTGAGTGGGTGAAAAAAATTCAAGAAAGTGTAAACCAACCCAAACCATTCTAAAACATAGAATAATGAGTTACTGTATTAGTGCAACTATGTAATAACCCGCTTGTTCTGGTAAGCATTACGTATGTAAAGATACCAAATATGAATATGTATACAAAATTTCCCTAACACCTCCAAAATCTTGACTTACGGTTAAAAAACCGGGGTTTCAGGTTTTTTTGTTTGATTTGTTGACGGTTTTGGGAAGAAGAATCTTAGAAATTTCCAACGAAATATATTTATATATAGATCTCTTCCTATAACTGTCTTGTTTAGCGTCAATAATTCATACCTTTTGGATTTTTTCACTATTTTTTAAGTTTGAAGATGTTTTTAGCCACAATTTTATTAGAATACCCTAATGTTGGTTTTGTTATTTAGAAAGAGTTTGCTTTTACGACTAAAGTGCATATTTGTTAGTAAAAATCGGTTAACAAGTAGTTAAGTTATTCATGCATTTTGAGGAACAAAAAAAAAAAAAAAAAAAAAAAATTTCCCATTACATCCCATGGAGGGATAGGGGAGAGCTTCTCGCAATCAATGAGCTGTGCGCTTTCTATTTTTCAGACACACTGATTGGGACCTACAGTTTTACACCGGTTCCGAACGGAATTGAGAAGCTTTTTCATGGCTAATTATACTCGATAGTGTTGCCGGCACTAAGCGAGGTGACCGTCGTCGAAAGAAATGTAAAGTGGTCTGACCGGGATTCGAACCCACGATCTAATGAATAACAGGCGCGCACGCTACCCATTAGACCACCGACGGCCACATTTTGAGGAACGCTACATTCATATCCCATACTAAAAAAACGCTGGGAGAACTTTGCATTCAAACACGAAAAACTTCAAACACAGTTGTTGACTCAAACACTGAATGGAATTTTTCAACCACCGTTTAACATATCAATCATAAAATAATTTTTTTTATTTGCTACAAACACATCAGAGAATAACGGCACTTAAAAAAGAGAAGAGTAAAAAAAATATGAAAAATAATATGTCTGTTTATTTTACTATCCCCTAATAATGTGCATGGGAGTCAATTGACGCAACGCTCGCTTACTTTGGATTAATGAAATAAGTATATACGCAGTTAAACGAATCGTTAATGATGTATACTATAAAATGTATAAATTAGTAAGTACTGAGTGTTATAATCGACGAAATAATTACAGAAAAGACGTCTATTGTAGTTTTGCCGGACAAGCGGGAACTTATTACGACGCCGTAAAAGAAATGCGATTTCCGCGATTTCCCACCGACACCAGCTTTAGCTTTTAACTTGGGGCATTGAAATTAGTGGCAACTTCTGAGAGACTTCAAAACAATGCTGGCATTGACATTTTTAAAGACATTTTATCTTCAATAAAATTTGGCCAACAACAACAATCTGTGTTAAAAAGGAAAAACTGGTTAAGTTTGGAAGAGAGCATTTTTCAAGTTCAAACATAATTTTTAAAAATGAATGGAATATAGGTATTCTTCTAATTTAGAAATTACTTAATTTAAGGAACTTTTAAGGTGTTGATTCATATCTACAAACAATAATATTGCGAGTAGTTGCATGACTTGGAAAAACTGATTGTGTCGACATAAAAGCGTGAAAACATCTTTTTTTTTTGATTTTGTAAAACCACGTATGTTATTTTAAGTTCTGTTTCGTAAGTAACATACAATTTAGAATACTGCAAATCGTAAATGGACTTAAGTTATTATTCCAAATGAAATTGTACGCCTACGTGAGATAAGCAGAAATTCCCTGGGCTCTAACTTCCTGAAAAATCGAACAAAATAGTTCAAATTTAGCATTGGGGCTACTTTTTAATACGGGAATCAGCGTAGTGCTCCTATCTCAATTTTGGATGATTGGATTATTGATCGGCAAAATTGTATTATTTTGGATGAAACCCACTGTTGTCATTTAAATACAATTTTACAAATTAAATGCATTAGATACCATATATCAAAAATTAAATAACACAGTGCAACATTTCTAAAGTAATCGTCTGGTGCCGCCTTCGTACCCAGATATTTTTGAAGTATATACCGAGACTAAAAAAATCCCCAAAGGATTTGGCCCCATTACATCGAAACATTTTTTTATGGATACTCCAATATTTTTACCTCAACACGATTTTTTTATCATTTTTACGGAGTCCATATTTCATTAACCGTTCGAAAATTTTTCTTTTTGTCTTCCGAAAAGTTGTAGATCTAAACCAGAGCAAAAAAGTGTCAAACAGACCGACCCAATAAAATTGCATCCAGTCCATGAAAATTGCAAAAATATGGGTAAAAAGGATAGTTTTTCATGATGTTTTCCACACAAAATTTATTTCGTTGTACTCCGTGGCGTATATATTATATTATTATTATAATCATAATTTTATGGTGAAAATATCATGAAAAAATAGCCTTTTTTCCCATATTTTTAAAATTTTCATGCACTAGATGCAATTTTTTTGGGTCGGTCTATTTGAGACTTTTTTTGCTCTGGTTTAGATCTACAACTTTGCCGAAGACAAAAAGATAAATTCCGAACAGTTTATGAAATATGGACCTCCTAAAAATGGTCATAAAATCGTGTTGGGGTAAAAATATTTTGGTATCCATAAAAAAATGTTTCGATGTAATGGGGACAAATCCTTTGTGGATTTTCTGTCTCGGTATATACTTCAAAAATAGCTGGGTACGAAGGCGGCACCAATTTATGTGTTGCACTGTGTAATCCATTATATTCAGCATGTCCGAAATATATAAATTTGAGGTTAAGAACATGGAAACAAGCACCACTAAATTGGGCAGTAAGAATTATGTATCATGGTGCGTTTGGAACTTTTGGTTCTGGCACACACTGTAGTAGATAAATGCCCCGAAATTGATCAACTACTTAACTGATGAGCAGTGTTGGGAATGCGTTAACAACCATAACTATGTGTGTGATGCCTGAAGCGGAGATAATCTGAATTAGCTTATTATTGTGTAACTGACAAAAGTGTCCCAAAATTATCACATGTCACAAATTCCTCGCTAACACGGTTAACTTTTTGGGTCAACTTTTTAAGATTTTTATAATCTAAATTGCTTTTTGTTACCATTATTTGGCCTGGAGAATTGATCCACATTATAATTGTGTCAAAGTGTAAAGATCGTAAAAAAACTACAATGCAGTTCTTTGAGTCGATAAACCGAATCGGTGTTTGCAATTAATTATTCGGATTAGCCAGACTTTAGTGTATTATATATATCGGGTTATACTCACTCGTAGGCAATTTAAAGCACCCACCAGATTTTGATGAGAATTCTAATCTACAAGATTCAACGTCAGGGAGACCAAAAAATAGCATCGGAGTCAGAGGATCACAGAATCGAAAACATTTTTTACTCCAAATTAATAAAGAAAAAAAACACATGCATTGACTTTCTAAGTGCCCAACAAGGTCACTTCATGTAATTTGCTACGTTAAATATTCAACTGAGTTAGTTCAAAGTAAAAGTGTTTGGTCTTATAACGTAAGGTTGTTAGAAGAAGGTACAAATTTCGGTAGTGTACACAAATCAAACGCATTGATTGATGGCACGTTAAATTTCGAATTTATAAAGTTGTTCTCTTTCGTAAATAATATCACATCGAATGTTTTGAAACTTATAAACGCTTTTGCCTTAACGCAGATACGGCGATACTCGTACTATTAAAATCATTTAGGCAACAGCAAACATATTAAGGAGGCATGAGTAAATGTTTTCTCTGTCGGTGCACACCAAGGTGCAATATGCCTCATTTTAAAATTCACAACTCCATATGATGGCAAATTGCGCCTTGAGTTTTCTAAGCTCTCTGTGTTCTCAAACTGCTGAAAGATCGCCCTTCTGTTTTAAAATTAATGACTTTTTAAATTAATGATGGATTAAGTAAATCGTTAAAGTGTACTACGAAAAGTCCACAGGCCGAAGCGAAATCATTCGTATAAGAGCTTACGTCGGATCTGGAGTACTTACATTTGAAGTAAGGGAAATTTCCACAAATTGTACAAGTTCAGCTGAACTAAACAGGCAAACAAATGTCCCATTAGAAGTATATAACCATTAAATGTATGCCCTTGAGATCCTACCGGAGCTGTCGGTGAGGAAGCCTCCTACATCTCTGTTGCAGCCATTTTCAAAGACCAGCCACAGTTGGTAGACTACTGCTACACTTCTTTCCTGCTCCTGACGGCTAAGGCGTTGATGATAACGAGGGCAAAAAACTACGAAAAGGCAAAGGCAATGTCAATGAACATACGTTACAAATATGTATAGGTTTGTGTGTATACGAGTACGGATTGCTAACAACCCGTCATATACCCAACATTTGCGTGAGATCAAGAGATGTGCACAAACATCACGTATTTGAAAGAAGACCTAAACATGTGCTACGTGAGTTTCAGGAAATATTAGCACATGATTTAAACTATTAGAAAACGACAGGAAGGAGACCACAAAACATACATTTTATTAAGGAATTGTATTTTTTGCTCGTAAACATGTAATAGTCAAATATTGACGTGTGTGGGCGGCGCCTCGGTCCTTTTTGCCAACTTGGTTTCAACTAGTCTATATCTTTACCGTACAGTGAAATTTTCCGGACGATCGAACTATTATTATGACTGTTATAACCAGGGCCAACAAAAGTTTTAAAGTCTACACTATACTAAAAGTTGGACTTTCTAACTCCCTCAGAATCCTAAGTTCCAATATGATTTTAAAGAAAATTCCCGTTTTTCATATATAAATAAAACATTAATAAATTTTTAACTTTTTCTTTATAAAATAGCTTCTTAAAATCACATACATATGGGCAAGGCCACCGTCAGTAACGTCACGTTCGTACACATATTTTGGTGAATATCTTTACTAAATACTATTATTTCTTCCAACTTGAAATAACTCGCCATAACTGTTGTTTCATACTCAGACAATTTTGCTGTATCTCGTTTTGTTGTGAAGTTATGACCATTTTAAGCCGTCAGTAACGTCACCGGATTTTGGAAGTGTGTTTTGAGGTTACTGAACGTTTGTGTAAAAACTAGCGAATTGAAAAGAGTTTATGTTTATAATTGACCAGTATTTAAAAAAGGAAGGCTGAATGATGATTTTTATCCAAAAGGTGGGCTTAAATTTTATGTTTTCATCACGTAATCGCCATAAAAGCAGTGTCAGTAACGTCACATAAAAATGTCAGTAAACACGTACGAATTTCGGTAGGATTTTCGGGTCTTTTTTCTCTCGGGTTAATAGAGGGACCCTAAACGACCAAAAAATCATCGTAGAGGAGTTTGAAGATGCAACCTGGGGAGATATTAAGACTAAACCAGTTTAATAAAAAAAATTGTAGTAAATCGGGTTCGACCTTTAGAGCTGATTTTTGTATGATAGAGTGTTAGTTAATAAAATTATCTCTTGAAATTGGTTTTTGATTAGTTTTGCATCATTAAAATTAAAATTTGTAATTTCTCCCTACTTTTCAGTTTTAGCGGCTATTTAGTACGAAAAAATGTCGAATTAACTTCTGTTTTTGTTTTTTTTTGTGATAAAAATTTTGTGTGAGTATTTTGAACTAAAGCCAGGATACTCTGTAAAATAAAAACACATTATTATCGGAAAAAACAAAAGCATTTATTAATTCAGACTTGTTAATTTTTGCAAAATTAAAGCATCGCTTCGCTTTTTTTAACGTAAATAAACATAAAATATCACAAAAATAAGCAATTTTATTTGTATCCCTGCTGAGCAGCTTTTTCGTCCCCAATGATACGAATTTGGTGCGCAGACGAAATGTCACGAATGTTTTTTGCGTTTGCGAAAATTATGGCCGTATCCAAAATGGTGTTTATTTTCTAAACTCTTCTTCAGCAGCTTCCGCAACTAATATTTGCGATTGTGTATATTGGAACGCCTCAACGAATTCCCATGCACTGTTTACTATGCAGTGACGAGCTTTTTCCTTTTGTACTCGTCGTATTTGTTGGTTTCTTTTAGCTTTTTAACATAACGCTTGTCTCTTTTTGCACCAGGAATCGGAGTCTAGCAATTAAATACCAAATTGTTAAGCAAAAAAGTAAAGAAAATAAAATTAAAATATTACGTCAGTAACGTCACACAATCTGTTTTTGCAAAAATACCCTGCTAAGTGCTAATAAGGCTTCATTTAAGCATTGATTATGAAAGTACTTCAAAAGTACTCAAAAAAAATCAGCTCATCCAACCTCTTTGCAAATTAGTTAATGCATAAAAAAACATTTTATAAAAATTTGTCAGTAACGTCACCATTTATTTGCGGCTGATTACTTTAAGCCTTAATTGGTCCAAAACCCAAGCTTTGTACACAAATTTGCTTGCTAATCAATAGTATGATTTGTATTCTATCCAAAGAAAGTAAACATCTGTCTAAAGTATAACAAAATAAGAACAAAATTTACCTTTTTCGCCGACATTGGTATATTTTCCAAATACACCTTGCATGTGCCACTTATGAAAAGGATGTAAAATATCAAAGCAGACACAAATTTTGCACTGGCATATTCTATACATATTAGACATTTGAAATATAAAAAAAATTTTGGACCTTGTGACAGAAAAAAAAATCTATATGGTTTCATTTTTCGTGGCCTTGCCCATATACATAATCATAAGCACAATATTGATCAAAATTACAATCAGGGAAATCATGGAAATCAATTGTGAGAAAAATTACGTTGAAGGCGTATACGTTATATTTGTTAGATATTAAAAAATTAAGTATGTTCCACACGACTCATTCAATAGTTTTACTATTTCGACTATTCGTGATAAATTTTTATTAAAACTGAAATTTATTCAGTGAATAAAATTAACTACAAATAAAAATTTATTGTGCAATTTTATAATTTGTACAGGCATTTTTTTTTATTTTTTTCGTGCATATTAAAAATAGGGCGTGGCACATCCCACTTCCACCATGGCTGCAATACAAACAGTACCAACATCGTATACAAAATATCAGCTTTATACGTCTTATAGTTCATGTGATACAGCTGTTTAAAGTTTCACAAATAATTTACTTTCTACCAAATCTCTTTTAAACTAGTACTAGCTACCCAGCGGTAAATGAAGCGAAGTACTTATTTAGTAAACCATGACATCAGTATGACATTATAAGCGACATTATAAGGAGGATCTAAGTACTTGGAATGTAATGCGTGTGTAATGTTAACAACATCGTCCATTTTTTCGTGCATATTTTAAATGGGGCGTGGCACATCCCACTTCCACCATGGATCGTATACAAAATATCGGCTTTATACCTCTTATAGTTCATGTTATACAGCTGTTTAAAGTTTCAAGTTTTATAGATATTTCTGTTTCAAATATCGGGACCAATGGGCGGGGCCACGCCCGCTTACCCTATTTTCTCCACCGACCACACAACAGCTTTCAGTGAAAAATTCCGTCAAGATATACGGTACTAAGAAATGCAAACAAATAAAGACAAACTCATTTCCATATATGTAAATAGATCTCCCATGTATGGCCAACTAATCTGTAATGATAACAAAAAAAAGTTAAATGAAATATTCTTTAAAAACGCAAATTTTACTTAAACTGAAGTCGACTTCTGCACTTATTGTTGTAGAAATTTTTCCATCAAAGAAGAATTAGGAAAAAGAAAGCAATTCAAAGTTGTTTTTATGTTGTGCCTTTAAAATTTAAAAGGTATAAAATAATAACAACTTATAAGCATCAACTGTTTATATCTGTCTTATAGAATCTATCGCAAAGGGTATGTGTATTTGCGGCTTATAGAGAAATGAAGTTAACTGGGTCGTCTATTGCTTGCGAATATTCGAAAACCCCAACAGGCAACTTGATATATTTGAGTTTTTTTCTGTGGAATTTGCTGTCCACATGTGTGTATACCCTCACACATTAGACACTGGTGCCGCCTCTCAACATTGTAGACTGTCGATGCAACTCCCTGCAACTATTTTCAGGAGCTCGTTGCATGCAATGTATGTTATACATTCATTGTCAAAGATGTGGTTAGTACCAAGGTACTGAGGGTGACACCGGGTGGGTAGCAGGAAGGAGGAGTGTAATTTAATTTTACAATAGGATACTCTGTCTGCGGTAACCATTTGAGATGCCTTAGACCCATTAAAAATTCAAAATACTATTGCTACAGAGGAAAGAAGCAGACATTAATTATTCAAGCTGTCCCTTATACTGCCGTTGCTGTGGTTGGCCTTCCCCTATCTCGGCGTGATGACGCTGATTTTAATGTATGGCTCCCCAAGGAGCTAACCCATTTAACACCTTCATCGTGCAGATGGAGTTTGTACGTCCATACGTATGGCTACAAACATTTGTGGCATGTACGAAATGACCACAGTGGTCCGCAAGGCAGCGTGAGATTGTTTGCTAGGAATATAAATTCGCAAGGTAACAAAAGGCTTCCGGTAAAAAAACGTGTTGTGCGCTTTTTGGAAATGTACAATTTGCACAAACGTTATTGTGTTGCACATTACCCATTGATTCCATCGCTATGTCATTGTTTTACATTCGCAACAATATTGCTTCGATTCTCAGCTTCCACAAGGATGTGATGGCGTTTTATGCACTTAAATTCAGTCTGCGGATACGATGTCTAGCACAAGTTCTGCATTCGGTAACGGTGGCAATAACGAAGTCTACTGTTGCAGGCAGAATACCGTATTTGCAGAAGCAGATGCACATGCATGCGTGTGTGGGCGAATGGATTTGTGGCACAAGTATCCATTAAGGACTTGTTGTGTTTGTTTACTGTATGTTCAATCTCTTACAACTTGTGTATGATTCCTTTGTTGCATTTAAGCCACGTTGCAAGTGCTTTTATCCACCTTGCTGCTCTTCAATGTGCTCGTAAGAGCTCTTGTCGTGTTCTTTTCTAAAAACCAGTTTAGCTGATTTTACTCTCCGCGCTTACAAATGAATCGAATAGATCGCACAATGTTATCTTGAACTGCAGAGCAATAATATGTCCAACATATTGATGTCTGACTAGAGTGTTCAAACCCGGAACAGAAAACCGTCTTACCGTCTATTTTGTTCGAAACCGCATATCGGTTTTTGAAAAAATTTTATTTTCGAATGCTCGGTTTTTCGATGTCGGCTAACCGGTTTTTCAAAAATGGCGTAAAATCAATATTTTGATTGAAAATTATCAACGGAATGTAATACAAATATGAACATATCGAAACATGAACATATCCTCTTATATCGTAATTTGATCAAATTTGGATTTAGACTTGTGGAAAATGGTTTGGTATTGAAGATAATATAAGAATTTAAATAAAAATAACTAATTTAGGACAAGAGACTGTTTAAATAAAAAAAGAAAAAAAAAAATATTATATGTTTCGGTACGAAAACTTTTTTCACGATAGAGAAAAAGTGACACCATGTTTCTTAATATATGTAAAAATTGCAAAAATTTATATTCCTAATGTACAATATCTTTTAAGGAAGTAAGTATTTCAAAAATGTTAATTTATATAAGTAATAGTGTTGAAGAAATTATACTAAAGGAGTATTGTTTGGTATTTTGTATGCAACTTTTTCTGAAATTTACTTTCGCAACTTGCGAAGGAGATTCGTAATATTTAAATTAACATTTTGGGACACACTTCATGATAACATAATATATTTTGTAATTATTTTTGAAATAAAAAATATAAATATATGTTGTGTGTTTTGTTTACTAACAAAATCTCTTTTGAACTAGTACTAGCTACCCAGCGGTAGAAGAAGCGATGTACCTATTTAGTAGTCCATGACATCAGTATGACATTGTAAGCGAGGATTTAAGTACTTAGAATGTAATGCGTGTGTAATGTAAACAACATCGTCCACTCATTATAACTCCGATTACAATGCTATTGAAATGATACCTACTGACATCGTCACTTACTTCGTAATCAAGCGTGTTATCAAGCTCGCATAAAACTCCGCTTATAATGTAATTACAACCGAAATGCCACTTACTGACATCTTTCCTTACTTTGTAAGCAAAAGCACCTATTAAACGGCCTATTACACTCCTGTGTAAATGTAAGGCGGAACATAAGCGAGAGAATCATCACTGATTGCTACTAAATATAGCTGACATCCGCGATTATGAAATGGGTACTTTTACCGCTGGGTAGTGTTGAACTAAAAACTGAACATTCACTATAATCTTGAAACTAATTTTATATACAGGATAAAGGTGACACAAACTATCAATGCAAAATTTCTCAAGTGTTAAAAAAAAGGATGCCAGTATGATTGATCATTCGATATTTGTCGATGCGGAAAAATAAAAAAAAAACCTTCTTAACGTATTGCAATACTAAGTTTTATATAACATTTTCGTTCCACTTTACAATTTTTGAAAATCTGGACCAAATTGTTAACCCTGCATTTGAAGAAAGAATTGTTGAAAAAATGTATTACTCGCTAAAACCGAAACCGGGTTTCTGAAAAAGTCAGGTATTTAAACACTTTATATCTGACACAGCAACAGAAATCAATTTGGACATGAATTCGGAATAATTTATCTTGAACAGTGCACAAACACATTTTTTATTTTGATTTGTTTTTCAAAGTTACAGGTGACTTACATGTCACTAGTGGTTGGCAGTTTTGTCCAGGCTCTGCATGAGTGGCACAGCTAACTTTAAATTTAGACGACTCTTGTTTATATTGCTCTACGCTTAAACATTTAATGACGCTAAGCATTGACTTTAACATATAATTTTCTGTACTATTCCGACGCCAGGGTAATGTGGCTGCAGCTGCTTTCGCGCTTACCACGCAACAGTTAAGCGTAGCGGAAACCCCGTGTATATGGCCTGGCCTGGTGAGCGCAAAAAATTGCTGGTATTTATGCTATTTGATATCAACATACAATGGAGGTAGATTCCTGTGAAGTGATTATCTTTTAAAGGCCCGGAAGAAAGGTTGTCGCTCTATTAATGATTGTTCAGATCAACTTTCCGAGCGTAGGAAGAGCTGTTTGGGCCAAATATGAAGAAATTATCTTTTAATTAAAATAACATTATATGCAAATGCTGACGATTTGTAAATTATAAGCATAAACTTTTTGGTAGAGACTGCAGGCACGGTGTTTTGCCTCCATATTTTTTTGTACCAAAAATCGGTCTATAGATGTCTATTAGAGAACGACAATTACATGGTGTATGTAAAAGCTTCTCATTAGTATTCGTCGAGAAACAAGTAGGTGCTTTCGTTATAAATCTAAAAAAAAATAGAAAGCTTGTTAGTTTGCGACAACGCAAAAAGCTATCCCATACTTCATACATGCGGTGTAAAGAGATATTAAGTTTGTTTTTTACAAGACAGAATATTTTTTAGTAATTAATATTTTTGTGGATATGTATTTTTTTGTCCCTGAAGCTGCTCATCATTACCCTGTAAAATAATACATTGCGTAAAATTTAAACTTTCACAGCATTCAAGATTTTGAACAATTCATATTTGAAAGAATATTATATCTACAGCGTTTATATGTGGTAGGGTTTTCGACAACAATATTAATAAATTAAAATCAGTCGGGTTTTGCCACTTGTAGTAAGCTTTTGCTTTAAATGTGGTTATTCCTCTGTGTATTGTGAATATCGATTTCCGATTAGAGTGTCTTGTCGAAATTCATTATTCCCCTGCCAAAATAATGCACAGGAGTTTAAATGATTTGTTTATTATTATAACTTGAACAATTAAAGTGATATGAAATGATTGAATTTAAAGGAAATATTTTTATGTTGTTTTTTGCCTCCAAAATTTGTCAATACCCTGAAGTCTAAATATTTAAAATTTTGTATAATTTGGCTTAAAATGAATAAATAGTTGTGAACCTTTGATAATTGAATATATGTTATTAAACGTATTAAGAAATCCTGTCTGAAATACCAATTTCTGCAAAAAAAACTTATTTCGAAATATGCCCGAATCAACCATATACCAATACATTTCTAGTAATTTCCCTATTTGCCTAGTGACCATCTGACTTTGTTTAGATGGTGGACAGTAGTCGAGAAGTCCACATATGTCTAGTAAAATCATCCCTCAGCTATGACTTATTCACACTAATTTGAATAATAAAAACAACTAATTTAAACAAAAAAAATTATCATATGTTCGTCTATATTATCCTATCCTAAAGAATCTGGAAGCAACTCTTGTGTGGAATATACCCTGCCTCACATACGCTCTCTTTCTCTCTCTCTCTATCTGCTCCAGCATCATCGTTCAGTGTGCGTCGACTTACATTTTCCGCTCACAACAGTTTAAAATTTGTTCCCTTTGATGGTTACAACAAACTCTGATAGACAATAATAAAGTTAATAAAATTAATTGCAATCGTCGTAGTCTTCCATGTCAGCTACGGAGACTAGGGTTGCCAGGCACCGAACTCGAAAAGTCGGGAAAACCGAGACTAAAAAGCGGGATTTGTCGGAACAAATGAAAAGATCATATTATATGTATTGGTTTGCCATTTTTTTAAGAAATATTATTTGATAACTCATTGCAGTTTCATGCTGATAAAAACCACTTTTATAATGGATTAAAAAAAACTCTAACATAATGTTTAGACATGACTTATGCATACACTATAAGCTAATATTATTTTTGCACATATACTTTGTGCTATTATTCACCGAATTGACTAGTGTTACTCCCTCGTCAGTTATTAAAAATGTATAGAAGATTCAATCTTATGATTAGTTCGGCCATTATAAGATCAAAAGACATTCGGTTTATATCTATCATGTATGAACTGATTAAAATATTAAATACATTTTCACAATGAGCGTTACTTATCGGTAAAGAAAATATAAATGAGATCAATTTAACCAAATTCCAGTGATTTTCTTTGCCACATTTGGTAAAAAAAAAAATGTGACCATATTTTGTCATTTGATATATCTTTGAGCAGATCTCCAGAAACAGCTCGGACATGGACAATAATATGTTGTTTCTTTGATAATTCTAAGTATAGGTAGTAAATATTAGAGTATCCAATTAATCGGGTTTATGTTTTGTTCGATTAAAAAATTAATCGATTTTGGGATTTTTAATTTGCTCGATTAATCGATTAAGGTTTTTAAATTGCTCGAATAATTCGATTAATCGAATAAGTCGAATAACTCGAATAATTTCTGTAAATCTGTATACCTTATGTGAAAAATTAATAAAAAAACATAAAAATTATATTAAAAAATATAAACAAACATAAAATAATAATTCACATGAATTCAAAAACGTTTAATAAAAAAAATAATAATGAAGCTAGACTTTGAAAACACCCTTTCACTTAAAGTAGATGTTGGGAAAACTGAAAGAATTTCATTGAAAAGTTTTTCTAGTTTTTCTGATCTTTTTTTTATTTTATCTAGATCAATCAACCGCGAGAGGTAGCCCAAGGGCCACATGAGCGAGAGAGCCACACATGTATTCTCTCACACATTGAACGAAACAAAGAAATGCATTGAGTCTCGCTTGAGCATTCGTTCAACGCGGTTGTGTCGACATTTGTTATCAGCACGACAATAAAAGAAATTCATTTTTTCGGTAAAAAGAATTCTAATATGTTAGTGTAAAGCAGTAATATTTTTTAATTATATCCTGGATTTTTATATTATAATTTTGTTTATAGTTATGAAAAAACTATATAACAATTTCCTTTACAACAGTGAGAGGGGGAAGAGAGCAACTCACCAACACAAACTCATATTGTGGTTGTATTAGGCTGCCGTTCACTGATCTAGATACAGAAAATCATCATTTACATTACAGTTGACATTCGATTTTTTTTAAATTTTAAATACTTTTTATAGTATCTTTCAATTGCAGTAAAAGATTATTTTCATTGATATCAATTATTTCCTCTTCTTCTTCCAACACAATATCATCATCTGTTACATTTATATTACATTTATATAACGAAAGAAAAATTTATTTAAAAATAATTTAAATCGATTAATCGGTTTAAATTGTTCGATTATTCGTTAATCGAAATTTACTATTTTTTCTAAATTGAAAAATTATTCGAAAAAAATTCTTCGATTAATCGAACAACGATTAATCGATTGGATACACTAGTAAATATTAAAAAGTCGGGACTTTCCCCTGAATTACTTCAATAGTCGGGACTTGGGATTTTCGCATGAAGTCGGGAAAATCCCGCCTAATCCTAACGGAGACTGACATACCGAATCACGGCCTTGTGCGATGCCACCAAAGAACTATGGCGATGATAGCTGTGGTGGACTTCGATTGGGTTTTGTAAACAAAAGCAAAAACCTTGCTTACGCCTGTAGTTTACGGGACACGTGCGAAGGCGAAATCACAAGTTAAACTATGCCTCGGGCATTGCGTATCGAATCGGATCAGAACCAAAGGTTATGCATTACACGTATGCCGTATTTTAAGCTTGTCAGTTTTGCTGAAATGTGAACAATGCGTTGTAGAAAATGGTATTATCAGACGTCACAATACTTCACCCCATCAAAAACAAATGGCCGCATTTAAGGTAATTAAATAAAAGCCAACAACTAGCAAAATCAGATTAAACCCTTTTTCACATGGGTTTCTTCTACTTTGAATTATATGTGTACTCACATATGCATAAATACATATAACGTTTTAAAATCTTCCGTAATGTAGAAATCATGCACACACAAAATTACATTTCAAAAGTACAGTCTGAGTATTTCCGGCTGTTTGGCCAGTCTTTTCCGGTTCTCAATGTTTTTCACAGCTATGTACGTCGCACGATTCCTGGGAATGTTTCAAAATAGCAGTTACAAAGTAAAGAAATTATAACATAACACTTAATACATTTGTAAAGTGATATTTTATTTTTAATATAAAGGAGTTAATAAACTCGCATCACTACACATCATGATATTAAGTAGTCAGATGCATATGTTCTCAGCTGGCGATAGTGTTCTGTTCAATTCACTTTTTTGTAACTACAAATTCTGAAAAATGGTACATATCGATACCTTCCCATAAAAATGTATTAAGCGACATTTCTAAAATTGTGTAGGAAACGAAAAAAACGTCTCATTTGGTTATTTATTTGTGTATTTTATTGAAAGGAACATAATTGGAAAGCGATTTTCACAATACAAAACTTGACTTGACATACACACAGCGGTGGTGCTCAATTACACTATTGGAGATTTTATTTTGAGAAAAGAAGAGTCGATGAAATCAAAGATATGGGTGTTATTTTCGATTATAAATTGAAATTTTCTAACCATACTGATTATATATGGATTATGGATAAAAATATTTTTAGTTCAATCCAAACAATTCCATTGGCTAAATGTTTTTTTTCCTTTTTTATTTATTGTTTGCATTAAACTAAAAAAGAAGACTCGCCGTGCTAAAATTAACCAATCGCAAAAAGTTTGAAGTTATGTAATAGTTTTCCCTTTTTATTAATTTTAATTTAAATAAAGAGAAGTTTAAAATGAACTTGTTTACAATTTTTAACTAACTGAAATAAAAATATATTATTTATTTAAACCGATATTTATATTAAATAGTCTGTCAGTGGACTAGATGAATAATATTTGATTTAATCAAATTTGATAAATGTGTGCAAAATTTAGAAAAACTATGTAATTGATTTCATTTAAGATATGTCTACCCATTGAAACTTTGTCACGGCATAAGTATGTATTAGTGGTTGACCCACACTGCCACTAAAGTCTGATGATATAAGAAATGTTAACCTATAATTAATCCGTTTACGGGTTTGCTTACTAAGGTTTCCCTTTCAATGGACAAGGAAACATACAATTATGACCCTGCATATCGAGCAAAACGAATAGTTATACTAAGTGTATATGTGTGTGAACGCATCCCACAGTAATAATGTATATCAGTGAGTGTCATATTCTTAAAAACGTAATGCCAAGACTTTCGGGTGTTAAAAAAGAATGCTGAGGTTGATTGCAGTCGTTAGCTGTTGCTAAACTTCGTATAGTTGCTGTTCGTTGTGTCGTTGATGCTGCTGTTGTTGATTTTATTTTCAATATAAATCCCCAGAAATACGAAGACAACAATGGAAAATTTAATTTCTTGACTTTGTCATATTTCCCAAAAAAAAAAAACTTTTCCAACAAACTTACTACGAGTAGGTACATAAAACGCAATCTGTTGTATCTGCTTTCGTACATGTCGCACACTCCCACAGCCACATTCGCACACATTCAGCCTTCAGTAAGAGTAACTCAGCGTTGTGTATCGTTTTCGTTTGCCGAGCATGAAAGGAATTCTCAAGTAAATCTTACTATAAACGCCTTTTCTCGAGTACTATTTTGCCGGATTTTATCTGTTAAGTGTCATCAGTCTTATGCCGCCATTTATTTGTATTTTCTTTCGTTTTTATTTGTGACATCCCCTTCAGCTTTGTCACACTACTTCTCCCTATTGTAGGCGCACACACAAACTCACAAATGGGTGAAAACTCGCAAAACATCCGCAGTAGTAGCGGCAGCAACATAAACGCGCAAAAGAGGTCTCGCTTCCCGCCGCCAGGAGCAAAGAGCATTTAAGCAAAAACTAAAACAGTAGATAAAATTACCATTGTTACTTTGTTTAAATTAATTGCTTTTAGTTCCTGATAGTGAGTAACTCACGACTATCCAATTTACGTAGAATTTGAACTCATGATTTCCAGAAAACTATTCATGTATCACAAGGACTTCCAGCTTTAACAGTATTACTGGTGACTGCAGACTCTTAGGAATCGTTTTTGATTGGACGTATCAGCAGTAAACCACTTACTGCACCGGCTATAGGAGAATTTTCATCTGTCCCCGATTATGTCCACATGCAAAAAAGTAATACATACTTAAATATTAATAAATTGTAAATGATATAAAAACTTAAAGCTAAAACTACAAATCTGTGGTCGTATAAAAAAACCACTAAGAAAGTGTGTTTTATTTACTATCACTCTGTCTAATCGAAATTTTCATATAGTTTCTCATTCAAAAATTCAGAAAAATGTAAATTTGTATGTAAAACTAGGTATGCTTAAAACATTAAGTGTGTTTTTCAAAAAATTGAGTTACTTAGTCTTTCCATACGGCTACAGAAATTATACTGATCTTGCTACGAAAATATTAACACATTCATTGCATTCATTTAAGAATTTTTAATACGCGAACAGTTGCGGCGACAAATAATCAAGCAAACCGGCTCCAGCGAAACCGTTCTGGGGAATGGTACCAAAATTAAACCAATCGACACCTTCCCCCGCAATCAAAAAAATACAAATTCTAATTCTAATAGTCTTGCAGCTTGCAGATTTTGTGGGAAGGTAGCTTCTTCTCTGTAAAGAAAATCTCCAATTCAAGTAAATGGTTCCACAGTTGTAGTTGAAAGCCTTATTAAACATTTCACTAATTTGTTTCTAAGCTACCCTTGATGAAAGAAATGGCTAATTCATTTTCCAAACGATAAGATTACGTAAGTGTTGACAGCTACAAATGTCTGCTGCACCTTGGTATCCCCTAAATCGAATATTCGAATGGTCTAGTTGAAAATGTAAATGGTTCTTTTCGTCAGTTCTATTATGTTTATTAAACATGTAAGTACATGAAAATCTTAAACTAGCGGTCGACCAATAATAGAGAAGGAACGAAATAGGTCATTCTAATGTGCTATTTTCTTTCTATAATTTTTTCAAAGAAGTCATAACTGCAGATGGTTCAATGATATACTATTTATACTTGATTTTTTAATATATATGTATATATATTTACAGAGCAGCATGTATTTTCAGAGTTGACATTAACTCAAGTTGGTGGAAAAATAATCAAGTTGTTGACAACAGCTGCATTTTTATTTTACTTATAATAGTTCTCAAATGTTCACTTAAATAGTCGTACAGTATTTAAACCCACTGAAATTCTTTAATCTAACTTTTCAGACCCATTCTGTGATTTTATTTAACTATGTTCAGTTATTAGTATATGTACAAGTTGTGCCCTTCCTTGAGGTCTAAAGTGATTGCATCCTGTCGTGTTCTTTATGCCTTCCTTTATATTCTTTCAAACATCGTTGTTGCCTTCTATGCTTTCATAGTCAGGAAATCAAATGATATCATTGGGTGTGAAGAACAGTTTCAACGGCATTAATACGTTTAGACGACGATGAACAGTTTTACGGATACCGAAAACATCCGGTTGGAATAGTTGTTCAAAAATAGAGATTTTAAAAGCAGAAAAACATCAATATGCGATGTGTCTATATTACGTCGCAAATATTTGAGGCATAATTTGTAATACTAGTAAGTCGTGCATAGTTCTTACCAGTGATTATCAGTAGTAGGAACATTACAACATCATAGCATAATTTAATTTAAATGTCTTTTAATTATTCTGTTGAAATGTTTGTTATCCCAAGACAATTTCAGAACACTAAATTTTCTACAAAGTCTGAAATATTGCGATTGATAAAACATACACAATGATATGCATTCCGTCCGATAAGTGATAGTCGGTGTAGGGCGTTCAACCTTTTTTTAATCCTCCATAACGTTTACATTTTTGGAGATTAAAGTTAATACTTGTTAAGTAAAATACAGGATGTCAATGGTAAAAAATGACTTCGAAGTCAAAAGTGACCAGACAGAAAAACGGAGCCTTAAACATATGAGGAACAGCAGTATGAGTTTTGTTTCGATATGACATTAAATTACAAGGCAGCTTAATAAAACATATAGGGGTTTAAGTGGGCTGCACGGATCAGAAACAATTGGTGTTCTGAAATTGTCTTTGGATTATCATTAATTGTACGGATTGTCCGCCTCGTCTTAATTTGTTTGTATGGGGACCGAACGGTCTTGTTACACTAACTTCAACACACTTTTTCGGGAGTGAACCGAACCAATATCAAACGATAGCATTTGACCTCATTAACGAAACCTTAAACTCCAATTTGCTCCATTACGTCACAATTTTTTTACAGTGGTTTGAAGTTTGACTTTTTTTGTCAAAATTCGAATCCAAGAATATGAAAAATTATCTGTGAAATACATTTCGGTTAGCTTATGTTTTCGGAGACCTATATTAAAATTTTCCGGGGGAATATTTACTCGGAACATTTTAGCCCTCTAGCTCCCACGCGTATGCAACATTTTTAGTCCAATTTTGAAAAAAAAAACTGCTTAAAAGTCAACGTTGGTGTGATGTTCCATACGGGTGGGAGCTAGAATTTGGTCCGTTTAACTATATTCTAATAGTAAGCAAATATTGAGAAAACAGAAGCATTTGCAACACCGAAATTCGAAATTCACTCTCATAGTTTAACAAACTTTTTTTGTAGGTACACTGAGTTCGGTCTTATTATATGCAAGATATAAGTTTATTCAAATTTGTCTTGGGAATGAATATGGACTATATCGGCCGACCCCTTCTGGTACCTTCTGTTTTTTGTTTTATTAAACTGTGTTTTTCGTACATAATAACTTAAGAATAATAACAACAACAGAAAATAATAATAATTCAACATTTTTTTCCAAAACATTTGTATTTCTCCTCGAAAATTATAAATTTGCTTACAGTTTATTGTTTTTTTAAACAGTGTGTATATTTTTTTTGCACATACATAAGTACCATCTACTTCTATCCCAAAAAAAATTTCATATAGGTGTCCATATAACTCCGATGGATTGCCTTTACTTTTAAGATATTGCTTTTTCTAACGGCCCGTAAGAGATTCAAGATGGACTGTTTGCCACAAACACGTATATTTTGTTAATCGATTAATCGCACTGATTTGTTTGAGTTAATCGTTAATCGAAATAAATAATTTTATAACACGATTAATCGATTAACCGAATAATGATTAATCGAATGGTTATCCAAGTACCAACCCATTTTTTAGGGAACATTTTCTTATAACCAGCAATAATAAACCCATCCTTGCTTTTAAAAAAAGTCATTTAAGTGCTGCTTTGGGCTTAGGGTCTTAAAGCCACATTGGGGGGGATATAATTTTGATGAAACAAAAAACCGACATAAGGAAATAAAATTCCTTGAATACGGTCATACACGAATATTGAATCTTTAATTTTGGATTTATGTTTCATCAAAATTGGACTAGTCGTTCTTGAGTTATACTCCCATATACATTGCTGCAGGTGCTAACAAGTTTTAACCCCAATGCGGCACGGGTTAACATTCTCCAATCGTGCTCAAACTTTGGCTATCCTAGATTCTGCAAAGACTTATCTTTTTTGGGTGGTGGCGCTGAAAAAAGTCCAACATCGATTTTTACGATTACCCTAATGAACATACAGTACTTACATGTATAGTATGTACATGTAATGGTATGTAATTGTGCCGCAAACTGCAAATTACCGATTTCATTCAGTCCATTACATACTGATTGAATAGCATATTAATGTGCTGCCTGTTAACCACGTTACGAAAATGGTTTAAAGTAGCTTTGTCCGCTAAATTTACTATATATTGCTATCAAAATACTTATTTCTCCAACAGCATTCTCATTAAATTATTATCTTTACTTCTAAGGCCAGACAAAATATGCCGAGGTCATCGCTCACCATACGGTTTCCACGTTCTCACACTGTCCGGTATTAAAGGCTATGATGGTCAACTACTATATATTAAATAAATAAAAATATACATTTTACCTTAACATTTATCTCAGAACAGCATATGTATTTCATGAATCCTTAACAGCACTGCCGTACTGATTATTATTAACAATGCAAACAAATGTGGCGCCACTGACCGTAGTGTCCTAGATGGAAATTTCATGCTCATCTAACGACATACATACGTACTACCAACATCCGTTGTTGGTTAATACGACGTTGTAAAGAAACAGGTGCACGAGGGTAGATGGCAATCATGAGGAGAAGGAGAGCAGCAACGGAGTGATATTTCCGTTTGGTATAACTGCATTTGCCGTTCACTGCAATGAAACTGCCTCGACAGGAAATGGAGAATATCTCAACACATTCTGCAATATCTTTAAATTAAATTAAATACAAACATTCCGACAAGACTAACAAATACTCGCTTCAAATCACTCTGTTTGTTCAATGCTATGACTATCATCTCACCGCCATTCACAAGCAAAAAGGAAGGAAAGCGGAAATTATATTATAGCCGAAATAGAACAAGCGAAAGTTTCAATGTTCAGCTGGACGAATACACAACTCTAAGGGAACTTTGTTACTTCTACTAATGTGCACTTCATCAATTATAAGCTACATTCAATTATTCTGTCTACATTTGCAATTACAAATGCAAACATTTGAATTTGAGAGACACTTGATCCTACTCGGCCTTATACTCGTTTACTTAATATTTTCCTCATTTACGAAGTAATTAGATAATGTCTTCGTGGAGACATATAATAGGGCAGTGAATTTCTGTGTTTACACAAATCAAATTTTCACAACAATATGGCCTGCATGCGATTGTCAAAAATCTGTTAAAAAAAGTTAATTCAAAAGCCCATAAATGGAACGTGTAATCATGAAAATGTATGGGTGGCAAAGCATATTTAGGATATATCTAAGGCAAATATACTAAGGAAACAAAGAGAGGTGTGGTACTGTTCTTCATTTATTACAATATATTTTGTTATCAAAACTCAATCACTTCAAGTTTTTGAAAGTTGTTAGAGTTTAATTAAAAATATTTTAAACTTATCATGTTGGATTATTTATTTGCTTTCCAAAGTAAATAATACCTTTTGTCAGTTGGCTATAGCTTTAGAAACATACGAACATATTTGGCAGTAACAACAGAAGCATCAAGTTGTTGTCTCTTGCTTTCCCATCTTGCCGTCCATCAAGTTTAATGCCGAAGACTTTTCGAACTAGAGCATTTTCTTTCATTTGTACAACATGTCCCAGCCTGAGCATTTGGGGAGTGACCTAATATATGGTGTCTGATCGATGAATTTGTATACCAAAGTTTCCTAACACCATCAAAACTAGGTCACTTATGAGCTGATAACTCAGTCAGTTCTGAATCAATTTTAATTTGGAAATCTTTTTGACAGTATATGTAGTTCTATAAATAACTAATTACTTCTGTCTGTTTTTGCCTCGAAATCGTTAACTTTTGCGATATTTTGAGGCAATGTTTTTAAGTTTAAAGATATCACTATGTCACAAAATTTCAAAAGTTTCTGTATCCGGGACATTTACATCTGACATTTCAAATCTGCTCTCAGATATGTGGAAAGTAGAACAGTTTTTGAGATATCGTCAAATTTCCATTTTTAGTGTTTTGAAAAAAGGTAAGTCTACTAAAATGATATTATCTCTGGTTTAAGTTCACCGATATCTGTAAACTGGGACAAAAATAAATGATAATAATTTTTTTTTCTTAAAAAACGATAGCTGTTTAAAATCCAATCATAAATGACAAAGTTATGGCAGTTCAAAGTTAGATGTTTGTTAAAATTTAGATGATTTTTCAAGTTTTTGCTGCATTTCATTAAGTTTATTTCCGTGTTTCCGTACAAATTACTCCGGTTTCAGACAACTATATGATAGAATAATATCTTACAAAAATTGTTTGACCTTGGTCATCAAAATCGGATGAAAAATAAACGCTACATTCACAATTAAGTACACATACCTCTTCTAGAGAGTAGTAGTAATTGTTGTTTTGCTTGCCCTCCGAAACATAACTTTACGCTTTTTGTTAAACAAGTCACATAGGAATATCTTAAAAAAAAATTGGGTTATTTCACCAAATGCTGCAAATGCGGAAGTATTTTTTATCCGATTTTGATGACCAAGGGCAAAAAAAATTTGTAAGATATTATTCTATAATGTAATTGTCATCAATATTTACGGAAACACGGAAAAAAACTTAATTAAAGGCAGCGAAAACTTGAAAAATTATTAAAATTTTTACAAAAATCCAACTTTGAAGTGCCATAACTTCGTCATTCATGATTGGGATTTTAAACAGCTATCGTTTTTTTAAGAAATATTTTTATTATCTTTTATTTACGTCACAGTGTGGAAATATCGGTGTACTAAAACCAAAGAAAACGGCACTTTAGTAGGCTTACATTTTTTCAAAATTTTACATAAGGATCAACTATTTAGAAGCCGGGATCAAAAATTTGTTGCATTGTGTATTTGTAGCCACTATTTTATTACATTTTATTGTTTAAATAATTTCGAGTTTTGGGACTTGGAAAAGATTTTTTTTTTTAATTTTTGCGCAAATGATGGTTATTAATATTTTCCAAATGCTGGTTAATCTTTTCTTAAGTTATTTGAGTTTTACGGGATACGCAATTTCCAGATCGTATACTAAAATCAAACAGTTGAAGAAAATTAATAACAACACCAAAGCAAAACATTTTCTTTAACTGTTTGACTGGAGCCGAGAATCGAACCACGGTTCTCCCGCATTGTAGTCGCATGTTCTAACCACTAAGCCACGGCCGACCCCCTCTTCAAAACCATTAATATTAATAAAATTATGGCGTTGCGATCGCACAAAAAGGTTTTCTTAAAAAGATTAATAGAATTTACTACTATCAAATTTTTCAGAAATTTGTTCTTCCCTCTGGAATGATCGTCACGAACTTCCTAGCCAATGTTTTGACATTGCTGTCACTTTTTTCAATGTAATAAGGCAAAAAGGCTAACAGCTCATAATATTTTTACTTGTTTTCCTTATTTAGGACAAACTATCACTTGAGAAAATAAAATCATAATATTAAGTAAAACATTTCACACCTAAAGAGTATCCATTTGTCTGTCCATCTTTCCAACAGATTATATGTAGCTGTTCATGACAATTGAAAAATTAAAAAACGCAAATATTTTTTATTATTTAATCGATTTTGGTCTTATTTAATAAATTGAAATATTTTTGTTCCTCTTTTGAATAAAGATATAAATACAATTTCAGAATATTCAAATAAAACGTTTCAGGTTATTTGTGACTAACGTAAATGTTTTAAATAATACGTTACTTACAAATGAGCCATTAACAAATACACTTTTGCATTTTCTTGAGTTTGGTACCTTTGGACTTGTGTTCCTTTGATGATATGTCTATAGATTGGTCCACGCCAACAATTATTGTCAATATCGATGTACTAAGTGATATTGACAAGATCAAAGAACAGTTTAAAATTAGATATTGGATTTGACCATTGATTTGGAAGTTATTTCAAGCTCAAGACCAGTGTTTTTGAAAGAAGTTTATAGCAGAATGATATTCTCATAATGCCAGGCAGTCTGTACAGCTGTTTCGGATTCAGCCACGAATCCTCGTCGGCAGACTGGTATAATGGTAGCAAATTGTTTATCAAGTATTATGCACCAGAATCTCACTACGAAATGAGAATTCTTTCTTGAGTGCATAGACTCGAAAACTTCACAAACATTCACTATGGGAAACCATTTGCTACACTTCTTTCTTGTTTTTGTTGTTGGTTTCGCAACCATAAGCATTATTTCAGCTTTGCGGCTCTGCGTGCTCTGCGTCATCATCATCGTTGTTTTTGTATTTATTCGGTCTGTTTATTAGAACATTGATTTGGAATTTATTTCAAGCTCAAGACCAGTGTTTTTGAAAGAAGTTTATATTTGACTTTATATTAATATCATCCTGGCATGATTATACCACGATTTCTTGTTGTTGTTTTATAATTTAAACAAACTCGAGTCTTTCTGCGAGCAGAAAGATTCAGATAATGACAATACTGTACTGCAAATCACGAAATTATTCCTGCTTAGCTGGAATTGCTCATATTTACCGTTAGGTGGCATGGCCATGTAATGAACCTTTTAGAGAAGATGCCACAGAAGCTACTTCGAAACTCCAATTTGTTGAAGGACAGAGATAGTATTTTTATATTAAGTAGTGGTTGGAAGAATTTCAAATGAGAAATCAGTTCCATTTCATAAGGAACCAATAGAGGCAAATGAATGCCAGTGTATAGTTTTTAAATTACCGCGATAAGATGGACATAAGGATCAGTCGCAGAAATGACGACTAAATCTATGACGGCGATTCTAATGTTGTCAACAGAAACTTTCTAGACACTCCAAATGTCGGAAGGAGGTGATGGGTGCCCTGTTGACAACTGAATGGGGCAAATGTTCATATATTGTCTGCAAATAGGGCTCGCCAGGTCCCTCTACTTTTTATAAGTGTCCAAACCTTCATAGAATTACAAATTTATGCGTTTTATGCCCAAAAGCACACATACGCATGGCTACAAATTAAGGACATTCTTGTGTGTGTATAAAATTGATGTATGCGCTTGCTGTGCTGCTCCCTTGGCTCGGCTACTTTTTGCTCTGGGAAAGCAAGTGAGGTTGGAAAGTGTCGTCAAAGATAGAGTTGCGATGACAGCGTTTGCTTTGTTTTTCTTTCACGACAAACGAGCAACGAATTTTTCAAAGTGTTTGTGTAGATTGTAGGTGCTGAAGAGTCATGTATCCCATGGATGCGAGCACGAGTGCATAGACCGCCGAGTACTTTTGAATAGACTCAGCATTTTGGGGCTGTGGCTCGAGAGCAACGATTCCCGTTTGGTAATGGGGTAGGTGACGGAAATCTGTAACAAAGGGATATGCCGAAGTAAGAAAGTGTGTACATACACACTGATGTATTGAAATGCGTGAACGATTTGCCAACCTGCCGTGGAAATACGCAACACATCCTTCAAGTAATATTATTCTACGCTGCTCGTCAATTTTGGCAACGTAGTAACGCAACTAATCACATCTTTCGTTTCGATTTCAATAAAACTGACATTGAATCACTTTCTCCCGATGAAAGCATCATCCCTATATTGCAACACGAAGTTGATGAAGAGATGGAGCCCGTTTGCGCATGACACGAGCCATACTCATGCTCTCATGTACCGGATTCTGGGGACTACAAAACTACAGATTGCGAAAGCTGCAAAGGATTTGAACTCGTTTTTAGAAAACTCTACAAAAACTTCATTGTGTAGGGAAATTTTTACGATAGACAGAAAGAATATGCCTTAAAATCAAGTCAGTATTGTTTGTGTGATACACTGCACAAGACAGCGCAGTGTGTGAAATTTCGGTACAAACTTGAACTGCAGTGACACATCGCAATAATTACAATCTTACAGATCTTTGAAAGTGCATTAAAATGGGTTCAAAATCAATGTGAAAATTTAATAAAACGTTCAAGTCACGGGACACCCCACCAAAAAGTTTATCCAAGCAACGGTTGTTCACGTGATTTCGTATTTTCCGTTCGAGTCGAGTTCGCATTGCTGCTGTTTCGTTAATAAGTACCAGTGGCTCGTGTATACTTACAGGTCTGGTGTACGAGTATAGGCCTCCATTTCACTGAGGGATGCAAATGCCAAATAACGTCTGACAGTTGGATCATTTGACATTTAGGTACGAGTGGAGAGTTTTAGGCTTTAGTACAACCCAATCCAGAGCCACCTCGCCAAGTACTAAATCAGTGCTGTAGACGTCATCGCAATCGTCTATGCTATGCGAGGGTAGGAAGAGGAAGCATCTCGTATATGTAACATTTGTTTGTAAATAAGACCCGGCTAAGGCAAGGTCACACTGGCAAAGAGCTGTCGTTATGACGAAAACTATCGAAATGCCACTGTAATGCAAAGCGAACACATCCGCGCACACCAACTAACACAAACAAATCAATATGTCTGCTCTGCGCTACAACTGCTCTCTATGGACTCACTTTAAACTGCTGTGCCTGCTGTTGGTCCTAATATTGCTTTGCGAAAGTGTACAGGCTAATCCAGATGCCAAACGCCTCTACGACGACTTGCTAAGTAACTACAATAGGCTCATCCGGCCAGTAAGCAACAACACCGACACCGTACTAGTGAAATTGGGACTGCGGCTATCCCAACTTATCGATTTGGTAAGTAGGGCTGTAGGGGGAATTCCAAGTAATTTTCTGAAGGTTAAGTGCAACTTTACCAGTTAAATACCAACGATAGAATTCAGTCTTCCAATCATTAAGAAAATCCCAATTTTTTAGTTATATATTAGGAAAAATACAAAGAGATAATATTAAAAAATTCGTGGAACCATATAAATAAAAGAACACTTTTATGTCGGTGAACCCTGACAGGTCTCCTCAGCTCAACTATTACAATGTAGAATCTTTTTGTTATCACTTTATTCTATTCTTTCGGCCATGTAATGTTATGCCTAGACAATCGTCTTTGAGACGAATGAATTTTATTATTAACGTTAAAAGTCTATGTATTATAAACATAATTCACTAGATTTTTACAAATATATTATAATAATCTTACTTATAATACAGATTATAGATCTAGGGCAAGGGCTAGGGCTCCTTAAAAGAGCCAACAAAAAAAAAACAAATTAGAAAGCGGTTCGAAAGCGAACTCAATATTAAAATACTTTTTCGGAACTAGTTCAGCAGTAGTTCTCCATTAGACAGTCACCTAGTTCACTGTCCATACAAACAACTGTCTCATTTCACACGTAGTTGTCTTAGACTTGGGGGGAATTGTTCCTTTTGTACTAGGATAGAACTAGTTCAGAGATTCTAGGCAGGTGGAAGTTGATTGATTATTCTTCGGCAATAAACTCGAAGGGCTGTGCAGGAGCGAGCGACCAAAACTTCGTTGAAAGGAAGGATTGAATTTTTCGAGCTGTAGCGTTTTCATCTATTCGGTCTATCTGAACGCGCTCGACTACGTTGATGTCGTTATACAGCTTATTTTTCATTCGTCGACGGTACTCGCCGTAAACGATAATCGATCCAAATATTAGGCGAAGAAGACTCCCAGAGTATACTGATGCGTTTGTGTCATTACCCAGGATTCTAAGCTGTAGAGCAAGACAGGTAGGATCAGTGTCTGGTGGAGTTGGATTTTTGTTCGTTGAGTAAGTGATTTGTGATTAAATGGAATGCTGAGCGCACAGTAGCAGCGGTTTGCGATCAATACTCGTCTCCTAATTTCTAGATTGATGTTATTATTTAGGAGCCAAGGTAGACAAAATTATCTACCTCTTCAAAGTTAAATTTGTCAACGTTTACGCAGGGTCCCAAACGAGTAGACTTTTTGTTTGTTGAAACAAATAACTTGCTTTTTCCTGATTTTTCGCCAGACCCACTTCTGCCTACTGCTCGAAAAGGCCGTAGAAATATTGCGCAGTCTTCGGTCAATGATATCTATCAGTGATCTGCGGCGGTAGGAGTTTTCGCCACTACTGGTGTACTCGCTATTTATGCGGCTGCGGTAACAAACTGCTTGGATATTTTTGTGCCTTTTGTTTTATTGTTTTTTTTTTACCGGGATAGTTTTCCACCGCAATAAATGGTACAAACACTTGGATTGCCTTTTGTTAAGCACATGACAACACTCAGTTTCCAATCATTGGGCATGTACTCCTTTAGTCAAATCGTGTCTATGAGCCTTGCAATTGCTGTGCAGATCTCGTTTTGGATTGGTGGTGGGCAATCTACTCCGTTGTCGATGATTGACATGTTGCCTATTGGAACGAGTGTTCCCCTATATTTGCAACACACTCTAAGTGTCCGTGACCAGATTTCCATCTCCGACCTTACAGATGAGGATTCCTGTTCTAAAACCTTTGATTTTTACCTTTGCGTAGAACTTTCGGGCTTCACCTCTATCATTGTAATTTTCGATACCCTAGCTCTCTCTCTTTTCTTCCATATACGCTTTTCCATCGAGATCCGAGTCAATATCTGCACCGTACATCACGCAGACGTCCATAACGCTTTAGACATGCCTTCCATCGATTACCACGAGATCAATGTGGTTTCTTGTCTTTTGATCAGGGGATATAAAGGTTGCATTATGGATATAGTTATGCGGTAATCTTACTATCATGTTTCTTGCCGACGCGGAGGTAGCCAGTATAAAATGAATTTTGCCGACTGCTGAACCAAGAGCATCACGCTTGTACACAAACCACGGAAGAGCTTGTTGCTGTCTTTTGTTCAGTTTTTCAAGCAAATCGTGAAATGTTTATCTCAAAGATGTTCAGTTCATTTAATCATGAACAGAGATTTTCACCTCATCAATCATTTTTTTGATCAGCTCTGGGCCAGCTAAAAATAATATAGGAAAAATCATATTCTAGATTCATTTCTGATGATAATAGCGTTTTATGACGTCTTGAAGTCCGAAATTTAAATTTACATATTTACAATATTTATCTTGACTATTTAGGATCTTATTCTCCTAATTCTGAATGAACAACTCATACTGCTTCTACTCATGAGAGCTAAAAACAACTATAAACTTATGCAAAGAAGGCCAATTTAGTAGTTCCTTATGCTCTAGGCTGACAAATCGTTGCCATTTTTCAAGTACATTGCAACTACTGTTCAAGCAAGGCTCCTTGTTTTAAATTGTTGTTCTGCTTTGTGGCAGACAAAATTGGCTAATCAATGTCTTTACCAAGGATTAGCAGATGTTGGTAAAGGAGACTCATTGAAGGCGTTTTCATTGTCGACAATGATTAACGGTGCGAGCAAACTCTTCGAGCTAATTTCTATTACTGGTAGTACTGATATGTCGGTTTATTGACGCAATCGTGTAGTTGTGCTAGGCAAAGTGCTCTATGCAATTAAATACATGGATTTCGAAGCAAAAAAACCAATCAATTTACCAAACAGCGACAAATTGCAAACTCAGAAAATGACGATAAAATATTGAGAATTCAATTTGTTTTATGCGACGCACAAGAGAGTCACTCCTGCCGTTTGTTTTATGTGTTATGCCTTCGTCTCAAAGTCTCAAAAGAATTTTACCCCACCTCTGCCCGTTATACACATTCACAACCTTGCAGTGTCGGGGTATTTTTTATCGCAATTGCTGTAATGGATTTATGCTGTTCGAGTGTTAACTGTTACAGTTTACAACCAAATCGCGCTGATTATACTGACATTAACAGAAATTAGTAAATTTCAAACGCGTTGGCTGGGCAACGGCTGCCGCAGAGATGGCTGTCATGTTATGCCGCCTTACGCTATTTCATCCAATAAATATAGGGAATGGAGTAGCAGAGTGTTTCGTACGTATCGCATTGTTCCACAAATCACTTATAGTTGAAATAGATTTTGGTGAGTAAGGAGTTTTAATGGGTGGGTGGGGAGGGGAGGGATGTGTTCAAAATAAAATACGACTGAATGTTATTTCATACGTAAAAGGATTTTCAAGGGTTGGAGACAAATGTTTACACCCATGCGAACAAAAACTGTGCTTCCTTTTTTTTTAGAATTTAAAGGATCAAATTTTGACAACAAACGTTTGGTTGGAGCATGAGTGGCAGGATCACAAATTCAAATGGGATCCTTCGGAATACGGCGGTGTTACGGAGCTTTATGTACCCTCAGAACATATTTGGCTGCCAGACATAGTGTTGTACAACAAGTAAATATAGAAATATGTTGCACACAAGATCTCTGCCCTAGTGTCCATATGTTCCTTTGTGAATTTCAGTGCTGACGGCGAGTACGTGGTCACCACTATGACTAAAGCTATTCTCCACTACACGGGAAAGGTAGTTTGGACTCCTCCGGCTATATTCAAGTCGTCGTGTGAAATCGATGTGCGCTACTTTCCGTTCGATCAGCAAACGTGCTTTATGAAATTCGGCTCGTGGACATATGACGGCGACCAGGTAAATGAAAACAGAGCGATGCTGATCACTTTGGTTACCCTTTGTTCTTCTCAGATTGACTTGAAGCACATAAGCCAGAAGAACGATAAGGACAACAAGGTAGAAATAGGCATCGATTTGCGAGAATACTATCCTAGTGTCGAGTGGGACATTTTGGGAGTCCCTGCCGAACGTCACGAAAAATATTACCCCTGTTGTGCGGAACCATACCCTGGTAAGATGACAGCAAACGGCTGTGAAACAGCTCTATGTGAATAACTATCGCCTGCGTTTTTTAGATATTTTCTTCAACATTACCTTACGCCGCAAAACCCTGTTCTACACCGTCAACCTAATCATTCCCACCGTCGGCATTTCCTATCTCTCCGTATTGGTGTTCTACTTGCCGGCAGATTCTGGGGAGAAAATTGCCTTGTGCATCAGCATTCTGCTGTCGCAAACTATGTTCTTTTTGCTGATTTCGGAAATTATACCATCCACGTCATTAGCTCTGCCGCTTCTGGGCAAGTATTTGCTTTTTACCATGTTACTGGTCGGCCTGAGCGTCGTCATCACCATCATCATTCTGAACATACACTACCGGAAGCCGAGCACCCATCGAATGGCTCCTTGGGTTAGATCCTTCTTTATTAAGCGTCTGCCCAAGTTGCTGCTGATGCGCGTACCCAAAGATCTGCTGAGGGACCTGGCAGCGAGCAAAGTCAACTACGGCATGAACTTTAACAAAACAAAGTTCGGCAAGGCGTTGATGGATGAAATGAACATAAGTTCGGGTGACTCCAGCCCCGATTCCATTCGACGCATGCAGGGCAGGGTGGGAAATGGTCTGCATAGTGCATCGGCCGCGAACAGGTAGGTCTTGTCGCATTAAAAGCGGCACATGCTTACACCATGGTCATCAACTAACACAGCCGTAAGATAATGTTGTGGTTTTTGTTTCTTCATCTACACAGATTTAGCGGTATGATTGGCGTATTAGGTGGCGGTTTAAGCACTTTAAGTGGTTACAATGGTCTTCCGTCAGTGTTGTCCGGCCTGGACGATTCTCTGAGTGATGTAGTCCCTAGGAAAAAGTATCCATTTGAGCTGGAGAAAGCTATTCACAACGTGATGTTCATACAGAACCACATGCAGCGTCAGGACGAATTTAATGCGGTAAGTAGATGTCTAGCTACACACCTGTTTGTAGTTTGTGCAATGACACTATTGCCCTTTCAAATAGCGTAAAAATTCAATTTTATTTTACGAATACAATTTACGAATTTTGAAGTTCTGCCAAACCTTGTTAGTGCATTTGTAAGTAGTTACACTTTTGCCGATGCGGCTCACATTTAGAGAAGACAAGTTAGAACCATATACATACATATAGATATGTCAGATGAAAAAATGTGGCCAACATATACATAAGTGATCTGTTTCGTCAGTGGTTATGTCCTACTGTTGGTTCTTCTTAACATCCATTTACGTGCAAGCCACAAATGAAATAGCTACCAAATGTTTTGCTTTTACGATCTTTGACCTTGTATAAATCCGCTTTTAATTGCTTCTGTTGCGCTTGGTTGGAAAATCACTCTGTTTACATTTACAACGATGTCATATTGGATATATTGAAAATTATGCCACCATACAATTGACAGCGAAAGTATTCGGCGATGTTGTTTATAACGCAAATTTCTTATATTTCTATCAAAGTTCCTTTTTCCAATCAGTTGCTAGATGGTAGACTTTTAATTTTTGTAAGTACAAATCAAACTCGCATGTGAGAGTTTATCAGTTCGAACTCTATTAATCATGATTCGATTCCTGCAAAGCAGAACTTTTGCAACCCACTGTACGCTCATTTCAATTACATGTGTATGTGTTAGTAACATTGAAAAGGTTAATCAACAGCACGACCGAGTCAAACAAGTGCTCTGATTAATCATGGCTAATTCAATTAATAACCTTAAATGCTCAAACGCGCTAAATAAACATCAAACTGACATTCAAGTTGGCTAAAATTTATGGTTTACATTTGGGTTGTAGAGCCGCAGCATAGCACCAGCATCAGCACTAGATGACAAGCAAATCTCCCACCACATTTTCTCAATTCATTCCATAACAATATTTATTTACTTTCAGGAAGATCAAGATTGGGGCTTCGTCGCTATGGTCTTGGACCGACTATTCCTTTGGATTTTCGCCATTGCGTCACTAGTGGGAACCTTTATGATTTTAGGCGAAGCTCCTTCGCTGTACGATGACACCAAGCCAATTGATGTGGAGTACTCCATCATTGCTCAGCAAATATACAATCTAACTGAGAAGAAATCCTAAGCAGATAACTAGGATTTTACGACTCCATCAAATCACCACAACCAAAGGTTAACAACAATGTCTTTTTCCCAATCCTAGATTTAAATGGAACACACATAATTATTATACAACTTACTCTTAAGGCGAAGCACATACCAAATACTACACTCACAGTGAAATAGATTGCCGAAGAGGTGTTAATGTGGTACTCGTACTTTTGGTCCTATTTGCGTGTCACGAATACACATCGTTGTTAATGTTCAAACACAATTATGAAAGTGAATAAAAGGGAGAAAAGGAGAAGGGACTGTCCACAGACACTTAATTAGCATGGCAATATCATCTTTTTCTCAAGCATGGGCCAATATGAGACACAATAAAACCAAATTATTATAAAGTTGTATTTAATTTTCTGAAATATATATATATATATATATCATTAATTAATTGAAAGCAGCGGCATTTTAATTTATTCTTACAAATAAATTTAATTAATGAAATATATTACAAAATTCTATGTTTTTTCACTGCTTTGCAATTGGAAGATAGTTGTAGCAAAAATATATTACTTGCATATCATTATCCTTTAATTTTATCACGTTGCTGTAGAAAGTTTTATTATTTTTAAATACATTCCACCTGTCATTGCAATGGAGCAGAGTTGTGGATCCTTTTTGACGTAAATTTATTTCGTATTTATTTATTTCGTATAACGACAAAAAGCTTTTTTCAGAAGTGTATTAGATTATATTTGCTGTCTAAACTGGAAAATCAAAACACCATTTTAATGGTATAATGGTCGTTATAGATATTAAATCTCTTACTAAGCTTGGTGAACAATTATAATATCCCAAGTTTTTTTTATTAGACTCGAGTTCAATGTTTTTGTATTTTCTTTTAATTTTCAATTCTTTGTCTTTCATCGAAAAACCATCATCAGGATTTTGTAACAGTATACAATAATAACCAGGGCCAACACAAAAATGCACGAAAAACGTAAAATATGCGCATTAGATAAGTACGAAAAACCTTATTAAAATGCCTTGTAAATTGATAAAATTTTTTTACATTAAATGAAGTTATTTTTTAAATAACATTTATAAGATTTAGACTATTGATGAAGTACTCTCCTGTAAAAAATTACATAAAGTTTTTTGACTAACAGTTCTGTATACATATTCGGATCTTGCTGAATTCAATGGCGTACCTAATATTTTAATGTATGATAAATATTAAGTATACGCCTTCTTCGTAATTTTTCTCAAATATTCATAATTTCCGCGACTGAAATATTCCGTTTATGAATATAGATGTTTTGTGAAAGAAATCGCAAAACTTGTGAAAAACGAATTTGTATGGAAACTTAGATTTCCGAGGGAGTTGGAAAGTTCAAATTTTTTAATAATGTGTGTTGACTTTAAAAGTCATTAATATTTATTCTTTAACAAAATACAGGCACTACCAGTTGCAAAATTATAGAGAATATCTTCTTATCTTAAAGAAACGAACAGGTGCTGCTAATACTGCGAAAAATATATATGAAAAGAAAAACTATAATTAAAAATACCTGAAAACGCCGAAATATGCTTTTATATGCATAAACCCCAAAAACATGCCAGTTAGACTGTAATATGCATTTGCATGTGAAAGTACGCAATGCATACTTCTGTTGGCCTTGATAATAACACATGATACGTATGTATTAGGGTGATCAATTATTCGGGTTTTTGAGAAAACCGGTTTTCGAACTATTCGAAAAATGACATTTAAAAAAAACCGGTTGATTTTTTTGAAATTCACAAAAAACCGGATAATCCGGTTTTCAAATGTATGCCAAATAACAAATTAAAACACAATTTTTAACAAAAATTTTTATTAAAAAATAACAGAAAACAATTCAATTACACCTATAAAAAGCAAACCTTTATTTTAATTATAATTACAATGCAAAACATTAGTGAGATCAGTTTGTTATTTTAACAATGACAAACATAACAAAACAATTAATTTGTAAATTGATTGATTTTTTATAAATATATTTAATTTAATCTTTAGTTTTCCTTAAAGTAACATTTAAGAAATAAGATACAATTTACAATTTTTTTCTTTGGTTTCTATAAAACTTGACATTGGAAATGCCCGTCTGTCAAGGTTTCGAGTCCTTTTGCCGCTCTTATCCATATATTAAAAATCAAAAATCATTTTTACTTGAATATTTTAGAAATGCGCCACTAATTGGGAGTTTACTCGTACTTAAATACAAAATGAGAGTATTCAGAGATTGAACACGTCGTTCTCATTTACGTCTTTTTAAAATTTCATATAAATTTAGTGATAATTGGTTTTGAATTGTTAAAAAGTGTTTAAGTAAAAATTTAAAAATACCTTCAGCATCAGCTAAAGTCGAAGAGTCACTAAGCACAGACAAAGTTTCGATATCATTTTTACTAAATGGTGTCAGTCCTAAGTTCAATAAAGTATGATTCAAACATTTGTGCAATTTTAAAAATTGGGTAACCATATTGGCCATAAAATTCCAGCTGTGCTTTACATCATGAATAAGTTTAAGGTCCTTATTAAATTGGTCTTTTACAAACATTTGTAATTTCTTTCGATTTTCAGCCGACATATTATACATTGAAGATTTATAAAATTAACAATTAGGTTGTTTGGCCGAACACTGGAAAAAACATGTACGAGTACACATTTAACACAATTATGAATAAATTTAAATAAAAAATATCGAACGCCAAAAAACCGAGATTCGACAAAAAATAACCGGATTATCCGATATTCGAAAAACAGGGATTTAAAAAAAACCGACGGTTTTTATGAGTGAAAAAAACCGAGTAGCCGGTTTCTGAAAACCGAACTGATCACCCTAGTATGTATAGAACCATACGCACGTACAACGTAAGCATAAACATAACACATAGCTGTTTGCCAAATTTCAATTTATAATTTGGCGATATAAATGGCGATAAAGTAAGTTCCAAAGAAAAATCCAAATTATGGGATTTGTTTTGGTTGTACCACATTATCCCCAATTGCAAAATCACTAAACACAAATTGGCCAAATCAAAATCTTCAATTTCTGTGTGAAAACCATTTAAATTTTTTTGAACATAATTTTAATGGTTTTTACACAGAAATTGAAGATTTTATGTTTCGCTTTATTCTGAAATACAAATTTAACATAAATATATATTTAAATGAGAATTACTTTTTATTATGGAAATATTTAAAAATAAAAATTTATTTCACTTACATTAACAATAAAGGAAAAACAACAATTTTTATTTATTAAAATATTTACAAATATTTAAAATATTTAAAAAAATCTACAACATTTTATACAGCTATGTATTAAAAAGTGAAATATTATGCGATACAGATCACACAAAATGTATTTTATCCAAACTAGCGCGAGATTCAAAAACTATTTTTAATTTTCTTATCATAATTTACATTTTTTTTGTTTTTTCTTGCACTTAGTGGCCTCGTCGATGTTTGTTTAAATTTCTACAAATTCTATCCCTAACTCATTTATAAACTCAATAACGCAACAATTTTTTCCCACAATAATTTTGAGCCTACGGTACCAAGCCTCAATTAAGCTTTGAGTGGGCGTCCCTAAAAGAATCCGAAACAGACCAAAATTTAGGGTCGTATTTAGTGGCAGCCGATATTGTTGTTGACAACATAATTCAGCCTAAAGCAGTTTTTTTGTGATCTTTTGATTTTTTTATAATCGGCGCGATCCAAAGACGATTACTGCCGCAGGAACGACAATATATGTGTATTGGTGAATTTGACTGAGCATAAGAATGTATTTGCCACACAGACAATGCAGTATGGAAATCAAAACAGTTTTGATTTTCAGAATGAACACCTATCAATCAGATTAACTTTGTTTATTTGTTATCCGACTAATATGTAAAATTTTTGAAAATTGTATTATAAAAGTGTAAACAACAACATTTGATATTTATTTTGTGTGAAAAAATAAAAATGAAATTTGAAGAACTATCGAAAAAAACATTTTGTATACAATTTATGCATTTTTACCATTCTTTATCGGAATCAAGGAACTTATTTTTTATAGAATATAGCGATGTACAAAATTGAAATTAAAATTTTGATTGATACGTGTGTGTCGAAACATTCAATCACACACAAGGAATTCATCGGCATAAATTGCAGCAGTACTCGTGTATGGGGCGCTTAAGCTGCAATAACTATATATATTTTATATGTTTACGTATATATTTTTCTGTTTACGTATGAGTAATGTAATTAATATAGGCTACATAAATATTAATCATTCGTATAAAAACAACCCTAAAATCAATCTCAATAATAAATCGTGCGTACGCACGATTTACCAACCGATCTTAACGCTAAGAGCTACAAATTCGGTTTCACGAAAAGCCCCCCAATGGATTAACGCCCAAACGAGAAATGAAATATTCCCCAAATTTTTTTCATAACATTTTTGGGTGTTATTTCATATTTTTTCATTTTTTTGGGAATCATTTAATTCCTCATTTGGGGTTTTCAAATTATAAAATAATATCCAATGGGCGTTAACAATTCGGGGCTTGTTTCATAGCGTGTATAATTTGGCTGTTATTTCTTTTTTATTCGGGGGTTATTTCATTTTTAAAGCTGTTACAATAAAACTTTTAGCCTGTGAATATATAATATTACAATTTCTTTTAAATGTTCACAGATATTTCCATTTGTGTTCATATTGACGGATAGAAAATCAACAAAATGCTACGAGCATTTTTTTATTTTGAGAATTATATCTAAGAATGGAAATTTTTTTTAAATTTGTAAGAGTTCTTCAGAAGGAAGAATTCAATAAAAGCAGAGAGCTTGATTTCCTCGTGAACAGTGCAGGTGGTTGTGTAAAGGCCAAACGTAAAAGGCAAACTGTCTTCCGAACTGCAAAAATAGAGCAGGGCTACAACGATCTACGATCCACACGATTCATTGACTTCATAAAATCCTTAATGAAACTGAATCTTTTATGAATATTGGGCGTAATTTCATTTTTGTTGCTGATGGGGTTTATTTCATTGGGGGCTATTTCATTTTCATCATTGGGTACTATTTCATATGAAATAACTCCCAAATTTTGGGGGTTGTTTCGTTTTCGCTTTGGGGTTTATTTCATTTATTTTTCGATGTTATTTCATTCACTGTTATTTTCTGGGCGTTATTTCTTTGGGGGGCTTTTCGTTAAGACTGCAAATTCTGTTGCACAATTAGACTTGACACCATTCGTCTTGAAATTTAGTATGAATTTATTTGAGGTCATTGGGTCAAATAGGCGTTCTCGGATTGGCTCAAAGTGTATTGCTTCTAACATATATCTGGATAAGTACTCCCATACCTAATACCTCCCATATTAATTATATAAACATTGTAGGATGCCTAACAATTGATTATCGTGTATCTGTGTTCCTATAGGAGAGATAGATCATAAACATCTGCTCACAGTTAATATTCACTACAATATTTACGAAATTTTATAGCGACTGTTATCTCAGTTGGTTTGGATGCTGGAATTGCTTGTTTTGATATTAACAATAATAATTAACAATTTCTTCTGCACTGGTATTTTTTTATTACATAAACAAAAATCAAATTTTAATTTAGAACATTTTTAGAAAAAATTTATATATATAGGAAAATATTGTATAAGTAGTGAATATGGTAGTAAATCAATACGTGCTTATTTTAAGTTTATTTTTTAATATATGTAATTGATTTCGCAATTTAAAACTCAGTGCTACATATTTTCCGAAAATGAAGTGAATTATTTTGGGACTTATTTTATTTCCATTTATTTGGAAATTAAAATTTGTTTAAATAAATCCCAAAGAATAACAAATAATAATAATATAACTATCACAATTTAACTACATGCACTCATTGAATACATCTAGTATTTAAGGACAGATTAAAATTAAACTCCAGCTGTCATTCGAAATAGAATCGTAAGGGTAAAAGACAAATATCGTTGCGAAAAATAGAGAATGAATTTGTTATGCATGCATATTTATAACAACAACCACAACAACAAAACATAAGTTTGTTACGTGAAGAACACAAATTGCCTCTAATTTAGGCCTTATAACACATTCCGAATATCTGGACTTTAGAAATGTCTATACTGATTAGACAAATGCACAACGTGTTGTCGTTGCCTTCATGCACTTACGTACCTCTCTATGTATGTATGTATGTATGTATATTGATATGTAGCATTTTCTATGCGCCTTGAAAATGCTCTCAGTACCCTTGGGGCTTCTTTGGCGTATGATTGATGGTCGCTTCTAAATATTTAACGATAAGCTTCTACAGCAGACAATGTGGATTTGTGTATAAATGGCCGAGTTGCTTTCGGTACTCTAAGAAATAAATTCATTTTAACATTTACCTCAGGAGGAAAATGTTGTGTCTACCAATCAAAGTAAGTAAATCTTGTATGTACATAGTGTGTATGTTTACTGTTGCAACGTACAGGCACAGAAACTTGTAGTGTTAAATATTTGTTTGTAGCTCTATTTGCTCGTTTACGTTTAACGCCTAGTTTGGGGAACTTTTCTATTTCTAGGGCGTCGCTCCGCACCGTTGGCACTCTTGGAATTGCGTCCTCTTTTTTACGTTGGTTGCTACGACGCTGCTTATTGTGAGATATGATGTTGACGCAGTGCAAACGTCGGCTGAGCCGCTGAGGGGTAAAGTGGATTATTTAAAGAAGAACGACATCCGCAGCATAGTAAATGAAGGACGTATAACGAACGGAAGATATAACCTGACACAGACTACAAAGCCAACAGTATCACTCGCCAAGGCTAGCGGCAATGGAATGTGCGAAAGTTGGGCAAAAAATTTCACAAATCTGAGAAACTCTCGTTTATTTGGTTTGTTAGGCACGAATTTTTCACTGGCCTACAATCTAACTATAGGCGGTGGAAACACTGTAGGTAATATTACTGTAGCTGCTGCTCCGGCGCCGGCCTATTATTACGCACCTGCTCCCTATTATCCATACGGTTATGGCTATGCGAACCCTTATGGCTACTACAATCCGTATGATTATGGCTACTATAATCCCTATGCATCATACTACTATGGTTGATTGTGCAGAACAACAACAAGAAATATCCATAAACATAAACAAAAATAAGGACTTAATTTAAAGGTGTTTAATATTTTAAGCTGTATTGTTTGTTAGTTTTTAGTCGATCGTATTGATTATATATCTCAATTTACGTTAGTGTATCATTTGATACACGCACTTGGTTTACGCGTTTCGAACTCCATGATGAGTTCATCTTCAGACCCCTATTGTGACGATCTGATGCACAATGGTACAACAATCATCAGCTGTATATGTTTATATCTACAATTATGTCAAACATGTACATGCGAAGCATCATAGCTTAAAAACAGATGTAAGCTTTTGAAAATCGGTTTACAAAGAGAAGACTTATGAATTTTGGAACATGTAGTCTTAGGAATATCGTCATTTCACTTACACACGAAGTGACCGAGAAAAACAAAAAGTATCACTGTACTCTATGGACTCCAGTCTAACAGAAATGCTACATGAGAACCCCTGTATATTTTTTTCCTTCACATTTGTATCACTGTGTTATAGTTTGAATTTGACCGGTAATATCCAAACATGAGAATGGGGGATATTTTATCCCCACGTTTTCCTTTTTTACCTCAAAGCTCACGCTTCTTTACAAGGTTTTGTTGGTAAATTATTTTTACCAACATATATTATTTTAATATATTATTAAGTTACGTTCTAGTGATATAATTTTTTTTAAATTTTGAGTTACAATTTAAATGTACATTTCGAACAGGTGCGATAAAAAATAACTTAGATATATAAAAGGAATTGGTTTTAAAAGTAGTCCAAGAACAAGTTAAACGAAAAAGTTTGAAGAAAAAGCAAAAAACAATTTTATAAAAAGGTTTAAAAATACATAAAATACAAATGCAAATTCACATTAAACGAAAAAGTTTGAAAAAAAGTCAAAAATTATGGCAAATTGTATCATTGTTGACAGTCTTTCAATGTGTCTAATTGAAACGACATAACTTCAACGTTTTATAAAAACTTGGAACTTGGAGAGTGACCTAGTTAATATTGTAGGTCTGGTGGAGTACAATATGAATCTGTATACTAAAGTTCCGTAACAACCTCAAAATCTTGAATTACAGTTAAATACTCGGTTTTCTTTTACTTTTCTCACTTGAAGGCTTATGACTCAGACAATTCTTAACAGTGTTTTGATATCTTAACGGTTTTTGAAAAATAATCTCAGACAATTCAAAGCAGTTACATATATATTTATATAGATAACTTGACATACCTGTTTTTTTTACCTCGAAACCGCAAACCTTTCCTATTTTTTTTTACTATTTTTCAAGTTCAAAAAAGTTGTTATTCTCTATTTTTTTAGGATAAACGTATGTTTATTATTATATTGTTTTTAAAAATCGGTTAACAAATTGTCAAGCTATTCAAGTTAAACGGTAAACGTAGTTTTCGTATTTTTTGCTCTCCAGAAAACGGGACTTGGGAGATAAGCGGTTGCTTGTGAAAACCACAGAAATATGCCACCTTGTTTGTAGGAAGAAAAGGTACGCCCTGAATTTTGATCCCTACGTTCGGCATGAGATCACGTATACTATTTATAACTCCCATGTTTTTTGTAATCCCTTAATGAATATGGACTATATCAGCAGACCCCTTTTGGTATCTACATACAAAATTATCTCTTTTTGGGAAAAATAATATTTCTCTAATAACTTCCAAACGGAGAGCTTTAAGACATTACATTTTTTTCTGTTTAATATTCTTGGGACCGGCCGTGGCATGATGGTTAAAACACGCGATTAGCAGGCAGGAGATCCCGGGTTGATGTTGTCGGCCCCCTTGAAGTTGTCGACGGCAACGTCGTAGTGTAGTGTCAAGTAAATCGGCATGTCTAGTTAAAGCTTCTCAAACATAGAATGCTTGTTAATTTGGCTCCACGAAAAGCCCCCCAATGAAATAACGCCCAAACGAGAAATGAAATATTACCCAAATTTTTTTCATACATTTTTCATTTTTCTTTGGGAATTATTTCATTTCTCATTTGGGTTTTTCAAATTATGAAATAATCTCCAATGAAATAACACCCAACCAATTTTTTCAATTTGGGGATTGTTTCATATCGTGAATAATTTGGGTGTTATATAATTTTTTATTTGGGGGTTATTTCATTTTTAAAGCTGTTGGTTTTTAGGGGTTATAATTATATAATTATTTAAAAATAGGCCTTTTACAAGAAAGCTTTTAGCCTGTGAATATATTACAATATCTTTTGAATGTTTACAGATATTTCTATTTGTGTTCATATTGACGGATAGAAAATCAACAAAATGCACTGAGCATTTTTTCATTTTGAGAATTCGATTGGTACACACTAAGAATGGAATTTTTTTTAAATTTGTAAGAGTTCTTCAAAAAGTAGAATTCAATAAAAGCAGAGAGTTTGATTTGCTTGTGAACACTGGAGGTGGTTGTGTAAAGGCCAAACGTAAAAGGCAAATTATCTTCCGAACTGCAAAAATATCATTGGGGGTTATTTCCTGGGCGTTATTTCATTGGGGGGCTTTTCGTGGAGCCGTTAATTTACAACAGCGCGAGAAGCTTTTCCACACGTCACTCATGGGGTGTAAAGGGAAATTATTTTTTTTTAACCTCGTAAAAACAGACAATTCTTCGGAATTCAAAACCTTTGCTACTCCCGTTCTGGTACCTCCCATACAAATGACCGAATTCATCCTCATAGTTTAATATACATTTAATTTTTGTAAGTATTCCTGAATTCTGATTTTTTTTTTAACGTTAGGTCTCAAACGACTCGTATTTAAAAGCAAATTACGGAAAAAATAAAAAAAATAGTACATCTTCCATCCCAACCGAACGCTTTAAGTTGGCGATCGTAGTGTAAAAAATTTTCCAATTTATTCGCAAAATTGGTGTCAAAAGTTGCGCAACTTTTGTGGCGTAGATTAAGGAAAGGAAACTACTAAAATTGTTGTACAGTAATTTTGATCCACCACAGGGCTTCGAGGCCAACCACTCCCATTAGAATAAGTAGATTCCAATGAAGCCAATGGTAACTATAATTGGTTTCACAACAACTGAGGCATAATAACCGTTAACAATTTTTCCTAACTGCTTTGAAAAAAAAATGAGCATCTTTATATACAAAACCACATTATGTTGTACTTACCCACTCTCTCTACCTGATGGAATCCTAAGTTTCACTTTGCTCATGGTTCCCCCGGAATATATTGCCGCAGCTGAATAAAACAACATTGTTTAAGTAATTTATTTTGTTTGTTTTTTTATTCAATTCCACTTCATCTGTCGCGATGAAGTTAACTCATAACAACAAAGACATGTTCACTCACAATGCCACATGTGATGTTGCTATTACATAACAACTTATCCCCTTATACATACATATATCGTCTGCATGTTTGGATTCTTTAAAAAGCTTTCACTGAATGATAAATACCAATTTCCCTAAAAGGATAATAAGACGACACTCAGTTGGCAGAGTTACTCCACATAAGTGTCGAAAGGAGACGATTTTGAAACAAAAAGACAAAGATCCGCGTAACCTTCAAACGTTATTTTCTATTATACTCCAATCACGTCCTCTACCACAAAAAGAAAACAGCTTATGTCGGAGTCAGCGTTGGATTGTCTTAAGCTTTCGATTTTAATTAACTATTTGACGGACAATATCCGGCGGTAACATGAAGTTATTCTTCCTTAACGGAATCTCGCTTAACTGCCGGTCGATGGGCAGGCGTGTGTCGTACAGAGATGGTGATTGACAGATGATGGCAAATGTGCCAAAAATGCACGACAAAGTAAACGTCCACAGGAAGAATCGATCCAAAACCATTGACACAAACTTCCAGTCCTCGATGATCTAAAACACGAAACCACAAAAAATAAAAAGCGAAACAAGAAAACAGAATTGGTTAACGTAAACTTTTTCAATTAGCCCAAATGAAACGAAACCACTGAAACTCATCACTTTAAGCGCAGTTTTTTCGCTTTACTCTAATCATTAGTTGTGCTTTCAACGAAACGAAACCAATGCAGTTTTGTTTTTTTTACGCTGCATACATTTAACAAAGCAATGAGTACCGTCCCCTCCGCTTGACATAATGTCATAGGCATGTTATGTACATTTTTGTCTAAGGTTGAAGCATTTTATTTTAGGATATGACCAACATTAGCTTCTAGAATTTAAGAGCCCGCTAGGGTGCAAAAAAATCAAAAATATTATGTAAATTATTTGGTTATGCCAAATGGTTGTTGAGTGCAAATTTCACTTTTCTATTTCAATGAATGCTTGAATTTATAGAAAGCAACTTAGGTTATTGTTAGCTTGCTGGCAGGATGACCTTTTAAATACAAACAATTGTACTGAATCTCACTCACGTAGGACAATGGAATGTTACTTTTAGCACTAATGATATGAATTATCTATTTTTGTTTGTAAACATTTGTACATTTAAGGACATGCTGAGTTATTGAATGTCAAGCTACGGCATTCTCATAACACTTTGTATGTTTATTACAAATATTTTTATTTGTCTCAAATTAAGTCAAAATATTTGTAAAAGGGATAGGATTTCAAAAGCATGGTCGAATTCCTTTGGTATTACCCATAAATAAAAAAGTAATTTTAACAATTAAAAATATCTCAAATATATATGTAGCCGAAATTCGAAGAGCAGCTTGAAATTGGAAGAAGAGGCGGCAACGTGTTTTTTTTTAATTTTCATATAAGATAGTTAAAACAACAATGTTTTGTGATATTAGTACATACTAAAGTTTTTAATACGTTATATTATTGAAAGTCGCGTGTTAATTGTTAATTAATCAATCTTCCCCTCCTCCGTTGCCTTTTCTTTTAAATGAAGTTTTTCCCCAAATTTCTAAACCTTCCCCTATCATTCTTCTTTTCCTTTCATCTTCCCATTCCCTTGTCCTTTCCCTATTCCGTTACCCAATAGCTCCCTTGTTCTTTTCCTTATATAGTTTTAAGTTTTAGTGTTCGAATCTCTCTCCTCCCGCTCGGTTTAAACCAATAAAAAGTGAATTTTATAATTTCAATAAAATCCTTTGTGTTCTTTTTTTATTTGTTAAGAAAGGTTTATCAGATTTTCACCGTGTTCTAAATATATATTACTATGTTTAAGTAATTTATCGCACCTGTTCATCAAAAGTGACACAACTCAAAAAATTATATTTTTCACTTTTTTGAAGAATACAGTGTATGATTACCATATCTAACCACTGTACAATTTTTGGGTTTCTATTTTTAATATTTCATGGGAGAAATGTCTTTTATGTCTTTCTTTGCGTACTCATATTGTTTATTTTGATTCAATTAAAGAGTTTTAATTTAAGTTGCGTTGAAGTGTTCAAGGGTTACTTTACTCAAATGTATCATCAAAAGTGTATTAATTCGAGTTGTGATTGTTTTCATGTTAAAAATTTGTTTATCAATAACTTATTCAAATGTGGTATTTCGTTTAAATACTGATTTCATGAAATCTGTATTAACTAAAAAATCCGTAAAAATTTCGAAAATAGGAAGAAGAGAAATAAATTTTGTTATTCTATTGAAATATTATTGAGTTTTCTTAACAACGTTATATTTGTTTATTACAATAATTCCATTATATTGGCGGAACTAGTTTTTTTTTCCTCTACTGAAAAGTCGTAAGTTTTGAGTTGTGTTACTTTTGATGAACAGGTGCGATATGAGCAACTTAGACATAGTCTGTGTAATAGGCTTTTAAATATAAATTGTACATAGTCTGTGTAATAGGCTTTTAAATATAAATTGTACAACAAAAAGTTGGACAAGATAGTATTACTTGTCTGGGCTAGGGATTAGCATGTGCAGCTCTCGTTTAAAAAAGACATTTGAATGAGTTTTCTCTGTTAGGAACTAGCGATGAGTTCGGTGTTTCTACGTTTTTCTTTCAAACGTCTTTAAATCTCTTACCCACACATGCAAGAACATACTGAACGAACCAACATACCTCATTATCCTTGTCAGCGTCCTTAATATGCTGTGCAATAAACCTGACCGCTCTCAATGCCTGCAGGACCTCGGGCGTTAAACGACGAGGGATTACATTGTCGGAATCTAAAATGCAATAACGAAAAAGACTCTTATTGATACCAACGTGAGTAACATCACTTTTTTACATTGACCGACCTATGGACGCTTGGACGCCATTATCTCCGTAGACGCCGTCATGACCATCTTTGAAATCGCAGGGATAGTCGCTAATGCTATCTCTGAAAGACGGAACATAGGCTGCAACATGTAATCACAGTTTGCATCGATCGTTTAGAGTCAAAAAATTACCTGACGTCAATTTCGTTGGTATAGCCGTTGTACTCCGGGTAGTTAACAAAGTCGGGCATATCGATAGGGGAACGTTGCATAAACATAACCTTCGGCATAAAAGTAATGAAGACTGTACGCACCCAGGGCGACATGTTGTGTGTAGATGGCGACCTGTAAGTTACAAGCAATAAACGGCCATTAGCAAAACAAAGGACGGAACTGGAAGTCGGAGCGATCACACTCACCGAAAGTGGATATTTAAAACACAAACCGTTGTCCACACCGACAACGATACCAATATCATGGTAAACAGGAGATATTTGCCCAGTAGCGGTACTGCCAGCGATGTTGGCGGTATAATCTCGGCCAACAGCAGGAAGAACACGGTCAGAGACACAAGAATAGAAATACATAACGTAACCTGTCAACGATATGTAAATCGCACTTGTACTTGGTGCACCACCCATTCGCATGTGGGAGGCCCAGCGAAATGGACATGTCCACTATCACCTCCCCCTGCCACTCATCTCCCTTCAATCAAACAGAGGTACATACAGGCGTCTTTAAACCAATCCAAAGGAACATTCACATTCTCGCAGTGTTATTAAATAATGGTACAAACTTCAAAATACATATGTAACTCATAATTTCCTACAGAGGATGCGTCTGGCTGTGTTGTGGTTGTGGTTGTGTGCGTAAGTTTGTGTTACATGTGTTCGCTTATTCATCTCATATCTGCGAATACATGTGTCCGTATGGATGTGTGATGAACATACACATACATATATATGTATGTAAGGACATATGTATATATAGTACTACTACAGAATTAACCAATATGTACAAGCAATACCAACGCAAGTTTCTAAATAGTATTTGTAATAGGGATTTCACAATCAAACACTCAGGTCTACGCGGAATAGGTGTCCTATCAAAGTCATGCGATTCTCCATAGCTATTCGAGAGAGAATCCTATGCACGAAACGTTAATAAACCCAAGTAACAGGAGATCGATGTTTCCTCTAATTCTGTACGTCCATGTACCCATGCTACAATAACACTTGTGACTTTGATGTTTTAATGTGGTGCAGTTTGTAATGTTAGGTCCGTTCTAAACTTTTTGGGTATAGTTCGGGTAAATAAGAGCTAAAGCAAAATTCTCTCTCAAATACTCAAATTTACCTCAAAGTAAAGAAACGCAAAAATCCAGTTTCCTTACTTGAAAATGTATGTTTGACAACAAATCTAGCATATTGAGCTTTAAACCCGGAACATTACATCACAATCGCTTTTAAACATAATTTAAAATTCAATCAATTTAGAAACTTCTGTTATTTTTTTCGAACAAAACATTTCGCAAATTTGGTGCAACATCAGCATTACTCAAAAAAATCGATTCCGAGATATGTGCGTTTAAAGTTTTCAATTGCCTATCACCTTGCAAAGAATAGAGAAATTCAAATAGTAGCACTCAAGCGGAGTGTATAAAGGATATTAATATGCATTTTTTACACAACATGGAGTATGATGTAACGAACAATTCTACGTCATGCACCAAATGAGAAATCTGTCTTTATATTAACGCTTCGAACAGCTGATTGAAAAACTCTAGACGGATTCAGTTTAAGGAGAATCGCATTTGGACTTTAAGAGAAACAAAAAACCGCTTTCATTTATCAAATATGTGAGTAAAGAAACGTTTGACTAAGTTTGAAACAGAAACAGAGCTATGTACGTAGGCGAATTAAACAAACTGTGATCGTAACCATAGCCGTAATCTGTTAACGATTAGAAATTTGGTTGCGCAATCAGAATAGTGATTTCAGAAATACCCAAAAACAGTTCACAAAGTTAAAAAAATGTTTTGGTCAAAAGTCTAACAAAAATATTGCTGCAAATGAACAATCCCAATTCAGTTTCATTACGGGCGTGGTTATTGAGAAATACTATTTTTAAAGAAAACATATCAAGTATCTGACGATAAGCTGTTACATTACCTATGGTCAAGTGTCACCAGTAGACAAAGAATGCAAATATTTCATATATCTTCTTAATAGAACCACAGCATTTTTTGGCAGTAGTTACGGACAATACTAAAAACTCCAATAGTTAAGACTAAGGCAATGTGAACGCGGTAGACGTTCATGTCACGTTTCACATACGTATGTTATTTATATGATTAGTAAGTGTTTGTAGCAATTCTAGTATGCTCCAACTACACAATCAGTAGTTGAGCTAGTAACGTCTACGCAATAAACGATGACACTACCAGAATATGTGAAACTTCCGTCTAGGAAGAGTTGTATAATAATACTACCAACTTTGAATTCGCAGTATTTAACGAATTACCTGAAAGAATTGCATTCGTTTAAATCCGCTAGACGTTTTTTTTAAATTCTAGGAGATCTGTGCAAGACGTGAATTATAAATTCAATAGAATTATTCGAATTTAGGTGTCAGAAAATATTTTCAAGAATTGTATTAATTTAATATGTTTAAGGATATTTCGACAAAGGTAGTACGAGGGCTGCTATATATATTTCTGGCCTAGGCAACAATAAGTGTTGCCAGGTGCAATCTGATATTTCCATTGGAAAGGTTGACATTTTTTAGCATATCATCACTCAGAACGTGTTGTCATTTAATCGTGAATTGTTAAACTTACAGAGCTTTGAACAATTCAATTCCGTTAAAAAAATGGAATTGACACGTGAGCATTTTCGTGCGATCATTTTTCACAACTTTCGACGTGGATTATCCAGACAAGAGTGCATCGATGAACTTAAGTCTTTGTATGGTGATCAAGCACCATCATATAGCACCGTGAAAAACTGGTATAACGAATTTAATCGCGGTCGCAGTTCGCTCAACGACGAATTCCGTGAAGGTCGTCCAAAAACGTCCGTTGTGCCAGAGAACATTGATGCCGTGCGTGAACTAATAATGCAAGATCGTCATGTGACATACCGGGAGATAGAGGCATCCTTGGGCATTTCTCCCACCAGCATACATTCGATATTACATAAACACCTGACCGTAAAAAAGGTTTGTTGTCGTTGGATCCCGCACAATTTGACAATCGCTCAAAAAAAGGCTCGTGTCGATTGGTGCAAAGAAATGTTGAAAAAATACGATCGCGGTGCTTCAAAAGATGTTCATAAGATCGTCACAGGTGACGAATCTTGGATCTATGCGTATGAGCCCGAAACAAAACAACAATCGACCGTGTGGGTCTTCGAAGACGAGCCAAATCCAACGAAAGTTGTTCGTGGAAGAAGCACTTCGAAGCAAATGGTCGCCTGTTTCTTCGGCAAAACTGGTCATGTGGCGACTGTTCCGCTTGAGCAACGAAGGACGGTCAATTCTGAGTGGTACACCACAATTTGTTTGCCTGAAGTCTTCGGAGAAATTCGAAAAACAAACAAGAGAAGACGAATCATTCTTCACCATGACAACGCGAGCTCTCACACATCGGCTCAAACCAGCGCCTTTTTGACCGGCCAAAACGTCGAATTGATGGGTCATCCGCCGTACAGCCCTGACTTGGCACCCAATGACTTCTTTTTATTCCCGCACATCAAGAAAAAAATGCGTGGTCAACGTTTTCGTGCCCAGAAGATGCTGTTGAAGCGTTCAAAAACCATGTTTTGGAGGTGTCTCAATCGGAGTGGAAAAAGTGCTTCGACAATTGGTTTGAGCGCATGCAAAAGTGTATAAATCAGGCTGGAGAATACTTTGAAAAACAATAAAACAATTTTTGATGATAAATATTCGCATTTTCATTATTAGGCCAGAAATATATATAGCAGCCCTCGTATATGTAACCATAATCACCATCACCAGGAACCATTTCTAGTAACACATGACCAAGAAACAATCTTTTTCGGAATCTTGTATACAACATTGATCAAATTGTCAGTCTTTTTTGTAGATGTGTCTCAACAAGCGTCCGCAACTTCTGTCATGTCTGCGTATTGTCAGTCATTCGGTAGCTAAAGAAAAATATTGCGTTACTTTTCCCAAAACACCGGTGACGATCAATTGATGCGATACGCAACAATGTTAGCTACATATTATCATCCTTGCGTTGTCAGCAGCCTCGAACTATACATGTCTAATATACCTTTATATATATATATAGCGACGCAATTAAGTATATAAGGGCAAACGTTCTGTGTACTGTTGCGCACATATGCAAATACAGATATAAAAATACATAGTAAATACGGGTACATTAAACAATATCCACAACTTACGAATACATTCGATGATATTTACGTTATGAAATTTCACTACTCTTGAATTAGCACAAAAGATACGTCCTTCATTCCAACTCGGCGAGGAGTTTTGACGATAATCATGTTTGTGTTAATTTTCTTGGTTATTAATGGGAAATCGATAAGCCTTGTGAAGGATGAAGCAGGTTAGGAAGATGACTCAAAAGTAATGTAACAGATCATGCAAATTAAGTAACAGTAAACAACAAAATACGCAGGTAAGATTGAAGTACACGCATACTACATATGCACGTGTGCACATCGGAAGGTACATTAAGATACAGTATTTAAGAGAGATAGTGGCCGATTGGAGGACTTAGAGGAAGGATAACTTAAACAAAAAAACGGACAGGGTTTGTCACTTGCCTTCTCGCCGGAGTCGCTGGGCAGGTAAAATACCAACACTGTGAGGAATGTAAGAGCCACGCATGGTATAATCAAGTTGACCGTATAGAAGAGAGTCTTCCTTCGCATAGTAAGTTTGAATGTAATATCTGTAAGATGAAAAGACACATCCTTATTAACACACACCCGTCCGGATATCGTATGTATGTACATACCTGAGAAGGGCTCCAATGTATCGGGGTAATACTCTTCGTTTTTCGTTGCAGGTACTTCTAAGATATCCCATTCCACCGATAAGTAAAATTCGCTTAGATCAATTCCAATTTGCACTAGATTACTACCTGTAACCTGGAAAAGACCATACGGCCATTAAAAGAGTAAGTAATTATGAATACGTTTAAATACTCCGTTACGTTGGCTGCATGATGGCTTATTAAGCATAGTGGAAATGAGGCGTCATTTTTGTTTGCGTCGTACGCAGCTCTTAACGAAAATGTCCGAATTGCAGGGTTTTTGTGTCGTATTTTTAAATAATTGAATTTTGTATGTATCAGGCATACAAATTGAAGATAAACTTAATGTACATAAAATAAATAAATAAATGCATAATTGGGATATTCCCGAGCTTTCTCTAAAAGAATCGTGGTTAAACTCCGAAACGGCTGTACCAAATTGGTTATTTCCTTCTTAGGGTTTGGAAAAAAAAAGAAAATTAGAAAATTATCAAAAGGTGGCGCAGTAGACGTTGATAAAAATGTTTTAGTTCACGTATAAATAATATGATTAATATAAGCTGCATAAATATCAATCATTCGTAAGATTCAGCTCTAAAATCTATCTTAATATATTAAATCTTTCGTGCATGAAGTTTACATTTATTCAAAAACTCGGTTTTCGAGTACATAATTAAGAAAAAAAACCTGGTAAATAAGCTTAACACCGCTCATAGCACTTTATATTTTTAAGTACAATATCTGACGGACTATAGCACCATTAATCTTGAAATCTGGTATGAATATATTTCCGGTCAGTGTATGTAAAAAAAAATGGTCGGATTAGTGGGCATGGAATCTCTCATAGAAGGTGATTAGCGTTCAATATACATCTAAAGTAACATGAAAGTATGAGCTTTGGGAGTTTATTTTCACTTAAGTGTTATACTTTATTAATGTTATACCGATAAAGTTCCTTATCGGTGTGGCGGGCATGGCACTTCTCGCACAACCCAACTCCAAAACCCGGATGTTTCGGGCACAAATCGAACCTATGGTGTGAATATTGCTTCTGTAGCTCTTATCGTTAAGATCTGATGGTCGGACAAACATATGCACGAACTATTTTATATTGGTTTGGTTTCATTGTTCGGTTTAAGATCTTTTCTATTATTGCTAATAGAATTTGTTTTACAAGAGTTGTGTGAAATGGATTATGTTGACAGATGGCAGGGCAGATAGCTATTTCGATTGTTGCCAAACCATCATCATCAGTGCCGTTTGCTGTGCCTTGTCCACTCATTATCACAACCTTAAGTGTTAAAAGCTTCAAGCAATCAATGTGAAACCACACACACCGGTGGGAAAATGATGTCAACTAAGACCACACGTCAACATAATCCACACAAGCTCTTGTCTATGCTTTGTCCATCGGACAAAATTTCATAGAATTGTTTTTGGCAACAAATGCCAACCCAGTGTACCTCCCGTGTATTGATTTCTCTTGTTTTGTATTGTTGATCTGTATATGTAAATAATGAGTTCGGTTTCATTGTTTGGTTTAAGATCTTTTCTATTATTGCTAATAGAATTTGTTTTACAAGAGTTGTGTGAAATGGATTATGTTAACAGCTGGCAGGGCAGATAGCTATTTCGATGGTTGCCAAACCATCATCATCCGTGCCGTTTGCTGTGCCTTCTCCACTCATTATTCCAACCTTAAGTGTTAAAAGCTTCAAGCAATCAATGTAAAGCTCCAACACACCGGTGCGAAAATGGTATCAACCAAGACCACACGTCAACATAATCCATAACCACATAATTTTATATTAAGATAGATTTTAGAGTTGTTTTTTACGAATGATTAATATCACTGTAAAATTTGAACTTTTGAAATGACACACAAAAACACCGAGACACCCCAACTAATTTTTGGGTCATAGAATCCAGTGGTATATTCCGTTTTAAAAAGTTAAGTTCGATTTTGAATTTGTAGTAGATTTAAGGTGATTTTTGATTTTTTACAAGTAAATAATAAAGAAATTGATTTTAAACAAGCTTTTTAAGTTTTTTTTCATTTCATACAAATTTAAAATCGAAATATCTCGTGATTTTGAGCTAACTTTTCAAAACGGGGTACACAACTAAATTAGGTTGACGTGTCTCGGCGTTTTGGTGTGCCATTTTTACCTACTTACAGTGCATTTATGTAGCCTACACTAATCAGACGTGAACTAAAACATTTTGTATTACAGCTTACAGCGCCACCTGTTGATAAATTGTCATTTCTCTTATTTCCTAAAACTTCAATTACGAACAAGCCCTCAGAAGGAACAATCCAATTTGGTAAGCATCCGGACAAACCATGATTCGTTATTATATACATATAGATTGTACGAGTATGTATGTCTTGAAAAAACTGGGAGACTTCTCGCATTTAAAATTTGCGTATGAATTGCAACAGTACTACAATTATTTTGGAGGCAGGACGCTGTCTGCCGGGTCAGTTAGTTTTTTTTATACAAGTTGACGACCTTATTACAGAACTCGGTGAATGAACACCGAGAAAGTATTCTTATATTATTTGTTGATCATTTGATGCTAAAATAACTTGTTTCTAGATTTTTTGATCCAAGTTCATCTGTCTTACGGCCAAGTCAACACGATGATCTTAGCACTTGTATTAACAACATCATCGATTAAAGAATCTGTGCGTTTCGTAACCATTAACACATTTAAAAAGTGGTGTTCATTTGTTAGTGTCTTTCCTTTTACCTGATCTAAATGTTTCAAATCCACCTGAGCACCATTGTACGTCCATGAGCCAAATTTCATGAAGCAAATCTGCTCATCATATGGAAAGTACTCAACATTCATTTCACACGAAGACTTGTAAATAGCTGGTGGCTCCCAGAACACTTCTCCGGTATATTTCAAAGTTGCTTTAGTCATAAGTGTTACCTAAAATGAAAAACAAATTCGTACAAAAATTCATTTGAACATATCGCTGGCTTAACATGTAAAGGCTTTAAGTCCACTTTTTTTCGAAATTGAGATTTTGATGCAGTTATGTTCATTAAGTAAAAATACATCGATTAAAAAAAAAATACAGTTATCTCATTTGTAGTTGTTGTTTTGTAGTGATGAGTAAAGGCGCTAAGTCCAATTTATCACCTCTTTGTGTAATATAGCACTTCTTCCAATGTTTCTATATCAACTTTATCGCGAGGAATGGTCTGAGAATGGTCCAACTATTGATATAATATTATTTCTCACTGGCTACACTCAGTCATGACATTAATCGTCGACTGCTTATCTCTCTTTTGTTTGATTGTTTTTTGTGTCTCCTGTAAAATTGTAAAATATGGACTTAGAGCCTTTACATGTTAAGCCAGCGATATCTAAAATACATAATCACTCTGCTCTACCGACGTTGGGCCGAAATTAATTAAAAAAACCATTTCATTTCGTTCAATTTTTTGCCCATATATTTTCATTTATGTTCTTTTCTAAAAAAAAAAAACAAGGCAACACTGTGAACGGGTAACGTGTTTGTTTTCTAAAAATATCATCCTAAAGAGAAACACAATGTAACATTTTATCTGTAATTTTATCACACTGTTATAATGTTGCACTCTCCATTATTTAAAATCTTATTCAAAAATAATAAATTTTTGCATAAAAAGCAAAGCAACTTTGATTCAAAATGCTGATTTAGGAACGGCTTTAAAAAATTACATATATTTTTTTCTATTGTGATTATCATCAACTAGTAAGATAATTATCTTCGGCTATGCCGAAGCTCAGTTACCATTCACCTCTTGTAAAAATATTGATAAAATTGGTTATTTGCACTACAACTATATTTTATTAAACTTAGTACCAACAAAAAAGTGGAGTTGGTGAGAGGTGAACGTTTTTTGCCAATCATTTTTTACTGAAATTTTAAATACTGAGTTTTAATTGAGAAAATTGTTAGGCAATTGTTTACCCTAACAAGTTGAAGTTTGTACGAGAATGGAAGTAGTTCATCTCAAAACTTTACCGTCGCTTAGAGCAGAAGTTTGAATGCCAATTTTCTGATCGATAGCTCTTAAACTACTGCTGTAACAGCGGGGATAGACGGCCACCCACAAAAAGATGAAGTTTGTGTTGGAGGTGTGTGTAGTTTCCGTCCGATCTTGCTTTTCTTCTAACTTAACCTCGGTTTAGAGAATAGAAGCTTGCACACTTAATTTTAGATTAATTTCTCTACGGCTGTAATAGCGGGAATAGGCAAAAGGGGGCGTTTGTATGGAAGGTGGAGGTAGTTATTGTCGGATCTTGCTCATATTATAACTTAACCTACCCTTTATAACTTAACCTACGCTGAAACCTCTAATCGTAGGAACAGACCCCAAAAAAGGGGAAGTTTGTATGGGAAGGTGGGGGTAATTTTTGACCAATCTCAGTCATCTTAGAACTTAACTTCCGCTTTGGGGATATAAGCTGGCATTTCAAATTTCTGATCATTTATATATTATCTATAGATACAGTCATCTAGCAACCACTAGCAGGACATATACATATATACTATGCAAATGGCGTAAAGAGTCATATTCGGCTTTGAGAGTAATGATTCTCAGGACTGAAATGGGCCACTCCTAGTATATAACTTAATATAACGTCTGTTTGGACAGTCATAATTACCTCATAATTGCCATCCCAATTGTTGTAGAGCACAATGTCTGGAACCCAAATATGTTCTGATGGGACGTACAACTGTTCAACTCCACCATATTCTTCGGGGTCCCAGCGTAACTTATAGTCGAACCATCTCTGAAAATCGAACCAAATCAATTGCATGTGCGCAGCCAATAAAATGTAATGCTTATCTACCTGTTTGACCCACAGGTTTGTGGTCATCACCTGGTTCCGTAGATTCACTTCGATCAATTGTGAGAGCTTTAGACCCAACCACACAGTAAGAGTCTCAGTGTTATTGACCACCGGCCGTATAAGGCGGTTGTAATTGCTTAAGAGATCATCGTACAGCCGCTTCGTATCCGGATTAGCCTCGAAACTCAAAGGAGCTGAAACAGATGGTGCAGTAACAACAAACGTGTTGATTATATCTTTTGTTTGTAAATAATGATAACGGTTCAATATGAAAACACTCTCGCGCTCACAGACATTTGACGCGCAAGTCTCATGGTTGGCCAAGGGTGGGTACACTCCCAATTGGAATAAATAGTTAAAAGAATGTATGTGCATACACATGTGTCTCGCGGATACTTTATACATACATACGATAAAAATTACAAAAATATTAAAAACAAATTGCGATTGGTGTCATTCGTTAGTTTCTGTGGATGCAACTTATTATTTCGATATGAAAACTGTTTATCTGCGTAGGCTGGGCACTGGTGCTTACATAATTGGTCCAACACATAGTAAAAATCGCTAAAACAAATGCTGGTGCGGAATATGTATGGATGTTAATGAATGCATTAGAATCGTACTTACGCATGGACAAACATTGCGAAACACATAAAAAAATAAAAATAATGATTGAAAACTTCATATTCCTTCTTCTTTATTAGTATTTCACAAGCATTTGTTAAATTTTACATAATGAACAGCACGACAAATACGATGTTTAATACGACGGTAGACAATTGATACTGAGCGAGTCTGTCACTATTCTAATACTGCAGTGAATAATGTCCTGCGATACGATTCTCTCTTTACAGTTTGAATTGCTTGCTACTGATATAAAATTCTTATTAAATAAAGGGAGTGAATTGTTCAGCAAATGTCCATATTGTCTGACCAACGTTGTTTTCTCAAAGCTTATAAAGTGTGTGCTCTTTAGACATACTGGTAAACGCCCTTTTGGTATAAAAAAATCAGATTCTGAATTCAGATTAGACACAACAGATTGTTCTTTTTGACTTTAATATAATTTTTTTCTTTTTTATTATATATGTATAATTTATATTAATCATATAATAACATTTAAAACAAACTATCACTTGTAGCTGTAACATGGCTTTTTCAAAAAATCAAGTTTAATGCGCCACCAGAAGATGTTAGCTAACAAAGCTGAGTTTTTGCACTAATACATTTAAGACAATTGGTTATCTATTGAAAATACAGTAAAACTCAAGTTAAAAAAAATTCTCTCCACCCTAATCTGCATATTATGTTGTATCTCTTAAACCCTAAAAACTATTTTGCCAAGAAACCATCCGTCCGCTGATCGAAAAATATATATATATATATAAAAAAATATCTTCTGTGCCAAGTGGTAACTGTGTACTAAATGCAATTCCTCTAGGATAACAACAATTTTCGCCACGTCCTATCTGCCTACTAATAAAAATGTCGTCTACAAATTTGAACAATTAGCGCAGAGTACTATCTGTATACCAAATGGTATCTCCAAAAGGCTAAAATATAGCTTTGCCACGGCTCCAAAGCCTACTCCACGAAAAGTGTCTATTATTTCTTCATTTATTAACATAACTACATTTTTTTGTAAAAAAGAAAATACGCCCTTTAAATATTAGATAAATATTAGGATGCCGGCTTGCATGTGGATAAGGCCTACTGGGGATACCAAAGGGAAAAAAACGCGCCACTTACTCAATTTCGTAACGGTACGTAACTTGGATCTGTTTTAGGCCCTCTCCTTTTTATTTTGTATGTAAATGACCTTTCTAATTATCTTAATGTTTATATGTGCTCATTATTTCTGTTCGCTGATGATATCTTCTTACTTTTTTGTGCTGATAAAAATGCCTTTGATTATGTATGCACTGGAAGTAGTGTCTGGTACTGTACGCTCTGAGATGAATACATTGCAGCGTTCTCTAAATACCATTGTTCGGTTAGTATTTAATGTTCGAATTAGAGAGCACATTTCAGAACATGTTTTATGTTTTTTAGGGACTTCCTTTGAGTGGATTTATTCAGTATAGAAACCATTTCTTATTTTATAAGGTGGTTAAAAGTGGTATGCCGGCTTTACTTCTTGCTAATTTTTCTTTTTCTCGCTCAAGTAGAAGCACGCAGCTAATTATTCCTATAATCAATAACTCAATATTTAAAAGATCTTTCGTTGTTAGAGTTGCCCGTTATTGGAATCATCTGCCTAATGAGCTTAGACTTTTTTCTCACAATTGTCAATCTTTTAGTGTAAAACTTTTAATTTCGCTTACTACCTAAACATACATAGTGAATGTTGAAATTACCAAGTTTTTTTAACGGTTGTTGCTGATTGGGACTATTTAAGATGATTCATTCGAAAAATTTTCTTCCCCAGTAGGAAGTGTCTGCAAGACATCCTCAAGGATAGGTGCACGACCATAGTAAATCGTTGATGACACGTAGGGGACCGTCCATACAAATCGTCGTCGAAATTTTCATACAAGTGTCCGCTTTGTCATGCACGACCTGATGAGCGACAATGTCGCTCAAATTGTCGTTGATGTCTAAATAAGCGACATATCGCCCACACAATCATGCACGACATAATGTCCGACAATGTCGGTCAAATTGTCGTTACCAGCGCTTAATAATTTAAAATAACAAATTGAAGTAGTTTTATTGAAAACGTGCGATACATGAACCGTCACGCACTGCTGTTTCCAACAAACTGGCAATTTTTTACTTCTACTTTCCTCTCTTCAATTCTACGTCGTTATTGTTCATTGACATTGAATTTTTTTGTTTGATGCACGACAACATTAGTATTTTGTCGGTCAGCTTGTCGTCAACCGAGCGTTCTGACGACAACTCAACGCATTGCTGTTTCCAACAAACTGGCAATTTTTTACTTCTACTTTCCTCTCTTCAATTCTATGTCATTATTGTTCATTGACATTGAATTTTTTTGTTTGATGCACGACAACATTAGTATTTTGTCACATTTTTCACATTTTGTCTTGCGGACAGCGTTGACGACAAAGTCGTGTATGACGATACTTCCTACTGGGTCTATATGCTTCGGCTGGGAGTAAATCGTGTAAAGTTTTTTTTGTATTAGAATTTTTTATTTTTAATTGTAAATAAGATATTTATTTTTGAATTATACAAAGATTTGAATAGTTTCTAGTACAGTTTATAGATCTAGCCAGTAGGAAGTGTATGCAAGACATCCTCAAGGATAGGTGCATGACCATAGTAAATCGTTGATGACATTTAGGGGACCGTCCATACAAATCATAGACGAAATTTTCATACAAGTGTCCGCTTTGTCATGCACGACCTGATGAGCGACAATGTCGGTCAAATTTTTGTTGATGAATATACGAAAGACCTGTCGCCCACACAATCATGCACGACCTGATGGGTGACAATGTCGGTTAAATTGTCGTTGATGACTATATAAGCAACACGTCGCCTAAACAATCATGCACGACCGGATGGGTGAAAATGTCGGTCAAAATGTCATTGATTCCTATGTATGTCTTGAATTGTCATTCAAGCCATATTAGTAAAAGATGGATTTTTAGCTGTTTTTTTAGCTTTTTATTAGTATGACTAATTGTTAATACTTTTGGAAAACTACTGACCAAGAGAGAAGTGAAGGATATAAACTTTTATACGGCATTCACCTTCATTCGAGATTTCAAACTATAAAATTGCTGATGTTTACTCGACCGTTTAATAAACTGAAAATTTTTTACGTCAGATTCCATTTATTTTTCCTTTCATTTTGTTGAATGTGTTTGATTCACGACAACATTAGTATTTTGTCGGTGAGCTTGTCGTCAACTGAGTGTTTTGGCGACAAGTACCTCAATATTTCACATTTTTCTTCCTTAGATTTTGGTGATTGTGTTTGATGCACGACAACATTAGTATTTTGTCGGTCAGCCTGTCGTCAATCGAGTGTATTGAAGACAAGTACATACATTTTTCAAATGTTGTCTTGAGGACAGCGTTAACGACAAAGTCGTGTATGAGGAAACTTCCTACTGGGTATTTAGGTATAAGATCCTTTGTTATACATTTATTTGGCCTTGAAGGCTTGGGTATTACTATGTGAAATATATAAATAAATAAATAAAACAGTCGGATAGACTGTCACAAATATCGCAGTTTTCCATCATTAACTCAACATCAACAAAAAGCGATTGCTAGCAAACACAGATATAAGCGAGTTCTTCCATAAGATAATGTTGACATACTTAATAGCAAAAAACTCTTCGCCGCAAAAAACAAAAATGTGGTAAAAAAAATTTAGTAAAGTATTTGTAATTGGGACGCGGTCCGGTTGGTAAAATGTCGGTTTCCAATCAATATTTTTTGGTAGTTGTCTTGAATTCAAACGTGTTCTAATGCAGCAATATCATAATCTCGCATATTGGATCGCGATATTACTTAAATTTGGGCATTTTCTCATTTCGCATCGCACTGTGGCAACGCTATTCTTTCCATTTCTCTTTAGTTTGATGTTTTATACAAGAATTTTTCTTGTAGATCTGACAGCTTCGTTGTTAATTTTATCTCTCCGTCATATTTTGCCCATTGTCGATTCGTTTGCCCGTGTAAAATTTGTGGAAAAATCTCCGTTTTATTTCGATTTAACACACAATTGATGTGGTGTTTATACCATAAATGGGAATGCTGAAGTATATTCGGTCTGCAAAGGAATTTTCGGCCTGAAAACAATTTGTGCAAATTGAGAAAACTATCTACGGAAAGTCTCAGGCAACTCGAAAAAGAGCAAGCACAAGAAAAAACTATCGAAATGTAAGTTTTATCAACAAAATTTACATACATATATGTACATGTATACATATTCTTAGTTATAAAACAATACAGCATTTATGGATAACGAGTATACTGATTAGCGCTATAGCGATTGGCATACGCCCCGAAATAGTATAGCTGGCTTGTCTGCATGAAATTATGTCGATTAAATTTTTGATTTGTGCATTAGGAGAACGCCACCATAGTATATACATACATACATAGTAGGTACAAATGAACTATGTTCGAGTGTATGTAGCTGTATTCAAGCTGAAAATGCAATTGAGTAAAGGAAAAACGCTAATTTTCAATTACGTCATTGTGACTGCTTCAATCCAAGCAATTGTCTGGCTGTTTTGCACTGACATCTATTTGAGACGGTGTAGTAGTCACTCTTGTGCTCAAACGACAATAATCGAGCAGTTAAGGTCGCCATAACCCAATCGCGAACTGCTCATTTATTTTAATTAATGGGCTGAAATTGCTTGCCCATTTCTACATTCATACATATATGCGCTTTTGGAATCGCCAGAGTTTTGGATAACCAACCAAACTTAATGCTTTATAAAAGACAATGGAGTATGGCTTTGAACTGTTGCCTAGGCAATTAACACCCAAAAGTGTCACGGCAACAAATGTAAATATACTAAAATTGATTAATAAAAATTAACTAACCTTCGATTTGTGTGGAGTAAAATAAACACAGCGTCTTTGATTTGTGCAAAATCGAATATTTGTTGCATTTTTACACAAACATATTTGCCGCATTACTTGAGATGCAACTGGCGCAATGGGTTTGAATTTCAAATTTGACAATGGTCAGCTTTCTTGGTATGACACACTTTACATAAATACTTTTCATGTGGTCTACTGTTACTTGTTACTTTGGTAAAGTCAGAATTTTGTGCTTTGATAAAGCTTCACAATTATTATAAAAAGTAATATTTATTACACAAATACCATCTACGCCTCTTTAATGTGTGTGGTACTAAAGCAGGTTATCATGAAGCAAAATGCTTCTCCTTTATTTTCATATCTTGCAAGGATCTAGCCTCACACAGTTTGACAACTCATCAAACACAATTAATGAATACAACGTAAGGATATGGCTTGCTGATAGACATATTAAGGTACAGCAATCAGATAAAAAAACCTTATCAGTTGTACAACCTTCCATATTAGATAAACGTTAGATGCATAGTCGAAAAAGAAATAGCTTAACTTTTTATTAGAAACAATTTTTACAACAATTTTTTTTATTTTTATTCAATTATTAATCTTATTAGGTCACACATATATACTTTAGTATAAGAATTATATTAAGAATGCACACAGGTAATGTGGTGGTAGTGAGTAGTTAAATTTGAAATACAAAAACTTTTCTAAAGCAAACTATGAAAGCAAATAATAAAGTATGAAAATAAATAATAAAGTGAGCAGCATGTAATTTTCAAAATTGACAAAAGCTGCCACCCACAATTACCTTTTTTTAAACGATTTCAAGTCAAACCATCCGAAAGTAATCACGGAATAAGTCTACATAATTCAATTTTTAAAGTAATTCCTAAAGGAATTCTTGGGAATGTACTCACTGCCGTCACACTATCCGGAGCATATGGGAAACCTTTTAATGCAGAATGTAGTAAAGTTTTTTCTTTTCTTTCTTTTCTTAATATTTAAATTGTAAGAATTCTTAACTTCATCATGGCGTTGGAGAATCAAGATGTGGCGGCTGTTCTCTTGTCCGACATGCCTGAAATGGAGCAGGAGATTCAAGATGAGCTATGTGACCGTATAATTACTGATACGACCGCTAATGACGAATCTCCAACAGATGGAAAAAATATCGCAGCATTAAAAGAATTAAAGAATTTTCGTATTAATCGAAAAAGAGATCATGACGAAAGTATGGCAGATGATAAACCAACACTTGCTCCTCTTCCAAAACAGTACCGAGTGTTCAATCAAGAATCCGAAAGGAAGTCTATTATTGAAATTTGCATAAATAATTTAGACGGAAACAGAAGCCAGTTGGTCTCAGAGCCGAAAGATCACAACCAATTGCAATCCGATGCCCTAACTCAACTAAAAGTGTCAATGATGGAGAGATTACACGAAGATGGAGAAGCTGTTATAAAAGAAATGATTAATACTAAAAATTTATGTAGCGGGGAGGAAAATCCGAAAGAAGGAGACAGTGGAACTGATGATCCACTGCCTGTTGAGAAGGCGGATGACGAATCAGCTTATCTACTCACTAAGAACTCTCATGTATTGGCGACTAATGCAGCAACTATAAGTTTACCGGAAATGCCAATTGCTACTAACTTTGAAAAATTACCTCACAACCATGATGAAACCAGTAATAATTCTCAAATTGAAGTGGCTTCCTTCGACAATCTGGAGAGATTGACCCCGGAAGAAGAGATGAAGGACGAGATGTATCGAAAATCCTGTAAGCCTTTTCTGCAACATTTGCCTTGTTTCAAATTACAAAGTGGGAAGAGGAATCCACCTGTGCCAGAAGAAAATGACATAGATGACAGTGAAAGTTCATGTCCCAAAATCCATAAATGTCGTGAGTGTCGACGTCGAACCCCTCAACAGGGATCGAACGATGTGTACTGCCGTTTCTATGAGTTCCGGTGTCTACAATACACAGCCGATGGCCTTTTGTCGGTTTCAGGTTTTCCTAATCCGTACACCGATCCCAGGCAGGATGAAATTAACATATGGAGACCCGATGAAAAAACCGAGCCGACTGCTGGAAATATGGATATACAAGTTTGCCGTTACATCTTGCTGCATGTAGGCGATCAGTTTTGCTACCTTTGGCGCCAGGAAGCAGAAGCACTAAAGCTGCATGAAAACACCAACAACACGATTGCTTGGAAGAAAGTAGTTCAGGGCATTCGGGAGATATGTGATGTTTGCGACACTACGTTGTTCAATTTTCACTGGACATGCGATAAGTGTGGATTCGGCGTCTGTTTGGATTGCTTTAAAGATCGCAAAGAGAAAAGGACTGTAAGAAAAAATCAGTCAGGAGAAAAAACACAAAAGGGTCGTGATGATTTTTTTTGGTTGCTATGCTCAGGTGGGGTTAGTCACCATATTAAGGACCTAATGCTGACACAAATTATAGCTGGCGATTCCTTAAATATTCTGGGGAGGCTTTTGCATGACGTGAGGACCTTATGGCAAATTCCACAGCTTTGTGGTTGCTTAGTGAGCCAGCAAAATTTACCAAATGGTGAATTGAAAGATTTGATACAAGACATGATAAAGGAATCGCAATTAAAGCAGCAAACGAGTGCGTCTTCTTTGGCTACAGATGAGACATTACGAAAGCAAGATCGTCTGGAACAGATACATTCAAAGGCATTGGAGTTCGCAAGAGCGCATGGCATTGACTATGTTCCTGGGCGCATGCACAATAAGCAGACATTAGGCAAAGATCCCATTACATGCGCTTTTGACAATTTCAAACATATAAATTTCTTACGAAAGGGTCTGGCCGGCCTAAGGAGATTTTTACCTCCTAGGGCAATGACCTTGGCTTATTCAAGCTTAATAGCACCCGGTGTTCCACATGAGTGGCTATGCGATGGCAAATTGTTGCGCCTCACGAAGGCAAACCATCCGGATAACCGTATCCTATTTCAGGAGGTATGGAAGTGCGGACAACCAGTTATGATATCTGAAGTGGCTAAGTCTCTCAATTTAGACCTCTGGCGCCCCGAGGCTTTCTTAAAAGATTTCGGCGAAAAACCCAATGATCTGATTAATTGTCTTAACGGGAATCTTGTCCCCAATCAACCAATGAGGCATTTTTGGGAAGGTTTCCAGTGCATGAGGAAAAGACTTTTGGATGCCAATGGAAAACCCATGCTTTTGAAACTTAAGGATTGGCCACCCGGTGATGATTTCGCTGAGATACTTCCAACACGATACAATGACCTCATGAAAGGTTTACCAATGCCCGAATACACTCTACGCACCGGTCACCTCAATATTGCCAGTTGTTTGCCTAAAATGTTTGTTCCTCCTGACCTGGGGCCGAAAATGTACAATGCCTACGGCTCTGCTTTTCATCCAGACAAAGGGACAACAAATTTACATTTGGACATTTCGGATGCAGTAAATATAATGGTCTATGTTGGAATACCAGAAGATTCCGACAGTAAATCTCAGGTGTCAGCTTCGCACAAAGCCATAGCAATGGGCGGCTGTGAGTTTTTGACTAGAGCTAGAGTTACACAAAAAAATGTAGTTCCAGGAGCATTGTGGCATATATTTCCAGCGAGAGATGCCGATAAAATCAGGGACCTCCTAAACCGAGTAACTCTGGAAAAGGGCTACAGGTTGGAGCCAGATCACGACCCAATACATGACCAGAATTGGTACTTGGATGATAAACTGCGCGCCAGATTGTTCAAAGAATACGGTGTAGAAGGTTATCCAATTGTACAGTGCTTGGGCGACGCCATTTTCATTCCAGCAGGTGCACCGCATCAGGTACAAAATTTGCACAACTGCATTAAAGTTGCAGAGGATTTTGTTTCGCCAGAAAACATAACTCATTGTTACCATTTGACGCACGAATTTAGACGTCTTTCACATTCCCACACCAATCACGAAGATAAACTGCAAATTAAAAACATAATTTACCATGCTATCAAGGATTGTTGCACGATTTTAACAAGGGCTTTAGAAGCTCGCCTCGATCAGGAATTGGCGCATGCGGAAGAGATTAAGACAAAGCTGCAAATGAGAGCGGATGACATCTAAATCCATTACCAATATTTAAGTCCAATGCAATCCATTTATTGTTTGGCGAAACCTAATTTATATCTAAGCAAATAAAGTGGAAAATCTTTTATATATTTCTCTTGTTTGTCAATTAAAACATATTTCAAAGAGCAGTAAGTATCATGAATTGCAAGGTATTTGGTGGGTGGCGGAATTTAAACATCCGATTCCTTAAGTTCTTTGAAACTATTGTCCGTTTCGTATCGTTATTATGGTTTTACATATGCAATTGTAAATACAATACACTGCGTGTCATAACTATAGACGCTCGTACTATTTAGTTAATACCATATCAGAAAAAGGATATTCGACCTATATAGCAACCATATTCGACAGAGTAATCAATATCACATGCGATTTAACAATTTTTTTTTTACTGGGGAGATTTACGAAAGAAACTACGGTATTTCTCTAGACGTAATTTCAGTGGCGATTCGCAAATGGTATGGGGAGCATTTTGCAGTGACGGTATGATTGATTTGGCATTGGGTGATATAGGTCGAATATCCTTTTTCTGCTATGATATCAACTAAATAGTACGTGCGTCTATAGTTTTGACACGCAGTGTATTCAAAAGAAATACAATAAACTAAGGAACTCTGAAAAAGCTAATTCCAACGTGTAGTTTGTGATCGGTTAAAGACCGGTCCAAAATATAACATGAAATACATGGGTGGTAATGTGAACTGCTAGTATGAAATTTTAAATAATTTTTCAATCCTTTAGCATTTTTTTCCTCATAATTATTAGAATATAATTAAGTTACGCAGTAGATTTATCACGATATAATACGTATTTATGGTTTGAATAGAATAAACCATTCTAAAAAAATAATGTGCTAAAGAAACAAGTATGTACAAAATTTCGTACATATTGAAATCTACTAATTATAGTTTACGATCGTTATCTAAAATGCGATTCGAATCAGATGAGGAATAATTAGAGAATCGAAAGTATTCATAGAACCGACTAGTCCGAAGAGTTTTTAAATAAACAATATTGAATTGAAACCTCTGTTATATTCTATATTTTCAGCTTATATTTTGGTCCTACTTGGCTCCATTATGGGGACTGTCGACGGATTAAAAAAGGATTCCATGCAATAAAAATTTTATTTAACCACCAAAGGTGTTTTACAATTTCCTTACACAAGCAAAAAGAAGAACGCTGTGCAAAATGACTGTCGATTTTAATGACTACTTTTGGGTAAGTTTTTCCATATAATTCAGTTGATCGTTAAAGTTAATTGTTTTTTCGATTAAAGGGGGAGAAAAATAATGGATTTGATGTTCTCTACCACAATATGAAGTTTGGCTTACAGGCCAGTAAGGAACTTTCGGAATTTTTTCGAGAAAAATCTAACATTGAAGAACAAAATTCAAAACTTATGTCCAAGTTAGCTCACAAGGCTAGTACAGGAACATTGAATAGTACATTTGCACCAATATGGACAATACTAAGAACATCGGCAGAGAAGCTATCGACATTGCACATGCAGATGGTGCAAAAGCTGACCGAATTAGTGAAGGACGTTTCGAAATATGCTGATGAATTGCACAAGAAACAGAAGTCAGTAAAGGAAGATGAGGCTCAAACTCTGGAGTGCGTTAAGGCAATACAAACGTCCACAACCGAAGTTCAGAAAGCACGCGACCTCTACAGTAACAAAGTGCAAGAGCTAGAAAAGCTCCGTAAAGACAATGCATCGCAAAAAGATATAGAAAAATTAGAAACTAAGTTACGAAAACTACAGGATGAATACAAGTTGCTATTAGATAAACACAATCCAATTAAAAACGAATTTGAGCGCCGCATGACCCAGACATGTAAAGTAAGTAACTATGATGATTCCTTCACTAATTATAAACCATAATTGTATACACTATTCTGTTCTCTCCAGCGTTTTCAAGAAATAGAAGAAGTGCATTTACGTCAAATGAAAGAGTTTCTGTCCACCTATTTGGAATTGCTGCAGAATAACCATGACATGGTTGGCCAAGTTAGTTGATATTATAAAAGTATTGTTCGTTTTGAAATTTGGAATTCTGCATTTCAGGTGCATTCTGACTTCAAGCGACAATTTTTAGACATGACCGTTGACAAATTGCTGGAACAATTTGTTTTGAATAAATACACAGGATTGGAGAAACCCGGTACGTTTTTGAAAAACAAATACCCAATTACTGCAATAATAATAATAACCATTATATGTTATAGAAATGCCTGAGCTTGAATTCATTCCATTATCTATTAATCAGCAAGTGCTGGCATCTTCGAGTTTTCGACTAAATCAGCCATCGATAACATCAAATTCAAATTCAGCTACTAGTATAAGCAGGGGCGCCAACCTTCCTGTAGAGCAGCGAGGTGCTGAGGGCGCCTCAATTGGAAGTGTGGCAAGTGGTAGCGACAGCTTGGTGAATGCAGACGAATCAGCGGAAGCAAGACACACAAAGTTTGCCTCTCGCCCAACTTCGCCCGAATGCAATTCTCCTAGTGCAAGTAATGCCGCAACGGTCACTGGTGCGAAAAGTAATTTTCGCAACTGGTTTTCTTCCGGCAACGCTAACAAACAACAACAACAAAATGCCGGAATATCTACCTCCCTCCCTGGTGGAAGTGGCAATTTCGGTATGGATAGTAATTGTGTCACAAGTTCACTATCAACCACAAACAAAACTACTAGTACCACAACCACTGGCACATGTACCACAACCATCAACAAAAATTCCCTTAAATCAGAGCTTCAATCACTGCAGGATAATAATAATCAAGGTTCATTGTTGAAAACTGCTATAACTATAATTTGTTTATACTATGTCCACTACTACGTTCATGTACATGTTTTTGTTTCTTTCGTTTTATTGTTCCTACATTAACTATGTTTCTTATTGAATGTTATTTTGTCCTGTATCTTAGTTTTTATCGTACTGTGGCAAATATATTTGTTTCCACAAACCCACCACTTAAGCGTAAAGTTTGCATTCTGCAAACAATACTCCAAACACCAACTTTATGACTAAGAATCTTAACAAGGTAGTGGGCGACAATTGTTATATTTATTTACGTTTCTACACTCCCAAAACAAACCCCTAAACATTTTACAGACCTAAACATACATATGCACTCTTTTGTATGTCAATCACCCAACAGCCTTCTTAAGACCTTTAAATGCATACATACACTTAGTTTATGAAATCGTGACATTATTATCTTACTAGATTATCCAGAAGATAACATACATATCAATCTCTTTTCAACAATTGCTCCCTTTTATGTATATGTACATAGCAACCATTTCGCAAACGGAACGAGATGCCTTAATGATCGATCCAGCAGATTCCACTGCAGCGTCATCTAGTACTCAAGGATCAAACACTCAAAAGCTGTCAGAACGGTCAGTGTCTACAGTAAATCACCGTCAGTTCTCTCCACCACAAGATACAGCAAATGCAATGTTTGCTACAACCAATAATACTAATTCTGCATCCTCATCAACTCTGGCTACAACCCAAAGGCGTACAACATCTCTGTTAAATATATTCTCTTCGAATTCTCAGGGTATGATATATTTCAGTTGCATAAAAGTTCCAGTTCTCTTCGCTAAAGAGTTGCAGGCTTCACTATATCTTTCTATTTGTTTCCATATTTATAAATTCAATGTTTCTGTGTATTAATGTATGCATAGCTAATCATTAATTTTATTTGTTAATTTTAAGTAACAATGCTAGAGTTGGTGTTTGAGTTTTGAATTTCTAGGCATGATTATGGCTTTTTCTCCGTCCTCCACTGTCAACATAGCGATGCATTTGAATTTGTTAGAAACCGTTATGTTGTCATGATTTAACATACGAATGTACTAATGAAATCCCTGTACTCTTTGGCACAGTGTCTGGCATATTGCGAAGTCGACGCGACAAAACGAAGGCAAAAAAATCTAAGAAAAGGAAGGATGGTGAAGTCGCTGGCAACATACAGGAGGAACGGACGCAAAGGTAATAGCTTACTCCATTTAATGCAATGTGCATCACATGTATATTCTTGTTTACTGCAGTATGGATAGAGGTAGCAGTTGTGCAGAGACAGACGAACAACACAAATTAAAAACACAGAATTCCAGTGGAAGCAGCGTTGGTGCCTTGGCTATTTCCTCTAACTCTGCTGGTGGCAGTGTTGAATCTACCGGCCCGTCCATTGCTGCTCCACTGTCTACCACGGTTACGGCGGGAACAGCCAATTTAGGCGACACTGTGGGAGGAGCCTCTGGTGATTCAACGCATCCCAAAAGCAATTGCATCACATCGTCGGGCGGTCAAAAATTTGATGGCAATGAGGTAGACGAAGACGGATATAGTATGCAGCCCCCTAAGGAAGTGGCATGGGAAGAAAATAATGAACAAGGTATAGGTCGGACAAACTATTGTACACAATGAAATGTGGTTATTTCAAAAAAAAAATTGTTTTGCACAGTAGCCGGAAGTTTCTACTCAGACTCGGATTCTGATTCAGACAACGACAGGCCGGAGAAACGTATTCATGTAAAGATTAAGCCACTAAATGGTCAAGCCCCCATGTCGGCCAGCGTAGATGAGCTGAGAGCCACTGTAGAGAACATTTCACTTTCACCCACAGGAATATTTTCGGTATGTTTGGCATACGGTGTACGAAGGCGATGTAATCAATTTGAAGCTTTTTCCTTTTTGTTTAAATTGTTAAGCAGCACAGCCAGCAGTTGCAGCAACAGTCTAGGCTGACATCACGACAGCAATCACCAGAAATTTCGAATGCTTCCACGCCCACTGCTGCAGTGCACCCCTACGCTCCCTTACAGAGTCCAACATTGTCTATGACCAACAATTCAAGGTATGTATAGATAACAAGTCTTTTGGTGAACACAACGTCAATTGAGTTTGTTCTAAGGTACGCCGACTTAGGAGATATTTTCTCTGAATTGGGAGATGTCAGTAGCTCGGCTCCCGCTTCGGCAAATCTATCTAAGGGCCAGGGACGCCAAATACCTACGCCTACATCCGGCACCGGTAGCAGCATTGCCATACCCCGTCCACCATCTAGACGTTCCGAAATGGCTTTTGCCGCTAGAGAACGCATAAGCCCTGCACCCATTAATGCGATGAATCGCGCTGACAGTATAGGTTCGTTAGAATTTCGAACAGCAGCAGGAGGTATTGGATCTTCGAGAGGTCCCTCGCCCCTAACAATAGGTATCTCGGATACCGTTCCGCTGGCCGTAGCATTCCATGAAATTATACATGCATATTTTAGGTAAGACAAGTTGGTATTGCAAAAAGACTTTTAGTGTCTTATTTTGGTTAAATTGTAGAGGTAGTGATGAAGCACGCTGTCAAGTGAAAATATCAGGGGACATGATGTTATCATTCCCAGCTGGAATTGCTGGTTTACTGGCCAACAATCCTAATCCAGCGAAATTGGCATTTCGAATCAAAAACGTACAGAATCTGGACAATTTCATACCAAATAGCAAAATAGTACAAGTGTAAGTAAATTTAAATTATTAATATATGAGCTGCGAGTGTTAAAGGCCCTTTGCACTAGAAGATATGTTTATATGTTTCTCTGTCAGCGCAGATTTAGAAATCTTGAAATCGTACTGATTTTTAACACACAAGTTCGCGCATTGTGAAAACAGCAGACATTACATCTCACAAACATATTTGCCAGTGCAGAGTAGCCTTAACATAACTTTTAACACCGACAGTTTGCATCCTTTTGTCAATTTGAAGCGTGTAAAATGTAGCTTTTAATTTATTTTCAATTTTCGTTATAATTCGTACAGCGACAAAAGTCAATCCAACTCCTTTAGTACAATGCTGGAATTTAACATGCCATCGTTAACGGCAATGTTAAGACGCCAGGCTGAACACAATCCTACAGCTTCTTATTTTAATGTCGACATTTTAAAATACCAAGCGCGAACAAAACCGGGCGCTAGCTCGTGCCCATTTCAACTGGTTAGTTACTGGAAATGTGAGCCCACCTTTACTGCTCTAAAGGTTGATTATAAATATAACAACCATGCCATGGTAGCAGCCTGTCCTTTATTGAACGTCACACTTTCTGTGCCCGTAAATGGCTCCGTACGAAATGTGCAATCGAAACCGCACTCCGCATGGTAAGTTGTCGATTGCTTCTGTTCATTGTATTATACTTATATGCCTTTAACTCTTCGTAGGCTGGGAGAATCAAATCGCCTAGTCTGGAATTTCACCGATATATCGCAAAATTCGCCAGGGGGTGGTGTTGGCACTCTGAGAGCACGTCTGGAATTGAGTGATGGCCCCTCATCGCCTGACTTATTAAGTACTCAATTCAATTGTGAAGGCACTACACTATCAGGCATAGAATTCGAGTTGCAAGGACAAGGTTACAGAGTGTCTTTGGTAAAGAAGAGATTTGTATCAGGTAAAGTCCTTTGTATATGTACCCCACCCAACGTAATTTTTATTGACGTATATTTCATTAAGGCAAATACGTTTGTGAGGGAGATGGTATACGCAGCACCACAACACCAACACCGCCATCCGTTGGGTCTTCTAGTCCATTTTCTGCAAAATCGAACTAGCATAATTCATTCATTTAAAGCATCACTTGCTTAACAAGTATTTTATAGTTAAAGCAGCATACATACATATATTGAACGATACGGATCACTTTTGCTGTACTTCCTCTCAAAAGGATCGCGAAAACAAATCGACGCCAATTTTGTAAATGCATCAGATCGCATTCATAATTTGTATTTGATATTATCTTATTTGCAAGAGCGAACAATATTTGCAAACATTTATTATTGTTACTCGTAATTTATAATTATATAATATAATATAATTTGGTTGATGTTTATGTGTTGGTAATACATGAAAAGTAAGTGGACATTTCAAAAATAAAATAATTACAATACGACTAGTATTACATTTGCCGACAGAATGTTTTTGAGTATTTACACTGGCGGTAACTAAATTTCGCCGTTATCCTTTTAATCACGTATTGCTTTATGTACGAAAACTGTGTTACATGTATCAATTGTTCTAATAAATCGTGACATTTAGGAAAGTAGACATAAATGTTAAAATTTATTTCGTTGAAAAATTATGTTAAAATTGCAATACAGTGCGAATTCAAGGAATTTTCATCCGCAAACTATTTTAGAACACGCGGCTTAATGTGATCATGTGGGAGATCCATGATTCGATTCCTATCTCGTCATCTAAATTTTCTTTCATCGGCTAGTCAAAAAACCTTTTTTATTCACGATAACGCGAGAAGCTATTCCATACCTCATTCGTGGGGTGTCGATGGAATTAATTTTTTTGTTATGATGACAACAAATTTTTCATACACCCTGCTGATCCACTGTGATGAATGTTAGTTATATGTAATTGTATTTTTTTATGTACAGTCTTTGAAATATTATTAATATTAAAGGCATGCGTAACACATTTGTAAAAATATTTTTTCTTTTTTAAATTGACCTTTGGTGACAACTGGCCTTTGGCGCACTCTTATTTGTTACAACAGTAAATAACTCCAATAATAGTAAACAATTATCAATTAGCCGTGGCATAGTGGTTAGAACACGCGACTTCCATGCGGGAGATCACAGGTTCAAACCTGGCTCCAGTCATCTTAAAAAAAAAAATTTGTTCTTTCATTGTCGGCTCCCCTCGAATGTTGTTGACAGCAACTTCGCAGTATAAGTGTCGAGTCAATCGGCGTGCCTAGTAAGAGCTTCTCAAACAGTGACGTTCGCATTCGTCGATAAACAAGTAGGAACCGTTAGTTGTGAATCTAAAAATAGAAAGCGTATTAATTCACAACAACGCGAGAAGCTATCCCATACCTCATTCATGGGGTGCAAAGCTGCAAATTTTTAATAGTCAATAGACTATCATTCCTTTCATATTTTTGTAATTGTGCGTGCATTGAGATCGTTTTAGGTGCCATACAAATTTAACCAAAATTAAACATTTTTAAAGCCAAATTTGCCAACAGTATGGCATCGAAAAGCCAACTGTTCCGTAATTATTTGATTAGAAGTAAGTTTATGGACATTTGCTACAAACTGATTCAACAGCGGATCATTTTCCAACGTTCCTAAAATTAGCCATTTTTCTGAGTTGCGAATTGACTACGATATTGATCCTTGTTGGTGTAGTGAGAGAGTAGATTTATTTCAAAATTTGAAAATTAACTATACTGTAATTAACTATATAGGTCTGGTTCACTCCATAACACTCCTATTTGCATACATTTTGAAAATATTTTATTAACAAACTTGTTTAAAATTTGTGATTACAGACTGAGGATACAAACCGTTACCATTAGATTAATTGTTTTATATTCATAATTGAATATATCTTTTGCACTTCTAAAATTATTTAAATGAACAAATTTGTAACCATATAAGGTCCTACAGGCTTGGTTATTAAAACTATATAATACATAAAAAAATGTATTGTAACAGAATTTTTAAAGACATAATTTTTTTCATAATTTATGTTTTCTTTCGATTTTAATTACAATTTTTAAAATTTTTGAGGTATTTTTATTTCATATGTATACTTTTATGGGAATTTAAGTAAAAAAAATTTAAAAGAATACACAAAGTAAACTTTTATTTTTTTTATCATGAATGGAATGAACGGTATTTAACGTTATTGAGACGTTGACCACATATTCAACAATACATTTCTTCTAAATGCGTTTATCCGATTCAGGAATCCTTGTGCACGCTCTGAAGGCTTTTCAATTGCATTGCGCGCAGCATATTGGCGCCTTTTAAACACCTGCATGTGGGCGTTATCATGTTGGAAGGAAAGTATACCAGCCAGAAAGTTCCACAGGGTTATTTGAGGCCAGAGAATTTTTGTAAAGTACAAGACTGTAGACTCGAGCTGTAATTATAAGATGCATAGAAACAATTTGTTACTCTAAATGACATTAAAAAAATATACCTGCCACATTAGAAAGTCGCTGATGCGCGTTTCTCCGGAAGTGCGAAACAACAAGTCTGGCGGAGGAGAGTGTCGGCTGTACATGCATTCATCTAGCAAAAACTCATTTATATCTTGCTCAAGCAGGCAGTCACCATGGGTTAGTACGGATTCAATTGCCTGAGTGATTTCATCACGGGATGTGTAGGAGAAGGCGACGTTCAAAAATAATTTATTATTTTTCTCAGTTTCCAACATGGTGCGCGCTATAAGTTTCTGTATATCCTCAGGGAGCAGCTCCAGGTTACCTATGACTCGAACACACACACCATGTTCGCTTAGTTTTGGACCTTCTTGCAGCAATTTGGAAAACTTTTCTCGAGCTAAATTCAAAAGCCCGGTAACTTCTTCATCTGATCGCTTGTAATTTTCTATGCTAAAAGCAAATGTGGTCACTTCCCGGATACCCATGTCCAGGCACCACCTTAAGCAATCGGCTAGTTTATCAAAGCCCTTGGAGTGGCCCTCTATCTTACGTAGCTTCTGCGAATTAGCAAAGCGGCGGTTGCCATCCATGACGAAAGCAATGTGGTGGGGTAAATGGCCACCGCTTCTGATGACATTCATGGCTAATGTTTCTAGCCATGAATACTTATAATCCGATACCCACGACATGTCCAAGCAATCAGGTACAACGACACAACCCGTAGGTCGTATGATAAAACCAAGATTTCTGACGAAAACCTTAAGATAGTAGCAACAAAGAGAAATAAAAAATCAATGTTGCCAGATGGACACAAGTTGATTCATCGCCATTAATCAAACAACCCTGTGACAGTGGGTAACATTGGCAACGCTGGCGACCTCCGCGATGGTTGGCAGTTCAATTAATTGACAAAGAGAAACAGAAACAGAAGAATAAGCAAAGAAAAGTATTTTCAGCAAAATTTTTCATACTACCCATACAAAAATCCAATCGAAATAGAGCACAATATCATCCAAAACGTAAAATTCGCTAATATCTAACAACAAAAATGAAAAATGGATAGTAATAAGGAAATTGCGGAGAAAATCATAACGCCAGGTGGGTAAAGCGCAGCCAGTGGGAACGCTTGCTATTCAACGACAGCCTTGCAAAATGCAGCCGTCTTTCAGGGATTCAGAATCGCAAGCGGTGCCCACAAATGAAAATATTGCAATGTGCAATAGCAAATATTGCGAAAGCGACACAGGGATCCACCATCCAGCCAACAAAGCTCACAACAATACTTCTCTTCTCTTGCAGAACTATATTTTTTAATATCCAAATTCTTGTCTGCGGGGCCGCTAAGAGAAACAGCACAGGTAAGTTCTTGGCGTTACGGCTCGATACCTGATTGCCTGTTCTAAAACAGTTCGGAACACAAATGCCATGGGTTCTCATATCCCCCTTTTTATCTTCCAGGTCCTTGTCAAAGAACTACAGGACAAGAAGGTAAGTGTAGTCCAGAGAAGGATTCAAATACGTCGGCTGTTTGCCTTGCAAAGACAGATGTCGTTTGGCGGCTTCGCCAGTGTTTTTCGTAAAATGTTTATTCATTGTTGTTGGTAGTAAAAAAAAGCAATTCTTGTTGATGTCCGCACATAACGTGCGCTTATAGTGATGTCTAGAATCAAACTAAAAGTATGTAATACTATTAAGCTGAGGAGATGGACGGGCGGGCTTTTTTGGTGATATTGAATGGACTGATGCAAAATGGATGGTTGGACTATTTCGGCGGGGGGTGGTGGGCGTAATTCGTACGGTCTGCTGTTTTACAACATGCCTCCTCGCCAATGCACTTGGTCCACCCATCAGGTGCGGCATCTCGCAGCTGCACGTGCTTGTTGTGTCATTGATTTCTAAATATTTTTAAAATGCAATTATACCCGGGTACAACTTAGTTTAATATGGCACCTTTTTTTTCGACCTTACAGGCCGAAGTCTCCTATCTTGTGGAATAACCATATAAGTACATGTGTGTGTATGTTTGTTCATTTCATCTTTTTCTTTGCAGGTATTGCCGAAACGCACGGACTGGTTGGGGAATGAACATGATCAGTCGCTGGCAGAGTTGGTAAGTACTTATCCTTGTTTAGACACTTGTGCGATGCACATTGGGCAGCATGGAATGAGTAAGGAGTGGTGCACTACGGCACACACCGTGTCTATGACGACGCCATGTTGACGTTTATACATATTAATGTATACAATAATGTATAATAAAAGATACATAAACCTAGTGCTCAATCAATGGGAACAGTTCTCATAGATATTTCTTGATAAATTAATGGGAAATACGGATGCTGTCTACCCAAATCCTACATTTAGATGTATTCGAAAGCATCTTTATTTAAATGGAAATGATAGCGACTGCATAATCGAGACGGCCAAAATGTTTGTAAAATTAAGCATGGGCATGAATTTTTTTTATACATTTAACATTTTGATTGGCAGTTATTATGTATATTTGCAATTTTATCGTTTTCAAGCAATCGCTTTTATATTTATTAGGTGGCAGACATTTTTTAATTTGCACACACACATTCATACAAATGAAATGGTGTGTATCCATCCCTTTCTAACAAACATTTGCGTAACTATTAAAGCAGCGTTGCCATATGTGATTGCGCTCAACAATACGTCCACAAATTGTGGCATTGTAACTTGTCAAACTGAGCAAATGAATAACAAAATGATTTTTTTCAAGTAAGCGGCCATTTCTTTTGATACAAATTCAAATCAACTAATATTCAGTAGAGGATTTCGTTAATTCGTCATTAACTGTTATGTTTAGCTGTGACGAGAATTTAAACTATTTTTGCAAAATGAAGTCATACGTCTGTTCAAGTGGAGCCTCATTTTAAAAGGAATTTGTTGACATAGGTGGCTCTTTATTAATTCATACTTTAGTACATCTTGGCCCTCCGCTTGAGCTCGCGAGCGAAAACAGCTTCTTGTGCTTTTACTTGTACAAGTCAGAAAGCGAATTACAGTATTGGTTAAAATGTTTAATGATGTTTGGGAAAATAATTTTTTGTTTACGCAAAACAGCGTTGGCGAGCAAATCGCATACATTGACGTTGGGCATAGCTGCTCTAGTAACACAGGAATGCCAATGATGATGTATTGCATTTTATTGTAAACTAGTGGGCCCGGCAATGCTTCTCTATTGCATATTATTTAAAAAAAAATGGGCGTAAAAGTGGGCGTGGTCGAAAAAAGTACCCTATAAGTCATGCTAGAGTCCCAGTTAAATGCTGTGAAAATTTCAGGAAGATCGGTCCAGAGGTTTGGTCTCCTATAAGGTACAAACAAACAAATAAACAAACACACATTCCATTTTATATACATATAGATATATATAGATACAACAATATATTAATATATTATGAAATAGGAAAATAAATTTGTTGAATACGTACATATTCTTTAATTCGGAGGAATCTTAGAAAATTAAAAATAAGAATTTTTATCACGTAACTATTCATATAACTTATAAACGTTAGTATCAATTTCATAAACTATTAGGAAAAAAAAAAATGAATATCATCTGCATGTAAAAAGAGGGTCAAATAAACTAAGCAGCTTGTGAAATCGTCCATAGAAATAAAATATTACAAAAACCCTAAATTGGACCCCTAAGGAGTTCCATTAACAGTTCTCCAAACATTTAAACACTTTTCATTTGACAAAAAAAAAAAAACAAATCAAAATAACTTGCCGACTGGCGATATAATAAAGAGAGATGCGCTAGCGACACGGTATATTCAACAGAAAAGATTGAGCCAATACGTACTTATCTTAAAAAAATGGAACAGTTGGATTTATGTGACGGGACTTCATTAGACATCTTGGGACACCACTAAGTCCCAAGATGTCTAATGAAGTCCCGTCACATAAATCCAACTGTTCCATTTTTTTATTTATTTTTTTGTACTTTGATAAAAAACCGAACCCTTTGGGTCATAAATAAACAAAGTCTTTAATGCATGTATTCTTACAATATGAATAAATAAAAACATTACTTAATATTTGGCAAAATGTACCTTTAATTGTGCCGAAATTATATTTTGCATTTTTTCCCTTTGCAATCGGTCTGTAAGCACTGGATCATAAGATAGCTTTTTATTGACTTTTTATATAAAATATGCATCCTAAGTTTAAATTATAATTTAAATGTTACTGATTACAGGAGAAACAATATGCCCACATTGGGCCAAATCATCTACTGGAGATATGTTGCCGAATCGGACCTATTTTGGACAAAGAGCTAACTCCCAGTGTTTCAGGATTGACATCACTTTTAGGGGCTGGACGTCAAAGTTTGCTCCGCACCAAAGATAGCATATACAAATCAAGATCCTTAATAGATTACTGCACACGATTACATGGTGTCTCACTGCCAGATTCAGCCATTACAAAGCCCATCCATAACTTTCGTAAGTGTTTTAACATCTGCATAATGTACAATGGCATTATACCTAATCATAATAAATAAATTGCATTCTTAGAAAAAGTTCTTATTGGTCGAGAATATGGAGGTCCGGTGCGGCGAAAACTTTTGGTACCTACTGGTTTGTACAGCAAAACGAAACTGTTGCGACGGACCGTTGGTCACCTTTCATCCGTTTATTGTGTTCTATTCGACCGAACGGGCCATTATATCATCACGGGCGCAGATGATCTCTTGATTAAAATTTGGTCGGCGATGGACGGGCGTCTCTTGGCTACCCTTCGTGGCGCTTCGGCGGAAATCACTGATATTGCTATAAATCTCGACAACACAATGATAGCAGCTGGGTCCCTGGACCGAATACTGCGTGTGTGGGACCTACAAACCACTTCGCCCATTGCTGTACTGTCAGCGCACACGGGAATGATAACTTCTGTGAATTTTTGTCCCTCGCCTAGGGCCGATTTAAAGTACTTGGTCACCACAAGCACGGACGGTTCCATTGCATTTTGGCAATATTCTACTCCCCGAGGTCAAAAAATTACATTCGCACCGAAACCCATACAGTATCACGAGAAGTTGAGGCCAGGCCAAGCGCAAATGATGTGTACATCATTTTCACCTGGCGGGATGTTTTTAGCAGCCGGCTCAGCCGATCATCATGTTCGTGTATATCTAATGTCCGAGGATGGCCCAAAACGCATATTGGAAACAGAGGCCTACACAGATGCTGTGGATTCGGTGCAGTGGTCTCACCGAGGCCTCCGTTTTATATCAGGTAGTAAGGATGGCTCTGCACATATATGGACTTTCGAATCACAGCAATGGAAGAATGTTAAGCTCTGCATGTCTGAACGATTACCAACGTAAGTAAAAAATGAGTAGTTAACTTAAATTTTAAAAATTTATTAAATTGCTACATCCACCAGATGTCCCGAACTTGAGGAGGGTAAAAAATTGAAAGTAACTATGGTTGCTTGGGATTGTTCCGACAAGTATGTTATCACGGCAGCCAATGACTTTACGGTAAATACCTCTTTTGTGCTGTAAATCCAACAAATGTAAATGCTGTTTTGTTTAGATCAAAATATGGAACGCAAAAACTGCCAAATTGCATTGTGTACTTCGTGGCCACAAAGATGAGCTGTTTGTGCTGGAATCAAATCCTAAAAATGAACATGTTCTTCTATCGGCGGGCCATGACGGCCAGGTTTTCTTGTGGGACATTGAGAAAGGAGAATCGGTAGCACATTTTGTAAATAACATAGATGGGCAGGGACATGGTGGCGTTTTTGATGCTAAGTGGTCGCCAGATGGAACAATGATAGCGGCAACAGACTCGCACGGCCACATCTTGATATTTGGTTTGGGTGCGGACCCTGATAGGTATAAAATCGTAAGTCTTGATTGTTTCCAATGAAGTGTTTCCATATGAAATCATCCGATTTTTTAGCTCCCCACTGAGTTATTTTTCCATACTGATTATCGGCCACTATTGAGGGATGCTTCGCACCACGTAATAGATGAGCAGACCCAAGTTATGCCGCATTTAATGCCGCCTCCTTTTTTGGTGGACTCCGACGGTAATCCTCATCCGGCTAGGTACCAACGCTTTGTTCCGGGAAGAGAAAGTTGCTCTACAGAGCAACTAGTACCGAACCTCACTGTAGCTGCCGACGGCGTGGTTGTTGAGGAGAACGCTTCTAATAATCAGAATGGCCCAGGAAACTATTCACACATTGATCGTCTTATAGCGGTTTTAGCAAATCGTCAGGGTGGTGGAGGAAATCAACAAAGTCCTCCAGTGCCAGGTGCGAATCACTCTCAACTTGACCGGATGATTGAAGCTCTGGCAACCCGCCAAGGTCACGATTTAGCACCAGATTCAAATAATCGTCCCTCAGGTCGCAGTGGTACTAATGGCAATATTTTGGGAAACGGACCAAGCACTTCCCGCAACGTTTCTATGGACAGAAGAATTTCGGATGCTAGTCAACCGCGACAGGGCACCACCTGGGGCAGACCTCCTTCCGAGCAGCAACCCACACAACCGGCTCAATTGAAGTATGTTCGTCGTATATATGTTCGTCCAATGAAGTACGCCCAGCTTCAGACACTAAAACAGACCGTCTATGCAGGAGGACAATATGAAACTCAAGAATACAAACGTGAAATGCGCCGGCGTCCAATCATGATTAGCACGGCGAGTGTTGTTGCTTCGCAAGCTGGAAATGGTCGTAATAGAAATACGCGTTCCAATGGCGCTGGTCGTGTTGGTAGAAGACGCAGTGGTCGGCCTGTCGGCCAACAACCTCAACCAGCTTACAGGACGCGTGCAGTACGTGATCAGGAAGAAGTTGACGAACCGTCGGTGCCTGAAGTGTTAGACGAGGACGAGGAGAGCAGCAATTCATCCGGAGACACAAGCTATTCGAATGTCGAGGATAATTTGGACGAATCGTCAGATGACTCGGATACAGAATCTTCTGATTACTCTGATTGGGTAGCTGACACGCCAGGCCCGAATCTGGAGCCACCTAAGCGCTCGAAACGGAAACCTTTGTCACGTAGGCGGAAATTTAGTGACGACAGCAGCGACGACGACACAACAGAACAGGCAACAGCATCAACTAAAGCTGGAAAAAGAAGTAAAAAGGTTGTTATACCACCAACAGCGCCAAATGGAGAAATTCCAGAAATTTACCGACCAGCCGAGTGGTTGTCCGAAGTAATACCCCGCAAAGCCCCATACTATCCACAAATGGGGGACGAAGTAGTATACTTTAGGCAAGGCCATCATCGATACATAGAAGCTGTGCGACTAAAGAAAGTCTACAAAGTCTCACACAGCTCCGAGCCTTGGAGCTTCCATACTCTGCGGGATCGAGAGCTCGTTCGTGTCATTGGCATTAAATATGAGATACGACCACCTCGGTTGTGTTGCCTCAAATTGGCGATTATAGATGAAGACGGCAATATGACTGGAACTTCTTTCAAGATCAAGTATCATGATATGCCGGATGTTTTGGATTTTTTAGTTTTAAGGCAAACCTATGATTTGGCCGTTCAGCGCAATTGGGGAATGGGCGATCGCTTTCGTTGTATGATTGGTGATGGTTGGTGGATGGGCCAGATAGAATCGAGACATGCCTTATCACCAGACTTCCCCGACTCACCATTTATGTGTTTTAGAGTTCGCTGGGACAATGGGGAGTACGAGTACATGAGTCCGTGGGATATGGAGCCAATTGACGAGAATCGTCTGCCGGATGAAGTCGGTGGCGCAGTGCCTGTTTTAGCGGAGGAAATTAGAGCCACTTTGTACCAACCAAAGTCCGAAGAGTGGCACCGAGGCGATCGAGACGGCTCGTGTCGTCGGATTATTAACGGACTGGAGCAGGTGGGTTCTTGCAAAACATTATAAACACACATACTCTATTTTAAACCATTTGCAGATAATGCGTCTATCGATAGCAGAACACTTTTTGGCTCCCGTGGACTTAAACATTTATCCAGACTATGCGTATCTGATTGAGTATCCCATTGACCTAACAACAATTAAGTCGAGGTTTGAAAACCATTTTTATCGTCGTATAACTTCAGCACAGTTCGATGTGCGCTATTTGGCAACAAATGCGGAGAAGTACAATAGGAGGCATACGAATATAGTTAAGCACGCCCGTATAATAACGGACCTCTGCTTGCGAATTGTCAGGTATTACATCAAACTGTCTTTTGAAAATTCTCGCATATAAAAATTATCCACATAACATTTTAGAGAATCGAATGACATTGACGTGGCCGCCGTATACCATCAACTGGTGGATGTATATCACTCATCCGAATCAGAAAATGACAATGATTCCGACGTTGTCCCCTCGACAAGCACGGGACCAACGACTTCTGCGGCAGCTGCTAAAGCAAGACAATGCATATCGTCCACAAGAAGGTAAATCTGACTCTTTCAGTCGCAAAATTTTTTGTAAATGGAAAAAATACATTTGTTTTCAGGTCAACTCGTATTCGTTCCGAGGGTGATTGGCGTGTCGAGTGCCGCCAGCTGTTGGATTTGATGTGGCAACGACCAGATTCTTTGCCTTTCCGGGAACCTGTGGACACTATTGAATTCCCTGATTATTTGGAAATAATCTCCACTCCAATGGACTTGCGTACTGTTAAGGAGGACCTATTGGGCGGCAACTATGAAGATCCTCTTGACTTTGCAAAAGATGTTCGTTTGATTTTTCAAAATTCCAAAAATTACAATACGAACAAACGCTCAAGGGTAAGTGCTCAGTTGGATGGAAGACATATGTTGCCTTTGCTTTTGTATGGGTTCGTAGTTATAGTGTAGATCGTCAATTCATTCGAAAAAGTGATCTCTATTCCTCACGTTAATGGAGAGCATAGAGACCTTATTGGATACGTATATTTAGTTGTTGATTATATAAGTTCTGGTATTGTTTTGATGTACACCTTTTTATAGTTTTTTTTTTGTCTCATACCGTCTCATCGGTTCCTTCCTTTAATGGTTTTGTAGTAGTCATTTTTAAATTCATACTCACATCGTTATTATTGTGCTTCGATTTTTCCTTTTCGACATGCTTCCCAAAAAACCAAACTCATGAAATCTTATCATCACCCAATCAATCCATGTAATAACATAAATCATAACAATGAATGACGATCGTGATTTTAGGAACGTGTAACGGTAAGGTCTAGTCGTCTTGTGTAGAGTATGCCATTAAACTCCGGTTTAAAATAAATATGTTACGATTTGGACTCACTCGTATTCCAAATACAATTCATTCCATTCCTTTTCTGACTCTTGCGCTTTTTTAGATTTATTCGATGACATTGCGGCTAAGTGCATTGTTTGAGTCGCACATAAAGAACGTGATCAGTAACTGGAAAGCAGCCAGAAGACGGGCAAACAAAAACAAGTCTCGTACCAGTAATCGTGGCCGTGGCTCTACTAGTAGCAGTCCAAATAAACGAACCCCATCTGAACGAACGAGGTCGACAGGGCGAAGGGGTAATTCGAGTAGAAATGCAAGGAGAATACACAGTTCGGAGGAATCTTCCCACCACGATGACGACGACAACGATGATAATGGGCAGCCACGTGGTACTCAGCGGCGGATAAGAGGAATCATTGGCAATGCCCGTGGAGGAGTTGGATTGCCGATTGCTAGTACTGCCAGCTCCAATCGGGTTACTTCGTCTTCCTCCCACAGAGGCATAAACGAAGCTGATGATACAAAGCCGGGAACTTCGCGCTCTTCTAGAAAACGAAAAACCGCAAATCACGAAACTCATGATGATGACGACAATGACGATGAAGAAGTTGAGGGATCTGCTTCTTCTACATCCGATTCAGAAGATGGCGGTGAATCTTCCAGTGGAGACTCGTCGTCAAGTGAACACAGCCAGAGCGAGAATTCTGAAGAAAGCTACAGTCCCGAGAAGGAACGAAAGCAAAAAAGTCATAAGCGCCACCACGAATCGAGACGAAAAAGTAAGCAGGAGCCTCGCGTCAAACGTAGTCGTCGTCGTCTTGACGAAGACACGGATGAAGACTTTGATTTAGATGGACATAAGCGGCATACAAAATCAGTAAAGAAAGCTCGAAAACCTCAAAATAGTAACCGCCGTTCCGGGGGCGGTACATTGTCTCAGGTCGATGAAAGTACACAAGACACACTTACGAATACGCCCAAGAAAAAAGGACGACCGCCCAAACCAACCCGTAGTACAGACGATGGACCCAGTACTAGCGCCAGTGCCCTGATGTTAGAAAGTCCTTCGAGAAACACTAGAAATCAGACCGTCTCCCAGACAATTGCTCTGGGGGTAGGTCGTCGTGCGACTGAAAACGATCATAGCTATCATTTACCGGTACGTAATGGTCGCATTGTCGAATCAGATACCGATTCGCGGGAAGTTGCCGCCCGTTCGACAAGGGCCAGTGTCAAACGTGCCGTTTTGGCATGGGCGCGCAGTGATGTGGACGATGGCGATGGTACTGAGGAAGCTGAAGAGGTGAGTTCTAGATCGTCCTTGTATTTTCAAACAGCTGATGATCTGTTGTGTTACGTTTTAGATATTGCCAACGCCTACACCCACTAAATCAAATGGAGCCATTGCTAGTAACAAAGATCTGAATGGACCTTCGACAAGCCGTGCCGCTGCAGGAACGATTGGTGTTGTAAGACACTTGCGAACCAATCGCAATACCGTGGTCGAACCACAAGCAGATTCGGACGATGATGACGACAGCGATGATGAACCGTTGGCTTCAAGCCAAGGGTCTCAGCATAGGGACCAGCAGAGTAAGTACTACGCAGTGAGAGATGCACGATACGGACGGATAATATAATAAACTTTTGGTGTCGCAGGAAAGATAATTACGCCACATCCAACTCACCTTCAGCGACGCGACATTGGCAAAATCACGACATCATCACATATGACACGCTCTCACGCCACATCTACAACTACGTCCAATGTAGCAAGCCCTTCCTCTGTGGCACCACCGACAGTTCACGACCACAACTATGTAGGAGATCCCGGTCCATCGACATCCAGTGCAGCTATGCGTAACACGCGTCGAGTTTTGTCCAGACATCAGCGGAATGCTGACGAGCTGGACATTAGCCTTGACCCGTTAGAAAGCTCAATGTTAATATCAGCCACTACGCGCCTTAGACGTGGAATGCCAACATCGACTACTGCAGCCACTGCTGCCAGTTATCACAGTGAAGTGACGACAGAGCCAACTCCTTTACCCGTTAGAAGAGGACGTTCCCGCTTTAGCCAAGAGAATTCACAAACAGAGCCTTCTGCGGACGAGCATTTGGCGGAAGATGAGGAAGAGGCTGTTTCTGACATGGGCACGGGCGGTTCCACAGGGTCCTCGGACAGTGATGATGCCTCTGACTCGGAAGACAATCAGCCCTTAACTTCGTATGTACCTAAATCGAGAAGAGGCAGAAATACCGCAAGGACTCGTACACGTTCTGATGATTCCTTTGTTGCTGAGGGAGACGACGATGAATACTCTGGAACTCGACGACATAGTTCTCGAAAAGACGAAAATTCTGAGGGAGGCAAAGGTCGACTGCGGGGCCGTCGCAATCAAAGAGGTTCTCGGAATCAGAAGCGCCCACGTTACAATGAACTCAGCGACGACGATGAGTACCCCAATGCTAATAATCGAGGTAAGAGACCTCGCAACGAATCCGGTTTGGTCGAAAGCACGGCTTTACGCGACGAACTAGACGTGAGCACCATGGACAGCGACGATGATCAGTTAGTGAGTGTGAGTAGCAGAGGTCGAGTACGCAAAATTACTGCCAAAGCGAGAGGAATTTTCAAGGAGTAATAGTTCCACACAAACCCAGCAGACTCCAGCGACTGTATTAACAAGTAAACATATATATTTGGATATATGTAATGATATTTTTAATTAGTTTTTATGTTTCAGTTCTCAATTTCTTCCATTTCTCTCTCAATCTGAATTTTGGCACTTTGCCGATGAAAATGTTTTCATTTATCTCGTTAGAATAGTTTTTTGTTTTTGTAAAAATATAAAAATTGTATCGTTTAGAATCTTTTTTTATTCCCTCGGCCTTCGCGCCCTTGGAAATTATACGCTGAGGTGTATCCCACTAAAGTTATACGTGCATATTTGCAACTCATCCGTATGTACGTTTCCCCATTTCATTTAGGTCATTAAAATTGCGCCTCATTAAAGTTTGTTTAAAGAAATAATTGGGTTTCTTCTAAATTACATTTAAAAGTCATATATTTATTGCGATGTAATATTACTAGTAAACATGAAAACATACAACACTTTAATGTATACTTAGCCTTTAAGTTTAATAAAATAAAAAAAAAACAAATTAAAGATTAATTAACAGAGCATTATTGTCCAACGCCTTTCATTTCTGCATTGAGCAGGTAGTGTGCGCAGACGCCGCCACCCGGTATGAATGCCCAAAAAAAAAAATAAAACAACATTCGTCATTTGTTTTAATTAATTCTCACGGAGTTGAGTGTTTATTATTTTATCGATATACTTCTTGATAAAGCGCAAACCGTTAATAGAGGTTAATGTATATAATATGGTATTAATTTGTTAATTATGTATATGTACTTGAATTAAACACCTATTGCAAATGTATACAATATTTGATGATTTATAAATTTTTGGTTTTTGATTTAATGAATTCAGGGTCCGTTCACTTAGCATACAATCACTGTACTAGAATATATGTATAATATTTGTAATTGGTTCCTTCGAATCGGGACGCTTTATGTACTAACATGAATCGCATCGTATGGAGAGTTTTTGATATGGCTTATACGGAAATAAAGTAAATTACAATATAATTAACTAAAATGTAAAATCATTTGGAGACAGCTCTACAAATAAAACAACTCGCAAATATGTCAAAGTTAAAACGATATAACAACAAATTTATTACAAACGATATGTGCAACAAGAGTATACATATGTACGTACATGCATACGTATGTTCCCATTCTCCAAGTTACGCGACTTGGGCTGGGAAACTCGACTGAAAACTAATACTTACATAATGAACGTATATGAAACTTGACTTATTATCACAAGTTAAAATTTTGATTATTGTTTGGTCAATTTTTTATTCTCTTAAATCGCCGCAGTTTTCTTTTGCGGTTGGATTTATTTGTGTCCTGGCACAAATATACATATGTGTGTGTATATGTCACTATGTTATTAAATACATGAATAATATAGTATGTATTTAAATTTTAAGAATGAAAAGAAAACGTTAATTACAACATGTCGTTATGCATTTGTGGGATATTTTCCATTTCTTAGAGAAATACAATTCCGTTTTAATGGGAGGAGCAGACTCCATATTATAGGGATTAACTTTGCAAATGCATAGTGCTAGGATGAGTGACTTTGCTCGATTCGATAAGAGTTTGAAACTACTAATGGCTAATATTACGATCTTTTGTGGTATATAGTATATAGGTGTTAGAGAAAGTGTATAGATTAGATGTTGGTATGTTGTGTGTGAGTATAAAGAATGAGCTTATTACACGCTACTTTTTGACCTGTAACGGGAGGAAAAAACAACATCGATATTTATTGTAGAATGTACGACTCTTCAAGCTGTGAAGTATTTAATGTAGGCAGATATGGTTAGAGAAATGAGGGGGGCGTTTTACAAAAGGAGTGGTTTAGGGGGAGAACACTCTGAGACTTCGTAACAGAGTTGCCAGGACATTGGCCAGACATTCGGCTTGCAAAGCGAGTGGTCCTGCGCCCAGAGGACCCATTTGAACGCCCACCAATTCGCGGAAACTAGACGCAACATCGTGAACTTTCAACACTATGTTGCGGGTCTGTAAAGGAGCTGAGGTGTGGCGGGTCATGTTCTGGGTGAGTTCAGTTATTCTTCGTATAGCCGTCAAACAAGACGTCAGATGCTCCGGCAACGTCGACAAGGTCATGTCGGACATGCCTACTACAAGGAATTTAGAGGCTGTCACTAAAACTAGAGTTTGTTCGGTCAATTCGTTGCGGGCCTTTTGAAATTTGTCCTCATCTATACTAGACCCTCCGCCTGCAGCCTGTGCCGCTGTGCATTGGGCCGCTACATGATCCAGTTTAACTAAGAGGCCGGCCATAGCTACGTCGGTTTTTACCAGTAGGGCTTCGGCATCAATAACATGTCCATTCTTTATGATAAGCTTAGGGCCACTGCTGGGGATACCTCGTAAGTGGGTTATGGGACTGGCATTGCCGGTTTTCCGGGTAGCTTGGGGAGAACCGACCAGCGGGTATGTCAGAGGCTGTGCAGGTCGTTGTTCTCGATTTACTGTGGAATACTGACTTAATAAATGCTGATGTACAGAGAACGTAGATGGAGATTGCGTCGGTGTTAATACTGGGGTATGTGCAACAGAATTATTGGGTGACGGGAATGCTCGAGATTGCGTAGGTGGTGGGGATACTGGAGTTTTATCTTCCGTGACTCCAGAATAGTTCATAGGTAATGGACTCTTTCTCAACTGCGGTCTAGAAGCTATTGGAGGTAATGGAGGTTTTTTTGGGGCCAAAGGACTCACCAAAGCCGAATGGACTGCGGCGTCATCTTGTGATATTTGTCGAGTACAGCTACTGTAATTTGTGCGAGGTGGCAGCTTGGGTGGGCTGTCGCTATTGTTTGGCCGTAAGCCGTTCATTTCAGACACTGGTAAAGGACAGATGTGTGGAGACTGTTTCTTCGGCGAGTAGCGTTGCAAAAGCACAGCGCTCTTCGGAGGCCTAGCCGGCGCGGATTTGTCAATAGATTGTGATCTTGGTGGCAGTTTGACCCTGGCTAAACTCTCGTTAAGTTCTGTTGTTTCGCTCTTTTTTGATTTGGGACAACATGAAAATTTGCCTTTTCTCTCCACAGTTGCATACTCTATAACATGTCCGATTGGTTGTTCAGTTGGCTTAGGAGCTACCGAAGGTTTACTGACTGTTGCAGAGTTACTGTATAAGCTTTCGTTTATAACGATTTCCTGGTTATTAGTGCTGTGTCCCACCTCTTCTAAGTTGGGTGGCGGAGGTATTATAAACGACATAATCTCTTCTGGGGTCAGCTCTTTAGCAGGAGTCGCCTTTTGAGTTGGGGGCGCTACGACCACTTTTTCGAGAAATTTGTCTAGGTCCTGATCACCAATATCTGCCAGCGGTCGCTTGCCCAAATCGCCAAATCCCTTTGGTGCTGCATTTAATATAGAAAAGGCATCTAACTCATCCGGCGTCTGGGGGGGCGGTATGGCACGTAAATCAATCAGATCGGCATCTGTTTCAATGAACGTATCCCCTCGTATTTCGAAGCCGTATATTTCCGACAGCTTTTTAGCGGCAATGTCTGTGTCCTGGTTTAAATTGTCGACATTGCTGATCTCCTTCAGCTGCTTAAGATATTCCTTTAGATTATAATCCTTTGTTTCCATGCCGAAGTTATTACTTTCCGGACTATGTAAACCGAAACTAGACCGATATGCCAGATTCTGTTTGCGACTAGATTTGTCATTGGTATTCAGAAGGGAAGGCCTTCGAGTGGTGGGGGAATTGGTAGGTGATGCTATCGACTCCGAGTCGCTCTCACTTTGCGAAAAATCGGTACCAAGTGCCTGCAGATTACTCAGCAATTGGCTAAAGCCGTTAACCTTCCGTTCTGGCCGTGGACTAGACGTGTCGATTAGCGTAGGTTTCTTACGTCTCACCTCCGCTTGTCTCTCCCCTATAGAATTTAGGCCTTTGGTAATTCCGCTCAGATCGTGATTTATTGTCTCGGCCAGCAGCACCAGGGAATCGCTGTGCTTCAAAGAGCCCTGTTGCGGCGTTTCTTCATTGGACGACAACTTGCTGCTATTCAAGCTGTCACAATCGCTGTCAAATTCCACGACGCCAGTAGTGTTGACATTTCCGGTGCTAGCATTAGCCGCAGGACTCTGCCACGTGTTGTATGTTGCGCTTGTTGATGTTAACCTGAAGTCCTGCACCAACTCGCCCTGCTCATTCAGATACTGTTCGGAGTTCTCCACCATTTTCTGCATTTCATGTACACGCTTCAGCACTTCCTCATTTTTCGACTCCATTTTTACCGTATTATTAAAGCTTTGCGATCGGTCCCCGCAGTTGCTACCGCCACCGCTGCTGTCGCTCAAGCCAGAGTCCTTCGCTTCTTCTAAAAGCTCAGTCGCCACAACACTATGAATATCCAAATCCATTGCTGTGGAGGAGAGCAGCGGTAAATTAGAGGTCAAATACGTTGTACTTGATAGATTGTGAGCCCTATCGCACATGCTCTCGTCAGAGACAGCAACGTGCTCGCTTACGTCGTGATATTTGATTTTACTTGGATGATATGGAGGTGGAACTAGGAAGTTCATTGTGTGGGCTCTACTGTGGAATGGTAGCAAGTAGCTCCAAGTCGCGGGCAGCACAGTGTGCTGAGCAAGATATGATGGAGCATTATCCTCATCCACAGGGTCTCGTTCACGAGAGACGGGAAGAGGGTGTCCTAGAGTAAAAGCGTGTTGAGTATGATAAATAAGTGTTTCCGGAACATATGCTCAACTCACCTGTCATTAGTTTGTAGTATCCACCAAGACATAGCGAGAACTCGCACGCATCTCGATCTTCCATGAAGAATTTCACAAACTTATCGCCCTGCATGAATATGTTGACACTGCACGTTATGTCATCTTCTCTATTTACAATGACATGACTGAAGTCTTCAATGGACGATATGGGTTGCGGCTGTGCGGAACAGTCAAGGTTTAATTAGCTCTCACAAGGTTGGATTGGTTCAACTTACCACTGAATTCCTTGCACTAGATATTTGACTTAAACCGAACCTGGGACTCACTAGTAGGACACGCTCAACGCCCTCTCTTTGGTTGGTGCTAAAGCATTTTGCTCCATAACTGGGTAGGCTTGCTATTATATCCAAGTAATGCAGCTTAGCCTTAAACGAAAAAATGGGTGTATATTTAATTATATTTAATTATTTTCATTATTTTTAATTATTTTAAAATATTTAATTAGTTTAATCCTCATTAAATAGCCGATAATACCTGGAGTTGCGTCAACACTTTGGACGACGAGCCCGTCATTTCGGCGTTCATTTTAAGGAAATGTGATATAAGGCGTCTTAATTCCTTGCGTTTCATTCCCTCAAACAGCGAGGCAGGCACAAACCGTTCCAAACCGAACTCACGCCTACGTCGGCGAAAGACAAATAATATTTCAGTTGGTATTTATGCAGCTTCAGCGACGCGAAACTTTAAAAAACTTACTCGACTACTTTGACTGTTAATTTGGACGCCTGCACATTGTTTGCCAATGCATGTTGGTGCATGTGTAGGGCCGCCAAACGTAAGGCGACGTCAGGCTGCAGTTCTGGAGCAAACCGCTCCTGGGTGACATCGTTGCAACACTGCAGGTACAGGTAATCCAAAGCATTGAGGTCCCTTTGTGCCAGATCAGCAGCTGCAATTGGCACGAACGTCACCCTAAACAGGCATCGCAGTTTATGGGCACCTGGCCGTGATGCAATCTGCAAGCAGCATTCTGTGAGACATGACAACTACTATGGACCGATCTTACCTTTGCCAGCGATTCCTCTGGATCAAGCAGGGTGAGTTTGTTTCGTTTGATGCTTTTCACGTGCTCCAGTACGAGACTAAATATGTCCCCGGATGTAAAGCAAAGCTTGTCAAGCAACGACGTAACCACATCCTTAAAAAAGAGGCAGGTTAGTAGTCGCCCTGGAATAAATTTGCCATACTAGTACCTGTACTGTGGTCGTAGCATCATATTTGAACGACTTCGTCTGACCATTCTCTAGGAAAACTTTCAAGACATTGGCCATTGGTGGAACGCAAATGTCGCCCAAGGAAAACGCAGAAGGCTGAAAAGATTATTCACAAGTCATTCAAACTAGATACATGCATATGATTATAGGGCGACCTACAGGAAATAAGGGGGCTCCGTTGACGCAAACACTCTCGGCAAAGCGAACGCGACTGGGTCGAGTTCGTAGTTTGGCTCTTTTTCCAGCCGACAGCAGCGTTGACTTGCGGCCAGGTGCAAAATTATGGGCCGGCTGGCATACCAGCAGCGTCACTTGGACGTCACAAGCCCTTACAAGTTGTATCACGCGGTCTCGGGGCGCATCTTTTACGTCCTCTCCGTTAACGGCCAGTATATGGTCCCCAGGCTGCAGCTTGTCCATGCTTGGCCCATCTTCGGTAACAAATCGCACTATGACAGGGCGCTCACTGCCAGCCACGAAACCGAATCCCATCGTAGAACTTCGTTGCAAAACCACGACCCTGGGCTCCGGGGGGTTTTCATCCCACTTGACACATTCGGGGGCCTCGTACGTTGACGTCTTGTTCAGGTGGCTGCAGTTTTAAATTGCATGTCAGTTCTTCCTTTGGAAGCTATATTTGTTTAACTCACTTTACGAAATATGAACGACCCTTGGAATCAATTGATCTTTCCCAGCCATACGGCAGCTGCTCCTGTTTACTCCAGTCTTCACAAGATGGTAGCCAACCGGATGTCTGAGTAACATGACTGTAAAACAATTTAAAGCATATATATTAATTTCAAACCATTCGAATCCTTTTTCAAGCCGACAGGCTATATCTTCCTTGGCCAGTGCTGAATCAGTTGACCAACATACGACATGCAAATGCATAATTGTCAATTATCGTGAAATTAATTCCAGCACATTGCCACTAAACAACAAAGAGTGCATGGACAATGTTTCCACATGGGGGATGCTTGCTTACTCGTACATACTACTGACAAAAGAGTAAGCCTACACACACGTACACATGCATGTACGAAGGTGCATGACTCTCGGATGACTGCACCTAAGCACAAAGTCTTTGGTGCTGCTGATTACCATGTTGTGGATGTCAATAATTAATTCAATTTGGGGCTTTTCCTTCTTTGTGACACAACTTTATAGCACCGAGCGTGGTACTCGTTGAGAGCAACTAAGTGAAAAATTACTTAAAACAGTTTGGCATAATTAAGTTTGTGCTGCTTGCTCTCGTTTCAATAGACGGCCAATGCAATGGCTGGACTGTCTATGCATGGGAGGGAATATCTAAGTTTGTGTGTATGTGTACATCCATAGCCCCACCAAAGTGGCAACAATCGCCAGTCCACATTTACATACAGACATGTCGCGACAAGAACATTGTGACGACTATGTAAGAGTATGTCCGAATAAGGGGAAAATCGTTTACACTGTCGACGCCACGCCGTAGCATCGAGTTGTGAAAATTCACCCCCCCCCCCCCCCCCTTTTACTTCGCAAGTTGCTTACTGCTGTACGGAATCTTGTAAGGAAACTACTCACTTGCAGTAGTAGAGACGCCCCTCTTTGCCCACATGGACACTCCAGCCCTGTTTCAGGTTCATTTGTACAGCCTCCAAATGGCGATCGATCTCTTCCCAGTTTCCTGTCGTTGCGGCAGTCACCGTAGCCAAGGCCCCAACACTTGAACTGACGTTTCCATTTGACAACAAGGTGCTTTTTGACGAGTCCGCAAAACGTCCTGATGTCGTGGTTCCGGTTTCACTTTGACTTCCGGGCGAGTTCGACGGCAACATGCTTCCCGCTGCCGGCACTGAGTGGTGCGTGTGCGAGGAGTTGGAAACTGGTGTTGAGTGTGATGAATTTGCGACCAACGCTTGGTTGTGTTGTGAATCGACATTTTCCGCTTTGAAGCCAGAACTTAGGGGTGATGAAGCTCTGGCCGAATATATTAGCTGATTGCTGGAATTGTTCAGTGGATGCGCCTCGCTATTCGAACGCCCCGAAGGCAGTAGCATCGTTAAATTTCATTCGCTGCAAAGAAGGATGTGAGAAGAAACATACATATGTAAGTATCACAGAGAAACAATCACACACCCGCCTACAATTAATAATAAAAGTACAAACTACTTAGTTTTATGTATGTACCTTGGTGTTATAATACATTGCATAGTGGGGCCGATTGGAAAATAGTAGCTCTCAGATTTTACTGTATTTAGTTCCCCTTGAAAAAATTAGTCGCGTCCTTACCTAATTAAAAAAGGATAAGAGATAATTCTCATATTTTATAAGTCTACGAACAAACCTTATTCTTTGGCTTTCATTTACATGTAAAGTACATTAGAGTGGTTGTCAATTTGTACGGAGTAAAAAGTCGCCAAGCGGTTATAAAAATCTTAATCTACGAAGAACTCTAAGAAAATTTGCTCAAGAAACCAGGAGTCTTAAATCTTACGAGAAGATTTTAACTTTAATATGAAGTAGGGTTAGTGTAGTGCACGAATCTTCGATTTCGATACGTCTCACCCTATAAATTTTGTGGTTGGGAACAAAATTCATGAGCCAAAAAAATTCGGGTTGTTGCCAAATGGCTGCGTCTCGTGGTCAAAGGTGTTGGGGAATGGGAAAAATCCACAACAGGCCCCGGAGTTGTTCCTATGGTGGTAATATGTATAACCGACCCTCAGTTATATCCCTATTCGGAAATTAATTATCCTCATTATTATTTTGTAGATAATTTTTTTTTGTTTTCGTCGTTTTAAGTGCATTTTGTATTTGAGCCCCCTTGAGAGTGAAGATAGAGGGTAGGTATGTTTAGGAAAAATGGAGACACCATGGGAGCGACAGGAACTGATTTCTTAAATAAATTATAAAAACATAAAAAATTATGGAGACCACTTTTAGGTTAGAAGATAGAGGGTAAATATGATTTGATTATAGACCCATGGTTTCTTGGAAAAAATTTCTTGAAATTCATCGTAGAGTACCATATTGATAACCGCTTGGTCCAGAAAAAAATTGACACACTCTAATGTACGTATACTTACATAGATAAACAAATTTTCTGAACTTTGTTATTTTTATTAGAGCTTCAAAAGAACTTCTATTTTTTGCCGCGTCCGTTTCTTTGTATAATTGAATAAAATCTTGTATTAATTTGTACTAAATACAAAGTTATTAGAAGTTGAAGATGTTGACCAAAAATGTAGCACTGATGATGGCGAAATTCCATCTCAATAACCACAAATGGCAAATAAATTGGTAGATCTTTTGCTGACATTTGACCACATAAACGAAGGAGCTTTGGTCTATAATCCTGTTTGGCTTAATATAGCGCTCTTAAATTGATTTTGCTATTAAAACAAATGAACCATTTCCTGAAACACGGTACATACGTAAAAAAAATTGTGTAAAAAAAGACACACTAGTGGAAAATATTAAATTGGATCAACAACATAAAAAGGCTACGAAAATGAATAGAAATTAATAATTCGGTAAAACATGCACAAATTTTTTTTCTTCAGCATACCATGTCCTTTTTATTTCACATATTATAATCATTTTATAATTTTAAAGAAATAGAAATTAATGTTGTCGTGTTTTTTGACAAAAAAACGTGTAAAAACAGTATTAGTTTATTTTAAAATCGTGTAAAAAAAGACCGTGTAAAAACAAGATTAGGTGGACTTATATGCAGTTACCAATGAACACACTATGGAATCCAACGTATCTTTACAATTATAATAGAGGGTGGAGCACGAATCGTGCTACGTGTAACAGTAACAGCTAACGGGCTGTTGTCAAGCAAGAGGTGTTCTAAACGAAACCCATGAATTTGACTTAATTTAAATAATCCATTAAAACAATTACACAGTAGCACATTTTCCAACTTCAAACTGTTGAACCAAATGAGACCCCCAAAATCTGAAAGCTTATGATAGTAAAAGAAAAACCCTAACTGGGTTTTGAATTATTAGCTATGGTTTTCTTTTAATTAATCTTAGAAGTTTTCAACAGAGAGGACGATTTAAGTAAATTTTTCAAAGATTCTTAAGTCTATATCTCTTAAATTATTTTAAATATAGCTTTTCTCTCTTCAGCAAATTCTTAGCTCTTAATCAGTTCTACAAATTTTACCTTGAGATAAAATCAAAAAAACAACAACATCCTACTCAAATCAGCAAAGCTGTAAAAAAATCGAAATATTTCGTCATATTTTTATGGTTTTTCACACTTATTTCAGAAATTGCTACGAACTCGACCCGACAATACAAGACAAAACGATAGCCAAAAGCAAAACAAACAACTCTTCTTAACAAGCCGACTTCATTAAATGACTCCTTCACATAGTTATAGCCCCACAAAGGCATCAAAAATTCAGAAATCACTTTTAGTTGTATGTTTGTCGAAATTAAAAATTCTTCTTCTTCTTTAATGGCAGCAACAACAGAAATTTATCTATCAGTAGCCGCACGTAGAAAAGTATTCCAAGCGCTTCGGTCTTTTGCGTACCGTAGATAGTTCGTCACACCAAACTTAGTTAACAGCTCTTTCACCTGTGTTGAGAATATTTGTTTAAAATACTACTTTGTATTATTATACTTGCTGTATTGTTTTTGAATTTAATCGAGTAACATTTGTTTTTGTTAGTAACATATTTTTCCTATGAATATAATTTGTCAATACTCTGAAATAAAACTTTAAACCGAAAAGACGTGTTAATATCTTTCAATATCAATTACTGCGGTTCAAGAACCTGGTCCATCCATCGGAGCTTTGGTCGACCCCTCCTGCGCCGCCCATCGAGTTTATTGCCGAAGACTTTTCGAGCCGAAGCGTTTTCGTCCATTCGTACGACGTGACGAGCCAGCGCATTCGGTCTATTTGAACGCGCTTGACCACGTCGATGTCGTTGTACAGCTCATGATTCATTCGACGACGGTACTCGCCGTTCACGATGATGGGTCCAAATATTTTGCGGAGTATTTTTCTCTCGAAGACTCCCAGAATAGATTGATCCGCTTGTGTCATTACAAAGATTCTGCGCTGTAGGCAAGACAGGTAGGATCAGGGTCTGGTAGAGCTGGATCTTTGTTCTTCGAGAGAGCGCTTTGTCTTTTGATTTCGAGGCTGACATTATTATTTTCGTTATACGGAGCCAAGGTAGACAAAATCATCTAGAACTTCAAAGTTATAGTTGTCAACGTTCACGCAGCGTCCCAGACGAGGGGACTCTTTGGTTTTGTCCTCGTTTATCACCAGAGCCACTTCAGCCGACTGCTTTTCAATGCTCGAAAAGGCCGCAGTAACATCTCGCAATCCACGTTCATTAATATCTATATCATCAGCATACGCGAGCAACATGTGGCTTTTGTTAAATATGGTGCCATTCCTGTTTACTGTTGCTTTCCGCACGATCATCTCCATTACGATGTTAAAGAAATTGCAGGACAGACTATCGCCTCGTCTAAAGCCTCGCTTGGTAGAAAATGGCTCTGACAGATTTTTGCCATTTTTCACTGAAGACTTCGTGTCAGTCAGTGTCATTCCGCAGAGTCGAATTAGTTTCGCGGGGATACCAAACTCAGCCATAGCATCCAACAATTTCTGTCGGATCGGACTGTCGAATGCAGCTTTGTAATCGATGAACAGATCGTAGGTGTCGATCTGCATTTGCTGGGCTTCTTCAGGATTTGTCGTAGCGTGAATATCTGGTCGGTGGTGGATTTACCAGTCACACTGATAAGGTCCTATCAGGTTCGCCAGAATGGGCTATAGTCTTTCACAAAACACACTAGACAGGACCTTGTATGCGATGGGTAAAAGGCTAATCCCGCGATAGTTGGTACACACACTAGGATCGCCTTTCTTAAGCACGGGACATAGGACACTCAGATTCCTATCATCGGGCATGCACTCCCTGAGCCAAATCGTGTTTATGAGCTGGTGCATGCATGTTACCAGGTCATCGCCGCCGGCATTAAAAAGTTCTGCCGGCAGTCCATCGGCTCCCGCAGCTTTATTATTTTTAAGCCGCGCAATTGCCGTGCTGATCTCGTTTTGGTTCGGTTGTGGACAGTTTACTCTATCGTCGATGATTGGTGCGATTTCGTCACTTATGCTGCCTTCGGGATCGAGAAGAGATTGATGGTGTTCCCTCCATATTTGCAGCACACTCGGAGTGTCCGTGACCAGATTTCCGTCTCTGTCCTTACAGTTGGGGATCCCTGTTCCAAAACCTTTACTTTTCTTACCTTTTGGTAGAACTTTCGGGCCTCACCTCTATTCCTGTAGTTTTCGATATCCTGGCTCTCTCTTCTCTTCCACAGACGCTTTTTCCGTTTGAACAGGCGTTTCATCTCCCTCCTATTCTCTTTATAACGCTCCGTCACCGCACGCGTCGCCATTGGCTGCAGTTTTACCTTGTATGCAGCATCCATTTCCTCAGACATTTCGCGACATTTATCATCATACCAGGGCTTGTCTGAGCGTGGTTTTTCATAACCCAGTACGGTCGTTGCGGCAGTGGTCATAGAATTCGCAATATGCTGCTACTGTATGTAGGGAACATCAGAACTAGGGGGTTTTGTTTGGAGTAATTGAGAGAGTTGGTTGGAGTAGGCGTTTGCTATCTCAGTGATATGCAGCTTTGTGATGTCTAGCTTCCTTTGCGTTTGATAACGAGTGTTCCATAACGCTTGAGACATGCCTTCCATCAATTACCACGTGATCAATCTGATTTCTTGTATTTTGATCGGGAGATATCCAGGTTCCCTTGTGGATATCTTTATGCGGGAATCTGGTTCCACTCACAACCATGTTTCTTGCCGACACGAAACTTACCTGTCTGAATCCGTTATCGGAGGTGTTGTTGTGTAGACTGAATTTTCCGACTGCTGAACCAATAGCATCTTGCCTTCCTATTTTAGCATTAAAATCTCCTGCGGTCATATATCTCCTCCAGGCGCTGATAGAATGCATCTTTAATGTCATCGTCTTTGTCTTCCGTCGGGGCGTATACACAAATCAGCGTAATGTAAAAATATTTCGCATGGGTGGGAATGGTTACTCAACATTTCGCCTTCTAACTCTAGCTAACTTCTAAGCGGTGGCTTTAAAGTCATTGCCCGGGGAATACTTGGTCCAAGACCGGAAGTAGTTAGCTGCTTGGACAGTGCCACAAAGGAATCGCTTCTAGTCACTCCTAAGTGTGTGACAATCAGTAACTTTCAACCTCTGAGCAAAGTCCCATTAAAAATGCTATCTATACTTTTTAAAATGAAATAGGTACAAAATAGAAATAAATAAAAAACAATAAAAATCTAAAATGAAATTTGACGATTTTTTTACAGTTTTGTTGTTTTGAATACGATGTTGTTGTTTTTTTGATTTTATCTACATGTAAAATTTTTAGATCTGATTAAGAGCTACAAATATGCCGAAGAGAGACAGACAGAATTTTGAATAGTTCACTAGATATAGACTTAATAATCAGTACATGTTTTTCGAAAACTTAAAAGATGATTTTTAAAAAAACCTTAGCTAACAATTCTAAACCGAGCTAGGGGTTTTCTTCTACCATCATGAGCTTTCAGATTTTGGCGGTCTCACTTGGTTCAAGAATTCAGTGCTGCACTGTGTTATTGAGGCGATCTCGACTTCAACCCTATGGGCTGCAATGAATGAATGATTTACTAATCCGGTGTCGCTTAGGCGTGGATGAACATGGTGATCACTAACGGTCTATCATCTTCCAAACCAATTGGTTATATTAAATAAATTTTAATTATCCAAAGAAAAATGAAATACATTGTATTAAAAAAAAGTTATTTGAATTTCTTATTTTAGCACGATTCGAGCGCCAACATGTATACGAAATAAAATGGGCATGGTAAAGCTAAAAGAATGCGTTCTTTTACAAAATTATTTAATTCTTTTTATTTGTTCTTTTTCAAAGCTGCAGAAATTTGATTCTATGTTATTAAGAATACATCTCAAAACGCATATTGCCAATCGATTTAGGGATGGGTATCAACATTAAAAACAACAGAAGTATCGAATGATAGAAAAATGGAGGTACCAACTTAAGTCGAGGGTACTATCGGTGCCGATTTAATATTTGCATCGCATCGTCACGGCATAGTGGGTGTAGCAGCAACGAGTTGTCGTCACCACTGCCAGTGGTCAGGATAATCGCAATGCAACTACAAACTAAGTTAGTAGTGGCTGCGGAAAAAAAGAAAACATGTTTCGCAATCATTCGATGTCTCTTATAATGCATTCTCACACCTGACTGGCGGGAAACTCAAAATTGGCCACGATTATAACGGGAAAAAGTGTAGCCAGTTTGGAGCACAACTGGCACACTTATTGGCACATTCAACATGCCAAGAACCAAATAGACAGAACAAAGTCTCACATACGGCTAAACTCATGCCCACACACACACACACACACACACACACACACACACACACATACACAGTCACCGACGTGTAAGCTCAGTACGTACATATGGGCACATTCTTCAGCACATGAATACTCGTATGTACGAATATTAGTCCGATATGGAGTCACCATATAAGGATTTCTTGAAAATGCTTAATGTGATTATGGCTCACGAACAACGTTAGTTGGACGTTAAATGTGGCAGCATGGGTGCTGCGCATATAGCTACTTGGAACGGCGTTCTTTTCTTTCGAGTTTCCCTGCATGTCCACTGCGAGTACGTTGATGGTTACCAAATCAATCAGTACGTCACTCGGCCATTTGAAGAGTCCAGCGAATGGTGTCTTGTCTGCAAAAAAAAAAAGCTGTCATGCGAGTGCGTAACCGTCCACTGGCAAAAGAGAATCCCAATCGAAAGATCTTCGTTCGACGCTCTTTGAAGGCAAACAGAAATGCGGTTAGCAAACAGAGATTTAATTCACCCAATGTCGAGTCACACATCGACTTCGAACTGCTCCAAATTCTTGATGGTCGGTCGAAGAACATCAAATGGGCACAGTGCTTTTTCATTTGCGACAATACCAGTTGATTGGTGAAACGAACAACATTAGAACAACAGATCGCAATGAGCGAGTGTTCTTTTTACTCGAACAACAATGTAGTCCATAAACTTGTTGTATTGTTCAAGGGATCACTTGCCGAGGTTTAATCGGCAACCTAATTGGCCTCAAGTTTCACTTTTGTAACCATCGAAAGAGAAACGCTGTGTGGTGTTTGGATGTTTTTGTTAATTGATTGCAAACTATGTGTAATTGTCGCACCGAAATAAATCACCACATACACATAACAATGACTTCCCACCGCTGAATCAATTGGCCAAGAAAGTTTCGGCGTCATTGTACTCATGCGCCGTTGGGTAGTTTATCATTGCTAACTACTGATCCTCTTTTAGGTTTTGGCCATTTCGAAAGTAAAAAAAAACAGCAACAAAACCTAATGATACAAATGTGTGCTGTTAGCGCTTTGTCTGGTTGTGTCGAACGTGATATTTCCAAATGTCACGCACGTCATTGCGTTGCCTACAGTACAAGTAGCTACAAATGTGGCTACCAATGTTTGTAAGAGTTAATGGCGAATTGCCAAACTTTAGGCCGTTATTACCGGATGAAGTTCGACCAAATGTTACCTTAAGTTGTGGATATGTTTTGGGATATCGTCTCATTTCCCAAGAAACGGAAATTACAAAAAAGTAAATTCAGATTAATAACGATGATGGATATAAAGAATTTTAAAGAGCACCTTGTACGTTGATGTGGCCGTTTAAAACTAGTGCTAAAACTCCCGGTCTCACCCCTAGAAATATTCGAATAGCAAAATAAAAACAAGTTGGAAGTTTTGGGTCAATCTTATAAAACTAAGTGTTGGAACCTGAATACCATTTATAATTTTAATAAATTCTATGGCTTATTATCTACTTAAATGTCAAAAATCATAACAATTGACCTATCAATAATAAAGTTAGAAATTAAAATAGATACGAAACTCTCTTAAAAACTAACTATAAAAATGACAAACTGCGACAACAACAGCATAAGTTGAAATACCTGTGAGTACAACAAGAATCTGTTTTCGCAACTTTTTTTTCCTTTATCGAGCGACCTTATTATACAGTGGTGTGCGATGAAATAGAGTCGCACCTAACCAAAATTGTCAAAGCAAGAAAAATGCACAAAAAATATTTTTTTACGGAACTTTTAGTTATTTTTATTAAATTTCAATATTAATCTGATAAATTCGAATATCGGTGTGGTAGTTCAATACATAAAATGGCACAAACAAATAAAAATATTTCAAATTCCCAGGTTTTTGCTGTGAACAAAAATAGAGTCAAAGAATTTATCGACCTTAATGTAAATAAATAAGTAACTTAAATTACACAAATGTTTAAGTTATATCTTACTTTACCTCAGTAGTTTGTAGAATAGCCATTATTTTTAATTGTTGCTTTGCAAAGCTTTGGCACTGAGTCCCCTAACTTTTGACAAGTCTGTATTGGAGTATTCTTCCACGCAGCTTCAATCAATGTCCATTGTTCATTCCTAATTAGAAGGATTCTTTCCTTTAAGATCCATTTTTACCTCCCATCATCAGAATTTAGGTCCTGCGATTGTGCCTTAATACTTAAATTTTGTTGTTTTCTAAATTCATTTTAGCCGACTCCATGTGTATTTCCGGTCGTTGACTTGCTGAAACACCCATCGAAGTGGCATTTGCCATTCGGACTAAGGCATCATAAAGCCATTTAAAATATTTGTGTAAATACTATAGTACGAAAAGTAACCCCATATCAGTATGTTTTCACCACCATGTTTTATGGTCATAATGGTGTGTTGGGGACGATATTCGTTGATGGGGACGATAATCGGTGTTGGGTGGTCTTTTTAAAGGAAGCTCGTTGCGATGAGAGTTAAAAAAACTTCTCTTTCGTTTCATATGACCACAAAATATACCGCCACTTGGTTACTGGCCAATCCGCAAGTTCTTTGAGGAATTAATCTCAACTTTTTACGTTTCGTTTATGGTAAAATAGACGCTAAAGTTTACACAAATGTTCTGAATGACATCATAATGCCTTATGCTGAATGGAAAATGCCACTTCGATGGGTGTATCAGCAAGACAACGTCCCTAATCACACATGGAAAATGTTAAATTCATTTTCGAAATAACAAAGTTAGAGTTTTAAGATGGCCTGCACAATCGCCAGATTTAAAACCTATTTAGAATTTGTAGCGGGAGTTACAAGTGGCTCTTAAAGGAAAAAATACATGCAATAAGAATGAACTATGGGCAATGATTGAAGTTCCGTGTTAGAATATTCCAATACAGACTTGTCAAAAGTTAGGGGATTTAATGCCAAATCTTTCCACCGAAGTAATTAAAAGTAATGGCTGTTCTACTAAGTACTGAGGTAAAGAAAGATATAACTTAACCATTTTTTTAATTTAAGTCACTAATTTATTAACTTTCAGGTCGATAAATTCTTTGACTCTATTTTTGTTCACAGCCAAAACCTGGGAATTTGAGATATTTTTATTTGTTTGTGCCATTTTAAGTTTTGAACTTCCACACTGAAATTTGATTTCGTTAGATTAGTATTAAAATTTAATAAAAATAACTAAAAGTTACATAAAAATATATTTTTTTGTGAATTTTTCTTGCTTTGACAATTTTGGTTAGGTGCGACTCTATTTCATCGCACACCACTGTATGTGCATTAGTGTGGCTCAAGCTGCAAACCCCAGAGATAGCTACTGCCTACTCCGACCAACTCTCCCAACTTTTACGACACAACGCCTCTACTTCTGACGTTCCCGATACACAGTGGCAGCATATTGCGCATTCCATGGCAACCGCCGCAACAACCGTGCTAGGATATGAAAAGCGGCGCTCAGACGAATCCTGGTACGATGAAGAATGTCGCATAGCGTCTGAGGAACAGGATGCTGCTTATATGGGGTGACATATCATAACGTCCACGGACATAATGTCTATGGACATTATGTCACACCTAAAAGTGACATAAAGTCCATGGACATTATGTCACTTTCAAAAGTGACATAATGTCCACGAAGTCACAGACATAATGTCTACGGCCTAAAATCATAATATAATAATAATAATTTTTTATTTGCGGCCTTCGTTTTTGGTTTAATAACCACTCCTTTTTCTACACACCTCTTTAACATTATCTAACTTTGCCCACACCAAACATAGATAAATCGGCGGCCGATTTTTTATAGCCACTCCTTTTTCTACACACTTTTTTGAAAAGGTGGAAACTAAGTCAAAAAATAACAACTCGCCTTTGCTTTGCCCATATTGCAGGGAAATTGTTACATCAGCTTTGAAAATATTTTAATAAAGTGTTGCAAATATTTTGAAAAAATTTCAATAAAATGTTTCAAAAACTAAAAATCTTGCACTTTTTTATTCAATTCAAAGTGACATATTGTCCATGGACGTTATGTCATTTACAACAGTGACATAATGTCCATGGACATTATGACATTTTCAGGTGCGACATAATGTCCATAGACATTATGTCCTTGGACGTTATGACATGCCACCATATGCCTTATATGGCAACGCTACAGCCAATTGTAACCCGTGCTGTTAGGGAACGGCATAAGGAGAAAGTAAAACGGGCGAGACAGCTATTTAGGCGAAAAAAACGTCAGATGAAGGAACGGGAGAACGAGGATATAGAGCGATACAGGGATAGAGGTGAGGCCCGAAAATTTTACCAGAAAGTAAGAGCAAATGGATACGGTAATGGCCTCCCCACCTGTAAGGACAGTGATGGAAATCTGGTCACGGATACGCAGAGTGTGCTGCACATATGGAGAGAACACTTCCAGCAACTGCTGGTTCCAGAAGGCAGCGCACGTGAAGTTATCACGCCAATTGTCGACGACGGCTTAGACTGCCCACCACCAAGTCAAGCCGAGGTAAGAAGAGCAATATCGCGGCTGAAAAACAACAAAGCAGCCGGTGCCGACGGTCTGCCCGCAGAGCTCTTCAAGTCCGGTGGCGAGGAGTTGATAACGAGCATGCACCAGCTCCTGCGCACGGTTTGGCTTAAAGAGTGCATGCCCGACGATTGGAATGTAAGCGTATTATGTCCTGTGCTGAAAAAAGGTGATCCAAGTGTGTGCTCCAACTACCGCGGGATCAGCCTTCTACCCATCGCATATAAGGTCCTGTCGAGTGTGCTATGTGAAAGACTTAAGCCAGTGTTATTCAACCTGATCGGGCCTTATCAGTGTGTCTTTAGACCTGGAAAATCAACAACTGACCAGATTTTCACACTTCGGCAAATCCTGGAAAAGACCCAAGAGAAACAGATCGACACGTACCATCTTTTTGTCGACTATAAAGCTGCCTTCGACAGCCCGATACGGCAGAAATTACTTGAAGCCATGGCTGAGTTTGGTATTCCAGCGAAGCTGATACGTCTTTGCGGAATGACGCTGACTGACACGAAGTCTTCAGTGAAGATTGGCAAGGACCTTACGGAGCCATTCTATACCAGACGAGGCCTAAAACAAGGCGACGGCCTATCGTGCGATCTCTTCAACATTGTGATGGAGATAATAATGAGAAAAGCTGCAGTAAACACGAGTGGCACTATATTCAACAAAAGCCACATGCTACTCGCGTACGCTGATGACGTAGACATCATCGGATGTGACTGCAGCCTTCTCAGGTATTCAGAAGGAATCAGCGAAAATGGTGAACGAGGACAAAACGAAGTTATTAGTTTCAACGAACAAAGAGTCTACTCGTTTGGGAAACTGCGTGAACGTTGACAACTATAATTTCGAGGTGGTAGATAATTTTGTCTACCTAGGCTCCGCCATCAACAAAGCAAATAATGTCAGCCTAGAAATCCGGAGAAGAATCCTGCTTGCAAATAAATGCTACTACGGACTGAGCAAGCGATTCAATGACAGAGCCCTCTCTCGACGAACAAAACTCCAGCTATACCAGATACTGGTTCTACCTGTCTTAATGTATGGCTCAGAATCCTGGGTTATGACACAAGCGGATGAATCGGTTCTGGCGGTATTCGAGAGAAAAATACTCCGTAAAATATATGGGCCCATCATCGTTAACGGAGAGTATCGGCGTCGTATGAATCATGAGCTGTACACTGACATTGACGTGGTCAAACGCATTAAGGTGCAACGGTTGCGTTGGCTAGGTCATGTTGTACGTATGGACGAAAATGCTCCAGCTCGAAAAGTCTTCGACAATGAACTCGATGGATGGCGCAGAAGAGGGCGACCTAAACTCCGTTGGAAAGACCAGGTTACTGAGAACCTTACAGAACTCGGTGTGACTAACTGGAGAAGAAGCGCAGAAGATCGAGGCGCTTATAATATTTTTCTACGTGCGGTATATAATCCACTGGGATTGCATAGAAGTACCAGCTAAGTAAGTAAGTAAGTAGTGTGGCTCAAGATCGTATGAAAAAACCAAAGTATGAAAAACCTTTGCTGATAAACCAGATTCTCTTAATAGTCTATAAATTGAATTTTAGCACTCTACAACCATGGGAAGGCGATGCACCTCAGTAATAAGTACAAATGTTGAAAAATATTACTATCCTTCATCGGTAGTAACTATTACTCGTTATAGTCTGTATTACAGTTCTTAACTATATATAGTCGGTTGGTTACTCTTACATTTGAATGCACAGGACAAAAATAAAATTTTTTTAAGAATAAAATAAAAACATTACAAAAATTTTTTTATATTGATGCACCCTATTATGTCCATTTTCATTTCTTTAGTTATCATGATAGTCCTTCCATTTGCTACTTAAAACAATACTCAAAGTAAAAAAAACTTGTATGAAACCGTCATTTTAACTCAAAAAACTATTTCTTGTTTCCGAATTGGGGTAAAACCCTCGAGCCCGGTCTTGTCTTTTTTTTCGACTACCACAGTGTAATATTAGGAATTTTGTCAAAGCAATATAAGATTTTAATAGAAAAATGTGTAATTAATATATTGTTTTTTTTTTTTTTAATTTTGAAAAAAAAACTGTCACTGTCACTTTAACCTTTTATTTGGTATACCAGATATCTGCGCAAATACCTTATTTTATATATAAAAAAAATTTCTTCATTATTTAGCTTTTTTAAACGCATAGCCTTCGTCGCTAAAATTTGTTTATGAAACGTCAATGACGAATCATGTAAAAATAATTACTCGTATAATTGGTATTATTAAATAAATCGGTGTTTTTTTTTAAATTGCAAAATAAGTCATACTGGTGAAGAAATATCTTTTATTAACAAAAGAGGGAAAATTGCACAGGTAAGATGCATATCAAATTAAAGGACACAATCCAACCTTTTTTATGTTGTGTAAAAATAATCTACTAATAACGTATTTTAATTTAAAAAAATCAGTTTTGTATTTGTAAGATATTTAATTTTATTTTAATTGACAATAATAAGAGGGATTTTGGCGGAAATATTACGATGTTATATATCAGTGGAAAGATACTAATGTTATCTTTAATTTCGTGTTTATATTTGTAAAGTTGTAGGGTATTAAAATTTGAAATGAAATTTTGTATATAGATTTCGAGGTAAACCCAATTTCATAAACTGGGTTATCACCTAAAGATTTCGCACACTTGGTATTTTAAGCCGATCTAATACGCATATTTGTATAGCGTAAATTAACCCAAAAATTTCAAGAAGACACAAAAGAAAATTGCTGATCACGATCATATTAAGAGGGAGACGCGACTACCATGCGGGAGATGCATTGTTCGATTGCCGGCTCCAGTCAGATACATTTTTCTTTCATTGCCGGCCCCCTCGATGTTGTCGACACAAACTTGTCGAGTCAATCGGTATGTCTAGTTAAAGGATTCTCAAAAGCGTGTTAATTTACGACACCGCGAGAAGCTATCCCATACTTCATACCTGGGGTGTAAAGAGTGTTCATCCAAACTATTGTCCCTCAGACAGGTGTACCTATATAAATGGCGTTCACTGCAGATTTTATAGAAATTATGGTATTGTGGAATCTAATCACTGCTAATGCCGTATATATTTATATAGAAATTATATTTGTATATATATTTTGCACAGTAAGAAAGGCACTACGAAACTAAGCCAAGAGGAAGCAATCAAATAAATGCTGCTAGCTAAACATGTTTGTGAAGAGCAAACCATGGAGCCGTTAAATTCAAAATCAATAACGAACATCGCCCTTCTTCCTTCTGTCTGTCATATTGCTTACAACCATAACCATATAAGTTCACTCACTACCATTTGTATTGTCACAACACCCGCATGTCACACAAACCAATCCGGTCTGCCCCCTTTAAATTTCGAGCAGCAATGGGAGGACTATCCTCCAATGCTTTTGGTTTGAAACAATGAAGAACGTTATCAGGACACAGTATTTGGCTCGTCCATTTGTCGACACAGCCCCTCCTTCTGAGGCAATAAATTGCATTGGCTTTGATGTTTTCGATATGTGTTCTAATTTTATAAATTTGTTAAGGATTATCGTTCAATTGCCCCCATACGAGGTTCGTTATAAACGTTACAACCTTCCCAATTCGCTGTGTATACGAGTATACATACATATGTATATGTCACAAACTTGTTACTCTATTTTAATATTTTGTTCACAGCCATAAGTTGTCGCCATTTCAGGGATCGACCTTACGGTGTATGTATATTAATTTCCTCTCTGTCAAATGGACAAGTCAATAATAGGTGGCGGTTTCTTGTTAGAAACAAAAACTCCTATCAAAACTTGCAAGAATGTTTGATACTGAAGCCGACACAAATGCTGATGGCTGTGTGTATGTGTATACTTATGCCATCTCGAAACTATGTACAAGCTATTGTACATCCACTGTCGGCGAAGATGAGTGGAAATACTAGAACAGAAATCCCTTGGGGAAATTATGTACGTGTGTATATTGGACATTTAAACATGTCCAATTGGTTTCAAATTTCGAGTATCGCGTCAATTTGTAACTATATATTTTTAAATTGTCCCTACCCTCAAAATCTTGAGGTTTGGTTAAAAAGCTCCTGGGTTTCATTCGTTCATGGCATTATTGTTGGAACTCGGGCCTTTCATACGGGAGACCAGGCTTCCATTCCTGTCTCAGTCATCTACGTTTCCTTCATTTTTCTTTTGATCTTGTTGAAAGCAACTTCTCAGTAGTGTCGAGTGTAGGTCTTGTTGTGTGTGTCTAAAAATAAAAGCAAGTGAAGCACTCTAATGTGAAAAGCATCATATATCTCATTCATGGGATGTAATGGGAAAATACGCTTTTTTTTGGTTCGTTCACATACATAAACATAAACGGCGTAGGTATTTGGCAAAGTATATGTAGATCTCGGAAAATATTGTGCGATCTAGGTATTTTCTCAATCAAATGCTAGTTTTCATTTCAATTTTATTACCAACGTTTAGAACCGTAATATTTTAAATAATTTTTTATGCAACGGAGTAGCATATATCAGATCTTAAGCACATCAAGTACATAATGTTTCCCTGCAATCTGCGATACGGTATATGTATCTGATTTTACAGTGACATCTTTCGATGTTATTAATTGCCAACAATAATAGCCTTTGAATTCTAAGTATTATTCTGAGATTCTCTAACATAAAATATGAGCTTAACGTCAAAAATATACGACATCTCCCTCCTTGCAATCAAGAAGTCATTTACATTCCCAACTAATATGAGCACATCTTTTTTTTCAACATAAATTTACACTTCCCTGCAGTAATCATCTGCCACATACATACATATACTTCGACCCACATGCCTGTGATTGCCATATACATAAATCAATGAACAGTGAAAATAGTCCCTTGGAGTACAATGTACTCAATATACTATCCATTCAAATTCGCACTGGCCACTTGGTGTAGCAGCAGGTAGGTGTCAGCCTGCTGCTCGTCCTGCAGACGCACATTGTGATGACATAATGCCATCAAACAACGGCGGGAAACGCTTCAAGAATGTGATGATGTAAACAATGTAAACATTTTTTCACATCGTTTTAATGACAATTAATTACTCGCATCCACAGCAAACACACAAACGTAGTTTAACAAATGAACAATGATGGTAACCTAACTGAAACAAGTAGCAACAGCCGAGGCAAGCCAGATGCCACCACCATCGTTACCGCACCGGTGCCACATCGTACTACTACAAGTGGCTCGGACTAGTAAGGAGATGTGGATTTGGATGCGGAACGTGTTAGTGTGTGCGCCCTGTTGTTACATACATACCTACATAATTATGTAATAATTCGTATTACGCCGGGCATAGAGTCTGCCCAACAGTTTCTGTGGTTTATGCTTTACTCAGCTCCGCGGCGCCTTCGCTTCGCTGAAGTCCTCAGTCGTCGGCGGTGTGATTTAATGTCTTAAGCTTTCTTGGCACAATGGAGTGCAATGGAACAAAGTGGGTTACCATGACAAATACGTACGAACGTTAAAATACAACGACACAAACTAAATATTGGATAGACAATAGCAGGCCTTTTCATGTTGTTGTTTTCAATTACGTCTCGGGTTGACTAACACAAAGGCGTACAAAAGTTGAAATTGAAATGAAATGAGCTCGAGTGACTACCGCTGAAAAGCAATTCCATCAGACTGGGCCATTGTCTGAACGAAACATCGTGAGAATTTTTGGGGTGGGAAGAGCAAAAAAACTGCCAGGGATTACGGGAAATGTAACTTTTACTTAAAATTCATTTATTTTTTACTCATAACACACAAAACATCCGAAGACAAGTCGCCAGAGAAGACGTCAAAACTACAACACTTAATGTATATAATGTAGAAACGACGACATTAGTCAAAGACAAACTACCATCTGAAGGCATCAGTCGTACAACGTAAATGTGGGCAACTTCCGGTGACATCGAACTCCCGCGAGAGCATACGCGGTAAATAACAGAGTCAACAGTCGGCAGCTATGTGCTCTGACTGTTTCAGAACTTTTGGCTGTGATCGGCCAGAGTGCTCACGATAGCTACTCCGTCTGCGTAGCACTTATTCCACATAACACAGTATATTGGCGCAGTCAATGGCATTGCATCTCATTAGTAGATCCATCCACCTGCGATTGCCATTGACTTGGCAAAGTTGAATGCATGTGCGAGTGTCGAATATGAGTTGAAGGCTGATGGAACATCCAACAGAAACGCGCATATGCTTGACAATTTACTCTGCAACTCATCTTTGTTACGCTAAATTTAAGCAGTATACAAAGTATTTATTATACACAGCCTCTGCCAGACACCCATCTACAAACTGGGGGAACAGCGGTTTGAGGAAACAACGCCCACAGCACCAACACCAACTATTCAAATTATTTGTTGTGCAAAGAAGCTTCTTCTAAAATTGCTTCATTTAAACGTACAACGCCACCACATCTCCACACCTCCCTCGCTCACGTGATCACAACTGTTTTCGCGTCGAGTTAATTAAGCATTGGCTTTTCTGTTGTATTTCTCGAAAGCAAAACTTAAATTGCTAACAAAAAAAAAAGGAAAATACCTTTAAAGATCAAGATCAAGCGAATTTCGTTGGAACCCATTCAACTGGTTCACAACAAACTCAACCTGCCCACATTCTCGACAGAGAGAGAGAGAGAGAGAGAGTCTACTGTGACGTACGTCATACTAGTACCCTATTACGGCGCAGATTACTGTTTGTCAGTATCCATAGCACTCAGTGCTGCTCGTAAACATTTTTCCCGTCCGTATGTAAGATTCACAGTGTCTAAAATTCAACATGACGTAGAAGCGTTTTTTTATTGGTTGTTTTGAAATTGTTTTACTGAACGATTCAGTCAGTACAGAAAGGCGTTAGGTCATCTATTTAAGATTTCATGATTACGATCAATGTATGTTTGCTAGATAGTTTAAGAATAATCAAATATTAAACCAGTTAGCAGAAGAAGCGACGTCTACGCCACCGACAAATTTAGGACGAGTCTTACAGTGCGTTCTGATTCTAAAGGTAGCAGAAATTATCATCGGGTCTAAAAACATATACAGTTACAAATCTTAAGTCAGACATATATACTCACGTTAAATATGGCATAAACATTTCTAAATATGAGGCATACCCAACAATGGGCATCTGTAAAAAATTTAACCTAAATATGAAGGAGACTTCCAATGGTACTAATGGAACTAAGGAACTATACGGCTTCGTGGTACAGTTTCTAGATTTAACAAGCTCCAAATGTACGGTCACATATAGGAGTTTATGACTCCTAAGACATAACTACAAGGCATGATAATATAACTGTTTATTTCGGCATGAGAATCGTCTTATTTTAATTAATTGTTGGATTTGAGACCAAACAACTTTGAGATCCAATCGATCTTAGGATATTTAAAAATCAGGTATGTGGTTGACACAAACTTTTAATTTAATTTAATTACAAATTAAAAAAATTATTATGATTTACTAAATGAGAAAATTTAAACCAGCAATATATGTATGTAAACTGGTTACGTTGGTTACATATTTTCTTAACAAATAGGTATAATGAGTTACATATATGAGGCAATCAGTATAGAAGTGGTGTAACCTCAAACTACAATCGAACTTCTCTATAACCTATTCACTAGGAATCGCCGATTTATATATAATATTTATAAATAGCTTTTTATTTCATTTAGATGATATTTCGAAAAAATTCTTTATAGGGACTTTGTACTAATAGTTGGCAATGTATAATGGGCACTTTTCACTGGCATACTTGTCTGGGAGACAAAAAATCCGTGTACACATCTGTCTTCCCCATTACATTACAGACGTATCTGTCGAAATTTTCAATTTTTACCAGCAGTCAACATGAATGGTGTACCGGACCATGTCCAATATTTTTGAATATTTTGTACAAAAATTTAGCACAACACTTTTTAAAGTTAATTTCTTAACATTTCTTTATTTGACTTTTTTTCCATATATTTTAAACACAAAAAACAATTTTCCTATTTTCATTTTGAAATTTTTCTTTTACACGAAAAAAAGTCTGTCAAACCTGTCCCTATATTATCACAACATGTCTGCCGAGATTTATAAAAATCAAAATCGTTTTGATTTTTACAGACGAGTCTGCGCACGCGAATACATATCCCTAATCTGGGGGATACGTCTAGGCAGAAATTATATCTCACATACTTATCCGCCAGTGTAAAGTGGGCTTAAGAAATGTATGCAACGCCAGAACAGCTAATAACAAATAGTGTGGGTTACACAACTTCTGTGCTGATGACATAATATATGAATATATGGGTCAGAAGTTAAAAGACATATGAAAATGATTCAAACCTGTACCGATTTATCATATTTTTTAATGAAAAAATTTGAACACAATAATATTCAAAGAGTTCACAACTAATTATACGTAGTAATATAAAAAATTTGAGAAATTTTCGAAAAGTGGAGTTAAAGCTTCTGACCTACCCATCCATATACTTAGTATATGATTTTATAATTCAGCTGATTTTTGTTTTAAATTTGTATAAAAATACCGTATGCTGTACATTAGATAGGGTCGATAAAATAAGTTTATGTTTTCTCATCCCAGTTTTGTAGTTTGCCTGGAAACAATTTGAGAACATTATTTTTTTTGGATCCGTGCACCATTCGACCCCTTGGAAGAGTATTTAGGCGCATACCGATATTCATGGTTAATCAAGGGCTACATTTTGGGGTCATAGGGTGCACGGATACGAAAAAAAGGTTATGTCCTCAAATTGTCTTCAGACAAACTCAAACGAAAGACAAACTCTCTCTACTGTACAGGATTTATGAGTCGTCTACAAAAAAAAATTTAGATTTTCATTGTATTTAATCTGTGTCGCATAATCGGTTCACTTTACCAGTCGATCGAAAGATGTAATTGCCAGGGAGGTTACCTATGTAACTCGATACGATAGTTAAATATGACGGAGATTTTTTTACCAACATACTCGAATTCGAAAATACATTTCCTACTTTCGGCTTGCCATATCCGCCACTTTTATTGTTATACCCCCTGAGTATAATAATATTTTGAAGTATGTAGAGTCTACATTGTAGACATGCCTTAACGTATTTTAGCAATGCTGTAAGGAGATCTGCAAAAGCCAATATTTTGTATGTATACCAAATGCATGTGTTCAATCTGAGACCATTATGTTGGCGGTAAATAAAATGACAAGCGATGTATTACCATGGGAAATCCCGAATCATGGACACGTGATGTGGCTGAGAACAAAATGGCCCAATCACCAGAGCCAACAACAGATGCTCGGTCTGACGGTCGTTCTCGTCGCCTTCCGTGCTCTATTCAAATTTGAGTTTAACATGTTGATGCCTTTAATGTAAGCAGTTTTAGAAATGGTGGATATTTTTAGAAATGTCGATATCTAATAATATGTCTATGCCTATGTTGCACACGCATGTGTTCACGCCTCTCCGATTGTGCGTATGTTTGTACTATGTGTGTATATATCGATAATCAGTAGCGAATTTCAGGCCACGTAAGGCCTTCTTTTTCAGACGACTTGTGTCTCCCATAGTCAATTGTAAAGGGTGTGTAAAGATTCTTAAATATGAATGTAAATATGATGCCTCGACGCACATTGAGCTTTTGTTTTTAAATAAGTTTCAATTAAAAGAAATGTAATGCGAATTTATACGGCACATAATTAGACTGTTACTTAATAAGAGCGTCTGCAACTTTTAGAGGACACAATTTTGTATTTGGGACAATTTCTTAAGACATCTCATTGAATCAAGAAAATAAAATTTTAATGTCGTGTTATTTATTTCACGCATGCAATATGTACACCACTTTCTTATATACCAAATTTGCCTTTAAACTAAAATTCAAACACACCATCTTAATTCAATTTAATTTAATAATATGTCGCATAATTTCGCACTTAATTCATATATTAATTCCTACGGCTACAGGTTGGAGTAAAGGGTCTTAATTCATGACACAAGCTTAATTTTATTTTATTCAATATTTTCGATTAAAAAAAGAACTAAAGAATAGCCTAGGAAAATTACATCTACATAACCTCATCAATAATAGAAAGAAACACATCTGTCGTCAAAATTCATAAAAACTTACGGCCGTATTCATAAAAAGTTATAAGAGGTTTAAAAACCATTTTTAAGCAAATTTCGAGAAAATAGTATTCATAAACGATTACATCTTCAATAAGTTAAAGTAGGGTGGTCCCTACTTTAAGCATGCTATAACTTGACGTTTGTACAATTTATTGTATATTTATGAATTTGAGATCTTTATTTTGAATATTTCGCCATTTATGTTTTTGATTGTTGACCTCTTAATTATAATATTGGGATTTGGTTCGGCTATAGGGTCTGAATTTAAAGACAATTTTTATGTTGTGCATTTTTAATATGAGAAAGAGACACTTTTCATTCATGAATTCCATTTTGAAAAATATATCTTCAAAAATCTTCAAAAATATTTTGTAAATAACGAAATAATATTCGTGATGTAAAAACAATCAAAACAAGGAAACAACGTCATCAGTATAACATGAGGAAAGGAAAATGGAATCTTTAAATGTCATTTTTACTTTAACGTCTTTGTAACCGTCATGAGAATTGTAGTTAATGTGGATTTGACCTACAATTATGTTCATAGTTATTATATGTGCAAATAAATGTTTGGTAACCGATTATGAAGCTTTTGTATCCGATTATAAAGCTTCTTTTTATACATCATTAATGACCAATTATATAAAGCTAAAGTACTAATAAAAAGCGTTTATGATATAATTTCTTATTAAAGGTTTTTTAGATCTAAAGAATGGTTTAGCTAGAGAGCGCTTCATACCTACTTTAGAAATTTTTTATGAATAAGGCCATTAATATATGTTTTTAAAGTACATAATTTTTATAAATTTTGAAATGCATTTTACAAATTATTGCGGTTTTTTTCGTGGATTTGTCTTAAAATGATATGCATGATAACCAGGGACAACACAAATATGCCCGGACAAAAAAATAAAAATAGGCGCATTAGATAAACACGAAAAACACTAAAGAATGCCTTTAAAACTTATAAAAATTGCACAATAGATTTTGACTCGTAGTTAATTTTATTCACTGAAAACATTTAATTTTTGATAAAAATTGATCACAAAATACAATTTTTTAATAAAAGTTTTACTTTAACGTCTTTCTTATCGTCATGAGAATCGTAGTCAATGAAAAATAGAGCTAAAATAATGTTCATAGTTATTATAAGTGCAAATACATGTTTGGTACCCGATTAAAAAGCTTTTGTTTATACATAAGTAAAGTTTGTCCTGTTATAACTTAACAAAATACATTATTTGGGCACGATCGTGTCGAGTGTATTGATATCATAACTCCATCTCTAAAGTGGGCGGAATTGTACGTTTGTATGGAAGGTACCAGAAGGGGCGTGGTCATGTAGCTCATTTTCAATACCGTAAGTAGTTTTGGGGAAATATTAACTCGTGCAAATTATTTGGTTGCGTATTTCGAAAGTTATCGTGCGAACCAGCCGGACAGCCAGACAGACGGACATGGCTCAAACGACTTAAAAAGTCATGAATCAAATATGGTTCAAAGACACCTAGGGTCTAAAGTCACTCCTTCTATGTGTTACACTTTTAGGTCGTATCAAATGATATTTACCCTCATCCCTAAGGGTGATGGTATAATTACATGAGTGAATTCAATGGAGTACTTAATCTTTTAAGGTATAATAAATATTATGTATACGCCTTCAACATAATTTTTCTCACATATTCTTGATTTTCGCTATTGAAATCTTAATCAATATATATGATTTTAAGAAGTTGTTTTGTAAAAGAAAGAAAGAAATTTGCAGTGTTTTATATGTGAAAAACAGGAATTTTTCAAATTTATATGGCTTCTGAGGGAGTTAGAAAGTCCAAGTAGTATAATGTGTGTTGACTTTAAAAGTCTCACCGCCGCGTAAAAAGTTGACTATTTCTCTTTGGAAGTACGCATTGCTTCAGCCTCCTCACTGTTACACTAATTCACAACTTTCCTTACGTACTTTGATAGTTCTGCAAACAATACCAACGAGTAATGGATGGAACAGAATTGAACATTAAAATTCTTGACGACGGAATCCTTAATATAAACACAAAAATAATATTACATTTAGTGTGCACGGGAAACACATACTTTTAAAAATACAGCCTTTGTAGAAGATATTAATGTTTATTATTAAATATTTAACAAAAGATAGGCGTCGCCAGTTGCGAAATATTATGGAGATTATCTTCACATCTTAAAGAAATAAACAGATGTTGTAAATACTACGAAAAATATATACGAAACGTAAAAAAAAATACTAAAATACCCCCAAAATATGCTTTTATATGCATAAACCCCCAAAACATGCCGGTAAGACTGTAATATGCATTTGCATATCCAAGTATGCATTTCATACTTTTGTTGGCCCTGATGCTAACTAACTGATTGCAGTAATTTCACCCAGATTTCATTTATGGAATTCAATGGGAATGTGTTTGTGCTACATCTTGTTAAGTTGCAATTCATTGATGCAGTATGCCAATGATCAAATTTAAGCATCAAACTACATCTATTGAAGCCACCAAGAAAATTCCGTTTTTATTTTAGTTGCCAACCATAACCTGACGTGTTTTTTTAAAAGGAGTAAGTTTTATATCAGGTCAAAGTAATCTCTCATCCATTTAAAGAGTTAAATAAAAGGATGACTTAAACTCTGAGATCGTTCAATAGTTGCACAAGATAACCTTTACAATTGTTACTTTTATGTCATGTTGTAGCCAAAGTTATTTTGGAATATGAAACATGCAGCGACATCAGGTGTCTTGCAATAGGAAGTTGATTTCTTTTATGTTTTAAAAAATATTTCGTTTTTGTAGAATTTATTCAGATACATAATTTTTGATATATCAAACATATGTTTCGATAACTAAACTTTCGTCTTCGTCTTATTAGTTATTAGCTTTCCCGGCTCGCGTTGCTACGCCGCTAATTACACGTGGATGTCTATTGCTTTAAAATACATTATAATTAGTAGTTCAGAAGATAACCCCTACATACAAACAAACAAACGTCTTCTCTTTATAATATTAGTATATGACGTATAGATTTACATTTTAATAACATATCAAAACTTTGTAGAAAATTTACAATATGTTATATTAGGTGTCACAAAAATTTTGTATTGAACTGTGTTAACATGTTTTTATGATAGCAAAAGTTTGTACTTAAATGTACAAGAAATGAAGGCTGTTACAAATAAAAATATATCTGTGGGTGTTAAAACATTGAAAAGACAATGTTTCGGATAGAGCCTTCACATAGATGGCGTGTAGGCCCTCCAAATGCGGAAAGCTCTTCCATCCCTCAATTACAGCATGTATTCTTTGCCAAACAACGATTTCGAAATATTTATACTGTTTTTGTTAACAAATAGATTAATTTTTTACAGCTATAAGTATGAACATTAGGGCGAGTCAGTTTGTTCGGGTCTATGAATTCTAAGAAAATTTCAACAATAAACTATGTGTCTAAAATCAATTCCTAGCTTCCGCTGAGAAGCTTGAAGATGTCAGGCCGAGGTATATTTTTAGTTTATAAACGAACAAAAATCGAAAACTTGAGATATAATATTTTTGAAACATTCTGGTTTAGGTTTCAAAAAAAATTATTAATTATAAATTGCCGAACTTCGTTATAGAGAAAAACTCAACATAACGACGTTTTTCATACATAAATGCACTATAGCTATAACGAAAAAATTCTGAGCTATGAAACCTCTATATAGCAAAGTATTCATTTAAAAGACTCTACATAAAGAAATAAGAATAAAGCAAAAAAGCCGCTAAGCTCCCGTTATCAAAATTCTCTATATAACAAAGTGTTCATTCAAAAGCCTTTTTACAACGAAGTCATAATAAAGCCAAACAACGGAGTTAATCATTTCTGTTTTAATTCATTTTGTATTTTCCTTAAAAATTTAATTTGATTAAAAAACAATAGTTATAACGATTTTTTTTTATTTCTTGATATTTCGCTAACCAAGGTTTCACTGATATGAATCAATGGCTATTACGAAGAAGTATTCGATCCCCTTCCGATTCGTTATATCGAAGTTTCACTGTATCTCAAGTTTCGATATTTGCTCATTAAAAAACTAAAACAATACCTAAAATCTGCCTAAAATCTTAATGCTTCTCAGCGGGAGCTAGAAATTAATTTTAGACCCATAGTTGGTTAGTGAAATTTTTTTTGAATTCATCGTAGATTCCGATTCTGTTATACGATTTCTGCGGAAAAAAATGACCCGCACTAATGGACATAAACTTTCGATAAACCTCTTTCGACCTTGGCAGCTATATTTAAACATGCTATTATCATGCGGATGATCTGGGTTCGAATCCTATAAAAAATACATCTATAGTTTTGACAGCAACTTCTGAGTAATCAAGTTATTCGACATTTGTCTATTAAAACCTTTTTTAAAAGCTGTTGGTCCCGTTATGTGAGTCTAATAATAAAATCCATATCCATTTCGGGCAAAGAGAGCATCACATACATACATTCATATGAACGACAGTTGGTTCGTAGTAAATGGTAGGCTGCCACGCCGGATGCACACTCACAGCACTGTTACTTTTGCAGTAGATGTGTCTGCCGCATGGCACATACACAGGAGGATGGAAATATGTACATACATACCCGAGCAATTTGATGAAGTGTATCCCAGTTTAAGCACAAGGCAGTGGCAGGAACATTTGCGTTAATGGCAATGTTGTATACGGTATATCCTCTGTTGATAGGGCTGCGGATGTGTTTAGACGCTGAATTATGGGCGTGGCGCTCCTGTCTTTTCGTTCACACTTTTTTTTATTGTTGCACTCTTGATTGTAATTAACCGACAACGTCCATTACTGATGTATTCGGCATTAACACTTTGTTTAGGTTGACTATATCAACAAACAGCAACAACACCAACAACACTTTCGCGAACTATTTTAATAAAAAGGATACTTGAGTATTGACCATTGAACTTATGTAGCACAAATACACCCTCTCGTATGTGTGACAAGCAACTAGTTGGCATTGAAACAATTCAGAGACACAAAAGCAACCATGATAAGCTATTCCTCGCCCTAATCCCCTTAAACTAAACAGTTTATTAAGAATCTCAAGGAAGGTTGATTTAATTTGGCAGCGATGTACACGTGTGTGCGTACATGCGTTGCACTGAATGTGGGGACAGCTCCGCATTCTTGTCATGCAAATATCTCAGTATACAAATCGATTGCAATGAATTTGGTATCTAGTGGCGTTACATTCCAACTCCAGCAGAGCTCACTCATTGAAAATATTCAGTATTATATACAATATAAATTGTTTGTTAAATATTTATGTATATCCATGTGTTAATTTTATGTATTCCCGATCTTTTGCTTACTCACATACGCGCACACAATATTACACACGTAGTACACGACAAACTCCCACACTGTTTCCAGTGATACCCAGCGGCAACTGAGTCAATTCGAAGACCACCGTCATCACTGGTGTTGAACGAATTGTATTGTTCGGGCAGGGCAGTGTCAAGTAAAGGGTTGAGAGAGCGAGAGAAAACGAGCATATTATACATGTGTGCCCCCTTTTTCAGTCTCTTTCTCTTATTGCCTTTACTTCGGCACTGGCACTCTCTGTGGCATCAGTGTTGCCAATTGATATTGGAAACCATAATATAAAATTAAGATAAAATTATCTTCGCATCAGCACATGCCAAATTCCAAAAAGCCAATTATTTAATATTTTCACAACAAATACTCCAGACACTTAAGATCATGAATAATAAAATTCTCCTTATATTATTGTTTTATGAATTTTTAACCCACAAAACGATTTAGTTTGTAGGTATATACCTAAGTAGTTATTGTCCGATCTTGCTCATCATATAATTTCATACCAAATTTTAGCTCGATAGCTTTTAAAACTACTCCTGTTGTCGCAGGGACAGATGGACATCTATAAATTGGCTGAGAACTTGACGCTGGTCATTTATATACATATAAATATCCATTATATTACACATATTTATTATATCGTCGGTTTAATATGCAAACCGGCTAACTCCATTTCAGGAGAGACGAAACACTTTTTATATTTCATATTTTCAGCTTGAAAGAAAACCAAAAACGAAACTTACTGGATTTAGCAGAACTTTTTATCAAACCTTTTTACACACTTTAAGGTTTACATTGAAGAAAATGTGCGTTCGTTGTACACATACACTTGAATCAATTAATTGTAATACATTTTTTAGTAGATACCACCTATGTATTTAGAAAGTTGTTCTATTTATCATGGGCAAAGGCACCCATTCCATTAAATTTTGTTGTGTTTAGCATAGCATTTAATACTACAAGTATTTTGCAGGCTTTGGCAACACTGACATTGATGCTGTTTTTGTCGCTACACGCTTAAGAACGTGCTAAGAATGTTGAGGTCTGGGGCCGAAGCCGTCGTAATCGCTTCCATTGCTTTGCTCAAAGCTTTAATGTGTGCGAGAATTGTACGTACTCGAAAGTTACATGTGTTTGAATGTTTGCGCGCTTGTGTGTATCTGCATCTGCAAGTGTTTCTGTCGGCTGTGTGATTTCCGAGTGTGGTATTCTTCTTTATTGCTGTCGTTTAGTCTGTTTTTGTTTCTCTCCACAAAACCGACTTCAACTCAATAAATAGCAAAAACAAAAGTTCATACTCGCGAGCTCTTTAGCAATTTGTTTACATTTGTTGTGTATTGGTTGCCATAACAAAGACGACGACAACGACGAGGTCTGCAATAGCAGCAACGACATGAACTAACGTAAAAAAATAGCCATTGTAAGCGTTTACAACAAATGGTTCTGAGGAAGATAATTAGGTCGGCTAAGCAATAGATTGCTAACGATTACTGACTGTTTCGTCTTGGCCTAATTGAATGGTACAAACGTTCGCACTTCTATTGTGTGTAGGCATATAGTATGTATGTATGTATGTCGATGAACATTTGTTTTTATGCATCCATGCAAATGTTTGATGTTGGCGTAACTGGAGAATGGCGACAAATGTAGGTATGTACATATGTATGTATAGGTATTTATTGCTCGCACAGTCCTGCTCTGTCGTTGTCTATTTGTGGTAGGTAAGGACAACTTTAGATGCAAACACCGCGGTCATGGACACGTCTAAAATAGTAACCACTAGGTCACAAAATAGGTGAGCAGGTGACGTGATTGTCCATACGTACCTATTGGTTTGACATTAAATGAAAACTCAGAGTGCTCCAGTGCAAGCATGGTCACCTATGTAAAAGCAATGCTGAAAAATACCCACGTTTTAGGATCGGATTTTTCTTCATCTTACAAATACTTATCAGGTGTATTCTAGACAATTATTGCAAACAACGAACTACAGTAGGAATAAACTCAATAGTCCGGATCCCGCTAATCCGGACTACGTTTCCCTACACATTGCGTATTCTATAATCCGGATTGATTGCAGCACAATAATTTAGGTCGAATGTAAACAGTACTTATCATTTTTTCAAATCATATGAATTGTAAGATCTTGCATCGCAAAAAGCTTATATTATTTGCGACAAACACTCGTATTGTTAATTACGTATTACATACTTTCTTCCTGTAAAGTTAGCCATACTTTAATGTTAGCGGATCAGAGAGTTAAATTGTTTGAGTAGTCCGGGCTAGCAATGTTAATAGATACGGTTAAAGATGGAGAGCGTTAAGTATCTGCTAACTGGTTTTGTCAAATACTAATTTTAAATGTCTTCATATGTTTGGTCTAATAGCACATTCCTTCATACATACATATGTTCCACATACGACATAAATAAATTCTAATAACATTTAACCACGAATTAGTTATTTTCGACAGTTGTGTTGTTTGTACCGAAACTGTTGCCGAAAACAATGATGGAATAATGAGGTATTTTCCAAACCGAATGATTTGCATTCTGTCCGTTGCGCCACCGACGGCCGCACCTTCTATATACACGGAAGTACATACATACATACATATGTATGTAAATAGTTTATAAAATGTGTCAATATCTTTTCGCCACAAATCTTTCTACTGTTGAGTACAAAAAGAACCCACCTCAAGGAGGAAAAACCGAGTATATTTACATGTATCGATGCATCACTACGCGCACACAGATACAGACACGCGTGGTCGCTAGTAGAAGTGCAAGCTGGCGGCACAAATCTATTCGGTCGCCAAATGTTCTGCTAAAAAATTTCTGTTGGAAGGGTGGAGCTTTATTGTTGTTGCTGTCATTGCAGCCATTACGCCTTTGTTAGTAAATATACATGTAAATAACACACGTAACAAAATTCGATTAGAACTACCAACCGGTTGGTCAACGACTTGCATCCAGCCACATACTGTAATCCTAGGCAAGAGGGGGGAATTTGCAGAAATGTGCACAGCTTATCCGCAAATGCATTTGTAGGTACTCCTTGACTATTGTTTTGTGTGGTCTAACTCTTTGCAGATTAACGCTTTCTGGCCATCTGCAAAGTAAATTGCAGCCTTGTACAAACGCGAGCGCGCCCTCACATACACTGCGTAGCCGCCGACCGAGTGCTAAACAAACGTTTCCTCGCACGCACACATACAGTGTATTTATGTATGTAGTGAAAATGCACTCACTCACTTACTCGCTTTTCGTTTACACCTTTATTCGAAATATACTCGGATGTGATGGAATAGAATGAAATAACAAAAAGTACGCAACGAAACCGAAATCACGTTCAATGGTAAACAATAATAAATAGTCGCTCGTTTATATTCACTTTGTTGTTTTGACATATGTACACATGTTTGTATATATATGTGTGTGTGTGAAATGTGTTTTGTAGAATTTAGCTATTCAACAACGCACCCGACGACTTGCGCTACACGTCAATTCCGTTAAACATTCGCCTATTGACTGAGGCAACGAAGAGAACTGTTAGCACGACAGAGCTTTTTGTTGTGTCTCTTCACTGTTTAAGATGAATAAGTGGCCGTTATTGTATTTTATTAAGCTTTCAACGGTTATATGGTACACAATGCAGCTGTAAGTGATGGCAACTCTAAAGAAACAAAAAGCGTGTCACGACCAACCGTTATATTGAAAACTTCGTTATGTCACACAACGATTTTGTACTACATTTATTAATCTTGTTTGAAGGAGACTGCTATCAGAAAAACAAAAAGATGACTGTTAAGGGCCTGCCTTTAACTTAATTGAAACACCTTTATTGTTTTTGTATTTTTAATTTTAGGTTTTATTTACGAATGTTTTTTAGTTTAGTATTTAATTTTTCGTTAACAATTTTTAAGTTTATTACTTATGCATTATTTTTGTTTAGTCAATTTCTATTTAACGACTGATCTTCGTTGGAATACTGCGTTTGTCGCAATTGTTAGACAAACATTTTGTCTGGATGTCAATACGTAAATATCTATGTATGCTGCAGTGAATTTATCAAGCTATGTACAGACGGTTGCCAGTTCTTACAATGTTGCCAATTATCTGTCAATGTACTGACAAAGAAAAATTGTTTGCAAAATGTAATTTGTCAGTTCAGACGATTGTAAAATAACCTTACAACTTCATTGCCTTGATACTGTCAGACAACAAATGTATCTGTTAACAAAAATTGTCAGTTCTTCCGGTTGTCAGACGGTTGTATGGCCAGATACGTTGCTTTTGCCAGATCTTTTGTTTATTTTCATATATTTAAGGACACCTTCAGATGCATAAACTTGTTTCCCTTTTTTCTATCAACAATTCAAATTTTGTACGGATTTAGTAAAAGTGTTGAATAAATTTAATATGTATGTATATTTAAAAGGGATCAATATAACCACAATTGAAAAACTTTCACATTAAATATTATGTTAAGGAAAACATCCTTGGTCACGGGCACATTACAGTGTCGTGACAAGCCCATTCATTCAATTTTACATAACATCATGTAAAAGGTTTATTTAATTGTATGTGTGCTGCCTTCCAGATCAAAATATGACTTGCTGACGTCGTGTGAGACTTCATCGGGCATTTTTTACAACTTCTCTTGCTATCTGAAGCCTTCAGTGAAAACGTTAGCGATTGTTCAAACTTTATTTATTTTAAATTGTTCAATTTTAAGAGTAAAAAGAAACAACATTGGTCATACACCGATACTAAAGGTACGGTCAGATTTGGCAAATATTTGACGAATACCGTCACATATTTCTTTGCCGCAGTCTGACCACAAAACATTTTTGTGTGGCAAACAACAAAACAGCTGATTTAGGTCAAACAAAATTATTTGCCTTCAAATAAAAATATGCTCAATGTGACCAAAGTGTGACCACCAAAGAGCAAATATTTTCCTCTTTTTTGGATAAATAACAGCTGTTATCAGCGGTGTTGTCAGCTAACCGACAGAAATTAACAAAATGAAGAAAAATATCGCCAATTTAAATAATAATAAAAAAAATAAAGGAAGAAATGGTGAATATAAATATATTTTGGTAATATTGTGGAACTGTTATAAAATTTTATGCACAATTAAAAGGGAAAAATTCTAGCTTTGTTAATTATCTCAAATCGACTGTAAACCGGTTAAGCTGCGACTAATTATGGTATAATAAAGATAAATTGGCCATAGTTTAACCGGTTACAAGCAAATCCAACAAATATCGGTTGTCAGACACTCGAAAGGCCGTGATAAAGGTGATAATTGTAGAATATGGGAGTCAAAAAATCACAACCCCCAGCTCCGGGGCTCATGTGTGCCAAAAGGGAGTTCTATGAAGATCCTCTATGTGGGTGTATTCAAATGAAACAAATTTTTGAGACTAATTCAGCAGTAATTCAAGAACGTACAGGTCCCAATCAGGGAACGGTTTGAGTTCCTTATTTTATGCTTTGAGTGCACTCACAAAAAATATGCCTATTGTTGTCAATCCACATAATTTCAGTAAAACATGTCATAGATATTGTGAGTTTGACGAAAACTATGCATTGCAATTAGAGTGTTCAAATACCTTCTTTTTTTAGAAACCCGGTTTCCGAGTTATTCGAAAAATTGATTTTTTAGAAAAATCGGATTTCGAATACAGCATTTTAAAGAAAACCGGTTTAACCGGTTTTTTCCTTAAAAGTTAAAAATACTTATAAAAAAAATAATTTGGTTTAAAGAAATGCATTTATTTAGTATGTTATATCAATACACCCACTCCGATCGTTCCCAAATCCTACATTTAGTAAAACTGTAGCAGGACAAAGTTTAAGAGAAAAAACTGGAAGTCTAGCTACGCCCCATGTGGTACCTCCCATACCCATCAGGTACCACCCACTTTAGAAATCGATTAATATTATTAATAGATCCAACGCGATCGTGACCAAATTCTGTTTTTAGTATTGCTCAAACAGAATAAAAATTTAGAGAACCAATTTGGAAGCCTAGCCACGTACCTGCTTGAACCTCCCATACAAATGCACCATTGCGCCCACTTCAGAGATGGAGTAGCAATATCAATACACCCAACGTGATCGTGTCCAAATTCTGTATTTAGTAAAGCTAAACCAGGGTAAAGTTTTTAAGTCTAGCCACGCCCCATCTGAGACCTCCCATACAAATGTACTATTCCGCCCGCTCTAGAGATGGAGTAGTAATATCAATACACCCAACGTAATCGGGCCCAAATTCTGTATTTATTAAAGCTAAATCAGGATAAAGTTTTGAAGAAAAAAACTTTAAGACTATCCACGCCCTTTCTGGTACCTCCCATACAAATGTACCACTTCGCCCACTTTAGAAATCGAGTAATGATATCAATATACTAGAAAATTATATATTTTACTGAGGGTAAGGGTATATGTTAGTCGACTTACCCGACTGAAACTTTCTTACTGGTTAAAATAGTATTTAAGAAATAATATGAAATTTAAGTGTTCAATTTTGAGTCAATTCTTCTGTTTCGTTTTTAAAAAGCTTGATACAGAAAACATGCGCTCACTTATTGTGGAAGTAGGATTTATTGGCAAAAGAGCGTTTAGAAGGATGTTGAGCTTTTCTGACCTTATATTAAATCTATCGAAATAGTTGAAATCATCATATAGGCGTGTGTCATTGCAATTTTTTTTCACTGGTGGATTTTGGATGTTATTTATTCTCATGTTTTAATCGTTGCAAAGACTACCATTAGGAGATTCCCCCTTCTCACAGTCTGAACTGTTAATAGCCTCTGCCGTTGTTGGGGAAATTGCAGGATAAAGTCTTTTAAAAAGCTCGTTAGCAAATTCCATCGTTCCCGCTTTTTTAGACTACTTTACACAGGATTAGCTTGTTGGTTATTTTCCGGTCCTAATACATATAATTAGGATATTCAATGTTTGTACACGAGAATGTTTTTAGAAGCTTTTTAAAGTTTTAAATTCAGTTTGAAATTAACTTAGAAAAAACTTTTTACATTTTATAAACAAGAATGTTTTTAGAAGCTTAGTAAAATTTTAAAATTCAATTTCAAATTAATTTAGAAGAAACTTTTAACGTTTTATAAACGAGAATGTTTTTAGAAGCTTTGGAAAATTTTAAAATAAAATTTCAAATTAATTTATAAAAATGTTTTTACATTTTATAAACAAGAATGCTTTTAGGAGCTTTGTAAAATTTTTAAATTCAATTTCAAACTAATTAAAAAAAAAACCGAGTACCCGAAGGAAAAAACTCGGTTAAACCGGTTATTCGAAAATGGCATTTTTGCAAAAACCGGTATACGGTTTTAAACAAAAAAACCGGTTTACGGTTTCGGTTTTGAACACCCTAATTGCAATACATACTTATTTTTTTTTGTTAATTTTACCTTAAATAGTATGAATGTTCTTAATGCTGTTTGAACAAAAAGTAAAAAATATCGGTGAAACACATTAATATTTTTGGTGTTTTTTTTTTATTTACTTGAACTTTGAGAAGATTATAAAATATACTTTCATATTTAATTATATAAAGTCTGCCTGTTCAAGGGTAAATAACAGCTACAATAAATTTCTATAGGAAATGTAAAAGGCAACAAATACTGAATAAAAGGTGTGATTGGTGTTATTGTTCTAATGGGTCATCTTTTCATTCCATTGCTTGACATTATTATAAAAAAAAACTTGACCGCAGGATTTTTTTTTTTTTGGCCGAAGCTTAATTTGAAAAACTTTTACAAATTATACAATACATTATATTTAAAAAAAAACTTATTATTTATTTCTAAAATAAATGAGATAAAGCAAAACGAAACAAAAAAATTATTCAGTTAAAAAAAAGCCTTCAACACGGATAAATTGTGGCAGAATAAAATTGTTTCAGTATTTATTCCATGTAAACTAGCCCTTCTTTCTAAATAGAGCCGACCAGCGGCACTAAACTGCAACACTACTAGTTGGAGCACTTAAAAACTTGACAGATGCATATAAATAGCAACGGCATTAGTTACTGTTGTTGAATGCATGAATGTATGGCAAAAGCAATAAAATTATGAATACCCAATAAAAACAAATGCATTCATTCTGTTCTCTGGTCCCAATGACCCTATTACACCTAAATAATATAAAAAACGTTGTTCGAAGCTCTAAGTGCCACAGGCAAAAAAATCGCCGCTATTATTTCTCAATAAAATTGGTTATTAATTAATTAACATTTAAATTAAAATCCAATAGTTCGAAATTCGAAACATCTGTATTAATTTTTTTTCTCAAATAATGTGTTTTACCCTACCGAAACAGTCGTTGGAACCTAAACTAGATTCGGCCAAAAAATTCTAAACCTATATTTTGAATATGTAAATTTTGAAACAGGAAAAAAACCGGTTTCATAGATTGATAGAGTTTTAAAATTTTCAATGTAATTTCCACTAGAAACTACATAATAAGTAAAATAATATGTCGTCTAAAAAAAGGTTGTGTTGACCACACTTATAGCAAGAACATCTGTTCGAACGACAAAACAAAGAATAAATACATTGAAATCACAAACAAACCGTCGCCAATTATGTTGAACTTGAAGAAAATATGAGGATATAAGAAAATACGCATCACAATTAACCAAAATATTTGCATTTTGTTTCAAATTGTTAAAAAAAATTTAAGAAAAAAAATTGTTTTCTGTTGGCTTGCTGAAGGTTTCTGAGAAAACAAATTTATTTGCCGGCAAACAAAAATTTGTTGCAAATAGTCGTTCAAGTGTGACCGCAGGGCAAATATGTTTTCCCTAATGTTCATCTGACACAGTTTGACACGTGTTTGATCAAACAAAAGGAGGCATACAAATGCGCCTAGTGTGGACACAAAATCAACTTTGTATTGCTTTGACATTATTTTGGGCAAATAGGGGAAAACATGTATTGGTCAAATATTTGACTAGTCTGACCGTACCTTAATTCTGGTATTTTCATTCTTTGGAAATGCCGAATTTTTAAAGTTTATTATTTTTATATTAAAGGGATCTTCAATATATTTAAAAACACAAAATAGAATAGTGTCGGCTCGTTTTCAGTCATATTGTTCGTGGAGTGGATAAGTTGGGGGTAACGTCTGGAAATTAACACCAGTTCCAGAGGCAGCCGTCTTCCTTAACGCAGCCAAACTGACCGGAGAAGTAGCTACAATATAGGTCCAAGTCTATAAAGTTGCACTCGCCAGGGGGGCACATGTACTGGTAACAATAGAAGGAACAATTCTCTGGATGGTTGGAGGCACAACCGGAGCAGTCCGGCAACGCGCTGTCTGTAACAAAAGCACTGACAGATGAAATGATTTTTGTACAAGACAATTGTCTTACCGTTCTTCAGACAGTTGCCATCGTTGCAGTTTTGGACCGGGGGACCAGGGGGCATAATGAGTAACGATGAAGTGTATTTCACTTCAGGAGCCCTGAGGTATATAATCGAAGCTGTGCAAACTCTTGGATCGCAGCGCCTTTGACTGCGATTAAAACAAATCCATTTCCGGTCGTAGCGTTTGCAAATACGCGGAGTTCGGATTGTACAGCAGCCAGTATCAACTTTAGTTGTATTGCCACTTTGATTGCCTCCAGGCGATTTTGTGGTTGTCGGTGGTGATTCGGTAGTGGTCATGCTAGGAGCCGATGTTAAATTGGGGACCACAAAATTATTGTTTGTGATCTTTTCGTAATACATAGGTTTTTCCTGAACTTCGTTGATGAGGGTATTCTCGATTTGGAGAATTGTTGTTAAATATCCGGGCTCTTGACATCTCTTGCCGCGCCACACCAAACCGGGTGGACAGGCAGCCTGTAAGCATATACCATTGTACAATTCTCCAAGGGAGCACATGACTTTGCGACACTCCTCAGCCGCGAATACCATTCCAGGAGGACAACGCAACTGCTGTTGCGACTGGCATGATCCATCCTCGTATACAACATATCCCACTGGGCACTAACGGCGAAAAACAACACAACCACATAAAAATTATCAACGACACACTAACTTAAAAAACACCCGTACCTGACTCTGAGTTTGCGTCAGCTTCAGATGGCCCGCAAGAATTACAACTAATGATAGAGCAAAGGCGGGATGCCTTTGCTGAAGACGCCCTGTTTTCGTTGCGATCATTTCACAGTCTATGCGTATCTTAACGCTTCTGAAAGCGGACTAACACGAGTGTGTTTTCAACATATTCTGCGCTGATCTGATTGAACGTTGATCTCAGCCAGTGTGTAAATGATAAGAGCCAGAGAATGTTGAATTATGTTGATATGTGGTATGATTTCCTAAGATTTTCGGAAACGAATTGACTCAATGTCAAGGCAATAATTGTATTAAATTTAGTTAAGCTGTAGCTATCGAGTGTTCTGTGGTTTATTAACGGTCCGGAATCCTAACATGAAAGTGTCTACGTTGTCAATAGTTGCTGAAATCGCAGTGATTCTCTGCGGCATTTCATTTGTTTCAACGGTAAGTAGTACTCGTAGCCATGTTGCACATTACCCCGCGCAGTCAATCACATTTCCTTTTCTTCAAGGATGAATTGTGTGGCGACGGCGCTTTCCTGTTCCACAACGAGTGTTACTTATGGCAAAGGGGGAACTGTCCCCTTGTTAGCGTCCATATTCGAGACAAATGCTGCAACGAAAACTGTGTTCGCAGTTGCACGGCTCTAAATTGTTGGCACTGTTGTGAAAATATTATTCCGTCAGTAACGAGCCCTCCGCCCAATTCAAATTCGAACCAAGTGTCAGCTTCCAATTCAGTGTCGAACTGCAATGGGGCATCCTGCACATCCTGCAATCAAAACCAAGGTCAGCCTTCGAATTGTAGCAATTGCGGCTCTGAGACTCAATGCAATCAAGGCGGATGTCAACAAACGAATTGTTGTACTGGTAGCTCTGCGACTCCATGCAATCAAAGTGGATGTCAGCAAACTAATTGTTGTAATGGTGGTTCCGGAACTCCATGCAATCAATGTCAGCAAACGACTAGATGCAATAGCGGCTCTGGAAATCAATGCAATCAATGTGGATGCCAGCAAACTAGTTGTAATAATGGCAGCTCTGGGACACCATGCAATCAAGGTGGATGTCATCAAACTAATTGTAACAATGGCAGCTCTGGAACTCCATGCAATCAAGGTGGATGTCAGCAAACTAATTGTAACAATGGCAGCTGTGGGACACCTTGCAATCAAGGTGGAGGTCAGCAAACTAATTGTAACAATGGCAGCTCTGGGACACCATGCAATCAAGGTGGATGTCAGCAAACTAATTGCAATAATGGCAGCTCCGGGACTCCATGCAATCAAGGTGGAGGTCAGCAATCGAATTGTAACAATATTGGCACTGGGACTCAACCCAATTGGCCATTTTCGCCCGTAATACCGACAACAAGTACGACAACGACTACGACAACAACTACGACAACCCCTGTTCCATATACACCGCCGCCCGCATCCATACAATGTCCCCCAGGAACTGTTCCTATTGGTCGGACTTGTCGCACATTATACTGTCCAAAGGGAACAATAATGAAAAATAACGAATGCATTATCATAACCTGTCCAGAGGGTACGGTTTGGAATGGGTATAAATGTGTCATTTCTGAGCCCATCTCACAGAATATTACATTCTACAACACAATTATAACGCAATCCAATGCTACTAAACCAGATATTAACCTGAGCAGCAATAACAACTTTACAATTACTCTGCCACTTAATGTGGAGCTGTCCAGCACTTACAATGGCAATGGCGCTAACTGCATAAATTCGATTGAAACCGGAACAGACGAAGCTACAGGCTGCGGTGGAGAGGCGACTGAACCACTTCCACCAGCTGCCACCAAATGTTGCACAGTTATGACTCCGAGAACTTGTGAGCTTCGAAACAATCAGTGGTACTGTTACAGTCGTCGCTACCAAAGATGTGGTGATTTCTGCACGACACCAGTTGTCTACCTTAAACCACCGCGAATATACTCAAAATCGCAGTATGTTGTCATGCCTCCCCTACAAATGGACGGCGCATCGGGTGCACATTCAACTGGTAATATAGGTATTTACCCGCATTAGTAAAAATGCATAAATTTGTGTCTTTGTTTCAGGAGTATTTGACTGTTCTGGCTGTGCACGAGGCGACATGCAAATGTGTTCCAATTACTGCTACCGCTACTCGTGCCCATCGCAAAGTTGCGGCTTTTACGATCAGCAGAAGTACTGTGCCAATTATCCCGGCTCCTTTGGGTGCATGGAAGATGATGGTTGTTTCGATAATCAGTGGTGTTCCTAAATGGTCAAGTCCGCTTAAATCAACACTTATCAGTTTGGAACTGTTATTTTATTCTCCATCTTGAACAGAAATTTATTTGCATTTAGATAACACGCTTTCCAAGAATGTCTGTAATAATGTGCGAAACGATATCTTTTTATAATTAAAAATTTACTAAATCTGCACCGCTTGTTTTAATAAGATCTCAGATGTAAGAACTTTTCTTGTTGACTTTGACAACTTTGTTTCAACAATTTCCTTACTTACCTTACTTTTAAAACTGATGCCGTCGATTTTTTGGATCAAAAAAATCTTGCACACACCAACTTTTCCGTCATATCAAGAGATTGGAATACATATAACATATAAGGATGGTGTATCAATAGTTATTAAATTTGTTGTAAAAACATCAAGACAATTTATTTTAAATCTGTAGCAGTTGCTTTTATGCGTTGATATTATATCCATAAGCTCTATCTTAAGTTATGTACAGACGGTTGTTAGATCTTATAATGTTCTCAGATTTGCCAGTGTATTATTATGGTGAAACTGCTATTGGTAAGTTACGTATGGGTTACACGATATCAACCCGTATCCACCCATATCCTGCGAGATAACCCTATTAGAAAACATTTAGAAGTAAACAAAATTATTGCAAAATGAATATTCAAGCTAGGGATGCCAAACGGGAAATCCCGAAACCCGAAATACCGGGATTTTTTGGGATTAATGAATCCCGAATCCGGGGGTTTTGATAAATAAATCTCGGGATTTTTCGGCGAAGCTGCTTATAACTATCTAGATACAATATTAGCCACAAGTGTGGATTGTGAAAGATGCTTTTCGGCGGCTACTTATGTTGGGAATAAAATTCGTTCAAGATTATCGGATGAAACATTACACAGTACAACATTTTTCAGCTCATTTATTTTGGGACTCATTTCTGGGAACTGCACGTGAAAGTAGGCCCAAAATGAAGAAGTTCTGCATCATTCGTTTTGTCAAGTTACAGCCATATTTATTTAATATCGATTTGAAGTTTGTAGGTATCGTATAGGGGAATTTGTCACGTGTTAGGCTCTTTTGTTTGACATAACTCGATAACCACTAGTCCGATTTAGCTGAAACAAATTAAAAAAAAAATACGAATTACAATTCCTTTTATCTGTTCATAGAACGTTTCACTTTTCCATTCATCAAATAATTTTGAACTGGGTTTATTTTGTAGTAGTTACAATGAAACTGTTGTACTCCGTGGCGTATGATTTATGTGGAATATTATTTACGATAATCATACGCCACTATATACTTACTTAGCTGGTACTTCTATGCAATCCCAGTGGATTATGTACCGCACGTAGAAAAATATTAAAAGCGCCTCGATCTTCTGCGCTTCTTCTCCAGTTAGTCACACCGAGTTCTGTAAGGTTCTCAGTAACCTGGTCTTTCCAACGGAGTTTTGGTCGCCCTCTTCTGCACCGTCCATCGAGTTCATTGTCGAAGACTTTTCGAGCTGGAGCATTTTCGTCCATGCGTACAACATGACCTAGCCAACGCAACCGTTGCACCTTAATGCGTTTGACCACGTCAATGTCAGTGTACAGCTCGTACAGCTCATGATTCATACGACGCCGATACTCTCCGTTAACGATGATGGGCCCATATATTTTACGGAGTATTTTTCTCTCGATTATCGCCAGAACCGATTCATCCGCTTGTGTCATAACCCAGGATTCTGAGCCATACATTAATACAGGTAGAACCAGTATCTGGTATAGCTGGAGTTTTGTTCGTCGAGAGAGGGCCCTGTCATTGAATCGCTTGCTTAGTCCGTAGCAGCAAGCAGGATTCTTCTCCGGATTTCTAGGCTGACATTATTTGCTTTGTTGATGGCGGAGCCTAGGTAGATAAAATTATCTACCACCTCGAAATTATAGGTGTCAACGTTCACGCAGTCTCCCAAACGAGTAGATTCTTTGTTCGTTGCAACTAATAACTTTGCCACCATATAACAATATAAAAATATAACAAAAGAGACTAAAACGTGACAAATTACCCTGAATGATACTTACTAACTTCAAATCGATATTAATAATGGCATGTAACTTGACGAAACGAATGATGCAGAATTTCTTCTATTTGGGGCTACTTCCCCGTGCAGTTCTCAGAATTGAACTTGTATGTTGTACTGTGTTAGATGCTTTAATCTTTTTAAGAAACAACTTAAAACAATAAAAAACAATAATAACTTATGTTTTATAAATCTTCTTCTTCTTTACTGGCAGCAACAACAGAAGTTCATCTATCAGTAGCCGCACGCAGAAAAGCATTCCAAGCGCTTCGGTCTTTTGCGCTCCGTAGATAGTTCGTCATACCAAGCTTACTTAACAGTTCCGTCACCTGGCCCATCCATCGGAGTTTTGGTCGCCCCCTACTGTGCCGCCCATCGAGTTTATTGCCGAAGACTTTTCGAGCCGGAGCGTTTTCGTCCATTCGTACAACGTGTCCAAGCCAGCGCATTCGGTCTATTTGAACGCGCTTGACAACGTCGATGTCGTTGTACAGCTCATACAGCTCATGATTCATTTGACGACGGTACTCCCCGTTCACGATGATGGGTCCAAATATTTTGCGGAGTATTTTTCTCTCGAAGACTCCCAGAATAGATTGATCCGCTTGTGTCATTACAAGAATTCTGCGCTGTAGAGCTAGACAGGTAGGATCAGAGTCTGGTAGAGCTGGATCTTTGTTCTTCGAGAGAGTGCTTTGTCGTTAAATCGATTGCTTAGCGCATAGTAGCAGCGGTTTGCGATCAATACTCGTCTTTTGATTTCGAAGCTGACATTATTATTTTTGTTTATAGCGGAGCCAAGGTAGACAAAATCATCTACCACTTCAAAGTTATAGTTGTCAACGTTCACGCAGCGTCCCAGACGAGTGGACTCTTTGTACGTTGAAACAAATAACTTGGTTTTGTCCTCGTTTATCACCAGACCCACTTCAGCCAACTGCTTTTCAATGCTCGAAAAAGCCGCAGTAACATCTCGCAATCCACGTCCAATAATATCTATATCGTCAGCATACGCTAGCAACATGTGGCTTTTGTTAAATATGGTGCCATTCCTGTTTACTGTTGCTTTCCGCATGATCATCTCCATTACGATGTTAAAGAGATCGCAGAACAGACTATTGCCTTGTCTAAAGCCTCGCTTGGTAGAAAATGGCTCTGACAGATTTTTGCCAATTTTCACTGAAGACTTCGTGTCAGTCAGTGTCATCCCGCAGAGTCGAATTAGCTTTGCGGGGATACCAAACTCAGCCATAGCATCCTATAATTTCTGTCGTATCGGACTGTCAAATGCAGCTTTGTAATCGATGAACAGATGGTAGGTATCGATCTGCATTTCCTGGGTCTTCTCCAGGATTTGTTGTAGCGTGAATATCTGGTCGGTGGTGGATTTACCAGGTCTAAAGCCACACTGATAAGGTCCAATCAGGTTCGCCAGATGGGGCTTTAGTCTTTCACATAACACACTAGACAGGACCTTGTATGCGATGGGTAAAAGGCTAATCCCGCGATAGTTGGTACACACACTAGGATCGCCTTTCTTAAGCACGGGACATAGGACACTCAGATTCCAACCATCGGACATGCACTCCCTGAGCCAAATCGTGTTTAAGAACTGGTGCATGCATGTTACCAGGTCATCGCCGCCGGCTTTAAAAAGCTCTGCCGGCAGTCCATCGGCTCCCGCAGCTTTATTATTTTTAAGCCACGCAATTGCCGTGCTGATCTCGTTTTGGCTCGGTGGTGGACAGTCTACTCCATCGTCGATGATTGGTGCGATTTCGTCACTTATGCTGCCTTCGGGAACGAGAAGAGATTGAAAGTGTTCCCTCCATATTTGCAGCACACTCTGAGTGTCCGTGACCAGATTTCCATCTCTGTCCTTACAGGTGGGATCCCTGTTCCAAAACCTTTACTTTTTACCTTTTGGTAGAGTTTTCGATATCCTGGCTCTCTCATTTATTCCACAGACGCTTTTTCCGTCTGAACAGGCGTTTCATCTCCCTCCTTTTCTCTTTATAACGCTCCGTCACCGCACGCGTCGCCATTGGCTGCAGTTTTGCCTTGTATGCAGCATCCATTTCCTCAGACATTTCGCGACATTCATCATCGTACCAGGGCTTGTCTGAGCGTGGTCTTTCATAACCCAGTACGGTTGTTGCGGCAGTGGTCATGGAATTTGCAATATACATATATACATTTAACAACAAAAAAATGTCTACATGTGGAAAACATAAAAATATCAGGCAGATTTTTATTTTTGATCAGAAAATTTAACTAACTTTTATTTAAAAAAGCCTTTAAACTTAATTTTTTATTAAAAGAAATTAAAAAATAGTTTTATTATGAGGGATACAATAAAAATCCCAACAAATTCCAGTATAATAGTTATAATTGTCATTTGAAGCTTAAAGAGAAAATATGTCTGAAACAAAAAGCCCAGATTAAAAAACGCAAAAAATTACATAAAAGTAGTTTTTCGGGCTTTGTATACAAAATAAATTGATTCTGTTGTTTCGTTTGTGAGTAGTTGAAGGAAAATTATGTTCAAATATATACTTAAAACATAATTTCCCTTTACACCTAGGGTTGCCAGGCACCGAATTCGAAAAGTCGGGAAAACCGAGACTACAAAGCGGGATTTGTCGGGACAAATGAAAAGATCATATTATATTGGTTATAAAATTTTTTGTTAAGAAATATTACTTGAAAACTTATTGCAGTATTGATTAAAATGTAACTTTTTGGGTGCAATATATCTTTGGGTGCGTTAGATTCTTTTGATATTCTCATCGAAACTTAGCAAAGAGTATTATGGTTTATTAAATGATCATAATTTTTTAATGAAAGAAATTTATTGCAATGGTTTTGATAAAACAACGTGTATGGGAGAACCAAAGGAGTGTTAATATTTAAATCAGTGGGTCATTACCAGGGCAACCGGAAATATGCCCCAAAAATCGTGTTTTATGCGCATAAAATATGACCTGAAAAATGGCAAAATATGACCTTAAAATCAACAAAATCATGACCTAAAAAATTAATGTCATACACATTTTTCCATATGAATTAGAAATATTTTTATTAAAATAAAAAAAAAACAATATTATATTAAATTCAGACTTTGTTAGTAGTTTTGGTAAATTTACATACACAAATGTTGAGTAAAATAAAATAGAAATAAATATTTTCGAGGAAATATTCTCCGGAAAATTTTAATGTTGGTCTCCGAAGTCATGAACTATCCCAAATCTATTTTTACGCATGATTTTTCATTTTCTTTTATATGACATTTGACCAAAAAAATCTTACTTTAAACCACTGTAAACCAAAATTGTGACTTATTGGAAAAAAATGTAGTGTAGGGTTTTGTTACTGAAATCAAATGCTATTGTTTGATTTTGGTTTGGTTCACTCCCGAAAAAGTGCGTTGCACTGTTTGCCTGAAAATAGACTTTTTAACATTTAATTAACATTTCATTTTGATTTTATTTTGGAACCTTTGACTCATAGAGGTTATTTGTCTTCGGTGACTCCTAGTGAAGTTTTCCAGAGAATATTTCTATAGAATATTCTAATCCTTGACCTCCGTCCAAAGTTGACTTTTAAACAGTTCTTCAAAATTGGGCCAAAAATGTCCTATACGGGTGGGAGCTGGAGGGTTAAAATATTCCCCTGATTGTTTTAATATAAGTCTCCGAAGACATGAAATACCCCAAACGTATTTTGACAGATGATTTTTCATATTCAAATTTCATATTTCTTAAATAGTGTTCTTATATTGTGATTTCTCATTTTGTTAAGTGGAATGTCAGCTGACACAAAAGCTCGGCACAGTAATTCTTGAAAATCGTGTTCTTTTGAGAGTCTACCGGAACATTCTGACAAAAATAATTGTTTGGTCTGCTTATTTTCACTTTCTGCGATCTGCTGCATTAATTTTGCTGCAGATTTTAGAATAGAGGAATCCACCATCAGCTTGTAAGTCTGGAAAAATTTCTACAACCGCCTTTAGATTTGCTGCTTTTATCGGATTAGCTTTAGGCATTATGTCCAGGGTCGTAATCGGTGGTGGTTGAAAAGCACCTCTTTTTATGTTTTGTTTACTTATTGAATAAGAAAGCGCGTTAAAAGATTAATAAACGTTTAACATTTCACAGTTGTGTAAAACATGATTTGGCTGATACAACACAAAATATGCTAAAAAAGGGATATTTTTGAAAATATATGGCCTAAAAAATATAAATTATGCTTTAAAAAAGGAAGTTTTTTTTTAAAATTATGCTCCTAAAACTAAAATTTTCCGAAATATGACGTTATGGGTAAAATATGCCAAAATATGCTCTAACAAATAGGTCTCAAAACACTTGTAGGACCATAAAACGTGTAAATACATTACCCATTTGTTAATATCTCGTTTTAAAAAAAACATGCTGTAGCATATTTCCGGTTGCCCTGGTCATTACACACGTGAACATGCAACATAAAGCTGTTGATGCGAAAAACATTGATTTTCCAAATTCAAGCTGCAAACTTGAATAGACTGTCCTTCAGCTTTGTTGATTGTCATCGCAAACTCTAATAGAACTGGAAACTGTAATTATTAAAAATCAAACGGCAAATCCGTGAGTATCATTGGCAATACAGCGGTTTCCTCTCTGTTGAAATTAATTTAAGAACAATAATACAATCATGTATTGTACAATATTGTAAGGGGTTAAATCAATTTTTTGTGTGATATAGTACACATCAATGTTGTGTGCCTTTCGTTATTCTACTTGTAATAGATGCAGATTTTGGAAATGTTTTACTCGGTCACATGCACCACTGGTCTCAAATAATTCCATATCAAATATGAAGACGAATGGTACTATAGTCCCCCAGCTATTGCGTTTGGAAGACAGAATTGGGCAAGGCCACCCATTTTTGGCTAGATCACGCATATTCGTGTTTATTGCACACGCTTTTTTAAATCCCGCCCTTTTCCTTTAAAATACGTATAATTATCTTAATTGAATCCACACTAAATTTCATGGTCATTCGCAAAATAGTTCTTCAGACATCACATTTTATCAAATTACGTTTAACGGGAAGGGCCACGCCTAATAATCAAATCACGACAGTTTTTGACCTAATCATATTGCATCCACTCCTAATTCAAAGACACTTATTGTAGTAGTAAAACAGATATTGCATTTCTGGTAATGGGTTGGATTGGGAGGACCACACCTGAAGAACATCGGTTGAATGCTGTAACATCCTATAAGTTTCAAATTTTATATACATACATAAATGAAGTATTTGTCAGAGCCTATTAAAATGCCAATATTTTAATCTTCACAATTTGAAAATTTGCATAATTTTTGTATGTGAAAAATCGACTCATTAAATGGACCAAATATGTCTAATGCAATGTTAAAATGGCCTATAACCATCCTCGGAAGATTGTCTTTCTATTGGAACTGGTTTTTTGCAGATAGGTTTAATGGTTTTAAAGTCTATAGCGGTCATAGGTAGAAACAAATGTTCACTTTTATATATATAGATAAAAAAAAAACTCAAACATAACAATATTGAAAAATGACTTATACATACACTATAAGCTAATAATATTTTTGTCACATATACTTTGTGTTATTTTTCACCGAATTGACTAGTTTTACTCGTTTATCAGTTGTTAAAAATGACTGGAATTCTTGACAGCTTTTATCAATATTTAATCTTATGATTAGTTAAGCCTTTATAAGACAAAAGGACATACGGTTTCTATCTTTCGTGTATAAATTGTTTAAAATACTAATAATATTATGGCAGTTCTCCATAAACAGCTCGAAAACTGCTGTAGTCGCTGTAAACATGTCATTATCCACTGCATCTGATATTTGTAGAACTTTGGGAATTTATCCCAATTTCTCCCATCAATAGTGAGTCTTTTAAATTAAATGCTGCAATTTGTTAAAAATTTTCATTTCTTGAAAGTCGTAATGTTTTTTTTTAATATTTCAATTGCTGTTGTACAAAAACTATCCACCTCACTTTCAAAACTTGTTGTATCGCCCGCTGAAAGTAATTTTATTATAGAATTGGCTTTGCTACCATGTAAAGTGCACACAACTAGTGCATAAGAGAAAAGTATTATTTTGTACCTTCTTTAATATGTTGTTTCTTTGATTATTCTAAGTATAGGTGGTAAATATTAAAAAGTCGGGATTTTCCCCTGAATTACTTCAATACTCGGGACTCGAGATTTTCGCGAGAAGTCGGGAAAATCCCGCCTAATCCCGACCATCTGGCAAGCCTATTTACACCCCATGAACGAGGTATGGGATAGCTTCTCGCGTTGTTGTGAATTAACACGCTTTCTATTTTTAAATTCACAACTAACGGCACCTACTTGTTATCGATGAATGCGAACGTCACTTTTTGGGAAGCTCTTACTAGACACTTATACTGCGAAGTTGCTGTCAACAACATTCGAGGGGAGCCGGCAAAGATAGAAATTTTTCTTTTAAGATGACTGGAGCCAGGAGTTGAACCTGTGATCTCCCGCATGGTGTAATATATACTTGTAGACGGAATTAAGGCACATTTTGGTTTTCTTTCCTGTTTCTAATATCTTAAAAATATTTTTTTTAAAGATGAATATTTTAAAAATCTTATTTTTTGATGGCACATACAAAAAAAAACATCATGAAATTCGGTGAAATATATTTTCATGATAATTCAGTTAGAATTTTAATCTATTAGAAAAATAAAATCTCCGCTTATTTTCAGATTCTTTAGAAGTAAAATTTTTTAAAAACTGCCTTATATTACGTGTATTTACTCGTTAGCCAAATATAAATTACTGTTTTTTTTTTGCTTTATTTAAAAAAATTATTTAGTCAATATATTCATACATATTTTTTGGTCTAATTCATGATGGAAAATCTCATATTAATATTTGATAGTTTTAGCATTATTTAGCTTTTCTTCTGAAAATTACACAGCTGATAATTGCGGATGTGATTCAACTGATTTATGCTATGAAGAAAATTGAAATTAATTTTTTATATTCCCCCCTATTATGTACGTCGTAGTCACGTCGAATGTTTGTCGTTTTTTAAATATGGCATCGCCGATGTTGATTGTGAAACTGAAATACGACTCTGTCGAATTCTAATACAAGTTTTACGGCCATATTCATAAAAAAATTCTAAAGTAGGTATGAAGCGTTCTCTAGCTAAAGTATTATTTAGCTCTAAAAAACCTTTATTAAGAAATTGTATTCATAAACGTTTTTTATCAGCACTTTAGCTTTATGTGTTCAGGTGGCAACGCCGGCTGTTATTGGTCGTTACTGATATAAAAAAACAGCTTTATAATCGTATACAAAAGCTTTATAATCGGATACCAAATATGTATATGCACTTCTAATAACTATGAACATTATTGAAGCTCAATTTTTCATTGACTACGATTCTTATGATGATAAGAAAGACGTTAAAGTAAAAATTATATTAAAAAATGTGATTTTCTTTTCCTCATGTTGAAATTATAATCGGATACCGATTACATTGTTTCCTTGTTTTGATTGTTTATACATCACGAATATTATTTCATTATTTACAAATTATTTTTGAAGAATTTTGGATAAATATTTTTCAAAATTTTATTCATGAATGAAAAGTGTCTATTTAGATACATTTCTATGTGCGCAATGATCAAGATGAAAATTTCCTACACGATGAATGCATGCAACAACTCTTTTCAATAGGAAAAATGCCGAAAAACTCAAAATAGAGATCTCAAATTCATAAATATGCAATAAACTGTACAAACGTCAAGTTATAGCATGCTTAAAGTAGGGACAATCCTACTTTAACTTATTGAAGATATAAATCGTTTATGAATATTGTTTTTTCGAAAATTGCTTAAAAATGGTTTATAAACCTCTTATAAGTTTTTATGAATAAGGCCGTTAGTATTTTGTATGTCGTTTTTGAGCGTGAAATTCGACAAAAACAGTCGTAGTGTATTTTGCCCGTGACAACGTCGAATTAAACTAAGAATTTTCTGAAAATAAACAGAAAATAGATGCAAAAACAAAAGAGCATTTTAATAAATAAATTTATAATTAAAAACATATCAGTATACTTTTTAAAGGATGGAAAACAACACCAAAGCAATTTGCTTTAAAATCCAAACTTTGCAAAAGGGTACTATAAAAAACGAAAGTTGAAATAAAGGCAATGGAATGTCATAAAAAGAAGGTTGAACAGCATTGGTGCTTCCTCACTCGTCTCCGAAGGATGGATGAAAGTCCAGGCTAACATGAAGACAAATGGCACATCTACGTACAAGGGCGTAGCCAGGTAGGAGCAGGGGGGGGGGGGGCAGCTGCACCCCCTACAGCTTGGAAAATCTGTCAAAATTCCGTAATATATGAAAATCAAAAAAAAACAGTACAGAAAGAACTTTACAGTAAGAACTTTCACTATGTTCATTTACCAAATTCTAGTGGATATTTTAACAAAGAGTTCCTTGAAATTATAGGGAAAATTAAGACTACATTGTATTAGAAGTAGTAGTAGTCAGAACGAGGCCCTTTTTGTTCGTAAGTTAACGTTCATTAAGCGATAAGATTGCGCAAAATTTTTACTGTTTTTAGTGCACTTGCAAATTGTAAATATATAAAACTGTTTTTGGAAAATAATAAAACTGTTAAATCTTTAAAAGGATCAGTAAAGTTTACTCGAGTTACCCTGCACACCAGCCAGCCGCCCAGACAGACGGACATGGCTCCAGAATTGAATTCGCTCTTCAGATACTTAAGGTCCAACATGTTAATACGTTACTCTTTTTCTCGTGTCAAATGATATAGAGGGTGGACCAAATACAAGTTAATTTTAAAATAATAGATTATTTTAATCCAGAAGCGATTCAAACACTTAAGGCCAATATCATTAAAGCAATACGTGAGCTACAGCCCGAAAGCATTAACAAGGTCTTGGAAAATTGGTGTGACAGATTGAGATACTTTAATTCAGACACGAGAAGTCGAACTGCATCATTAGTTTTTGAGTTTCTATGACTTTTTCACAGAGAATTTTTGTTTTTACTAAAATGGTAGATTATTTTTATTTTCCGATTTTGACTCAATTTTACTAGCCTAAAACTTCTATTCGGTTGGTTGTCTCGATAAATTTTTTTTTAAGAAAGTTGTTTCAAATTAGACTCTAAAACCAGGTTTGATTCAGAAAACTAGTAAAAGCTAATGTTCGTAATTGAAATCCTTTAAGGCTGATTTACACGCTATCCACCCATATCCCCTATCTACTGCCAAATCAGTACATTTTGATTTTCTATCCACCTTCCTATAATTCAATATTACTTTGCTATAATTTTGAAGTGTTTGTCTTTGCTTACTCCTACATGATTTCTAATTAGGCTATCTCGCTCATGTTGTTGAGGGGATATGAGTAGATATGGGTAGATAGCATGTAAACCATACTATACTATTAACATGAAATGTAAAATCGACTGCCCCCCTACATAAGATCCTGGCTACGCCCTTGTCTACGTACAGTACTTATTGTAGGTTACGCAAGGCACAGATTGAAATCATTTCCAGATCCTTTTTGGTAACCTTCAGCGAGAATTCGCATAGTTGCTGAAAGTTGTGATGCCTTAGTAACTCGCGTTGATCGACATTCATTCTAAAGATTATGTCACATCGCTCTTAGAACCTATCTAATAGCATTCTTGGTCAATATAAGTTGCTTTTAAATCTGTGGAAGGACTATTTAAATGCAAATTCTATAGGAATTCACAGAAATCATACTTGAAACTTTGAACAGCAAATATGTTAGACCGGTGCACAAGAAGTATTTTGATGATCTTGGCGGCCAAACATATTTTAATTGTTTATTAAGCTAAGAGTAACGTTTGAAACATAAACAATTGATTTTTATAGTAAAAACAGTTACATATATTTTAATATATTGGAATATTACATCAAAATGTTGAAAAGATCGACTGTTTGATGGAAACGATATAGCCAGAAACACCCTCTCCGCACGAAAAGGAATATTCATTTCAATAAACCGAAGGTTAGCGGAAATTGCGACTTTTTCAACTACAAAGATTTCCATCCAATTGTACTTTCGACGATTGTCGATGCAAATTACAAGTTTACAGTTGACTCATATGGCCGAGAGTGCGATGAAAGCGAAATAAACCAAAAATCAACAATGGGCTATTTATTATTTCACCACCGAATGTTCTGAACCATACACTGAAACTGTTTTGCCGAATGAAAATTTGACGAAACCATATCCAAGACAACAATCATTAAATGAAGTCTATTGCAAGCAAAAAAAGAGCCGAACTATACTATATCATAATAGTCTTCTGTTATCTTGTGCGATAACGTTAGAATTTTTACTGCAATTATTGATTATATTGATTTTACTCGACAGTCTGAGGTAGGTGCTGGTAGTCGATAGAACTCAGCTGGATCATACGCGACGATGGAGACGAAAGTATATTTGCCGTTGGTAACAAGCAAAACCAGTTAATGTTATTCCATTCCTTTGCAAGGTGTCTTTGCTGTTAGTTTGCGGTTTATACCTGGCGGGCTTTGTCAGGGCTGACGACCCCTTGGTCATATCTGAGGCTAGTAATACCACTCAAAAACAGGTTATTCACAACAAACCCATAGTGATTCACACTCAACTAGAAAATTACGAGCAACCAACGCTGGAAGAGTACCAGAAATGTCACGAGGATGCTAGGCTATGTAGGGCCGGTTGTGCAGGTGTGGCCGATGTCGAAGCGTGCGAGAAGAAGTGTCCGGTTTGTCCTGAACTGATAAAAGAGGAGAAAGTTGTCCAGGGAGTGAACGATACCCGCCCTGTGCAGACGCCTCCACTCAATACTACCAATATAATACGACTTACTAATCAAATTCATAACATTATAGACAACAGCCGTGGCAACATAACGTTTCGCAATGACAATGTAGTGCAATTGCATCAGAATGTTTCCCGGGTGGGCGGTCAGTTTGGCTTAGGATACAACAACACCAATCCATGTTGCATTGTTTTGCGGCCGAAGAGGCGATGTGATATGCCAAAATTCTCTACGGCGTCACGATGTCATCGCAAACGTCGTCGTGTTTGTGGACCACAGTGCAAAGCTCGAGTGATGTCGGCTAAGGTAGTCACCGAATGCGACCACCCGAACCCAATGGAGTACTTTGAGGAAAGCGCCGAAGAAAATTGTCGTCAAACCATAAAGTACGAGCCTTATCACAGTCGGAAACTGAGCCACAGCTCGAACAGATGCAGTTACATTCCAAATTGGCCATTTGTTTCCTGTGCACCTAGGCAACAGCAGGCAGCTAGTCACAGTTGCAGCGGATGCATACAATTGACATATGGGTACATTTTACGCTACGGCATTCCGCTGCAGTGTCAACCATGCTTGAGATCATTCAGCAGACCGGCTTACAATGATTTCTATATGTATGGCATGTATCCTCCACCTGTGTGGGCACCACCAATGGAACCTCCCTTCGCAGACATGGACTACAATATCGACGGGAATGGAGGATGGAAGCCTGAAAAATCTAAATGTATTTCACCAGAGGGCGATATAACGGATGACTGTCCCCAAATTGAAAGCAGTGGTGGTGACGAACCCGGGCACGAAGACGATTATGTTGACGATTACGATTACGATTACTTGAACGAAAGGCCAGTTGTTCGCAGACGACGTCAAACATTCTCTAGGTCAAAATACAGTCGCAGATACCGTCAGTAAAGGCTGATTTACACGCTATCCACCCATATCCCCTATCTCCTGTCAAATCAATACATTTGATTTCCTATCCACCTTCCTATAATTCAATATTACTTTGCTATAATTTTGTAGTGTTTGTCTTTGCTTGCTCCTACATGTTTTCTAATTAGGCTATCTCGCTCTTGCAGCTGAGGGGATATGAGTAGATATGGGTAGATAGCGTGTTAACCATACTTAAGGTTTCACACAATTGACGAGGTATTCATCGGCTTTTGCTACATTTATTAACTATACTTTTTTCTAATCAATATCATAATATATTTTATATAATCAAAAAAATGTCGACTCAAATTGTGTTTTCTTTGTTGATTTTAAAACAGTTTAGAAGTTTTCTACATCATTGTTTGGCGGGGGTTAACCGAATGCCAAAACTCCTAGGTACTAATTGTTGTTGTTTTTATCCTTCTCCGTTACCCAAACAAAAAAGAGTCAGTGAGTGTAAAACCGTTCACAAGCAGGGCATGGATAAATCCTGGAAAATGATGACAGAGGCGGCAGTGCCTTGCGTTTATTTTATGCCCAATTCCTTGAGTTCCGTTTCCTCGTCGACAGAGTCTTCATCGTCAGAGCCATGCACCGATGGGGCAGGAGTTGTGTGTCCTAAGGAAAAATCATCATTAGTGTGCAAACGCCTTTGCATTGTGCGATTAATACATACTTGAGGAAGAAGGGCTCGGTGGCTCGCTGAAGGGCCGTGAGAAGTTCAAATTACTTCTGGAACTGTATAAGGAACTTTCGTCCACGTAGTCAGGATATACAGCCTCCAAGGCCTTAACACGAGCTTGCCTATAGTACTGGGAGAAAAACCGTGTGCAGCAGTTAGATTTAAAGAGGTCAAGTTTTATTTATCGCTCTACACTTACAATGCCGAGTGTTCTCCAATCCAGCAAGTCGCTCAGACGTTCGGTGCGGTTACGCTGGATAATTCTCTGTCTCCTGTTCAGGCGAGAGAACTCCATCATAAAGTTGGACAGCTGCTGTACACTGTTCTCCAAACCAATGTATCTGCGGTCAACGATGTATATGCCGTAAGATTTCGGATCACTGATGTGTTCTTGCATGAAGCAACCGAATCCAGATAGATTTGTTGTCACACTGGGAATGCCCATAACCGTACATTCGGCTGGTGTGTATCCCCAGGGCTCGTAGTAAGATGGGAAGACACCCAAGTGACAACCACGAACAAATTCCTCGTAATCAATGCCAAATAGGGGGTTGGTGGATGTCAAGAACTCCGGATGGAACACCATTTTCACGCGATCGTTCACAGAATTGAATAGCTGGCAACGTCTGACGGCACTGAGAACAGGGTCGTTCCAATCTTCGACCTGCAATAAAACAAATACACAAATTTCAAGCGACAAATATCATACCCGTCTATTGAGAATCACTTACGATGTTGTGTGTGGTCACGGGAGGCATCGTGTCTCTTTGCATGGCAAACATACATCTTTTAATTTTAACCAGCTCTTCTTTCGTGAGTAATTCGTCGGGGCCGGGTATGTGTCCCTTAAGACATGAGTCAAACATACGCTTACCAATACCCTGCTGCACCCCGTTGATGGTATCGCGTAATTGCTTCACCACAGCGTGACCTCTCAACGAATCCACATTGAAATTGTTTGTCTTTGTTGGAAATATTAGAAAGGCCACTACAGTGGTGTCGGGTTTCTCGTGTTTCAACATCGCATTGAGTCGGGCCAACGATTCGATGAAAATGTCAGCGCCCTTATTGCCAAACTCGTAACGTCCAGCAATGAAGAAATACAGCGTCTTGTCTAAATCAAAGTCCATGTGCCTGCAAAGACATTGTACTATGTCTACAAGAAGTCGAAAAACGAAAACTAAACCATTGCGACATACCCATAAAAGTGTCCTCTCACAAACTCGTTTATTTTCTCCTTGGCCATGGCATGCAAGTTTTGGAACTCGTGAATTGCAGAGAACTTTTTAACGTTCAACCCATTTGGTGTTATAATGTCGGGCTTGCGTTTTAGCAAGTGCTCTGCCTCAAAACCAGTTATTTCGGAGACTGTAGTGAAAACATGAGACAGATGGGTGGCCGCACGTTCCAAACAGTAGCGGTGGTATATTTGTCGTTTGCCAGCTTCCTCGTCGACGGCGAACTTGTCCAGGTTGTTGTAAAAGTCTGTATTACCAGCGCACAAGTAGCGGCCCAACAACGTAGCGTGCGTTGTGAATACGGTGGCTACTTCTACGTGCCGTGTGCGCAAAGCAATTAGACCGACACCAGCCTGCCACTCATGGAAGTGAGACACAATACGTGGCACTTGTAGGTCATTAGCTTCTGAGTATGCTAAAGCCTTGTTGCGAAACTAAAAGATATGCCAACACTAAGTTAGTCCTGCAAACCGTACACAGCCATTAATATTACCTCTTCCAAGAACTCAGCAATCATGTACCCCAAGATGATGGCGTCGTTAGTCTCCACGTCTAAATGTGGGATGCCTAAAAAAGATGCATTCGTTATGGATACAAACAATTGCCTTATAACTGACGTACCAACATGACATTTCTCCCACAGTTCCGACTTGAATTGGTCCAACTTCCACGCACCAGAACCGATATCGAACAGTATCAACTGAGGGTTACCGTCCACCAGCCAGCGACCGGTGTGTATCTTGTATCCTCGGGACCGCAAAGTGTTCACAGCATCCAGCAAAGGATTGCCTCGTGGAAATTCCATCTCCTCCATTTCCGTGCGGGCACACGCATCTTTGTAGGGGCCCATGAGGCACAGCTGCTCACCCATTTCTTCTGTGGAGACGTAGGCTTTGGAACGAATAACCGTGTATATACCTCCGACCTTGTTAGCCACCTCCCAGGCGATCTCAAAAGTCCATCGGTTCTCCCGAGACGCATTGTCTCCACGGTCGAAGTAATCCTTCAAGTCTCCACCGGACTCGACGCGAGAGTAACGGCGCATCATCTGAAACGACACAACAGCCCGCATTAGTATCCTCACTGTAAACCCACTGCATTCCACATAAGCACCCTCGAACCGTACACGTCCTGGTCATAATCCTCCAGCCGAAAAGACAGTTGTCTCCGTAACATTTCTAAATAATCTAAATGTATGCCAGAGCCCCAACACTGCCAGAGACTATTTCGTTGGAAGTGTTTTGTGTAAAGATCGTGTCCATGATAAGGGCTCGTTCGGCATTGCCTCTAATGGGATTTGCGCTCTACACCCCGTCTTACATGATTCTCCGTTGCAGTTCTAATTAAAAAATAACAGGCTTGCTTGCGAACGTGTGTAATGCAATGTTCGTCATATGCTCCTCCAGCACAGCAAGAGGTGATCATGTCACCTCTGAAGAGCAAACATCAGATGTACTTGCTCTACTTGAAAATCTTATCACCGGGTCGGTCATTGTTTATATTTACATAATCCACATCCGCGTGTAGAGAAATTCTACATTGCATTCTGCTTCGTGCAGCGTTGGTTGGGGCTATTGCCAACTGACGTTTCTGAATCATTGCCAAAAGCATGAATAAATGATAGGGCCCCTTTCGGCGCCACATTTCGTGGACACATAACGGCTCCTACGTTATGCATGGCGCATCGTTATAAACTACGATGGACATGACGTTGCTGAAGTTCAATTTGTTCATAATTCGAGACACATTTTTCAGTATAATGAGGGTATTGAGCTTAATACGATTGATAGCTATGAATCTCAGCCGAAATTTTCGCTGATGAGCTGTGTAAAATGCTTAACGTTAATTTAGGCAATGTTTTGAGGCAAAGTGCAACTGTATCTACTGCCAAGAAAATGAAAGTTGGACAGATGTTGATGTAGCGTGAGGCGAGCGACATCCATTTCGCAAGTGGCAGTATCCACAAATTGTCAAAATTATGCGTGCCGACACCTATTCGGTGGTCACGAGTAACAAACTCGTGCTCATGCTCACCCGTTTGGAATGTTGCAAATTAAAATGGTGGCAAGATAATTACACAACATTTAATAAAATCAAATACACATTAATGCAATATATCACGAATTCCAAGAAAAAGTGAACCGCATATGCCAAAAATTAATGTGACTGAAATGCAATTAAAACATTTTGTGTCCTAAGAACATAAATTCAGAATTTTACCCATTTTGCTGCGGATTACCCTTTTTGTGGATTATAAGCGGTCTATAGTAGTGATGATTGTTTTTCATTGCACTGGCATGTACATTTTTGAATTTTGAAATTGAACAACTTAGGGACAGGCTTCTGTTGTTATCGTCACTACGCTGGGTTTGGTACGGAGCCGTAGTACTGCCTAGGTAGTATCCCAAATTTAAAAACTTGTGATATGAAAATGATGACACTTCCAAATAATTAACTAGTGCTGAGAAAGTATTAAAGAGACTGTACAATTAAATGGAGTTAATCTGCGATTTTAGAATTTTATAGATCGATTTATCGATATTTTCAAAAAGCTAAACTCCAATTGAAGAATCATTTATATGTTAGTACCGAAATTCCGTATCTAATATAATTTTAAAAAATTAAAAAATGTTAACAACCTTCTAACTAAACTAAATATTGCACAAATCTATAAAAAAATTAAGTTAACATTTTCCGGCAGAATTGGTTCTTTGGACAGTTTTGCAGTGCATCCCAAAAAAAAACTGTTAAAATTAATTGATACACAATGTTGTAACAGAAATTTTTAGATCTTCTACCGATCGATTTCGATCGAATGGTCTGAAACAGTGTAATAAAAAGATAAAACTAATGTTTTTTTAAATGGGTTAGAAGTTACTTGTGCAGGCAATTTTTCAATAGCCAGCAGCCAAAAAAAAAAATAATACTTTGTCTCTGTAAAAACCTAATGTTGTTGCCTTTTAATAATTTAAAAACACGCCCAATGCGATCAATCGTATTAAAAAATCTCACCATAAACATCTAAAAATAATTTGGACCGAAAAAACCGGTTAATGTAGTTACTCCACCAATCCATACAATGACAAGTTAAAGTCAAACATTATTTAGAAAAACAGAATGATTTTGATATTTTCAGTTAAACCATATTTTGGACTACATTCCACCCATGCATTTTCTGTTGTTCAAAATGTTGTTTTGAATTTATGACAAGAAACGAATGTACTGCCCACTTGACTGCACTGCGAATAATAGCAACAATAAAAAGGGAAAATTGTTTTTGTTCTATAGGTAGTTGATAGTGTCGGGATAAACTGATATTCTTATCAATATGTTTAAAATTATTTTGTCCAATATGTGCCGTAATTACAAGTTTATAGAACTTTTAAAGTTAATTGGCTCATGTATACGCGTCATTGGAATGCATGGCGACAAATATCATATTTTCAGTATAACCTTGTACGAATAAACATACTTATGTATATATTCGAATATGTATGTATATAGATCTGTTTTGGTCTTTTTATAGATTAGTACAACTGTCAAACCTTTAGAAGCTATATTATTGATAAAAAAAAAACAAATGCATTAGCGATAACGAGAAATGCTAATTTTAAACGATGAAAATAAGCGAATAGAGGGAAATTGATTAAACCTTAAAAACATTTCCACATGAAAATTATTGGCAAATCAAATCTTGCAAAAATTACATCAATAATATTATTTGTATTATTTATTGCAAGACCACTTATATTTAATGAATGTGAGAATTGGATCACTTGCTCAGTACCACTTATTTGATATGTGAACAGATCACCGTTGAAAAGTATCAGCTGTTAATGTTTATTGGCATTTACTCTGACATTGTCTCAAATAAATAAATATTTACGAAAATGCTTCAATAGCTTCAAGATTAGCACTCTTTTTTTTTTTTTTTTTTTTTTTTTGTTTGTTTTCTATAGAAAAACTTTTCTACAGAAAAAATTTTATTTGTACAAAATATTTAAAATACATTTCAATTTCAGCCTCAGCGCCGTAAGGCATTATTGAGGCAAGTTGGCAAATTAATTCATTGTCAAAATTACAAATAAAGATTTAACTTAATGTTAAGATTTTAAATTACAAAAAATAAGTATAAAACTGTTTAAAAAAAAAAATAAAAATTTATAAAAAATTTTAAATTACAAAAGCGTTTCAAAGTTGTTAAATAAGTGTTGTTTAATAGACGATTTAAATAGTGAAATTCGATTAATTGATTTCAAATCTGCATGTAAATTGTTGAATTTTACAGCACCCACGTAATCAATGCGTTGCTTGGTAGTTTCTAGTCTACATCGAGGGATTCTTAAATTTGTTCTGTTTCGTGTGTTAAAACTAAATTGCTGTTGAGAAAATGTTATGCTTTGGTGACCAATATGGTTAATGCATTTAAAAACAAACATTAACACCTGATACTCATGCAATCCATAAATTGGTAAAATTGTTTTGCTTATATCTTTGTACAATGTGACATTTGAATACAGTATTGGTAGTTTGTAAATAATTTTTAATGCTTTGTTTTGCATGCATTGAAGCGATTTCAGTGAAATGTTATTTTTATTGTAAGCATATATAATTGCTAAGTAATTCAAATACGATTGAATCAAAGATTGAAATATCATCAACTTTGATTTAACATCCAGTTTATTTTTTAATTTATACTCAGATTGGTATTTCCAAGCTGTCGTTGGCATTGGGAATCTTTCCCGAATAAAGTTGTTTTAAAATGTGCAACTGTTTGATATGAGATTTTACAATCAGCAATCATTCACCAATCAGCTATATACATACATAGGTATGTATTAACGTGGGTGGCTCATTGAGAGTAGTGTTGAAATTTATAATTTACATTGAAATGTATTTGATTTTACTTAACATTGCACGATTAGTTTATAATTTTATTTATAACTTGAATTTATTTTATGTCTACTAAATACATCAACATTGGCTTCGTATTAATTGTATTAGAATTGTTATATAAATTAATAGTTACTAATTAAATACGGATACAAATATTCTCGGATACTTAATAAATAAAAAAAAGTGGAGTCACTCTGATTCATTTCGATTGTAATATAAGATAAAAGATCTCTGAATATTGTAACTATTTGGGAATTACTACAAGTAATTGCGGAGAGGAGGCCCCCGACTACATAAATGTACATGGCTGTATCGAATGTAGATCACGCTCGTATATTGTTATTGTCAACACGCGAGTTCCAAAATGAAATTTCTCTAATATTTTCCTATACACAATTTTATAGAAGCTGTAAGCACATTTTTTATGGTTCGTAAGAGTACAGAAATTAATTGAAGACATCTTAAATTTGGTTTAAAAAGCAAATTTTGTAAACAGGCATTTTAGCTAAAACTAAAAAAATTTAAAACATATATGTGTACATATATATATACATATATCTCTGATATCTGATGGCGGAACGAGTGTATACGTATACCGTCTGTTTTATTAACCCAAAATGTGCTGATAATTCGGATTTATACGTTTTGGATCATCAGTTTTTTTTTTAATAAATTATTAAATTGCTCAGATGCTTTGCTGAGGTACAGTATAAACTGGATAATGCGGATAATTAATTGCAGAGCCCAATTTGGATTACCGAGATTGCCAGATGTTCAAGGTTTTTTTATTGAAAAAAAAACTTTTTAATATGTTGTTTGTTACTAGTATATGTTTACTAAAAAAAAAATTAATCAAATTATTGCAAGTATAGATGGTATAGTTCAATCAAATTAAAAAAAAATGAAATTTAACGAAAATCTGCACTTCTTTTTGTGAAGTAATCAAATACGGTTGTTTGCCGCAAAATAACTAAGCTTTTTCAAAGCAAGAACTCGCAGTCCGTATAATTTTAATAAGTAATAATGTGGCTGAATTTCAGGACAAGGGGCAGATATTTCTAAAGAAAAATAAAATTTTCTAAAACAATTTTTTATTTTTTTTTAAATCTGGAAAATTAAAACAATTTTCTAAAATAAATCCTTTTTTAAAAATCGCGTGATTTTTATTTTTCAATAGCTAAGACAGTTATCGAAAAAACAGCGGTGTGTAATTTTTCTATCAGGCCTGTTCTGTAAATCTCGTGATTTAATTTCACATGCCGTTTTGAAATCACACGTGTGATTTTTTCCTGTTCTGTAAATTACACGATTTTGTCTTTTTCGGTGTGATTGTAATTTTCGAAATCATAATAATACAGCTGATTTTTTTGCCTTATTTTGTAGTGATTTAATTAAGATATTCAAGTAAGTAGAAGTTTTTACATTTTTAAGTGGCTCGCATTGGTCCGTGCCACGGGCGCCCCCCCTATTGCACTGCAATGTGTTTAAGACAGAGAGTAACTAACTATGACGTATTTTGAAGCTTAATAACTTGGGCACCTCCTAAGCTAGGCCAGTGCCAAAGATTTAAGACCACTCGTTCAATTGGTCCATAAAAAATTTACCATTATATAAAGATATTTATTTATTTACCCAGTAGGGAAAAATACTAGTTCGGAACTAGTAAAATACTAGTTCTCCATAGGACAGTGAACTAGTTAACCTTCCATACAAGCAACTGTCACATTTGACACGTAGTTGTCCTAGGCTTGGGGGGAATTGTCCCTTATGTACTAGAATAAAACTAGTTCATAAATTCTAGTCGGGCGGTAGTTGATTGTCTCCTTTGAAATAGTTTAGAACTACTCCAAAAGAAAATTTGAGCTAGTACTGTACTAGTATTTTAAATATGAAAATACGAAAAAAAACATACGACGTCCAAAATACATTTAAAAGTTGGTGAAATTTAATTAAAATATATATTTTCATTCAGTCATTTAGAATTATTTGTCTTCTCAAAATATAACTTATAAAATTATTTAAAAATTCTCTTTTTCTTCTTCATTAACCAATAACGTTTAACTGGTTCAAAATTCGAAAGTGAAGAACTAGGCAATTTCCTACTGGGTATTTATTTGTAATAATATAAAAACCGAGCCCTTTGGGCCATACTTGGTTTCAAAGATACTACAAGTTACAAAAATAAAATGGATATAAATTTAAATCTTATGTAAATAATGAGGACAATAAATTTATCTTTTTCCCTTAACCATGAATGCACATGGTATTCATAAATTGAACTAATACTCTGAGGACTACCCCAACAATAACATTAATAATGCATTTACATAAAATAAAGTTACTTAAAATAAAGAATTTTTAAAAAAGCTTATACAATTTGGAAATTAAATAAATTAATAAATTAAATTAATAAAATTAAATTAATATTTAGCTTTTTTGTGTTTATTCGACCTTTGAATATATTATAATATCCCAAGTTTTAATCAATTAGGCTCGAGGTATGTGTTTTGTGATTATCATTTATTTTTCAATATTTCGTCTTTCATCGAAAGACATCATCAGGATTGAAAAGAGTAACTACACAATATTACAGTCAAGTAGTTTAGCAACCACTCTCCTCTGCTATCGGTAGAGTACTCTAGAGTATCGGTAGATTACTCTAGAGTACTCTTTTTTCCTAAACCATCAATGCACATGGTACTCATAAAGTGAACTACTACTCTGGGGACTACTTCCACAAACATATTTAAAATGCATTTAAATAAAAATAAAATTACATAAATTATGAAAATTTTTTTTTTTGACCCAATTAAGCATAGTAGGTTGAAACAAACATTCGAAGGCTAAAACAAGGCAAGATTAAGCACTTCAGAACAAAACATAAATTTGATGAAAACTATTAAATTCGATTATTCTGAACAAATTGGTATATTTTTTCTTACATGTATTAGGTGTAACATTAAAAACTCTTATTTTGAAAATAAATATAATTTTTTAAAAGTCATGGTCCAAAATAGGTTAAATTAAATTTTCAGCACATAATGAGTTAATATAAAGCTTTTTCGGAAAGTTTTCTCCTAAACTATATCCGTCCGTAATAAAATGTTTGTTTTATTCTTGTTTTAGGTCAAATCCCTACAATCTTTGAAAAAAAAATTAAAAATCTATGCCTAGTTACCACACACCAGACTTGTTCCCAGGAGGTGGCTTTTTTCCTTAGACTTTATCCGTTAAAGAGCAATTTAGCAACCAATTTGGGCTAAAGTCCAGAATATGGGGCAAGAGCCCAAATAAAAAAATATGACACCATCTTTGTCTTGGTCCCCAAACATTGGAATGGTATGTCAATAAGGGGCCCCTTGGATTGTATGAACCCCCCCCCCCCCCCATGTGCGGGTACTCAAATAAAAGATATTTTCGAGACAAATCCAAAGGTTTATTTTCAAGCTTCTACGGACCGAGATAGACCTATTTTTGTTGGGTCACTATCGAAAATTTAAAAGTAAGTAATATTAAAAAATTAACTTACACTATTTGACATTAATTATCATTCTGAACGCGCTTAAAATAAAATACAAATATTATATAAAAAACTCGCGGCGATTTTTTTTTTTAAATTTGCTTTCGGCGCATCATGCTTCGACTCCGATATTTTGGAAATTTTAAAATATTTTTTGGTTAAATATGGGTCTAAGATGCTCCATCGGCTCCGTAGGGTCATACAATTTACACCACTGGATACGTATCAAAAATTACTTTTATTTGAGTTACCGCACATAGAGATCACCATTTTAAAAAATACAGCATTGGATTCGTCTCGAAAATATCTTTAATTTAAGTAACCAAACATATGGGGTCTTCATAGAACCCAAGGGCCCCTTTTTTTGACTCCCCAGGACCCCGGCGCTAACTTTGATCTAGAATTTCGCTTTTTAGGGCGTATCTAAATACGCGGGCGTGGCATATTTATTCTTTTTTGGGCTCCCGCCCCATATTCTGCACTTTTGCCACAATTTATTATATAAAACATTTTTGGGATAAAAATCCTGTAACAGATCCTTTGGTGTGGAACCACCTCAACAAATCGGTGATTTTAGTGACAATATATTGAATCACGAGATTTCAGCTGTGCTGTAAACAAAGTATAATTTAAAGATTTTAAATAACATGGCAACACTGTGTTGTTTTTCTAGACCAAATTGTCAATGTTTTTCTCGAGTTTACATCGCTCTCTTCTCTTCTGTCTGGTGTTCTCCTTTGCAAATGCCGTTACATTTGACTTGTAAACAAATTTGGCCATGTTGCACTCTGTTACCTTGATTTTCACCAATAAGTGATATTTTCAGGAAGACACAAGCGAGACCTGCTCGCCATCGCCTGCCCTCTCCACTACACCTTGAACGTGCACACACAAACTCACATTTGGGCTAAATACTTGAATTTCGTTTCTTTAGTTTGTATCTCTGCAACAGAAGTATTCGTTGTTGACAAATGTCAAATAAAGGTCAATGATATTTCGCGGTGATAGCGCGTTCATCGCCCCATATTTCTTTTGGTTCATATTAATAAAGTTGATTTATATAAAGGTTATTGTCTCGTTTGTTCTTATAGCTCAATATTTATTATTATTAATTTGTTTTTTCACCTTTTATATTACTCTTTTGTTAGGGCACCAAGTACGCAAGCAACTCCTTTAAATAAAATCTTTTTTTTTAGCACTGGCAAATATGAATATGATTTGCAATCGGGGGATTATCGATAAATGAACAATTGTTTGTGCAATTAAATTCAGTATTAACTTTTTTTGTCACTTTTTAGAATCTACAGCAACCGCCGACGAACAACAAAAAACACAAATACAAAAATTATAATGAATAGTCTTTTATTATTTCTTTCCGTCAAACAACCGATGCCGACGTCCGCCTAAAAACATCTCAGATGTTACGAAAAGGTTCTTTCAATTTCTTCGGTCAACGCAGAAAACACCACCAACGCCATCAACAACAACAAAAACAGACAACATGAGTTCTTGTTTCTCTCCCTGGGCCAACCGAACCGAAAAACTCAGTAGTATCTCATTCAATTCCCGTTTTTGTTACACACGCTGGTGCCTACACATTATCGAGGAGAGCGAATAAGATTCTCAGCCGGCATCTGAGGTAGCGTACTAGCCAGAGCAAGTGTTTCTTGTGCGGAATATCGTAGAGGAGAGTCAATGATATACACGGGAGAAAGTACACAACAGTGGATAAAGAAGTGGCAACAAGACATAGGCGAAATTGTAGCTGCCAGACTGCATCGATGGATTTGAAAAGAAATTTGTATCATTAAAAACAAACTCATTTGATGCGTTGGGCAGATGAACTTGCGGTCCACGTTAGGTTATGTGCTGTTATATTTGTTATGAACAATTACTTAACAGTTTGCAGGAAATGAAAAATCCTAATTTGTCAGCTATGTGTATGGCTAATGTCAAAGAAAGTAAATTATACAAGAAGTACATTAACTGTTTGTTTTGATCATTAAATAACACTACAGTAGGTTGGTAGAAGAAGAGCGCAGATTGGAAGAAGAAGAGCGTAGGTTGGTAGATGTGGATATGCAAAAATTAAAAAAACAAATTATGAAATTTTATTGCAGATTAAATGTTACATTTATCTTTTTGGCTGTCGAGTCAAAAAATAGTGCATATTCTTTTTATTTCCATCGATTTTAATACCGTGCTATCAGTTCAGTACCGATCTACTAGAGTGTTACTTAAGGGCGTAAGTACACTACATTTCGCCGGAGTCTTATTTGACTTCTTGCATAATTTACTTTCTTTGCTAATGTGTGGTTCAATGCCCAACCGCTACCATAGACAGTTGGTCGTCTAAAACGGAAAGTGTTGCACAATAGCCCTAAATATTGTACTTTACGCACATTAACCCGTTAAAAGGCGATTTACACGGTGCAACTAATTGCATGCAATGTTGCGTGCAACTATTGTTTGTAGGCAAACGGTGTAGAGAAGCAAGCGGGGTAGCAAAAATTGCACGGTTTTCGTTTTTCGTATTCGGCTTCTAAAGTGTTTGTATCGTGTATTAGGAGCATTTTTGACAAAAATTAATGTTATATTTTATGAAATTGTGAAGATAACGTCAGATATATTTCTATATTTTTTCTTCAATACAATTTTCCATTTTTATTTTTGTAATTGCTTAAACACCTTTTTGTTTTAAATTATTACGAATAAATTAATTTTCAACGAATGAACAACTAAAGAAGATTGGCAAAATAAACGTCAAAAAATTGCATGCAAAAACTCCTCGTGTAAATGTTCATGATTTTTAGAAGAAACTTTAAAAGAGAATTCAAAAATTGCATGCAACTAAGTTCGTCGTGTAAATCGCCTCTAACTCTGCAAATTTGGCGTGAAAACGTTGGTTCCTCTTAATGGCGTATTGTCTCATCACTATCTTTGAATTAGAGATGTGTAGTAACTACACTGTATTTTATGAACGAACTAGCAAAGAACGTAAATTATACAAGAAGTACATTAACTGTTTGTTTTGATCATTAAATAACACCAAAGAACGTAAATTATACAAGAAGTACATTAACTGTTTGTTTTGATCATTAAATAACACTACGGTAGGTTGGTAGAAGAAGAGCGCAGATTGGAAGAAGAAGAGCGTAGGTTGGTGGATGTGAATATGCAAAAATTAAAAAAACAAATTATGAAAATTTAATGCAGATTTAATGTTACATTTATCTTTTTGCCTGTAGTGTCAAAAAATAGTGCATATTCTTTTCATTTCCATCGATTTTTATACCGTGCTATCAGTTCAGTACCGATCTAATAGAGTGTTACTTAAGGGCGTAAGTACACTACATTTCGCCGGAGTCTTATTTGACTTCTTGTACAATTTACTTTCTTTGGAACTAGTTCCAATGAAGAAGAGGGTCTTTTCGTTCCTTTTATTCTTCAGTTCCTTCACTCTTTTTGCTCACTAGTTCCCAAGATGTATTAATACAGGTGCCGTTAACTGCCAGCTGGTTTTAACTTTTTTTTCTGATTTTGGTGCCTCTGCACTGTCAACTTACATACACTCGCTGAGTTGCGCCTTTCAGTTGTCAAAATTTTGTATGGAGATTTTGACACTAGAGAGGAACTACACAAAATAAATTGCCTGTGGTTGTTGTAATGCCAAATTTGTTGTACAGATAACTCCACCTTGTTTAATACATCTTGCTAGTTCCTAACGTTCATATATAGTTCAACTGTTTACATCAGTCATTTGTTGATGGTATTATGCAGCGTTTGAAAAAAACTCACAAATGTGCACAAAATGTATGCAAAACTCTTTTCATGAGAGTGTTTGAGAGGTAAATGTGACACAAACTCTGTACCGTTGAGCATGTTAACATGCAAACACATCTTGCTAAGTGTCGGAAAACGATGTTGCTCTTTTTTCTGACTCCCGTCGTGTGTGCGATAAAGATGACACAACTCATATGTGCACTGAGAAACGAAAATACCCAAACACGGAGTAACACATGAATATTCATATGGAGAAAAAAACACATACATACATATATTTATACATATACACCTATATTTCTTCTTCTTCTCTACCAATCTTTTAGTGTCGCTCGTTTATGTGTGCACACCATCTTTGAGTGCTCAGGAAAAAATTGTAAAAAAGAGTTTTGTTATGTGTTGACTCTGTGTGCGGAGCATCTTCGATCATTAAACTCTTGTGTTTTGAGTTCGCCTGCGCACATTACCGACGTTTAAAATGTGTTGAGCAGAGTGTTTTGGAGTCTTTTTAATCCCTGGTATTATGTAGGTAAATTTTTGTTAATATGTTAAATACATACACGTTTGTTTCACCAAAGAATTGATTTAACAAAAAACATCCGATTTTTTCAATTTCTAAGAATAATTCATGTTAATATTCAACATATTACTTTAAACGATTACGATTTGCCAAAAGGAACTTAACGGCCCTATTTATAAAAAATTTCTAAAGTAGGTATGAAGCGTTCTCTAGCTAAATTATTCTTTAGCTCTAAAAAACCTTTAATAAGAAATTGTATTCGTAAACGTTTTTTATCCGTACTTTAGCTTTCTGCGTTCCGGTGGCAACGCCGACTGTTTTTGGTCATTAATGATGTATAAAAAGAAGCTTCATAATCGGATACAAAAGCTTTATAATCGGTTACCAAACATTTATTTTCACTTATAATAACTATAAACACAATTTCAGCTCAGTTTTACATTAACTACGATTCTCATGAAGGTTAGAAAGATGTTAAAGCAAAAATGGCATTTAAAGATTGCATTTTCCTTACCTCATGTTGAAATAATAATCGGATACCGATTCCATTATTTCCTTGTTTTGATTGTTTTCACATCACGAATATTATTTCAATATTTACAAAATATTTTTGAAGATTTTTGAAGCTATATTTTTCAAAATGGAATTCATGAATAAAAAGTGTCTATTTAGATACTTTTCTAAGTGCGGAATGATTATAAAGACAATTTTCTACACAATGAATACAAGCAACGATTCTTTCTTATATTAAAAATGCCGAAAAACTCAAAATAAAGATCTCAAATTCATAAATATACAATAAATGGTACAAACGTCAAGTTACAGCATGCTTAAAGTAGGGACAACCCTACTTTAACATTTTGAAGGTATGTTTTTTTTTGAATACTGTTTCTCGAAATTTGCTTAAAAATGGTTTATAAATCTCTTATAACTTTTTATGAATACGGCCGTAAATGTACAACTCTAATTTGAATTATTATTGTCTTGTGAAAATTTATTGTAGTTGTTAGGTGGTATTTTTCGGAAACAATACTACTTCGAGCCTACGCCCCAAACCGTTTCCTCTCTGTCTGAGTTGTTGAATCTTCGAGTTTTTGTAGTAAGAAATTCAATAATTGTATTTTCAAAACCTTGTCCAAAAGCAGTACGTTCTATCATTTTTTATTACAAAACTTTTTCTCTAAAAGTGGTATTTCCACATGAAAAATGTATTTGGGAAACAAGAGGTTTAATGATAAACATATCAGGAAGTATAAATATGAACCAGAGAAAACAATTACTTGTAAGAACAAAATACATTTGTTTTGAATTATTTTACGATATTCTTTTTGTTTTGCTGACATTTAATTCTTACCATAAGTTTTTTTTAATTGTTTTTAATTGTATGGCAACACAACCACTGTCATTATTCACTCGCTCATTAATATCTTCTCGCCGGAAAAATAACAAGAATAAAACATATGGCCGTGTTCGCGAAAATGTCAACCAGAGGGGAAAAACATTTTTGTGACTTTTACAAAAAAAAATTTGTGTGTATGATATAAGAAGTGTATAATATATATATCATTGGAAAGCCCTCTGAAAAAGCTTTCTAACCGTATATATAAAAATTGTTTTATTAACCCATTATGTGCTAAAAAATCAAATTAACCCATTTTGGACCATGACTTTTTTTAATAAAATAATTTTATTTCCAAAAAATGCGTATATAATGGTTTTATTTTTATGCACCAAACGAAAGAGGAGACTTTAATCTTTCCAATGAGATATCGTACATTGGTCTAGCTTAAGAGGTTCCTAAGATATCAAAAAATGTCGTAGTTAGTTTCTCTATGTCTTAAACACATTGTAGTGCAAGACGAATGCGCGCTCCCCGCCGCATACTCCGTAATTAGTCTCGCTACCCTCCCCTCTCATTTTTGGAAATAAAATTATTTTATTCAAAAAAAAGTCATGGTCCAAAATGGGTTAATTTCATTTTTTAGCACATACTGGGTTAATAAAGCAATTTGTATATATACGGTTGGCAAGCTTTTTCAGAGGGCTTTCCAATGATATATATATAGTCTCGATATATAGATTCCAACTTTAAGGGGAGATATCTCCTAAACTGAAATATTCCCCCAATAAAAAATAACACTATTATACTCAGGATAGCAATGTTTATATATTCCTAGACTTAAGCCACCACTTAAAAGAAAAAAAATTACCTAAATTTTTTTTTTTTTTTGGTAGGATTCACTCACATGTCCAGAAAAAAATAAAAATTATATCGAAAAGCTAAAAAAGAATTGTAAATACGAAGAACTTAAAAGAAAGAGAAAACTCAAAAAAAAATTGAGAGAAAACCGTAAACTGAAGGAAAGTTAAATGCCAAGAAAGGATCGTGAGTCTCTTGTAAATAAAATTTTCGCGAACACGGCCAGGTGTGGGCCGCCCTTTAATATTTTCATGCTGATTTCGAATTTTTTGACACCTTTCTTTTTTTTGCCATAAAAAGCTGATAAAAACATGGTTTTGTCCCACCTGTCACAAATCGTTCTACACCCACCTCCCAAACCATGATATTTATTACGATCCCTTAGCCCCAGAACCTATTATTGGTCTTTGGTTGTAAAAAAATTTCTTTAAGAAACATTTATAAGCACTAAAAATCGTTTTTAAATGCAAAAATTTGTACGATGTAATGTGAAAGACTTGATATTTTTAGTCCTACTGAGGTTTCTTAGCAACATATTTAAACCGTTGAAATGCAATTACCTTTCTTTATTATTCAACTTTTATCTCCAAAAGTACAGGGACAACCCGTTGTCTATGAGAGCAGAACTTTTAGAAAGTATCTGCCTACCTCAAAAGTGACTTCCAAAATTTGTAATGTGAAAGACCCACTTTAACTGCTTATACCATGAAAACCATGGGACCTGGAAAAAAAATTTCTTTGAAGAAAATGTGCACACTATTAAACTTTATAATTTCCATGCATAAAACAATAGCATTAAAAAAATTTGAAACAAAAAAAATTCAAATTAGTGTATAAAAAAGGAAAGTAAAAGACTGCGAACACGGCCATATATACTTTTTGACATAGTATGATATCTGTCAAAAATAATCAATTCAGCTCTTTAGTTTGAAAATGATGTGTGCAGTCAGGTCAGTACAATTTATCCGCAAAATCGAATACCTTTTTGTGATAGGACAGGCATGAGCACAGACTAAAATCACTAGTTCCCATTATACCATCATATATTTTCAACATATATGACCCCAAAGTCTATAAAATGAATGCAAATTAAAACGGATTGAGGGATATCAGTGCACTTTGAATGCGTGGTTAGTTCCCCATTGGTGCACGCGAGTCCCCCTGCAGGCAGTTTTTGTCTGCTTCATTTTGGTCTGTGCCTGAACTTGAAATAATGGGTTTTGTCTCAGCTAAAAATATATAGAGATTTTTTAGTACTGTCGAGTACTGTTATAGCGAACTCGCAGGGATTAGTTATTTATGTTCGTTATATCCGAGGTATAAAAAAATAGACTCAAAATTATTTTTATTAGCTTTGTTATTTTTTAACAGTATTTTATTACATTATAAAAATTAGATCGATCAAAACAACAGAATAACATTTTAGTATTTGTTTGAACGAGATTACGTCACCGTTGCTGAAATAATTAAAAACATTGTAAGGAGTTCGTTCTAACCGTCAAAAAATGTATGGAAACAAGAAAAAGGGTCAACATGTTTGCTATAACAGTAAGAATTTATATGAAGAAATAAAGCAAAACCGCAGGGACGTTATAAACGAACTCGACTGTAGTTGCAAATTTCCAATGAATTTATGAAATCCAGAATAAATGTCCCGGATGCAATTTTTCCCTCTCTTAATGCATGTGAAAAATTTGTCGCTGAAAAAAAATTTAAAAGTTTAAAGCAAGCGGGAATAACATCGTTCTTTCACATTAAATAAGTTGCAATGCTAATATAAATTTGTTAGTATCGAAATAGCATCTAAATGAAATAGAAATCTAGTATTTATATACGCTGTGTTCGTTTACTTGCAAATTTACACAAATTTGTGCAAATTTTTACTGGATTGCGTTCGTTTACTCCAAAAGTCCAGTAAATGAGTGCGAGGAGCGTAAAATTTTGACAGTTTAATGCCAAAGAGTTTGCAAATTTTGGTTGGATAATGTTAGACAATCAAAATTTGCGAAATAGAAGAGATGTTAGAAATTTTAATTTTGAATTGTTCAAATTCAATATGGGTTTCTTTGTTTTATCGGGGTCATTTGGGTAGAAGATTTATTCATCAAATTTAACAACGGACCCGACTCCTGGGCAAAAACATAAAAATTAAAATCATATAAAAAACGTTAGCTGTTTTATTTTTTTTTTTTTTGCAAATTTTTACTTTTTTACAAATTTTGCATGAACAGAGTAAAATCCTTCTTACTCTCCCAAACTACAATCTTGCAAATTATTACTGGGAAAGTAAACGAATACAGCTATATACAACTAAAAAATCAATAGTTTCTCTGTAACGTAGAATTTACTCACCGCACTTACTCATAACCTGGTGCGTCCAACTTGTTATTAAAAAAATAACTTAAGATGTATAACACAAAACTTTATATCATTATAATTATTTTGCAAAGTCTAGTATTATGGGCATTAAAGAAGGCTTCATATATTGTATATGAGTTTTGAATAGCGGGATTGTGGCAATGGCTTTTACAAAACGATAAATAACATTCATGGTTTTATTTGATTATATTTATCATTTATTTTCGTTTCGACGGTTACTGTTAAGTGGTTTGTAACCCATGATAACCATGCTTAGTTTTGCTATTACCCCGAAGTTGTTTCACTTTGTTGTGTGCACTACAGCACACGCGATTTAGGTGTAATTTGTTATTGCGGGCTCTGTTTAAGAATACGTCAGAAATATTCATTAGTATTCCTGCGCATTTTTTTTTTAAATACGGGAACCTTTAATTTATTTTCATTTTGCCTCCCACTAATAAATAAAATGTCGGTTTTTTAATGTCCATACTAATATAATAATATATATATTAAAAAAAGCTATCATTCTGGATGGTGGCTAGGGCTAAATTAAATTATTTTTTTTTTACTGAAATACTGACAAAAATGTGTACAATATATTCTAAAATAAATATTGTTCAGTGCAAATTAAGTAAAGTTAACTAGTGACACATTGATGTCGAATTATTGCAAACTTGAATGTTGCCTATTTTTGTTCAAAATTGAAACGTCTTAATTTTAAATTTAACATTCATGAATTACCTTATAACAACCAGTATCACAATTAAAAAAATAATAATGTTAATGTTATTGCGGCTTGTTTGACTTTAGTACACAATGGGTTAATGTTTGTTGATTTGGTTTAAATTTAAGTTTCTTTTCTATTGTCCCACCAATTCTCAAACCAAAATCCTTAATAAATCTAGAACGAGTTCGAGTCAAATTCATTTCCTAACACGCAATGGTCTTCTTTGTGAATCGTTTTAAATAATAATCATTTATGCCATCTTAAAAGTACTAATTTTTTAACGGTTTTAGATCGAATTGATTGCAATGTTATATAGTTCTAATAAAACATAGTATTTGTAATTATGCTAATTATATGTATATAAATTTATTTTCTTGTTATTTTCTTGCGGGTCATTTCGTAAAGCTATTTTCTATAGTTCTTATTATTTAGAAACGGCGTCTATGGACTACACGTTTGACAGTCTTGTAACGATATCCATCATCGGCCAATTGGGCTGATTCTTGAGTGGGTACCACTTCTTCGACAACTTGAGTTTCTTGAGTGGGAGGCAAATATTCGTTGGAAGGCAACTCGTTGACATCACGGCGGTGACGGTAACGAATGCGTTTGACTGTCTTATAACGGTAACCATCATCAGACAAAACGGCGGATTCTTCAGCAGCAGCGACAATGGGAGCGGCTTCTTCGATGACTTGGGTTTCTTGAGTGGGGGGCAAATATTCGTTGGAAGGCAACTCGTTGACATCACGACGACGACGATAACGAATGCGCTTGACGGTCTTGTAACGGTATCCATCATCAGCCAATACGGCGGATTCTTCAGCAGCAGCGACAACGGGAGCGGCTTCTTCGACTACTTGGGTTTCTTGAGTGGGGGGCAAATATTCGTTGGAAGGCAATTCGTTGACATCACGACGACGACGATAACGAATGCGCTTGACAGTCTTGTAACGGTATCCATCATCAGCCAAAACGGCGGATTCTTCAGCAGCAGCGACTACGGGAGCGGCTTCTTCGACGACTTGGGTTTCTTGAGTGGGGGGCAAATATTCGTTGGAAGGCAACTCGTTAACATCACGACGACGACGATAACGAATGCGTTTGACTGTCTTATAACGGTAACCATCATCAGCCAAAACGGCGGATTCTTCAGCAGCAGCGACAACGGGAGCGGCTTCTTCGACCACTTGGGTTTCTTGAGTGGGGGGCAAATATTCGTTGGAAGGCAACTCGTTAACATCACGACGACGACGATAACGAATGCGCTTGACGGTCTTGTAACGGTATCCATCATCAGCCAAAACGGCTGATTCTTCAGCAGCAGCGACAATGGGAGCGGCTTCTTCGATGACTTGGGTTTCTTGAGTGGGGGGCAAATATTCGTTGGAAGGCAACTCGTTGACATCACGACGACGACGATAACGAATGCGCTTGACGGTCTTGTAACGGTATCCATCATCAGCCAATACGGCGGATTCTTCAGCAGCAGCGACAACGGGAGCGGCTTCTTCGACTACTTGGGTTTCTTGGGTGGGGGGCAAATATTCGTTGGAAGGCAATTCGTTGACATCACGTCGACGACGATAACGAATGCGCTTGACAGTCTTGTAACGGTATCCGTCATCAGCCAAAACGGCGGATTCTTCAGCAGCAGCTACTACGGGAGCGGCTTCTTCGACGACTTGGGTTTCTTGAGTGGGGGGCAAATATTCGTTGGAAGGCAACTCGTTAACATCACGGCGGTGGCGGTAACGAATGCGCTTGACAGTCTTGTAACGGTAACCATCGTCAGCAAGAACAGCAGTATCTTGAGTTTGCTCACCTGAAACGGCAGAATCGACAATGACGGGAATGTCCGCCACGGCTGGAGCAGAGTCTGCTGGAGGCAGGTAATCCTTCGATGGCAACTCATTTACATCGCGACGATGACGCAGCCGCAAACGTTTCACGGTCTTGTAACGATAACCATCATCTGTCAATGAACTCGATTCAGAGAGCGACTGTAGGTCGACGTTGCTGCTGGGTGAGGCATCTTCCAAAGGTGGCAGGTATTCGCTAGAAGGCAATGCAGCGAACGCTGTGCCAATAAGGGCCAAGAGAACCAATGTCAGCTTCTGTAATGGTCAGAAAAATATGTAATTAAGTCCTGTCCTTGAAAACGAACTGACGATACGATCGTTACCATTTCCGAGATCTATTTACACCTCGTAATGCCCAAAAACGATTGATGATCTCTACAGTTGTGGATGATCTTTATATACAATCGCTCAGTTTTGTTTTGGCCGCAGACACACACTCACGAATTGTTAACAATAGACCGCTTAGAGATGATCTTAACAGCCAATGTGGCCATACACAGCGATGCCTTCGCTTGCCATACATTCGCCTCCTCAATCGCGGCTTTTTCCTCAATATCGTTGTTTCTTTTTGTGTTTTTTGTTGTTGTATAATTTTGATTAAATACCTCTTCACTTTGTTAAGTGGCCGCAAATATTTATAACCCAATCGAACAGATCCACTTGAAACATATCAATAGTTAGAACATATAGAATACGATTGCGTATGCGTGTGTCTGTTTGTATCTATGTATGTTTACGGACTCAGGTGTATTCGTTCTAAGATACATTTGTTAAATTTGCATTTATGATTACGGATAACACCACGTTTCAGCCCAGTCTTGTGATAGATTCCCGATGCAGGAACAAAATACATGAAGATGGGGTAATGCAGCCATATTTTTGATCCTGTGTACTATCGGATGTATGACATGATGCCAATGTTAGGATTAGAATAGTGATCCATTGGCTTAATCTAGCGATAATTCCCACGTGTTTAATGCAAGAATATAATGGAGCATAATTAGAAGACCAAACGCGTTTCCTACTAATGCGGCGAACTCACATGGTTCCCTCACATTGTAGTTGTCGGTCGCCAAACTGCGTACGGAAGTCGACATACAGTTTTACTATGTACAACAATAACTTCTCAAGAGAATGTACGTATGTATATCATTGGGAAATCTAGAATAAAGCCAATCGTTTATACACAGAGATAGTAAACAGTGGAACTTATACACCCCTTTGGATGTTTGAGTCATTTAAATTAAAAGCGTATGCAAACAAACGAGATTCCTGGAACGGTTTTATCATTTATCTATTTTACAATTGTCGAAATATCATTTTGATCTTGTTTCGTTTTTGGCTTTGTCTTTACTCGAGGACGATTCCGTGTCTCACTGACTTGGAATGTTTTACACAACAAATTGTTGCTGTGCATATGAACAAAAATCTGCGATCGATATATGCAGTTAAAGTAATAAAGTTTGCAGTTATTGCGAAGTTTTAACAGGCACATTCATACCAAAAGAAAAATAATCGATGTGATCTTATATTATTATGCATGAAGTTAACAGTAATAATCCATGAAATGAGCAATTCAATTTAACTTAATTCAAAGGGACACATTACGATACAAATAACTATTTTTATAGCTTTAATTTGATCTTAAAAAAGGATAAATTCGCCACCGATACACTTAATTAGGGTTTATATCTGATGTAGATCATTAATATCTTAGATTAGATCATAAATTTCTATAAGTTTTTTTATATAATTGATACGAAATGGTAGTTGTTCTGTTTTTTTCCTTTAAAAATAAATGTTGACCCCCTACGTGGTATTATAAAAAAAAAAACGTAAGAAGTTTTTCCATGTAAGCACAGGTATGTTGTACACAAGAAATCAATTTTTCAGTATGAATTAGCAGATACGAGAAGGGACATTTGGGCGTGGTTATATATCCAATAGGCGTGTTCTATTCGTCCGGTATTTATGAGACGGCTATAAATGTCCCATAGAATGCATCGACGTTTAATATGAATATACATATGTTGTAACATTAGCAAATTTTCACGTTTGGACAGTAGATTGGGTCGGTCCCAGTATTAAAAATAAAAGTTGCAATTGTCAGCCCCTGAACATAACAAAATTTAGTATTTTCTGCGCTGTGACGTCATTTGAAGTTCGACGTCAAATTTGACTAGTGACTTGTTCTACCTCGATTTCTACCGCTTTGTTCGAAAATTTGTCGTAACGCACGTAAAGATCTTAAAAATTTGTGAATGTTTTACATTCTAAGTACCCACTTTTATTCATAAACAAAACAGTTACAAGTGTTTTAATATACAAAAAAAGCTCAGAAGTCAGATTCGTCCTGCGACTTCGTATTACTCATTCACACCACACACAGTATATATGGTCGAAAAAAGTTTATGTTTTCTCCTCCCAGTCAACGCAGAAAATACTAAAAGGGCCGTTTATTTTTCTTATGTTTTAGAATCGTTGTTGCCGAATCTTTAAATCCAGGGGCTGACAGGTGCAACTTTATTTTCGACACTGTCTAGTGTACAGTACCAAAAACCCCCATTAACTGTCTATCTCCGATAGTGTTACAGGCGATATTTAACCGAGTTAACGGTTAGGCGTTAAAATTGATTATTCTTACAGGGGCTTGAGCGGGACAAGTCGTTATGAGACGTGATCGTGTTTGCCACTATATCTATAGTTTAGTAGAATATTATTATGTATCTGAACTTATGAAATTTCTGAACAAGTCTGCTGATATATCGCTCAGGGTAATTTCTTCCTTCTTATGTTAGGTGGCTCTTACAAAACGTTAGTTTCTTCAGCCGAACATTAAATAGATTTTTCAGTCGTTTCGTTGCTCTGTGCTTCTTCTTCTCTAATTTCTGACTCCAAGTTTCGAGATGTCCTCTTCCATTTGGTCCTTCCATCGAAGTTTTGGTCTTCTCCTTCTGCGTGAACCGTCACCAGGTTCGTATTCAAATGATTTTTTAGCTGGATCATCTTCATCCATTCTCACAACATGACAACATGACCTATTTTAATACACTTGACTATGTCAATGTCGGCATATAGCTCATACAGCTGGTGGTTCATACGACGCCGATATTTTCCGTCAACGCAGATTGGTCCATATATTTTACGAATGATTTTTCTCTCAAACACACCAACCATAAGATTATTTATCTTAATTTTAAATTATTGCTTCATGCTTAGTTTATGTGTGTTACTAACGTAGGGTATAGTGGAAGACAGAATTTTCTAAGGCTATTAAAGCAATTGAATTTGAATATTCTAGTATCATATTCGATAAAGTATAAAATTGTAATAAATAAATATGAAATAAGTAGTACGATTATTCTATAAATAAAAAATAAATTTTTTTTAAAAAATCCAAATTGATACAAAAATACCAGAAACCGTTTTATTCTAGATAAATGTTTGTAAGACTACCACACGTCAGATATTTGGGCTACTCCTGAATAAAATATTTTAATATGTTCTTTTCTGCAAAAACATTGCACTAATTTGTGTTAATTCAAAAATCTATTTGTTGATTAAAACCAAAATTCGTCGTTCATGATCATGCACATAAACGCTTGCATGTGGTCCCATTATGTTGTCGCCTCTAACCATAGCAATAATCGGGCTATATATTCAAACAAGTTCCTAATGAAAATATCATAGGATATCATAATATTTTCAAGCTATTCCGATAATCACACTATGCCATAATAGTGCATCGCAGAAAGATCAGAGAATTACAGTATTATGATCACTCTTCAATTGAAAGTCATGAGCTAATTTTCACATTGTATTTGAAGGGAATCGAATCTTTACAAAATCTTATTATTCTAGGAAATCATTTGGGAATGATATTTATCACAATAGTATTCCGAGAGATGGCTGAGTCAGTGACGGTGGACTTTGAGTTTCCTGACGGTTTTGTAGCGATAGCCATCAGAACCGAATTCAGTCTGTTCCTGACCAAAGGATGGAGCCAAATATTCATTAGTTGGAGCGGCAACTTCGATGAATGTTTGTTCTTGAGCTGGAGGTAAATATTGGGTCAATTCGCTAACGTCACGCTTCTGGCGATAACGACGCACTGTCTTGTAACGGTAACCATCATCAGCCAAAACCGTCTGCTCTTCCACAGCTGGGGCCAAGTATTCGTTTGATGGGGCAGCTACTTCGATGGTGGCATCGAAACTGGGGGGCAAATATTGGGTCAATTCGCTCACGTCACGCTTCTGGCGATAACGACGCACTGTCTTGTAACGGTAACCATCATCAGCCAAAACCGTCTGCTCTTCCACGGCTGGGGCCAAGTTTTCGTTTGATGGGGCAGCTACTTCAATGGTGGCTTCGGAACTGGGGGGCAAATATTGGGTCAATTCGCTCACGTCACGCTTCTGGCGATAACGACGCACTGTCTTGTAACGGTAACCATCATCAGCCAAAACCGTCTGCTCTTCCACGGCTGGGGCCAAGTATTCGTTTGATGGGGCAGCTACTTCAATGGTGGCTTCGGAGCTGGGGGGCAAATATTGGGTCAATTCGCTAACGTCACGGCGTCTGCGCTGGCGGTGACGACGAACTGTCTTGTAACGGTAACCATCATTAGCCAAAACCGTCTGCTCTTCCACAGCTGGGGCCAAGTATTCGTTTGATGGGGCAGCTACTTCAATGGTGGCTTCGGAACTGGGGGGCAAATATTGGGTCAATTCGCTTACGTCACGGCGTCTGCGCTGGCGGTGACGACGAACTGTCTTGTAACGGTAACCATCATCAGCCAAAACCGTTTGTTGTTCCACGGCTGGGGCCAAGTATTCGTTTGATGGGGCAGCTACTTCGATGGTGGCTTCGGAACTGGGGGGCAAATATTGGGTCAATTCGCTAACGTCACGGCGTCTGCGCTGGCGGTGACGACGAACTGTCTTGTAACGGTAACCATCATTAGCCAAAACCGTCTGCTCTTCCACAGCAGGGGCCAAGTATTCGTTTGATGGGGCAGCTACTTCGATGGTGGCCTCGGAGTTGGGGGGCAAATATTGGGTCAATTCGCTGACATCACGCTTGTGGCGATAACGGCGCACAGTTTTGTAACGGTAACCATCATCAGCCAAAACCGTCTGCTCTTCCACAGCGGGGACCAAGTATTCGTTTGATGGAGCGCTGATTTCCACTGTCTGTCCGATAGATTGGACAGGAGGCAGATACTCCGAGCTGGGGTTATCCTGGGCGCTTGCTAGTGCCAGTAAGCTGAGTGCTATGATAAATATTTTCTGTGAAATATATAGAATATTTTAATGAGGTTACATTTTCCTGTCTCCCTTATAGGCAAACGAGTCCTCACCATTTTACGTTATTGTACGATGATCTCCAGCAGTGGATTGTTATCAACCATAGATTCTTTTGCATCTTTATACAAGTTTTTTTAATCTCAGTGCCATAAAATCTGCTGCTGAAAACTGACCACGGCCACATGCGACGCTCATAATCGCTTTTGTTTTTCAAACTATTTCAAGACTTGTCACTCACAAAACTACTAAATACACTTCATTGTTATCTAAATGATCATCATCTTTGAATTTGTATCCATTCCATTATGGATAGAAGAAGACAAATAATAAACGTAGCAAAAAGAGTTTGCCCGTATCCAAAGTCGGAAGTAATAGATCAGTGTGAACAACGCAGACAGCGTCGACTAAAAGAATCAATCAGTTTTTCTTTGCTTATTGCGTTGGAGGTAATTGCAATTTAAGCAAACTACTTAATAGGTTCACATATCCCATGTTACTTTTGAAAGCAGAATAGCAGCCGAAGAAAGCTTCGAGCATCTGCCTTATGTAACTGCTGTAGTAACTAGTAGCCACAATCCTATTTACGGTTCCAAAAAATTGTTATTTTATGGTGTGAAAGTCTTTCTGAAAATTTCATTTGGGAAAGGCAATTTAAAAGTGTGTAACGAGTTAATTCTCATTTTTTACGGGAATAATTGTTTTCTTTTACGAAATTTTGGGCATTTTTAGCCAAGCGATGAAAGACCAAGAAAGAACCTATGTTATTAAAAAATTTCGACTGAACGGCGTATCAGCCAAACAACATGTGTTATTTACATTTTTTTATTTTATTAAAAATCATCGTAATGAAAAAATACATTACAGAAATAAGCATTGCTACTAGGGCAGTGCTCTCCCTTAGAAGCGACGACGGAGACGGTACCGTTTAACAGTCTTGTAACGGTAACCATCATTGGACAAAGTGTGGGCTGGAGCGGAAGCTTCAACTTCGTAGGTTTCAGCAGCTGGAGCACTTTCGTAAGTGGTGTAGGTAGGAGCAGGCGCCGAAGCAGCTTGAGGAGGCAAATATTCATTGGCCAATTCGCTAACATCACGACGACGGCGACGGAGACGATAGCGTTTGACAGATCTGTAACGGTAGCCGTCATCAGCCAAAGTATGGGCAGGAGCGGAAGCCTCAACTTCGTAGGTTTCAGCAACGGGAGCTGAGTAACTGGGAGCAGGGGCACTTTCGTAAGTGGTGTAGGTAGGAGCAGGTGCGGAAGCAGCTTGAGGAGGCAAATATTCATTAGCCAATTCGCTAACATCACGACGACGGCGACGCAAGCGGTAGCGTTTGACAGATCTGTAACGGTAGCCATCTTCAGCCAAAGTATGGGCAGGAGCAGAAGCCTCAACTTCATAGGTCTCAGCAACGGGAGCTGAGTAGACGGGAGCTGGAGCACTTTCGTAAGTGGTGTAGGTAGGAGCAGGAGCGGAGGCAGCTTGAGGAGGCAAATATTCATTAGCCAATTCGCTAACATCACGACGACGGCGACGGAGACGATAGCGTTTGACAGATCTGTAACGGTAGCCATCATCAGCCAAACTGTGGGCAGGAGCAGAAGCCTCAACTTCATAGGTCTCAGCAACGGGAGCTGAGTAGACGGGAGCTGGAGCACTTTCGTAAGTGGTGTAGGTAGGAGCAGGAGCGGAGGCAGCTTGAGGAGGCAAATATTCATTAGCCAATTCGCTAACATCACGACGACGGCGACGGAGACGATAGCGTTTGACAGATCTGTAACGGTAGCCATCATCGGCCAACGTATGGGCAGGAGCGGAAGCCTCAACTTCATAGGTCTCAGCAGCGGGAGCTGAGTAAGTGGGAGCTGGGGCACTTTCGTAAGTGGTGTAGGTAGGAGCAGGAGCGGAAGCAGCTTGAGGAGGCAAATATTCATTGGACAATTCGCTAACATCACGACGACGGCGACGCAAACGGTAGCGTTTGACAGATCTGTAACGGTAGCCATCTTCAGCCAAAGTATGGGCAGGAGCGGAAGCCTCAACTTCATAGGTTTCAGCAACTGGTGCAGAGTAGGCGGGAGCTGGAGCACTTTCGTAAGTGCTGTAGGTAGGGGCAGGTGCAGAAGCAGCTTGAGGAGGCAAATATTCGTTGGACAATTCGTTTACATCACGACGATGACGCAAACGGTAACGTTTGACGGATCTGTAACGGTAGCCATCATCGGCCAATGTGTGTGCTGGCTCATTTTCCAGGAAGTTAGTTTCAACGACGTTACTGGATTCCTCCACAGGAGGCAGATATTCACTGGAATATGACTGAGCCCAGGCTCCAGCCAACAGTGCAAATGTGACGAGTAACAGTTTCTATAGGGCGAAACAAACAAATGTTAAAATTTTACCCAATGTCTCATCTTAATAATATTTTTTTTATTACCATTATCCCTGTGTTCTATGAAGAGATAGAATAGAAAGTTACTGAAACTATAAGTCTAATAATGCAAAGACACAAGTATTTATACAAAATACCGTCTGATAATCCGCTGAGCGCAGGTGCATTTGCCGGTTTTGCCAGTTCGGCTGCTTTTAATTTTAGAACATTTCAATTGGAAAGAGCGGTACGATGCAAATTCCATTTTCCACATTGATGCGAATTGAATTGAGGGCATGTCGGCATAGCTGGTCTCTAGTGCTCTCAATGTGTTGCCACTCTGTCTGTGTGAGGCGACAAAGTTATTGGGATTAATTAGCGGATTGATCGCAAAGCGAAAACCAGAAATATCAGAAGCTCTAGTCTCTCGGTTTCCATGTCACTTTACTGCAATGCAGCCCGACTACCGGAAGAACTGTGACAGCTGGCCGGAACAGGCATGACAAGGGAGTTATGACACTGTCTCTTCCGAACGCGCCCTTTGCGCTTTACGCAGATAGAAGCATTTGATAAAAATAACCCAGTTGGAATTGGAGCTTATTTGCGATCGCTTTCGTTTTGACAGCGAGCAGAGGCCACACCACCCAACTGTTAAGCTATTCAAAGCCCAACGCTAAGCGCCTATTCCGAGTGATTAATTGTGTATCGTCTTGTTTTGGTCCGCTGCGTCACCACAAACCTATGAAGGGTTGTTGTTGGTGTCATTCATTATTCTTTGTGCCGATAATCACGATCGTGTTACAGTTGGTGTTTCTGTGATCGAGATGAAACGACGGTTTATCAAAGGTAGTGGTGATGCGGAGCTAAGCTCGAAATAACGAATTGAATTGTTGGTATCTAACATTTACATCAACGTTTAAGCCGTGCCAAGTTCGTTAACCCGAGAGTCACGGCGCATATGGAACACACAGCGACAAAAAGCTAGTGCGGCTGGAAAAGAGCGGAAACCCATTACCAACCCAAGTGGGTGCATAAGTGACAAGCAAGAGTTAACAAGATATAAATGGAGCAATTGCGAACATCTCCAGAAACATTTGCGGGACATGTGCGGACCTATTTGATTTATGCTAAACGGGATTTAAGTCACACTCACACACACGGTGTTTTAACCGAAACAATACGCGATTTGTTTCTATCCATTAGACACAAAAATAGCCAAGGCCAACTTATGCTAATCACCATCATCTGATAGTGTATGGTAGAAGTGAAAGGCTTCTTCTTAAAAGTCGAATCAATTTTTTTCGCATTGTTGTTGAGAACAACAATTAAGAATGTCTGCATAATCAGTTTGCAGAACAATGCGAATGGGGCCGTATCGATACAAAAGGCATTATGTGACAATTTCCTACAACAAAATTTAACCTGTGATCGTCGAGGATTGAATTGGCATAAATGGCACCATACGTTGGAGTGTAGTTAATAATGGCTTTTGGCGAGCATTATCATTATGACAACAGTTATTGTGTAATCCCAGCAAAATGTGGACATCCAAAGAAGTATGTGAGGAATATTTTTTTATTAATATATAGTGATAGTTCAGTGCATCCCAGGCAATTTTATGATAAACATGTAGTGAATTGCATCTGATGAAAAATATTTCCATTCGAAAAATTACACATGGAACTGAATGTTGTTTTTGGGCTCGAATTTTCGCGGTATACCGTCATGTCACTTCCACTACATGTATTGAAATGAATTGAAAACGGTTCACCAAATTCAGTTTAAATAAATGGCGATTCGAAGTTTACACATTTACAAAACACATACATAAATAGTTTCGGTGGAAAATGCTATGCTATGGGTTCACAACTTGTTACATTTACAAAATGTATATTAACAGGATAAGTTTGGAATAAAAACATATAGATTCAATTGCCAAATTGATTCTTTATGTTTAAATTTAGGTACGCACTCTGTTTTTCTTTGAATTGAATACAATCTGATTGGAGCAATTTCATAACAATATTTCCAATGGAATAGCCTTTTCTAAATATGTTTGTATAAAACGTTGGAATCGATTCTTCAGGATAGATCCAGGGACTTAACCAAAAAAAAAAAAAAAATAGGTTTATTGCTAATAATATCAATTTTAATCAGTTAGTTTTACTTTGACAACCCTTTTGCCGCAATTAGCAACAGCCCGCTAGTTAAGAAATACGTTATTGTGTCAAACACACAGTCGTTTTCGGACAGACCGCCTGACGGAGTCGGACAATGAGTCAGGGCTTAAGATGAATGAGAGAAGAAGCATCGAAACTGCCTTGTTACGTAAAATGATACCAATACACCACTCGTTCGTTTGCACCCCTACCGCTTTGCTAAAAGTTAAGCCCAAATAGATAAAGAAATTAATAAAAAAATAAACGTTAGAAACTTTTATGCTAATCACATGCAAATCTTCAAGAATATCTTGAATGTGGCCAGAATACATTATGGCAATCGCAAAGCGAGAGGGAATCGCTGACGCGTGGCCAGACTGTCTCTGGGATGTTTAAATGATTTATTCCGAGAGCTAAAAGAACGGCGGTAGCCTTTCATTTCGAAAGCCGCTATGTATCGGGTTTCGGCTGATTTAAATATTTTTTTGGATCGAATGAACCCGTTCGAGTGCCGTTTCTATTAATTTTTCTATCTACATATGTATATATCCATAAACTCGTTCGTGGCAAATGTGAAACGTTTATTTTTATTGATGCTTTTTCGCATCATTGCAATTTGCTTATTGAGTGGTCACCACCTGGAAATATTTGATTAGTGCGCGCAGAGCTAGTATCAGCTCCATGCTACGGCCTAATCATTTTCTAGGACCATAAAATTCCGCTGTGCCGAAGACGAAAATGTTATGTGCCGAAAAGTTTTAATTTTAATTTTCAATAAATAAATTCTTTCAGATGTCAAATGATAATAACCATTATAATGACAATGACAGCCGCAGCACTGATTTGAGTCGAGTGGATAATGGGTTCTAAGCGATTGTGATCGAGAGTATCGGAAGTGTTTGCATTTTATTGTATTGTTGTCTATCTTATGTGCTCGTTTTGTTTTGACGCGTCATCTTATAGATTTGACACGGTTTTTGAGTGTCGGCCGGATAAAGTGATGCCATCAAACAATGGCAATTCATCACAGTACAGAAACTTGTGCCATAATCAGCTTGTGAATGGACAAACCTGTCCATTTTGCGTGGTTGCGATTAAAAATATGAATGAAATTATTAATTCCTTATCCAAAGTCTGCAGCATACTGAAAAGTGTCGACATTTTTAGTAATTGTGTAGAGGCGAGTAGTGGTCTCTTAGATTCTGTATGCGAAACCTGGTGATTGTCTGGTATCCGCCAACGCGGAAAATGTCAAACGGTTGTCAAAATCATTCATCCACGTTTGTTAAAAACCAAAAAAACAAGTTAGAACCTTTCTATTGTAGAATGTAAGGGTTGCGATAGAAATGAGAAATAATATTCGATTGTTTTTATTTTTTTTCACTCTAGGACTTATTAAACAATTTCCATTGCACGGCACCCGACATACTTGTTGTCGGTGCTAAAGAAAGCACAATATTCGAATGATTTGTTAAATATGCCCTCTAACGGCCATTTTCACAATGTACAATTATTTTCTTTTTAACGAAAAATTAACTAATTGCTGGTTTGCTTAACAGGGACCATTTAACAGACAGTTACCGATTTACGTTTCACCATCATTTGCTACTTAACAAAAGCATTCAGTAGAAAGTATGGGAATACTGCATATACAGTAAACTACGGTTAAGTGCACATCGCATAAATGCAAAAACCTTAGGCATGGAACGGAAATTGTACTTTTGAAGCAGTTCCTTGGAAAGGGGACAGACATAAGACGACGGCGAATGTGGAAAGTGGCCTGGAAATGGTGCTTGTGGTCTTCCTGCGAGAGGACGTCAAAAGCTTGCCCAAGAAGAACATTTTTAGACACCTTACCTAGTTGTTGCTGATTTTGTTTTGCTGCTTATAAGGTTATCAACGTATTTTGCTGTGGACTTTGAAATTCTGAATCTTTGTCTAAATTCTTCATCACTTAAAGAAAAGTGATCACGCAGTGCAAAACATCTTTTTTGCCGCTTTACATTTTTAAAATTAAAAATATTGCAGAAATATAAAAGTTGTTTTTCCATTTTCTCTTTGTCATTTTCTTACAATTAACATGCTAACCGGCGTAGTTGGTTCGGTTAGATTTCACAAAAACTCTTTTGTTAAATGGTGTCGGTTTAGAGTTAATCGTACTTTGTGAAATTCAGATTTGCCTAACATTCGCGTTAATTTTTTAATCGTACATTGTGAAAATGGCTGTAAAACTAGTTCGTAGGTGATGAAATCTTTACAAACCCTAAGCAATGCATTTCAACATTTTGGTTTTTGTATGAAATGTAAACGTAAATAGGGTCAATCGCCACCATATCGTTTTCCGCGATCTACTGAAATGTGCCCCATAAAAAGGGTACTTACATAGGTACCCATGCTAGGTGGTGGTGATATAAGTGAGTACCAATAAAAAGACCACAAATCATTTTCCAATCAATCACGTTTGTGTAGTAATAGTTTGATTTATATACATTAGACCAACTCACCAAAAAAAGTATCTTCGGTCCACCCCCCAAAATGTACCTTGGACTGTTTTATGATGAATGCCTAAAAATTTCGTGCCTAGGATTAAGATCCAGTGGCCCACGAGTGCCCTTAACAAGTCCTTTTTTCAGGAATATGGAGCAAAAATATGGATTTTTAAGTTTTTAGTAGCGACATTTTTCTGAATTAAATGTCAGATTGACATATATTTATCCTTAGTCGGTTTAAGTAAACACGTGTTTCAGCTTTTTTCCCTAACATTTATTTTAAGTGTATACTGTACATCTTTAATATAGGTTTCTGATCTCCACGGCAAGACCTAAGTCGTAAACTCAATAATTCTTAAAGTAAATACAATTAGTTTTCTTGTGACATGGTGTAATTAAGAAAAAATATGCCTTGTCTAAATATGAGTTTCGTTTCTCGCGAATTAAATAGCATTTAATTCAGAAAAATGTTGATACAAAAAACTTAAAAATTCGTATTTTTTGCAGAATATCTATGAAAAAGGACTTGTCAGGACATTTTTGGGCATGTTTTTCATACCGTTGGATGCGTCTCTAAAAATTATTTCTTATGATACTAATATTGCACATGTTGTCTTTAGACAAATATCAAAAATCTCTGAAAAACTCGAATAAAAACATTTTTTTAAAAACGGTCCAGCTCACTGATTTTAATCCTAGGCACGAAATTTGTTGGGATTCATCATAAAACAAACCAAGGTACATTTTTGGGGGTGGACCGAAGATACTTTTTTTTGGCTCCATACAAAATGAGTCGCTCTAATATACACATACTACCGCTTCGTATAATTTCCCCTTAAACTATGCTTCGCTCATCCCAGAAATACAAATGTCGTTACATTGGCGCGAGATACACCAAATAGTCTACTTTGGGGCACACAAACAAAAAGACATGTCCACATTCGTACACAACTCGCTAGAGCTGCCAAATAGCTTTGTAAGACAATGAACAAAACAAAAAAAATCTGTTATTGAAAATGAGAGGAATAGTATGTAGTTGTTGTTATTATTGTTATGATGTTAGGTAGTCGGTAAAAAAGCAATTAAGTTTAATATTATAACCCAAAATTAGTCGTTATTTAAAATATAAAAACATAAAAAAATAAAGTAACAAGTACAATAATTAGAATGTTCATTACCCCGTATATTAACATTCTAATAATGCCCGAGTGGTATATTGTGTTAGTTGTTATAAAGCGGCTATGGTCAAAATTCGACCAAAATTGGACAACTTTAAGCTATATATATTAAAATAAGTTTGTGTTTGTTAATTTGCGTTTTTTAGTACCGTATAGACTCGAAAACGGCTTGAACGTGAACTTGACCGAAACGAACCGAAACGAAATTTTCACAGAAAGTAGCTGTGTGGTCGGTGGTAAAAGTAGGGTAGTTGATTTTTTGACATATCAAGTGGGTGTGGCCCCACCCATTGGACCGTAGTTTTGAAACCGCAATTTCAGAAGGACTGTTTCTCCAATCGCCTTGAAACTTTGTGTGGATGCATTTCGTCATCCAACAAAAAATGAGAGGATCGGATCAGTAGGCGTGGTATTAAATTTGAAATGTTAAACGGATGTATCTCACAAACTATAACAGATGTAAAGAAGATATTTGGAACTTGTTGTTGGTACAGTATAGTTTAAAGCCAGGGTGGAAGTGGGCTATGCCACGCCCCTTTTAAAAAGAGCCTTTAGAACAGCCATAGTAGTAGTTTGATCGTCCTGAAAATTTCTCAGTATAGTAGATATAACCATACTATTTGAAACACACGCACCTAATGAAGTGCAATGGGCATTGATGAAAATTGTGATTTAAGGTTTTTCATTATTAATATTGATCAAAAAGCAGGTAATCTTACTTTCATCGCTGTCCAAACTTTATTAATGTGTCGAAGTATCGCCCTTGTCTCAGCGTTGCTAGCGTACCCGCCATTGGTCAATGTCTGTGTAGTAGGTTGATTCTTATTTGGCAAAAAAAAAATGTTTTTGGAATTTTTCATGGGCCAAGTTAAAATTTTATTAAGACGTACAAAAAAACTCTATGTGAATTTTTTTAATTTTTTTCTTAAAGGTTTAGGGGTCGCTACCGGGGTTCGAAATTCAAAATTTTACCGTCATCCTGAGGGATAAGCTGAATAACTCGAGTAAACCTTAACTGATCCTTATGAAAATTTTTCAGTATTAATAATTTCCATAACGAAGTAACGGAATTGTAAATGGGCACAATTGCCCCACCCCTTCTGGTACCTCCCATACAAAATTACCTATTTTTTGATAATTAATATTTCTCCCATACCTTTCAAACGGGCAGATAGATAGCATTTAAACTTGGTCAGTTTAATAACCTTTTAATAACAGATAAACCCCCAGAAAATCAAAACCTTTGTCACACCCATTCTGGTACCTCCCATACAAATGACCGAATTAACCCCCATATTTTTACCTACATATCTTTTTAGTAAAAATACTGAATTCAATAAAATTTTGTGTGAGATGAACACATGCCAAAATTTGACTCGTGAGTGACTATGGACTATATAGGCCAACCCCTTCTGGTACCTCCCATACAAAATTACCTATTTTTAACCAAATTATTTTTAACCAATAATTTCCAAATAGACAGCTGGATGGCATTTAAACTTGGCCAGTTTAATAACCTTGTAATAACAGATAAACCCCCAGAAAATCAAAACCTTTGCCACACCCTTTCTGGTACCTCCCATACAAATGACCGAATTAACCCCCATATTTTTACCTACATATCTTTTTAGTAAAATACTGAATTCAATAAAATTTTGTGTGAGATAAACACATGTAAAAGTTTGACTCGTGAGTGAATATGGACTATATCGACCAACCCCTTCTGGTACCTCCCATACAAAATTACCTATTTTTGACAAATTAGTTTTTACCAATAATTTCCAAACGGACAGCTGGATGGCATTTAAACTTGGTCAGTTTAATAACCTTGTAATAACAGATAAACCCCCAGAAAATCAAAACCTTTGCCACACTCCTTCTGGTACCTCCCATACGAATGGCCGAATTAACCCCCATATTTTTACATACATTTTTTTGTAAGTAAGCTGAATTCATTTATATTTTGCTAAAGATATACGCTTATTGTAATTTTACTAATGCTTATCTTAAATATAAATCTAGTTTAATGAATGTTATTAGATATTCAACATAGATAATGCAACGCTATTGTCTTGCCCCCTCCATTAATTTGCAGTCCAACTTTGGAATTTTTACAGTACAGTTAATATGAAATGATTTATTTCAAATTTGTTCTTCAGTTTTTGTTGTATTATTACTTAAAAAGGTACATTTCGAAAATAAAAATTAAATTAAACAGTTAAAAAATAATATTAAAATAAAAATTTAATATATTAATATTAAACATGAATTCATTGCATGAAAAACTTAACATTAAAAAATATAATTATAAACAACTGTATTACTGCTTACAATTTTCTTTAAATTTGAAAATATTGTAAAATATTATTTACACATGGTAGATTTTTTTGGATCTGAATATTTTTTTTTCTAAATTCTTTCACCAATAATAATAGGAACTGCTTCTGTTCTTCATAATGTGTATGCAATTTATTGTATTCCTGCATCAAGGCCACTCCGTGTTCAGCTATATCATTAACAACCTTCAACCTAGACCGAACTAATTCTTTACTTAATTTAAAGTCTGCATCTTGCTCCCAATCTTCAACATTTGTTTTAGAGTATTGTTGGATACAAAATGCTCCTTCTATGTTTAAAGCATTTACCATCTTCTTCTTAATTTCATGAGAAACTTTGTCATCAAAAATGCAAATTCAACTAGCTCTTCCTAAAAATACCAGAGATGACCTATAATTTTTTTAAGGCTATTGCCGCTGTCTCTTTATTAATTGTTGCATAAGACTTCAAGTCTTTTAATAACTGGAGGTCATTTCTTGAAGCAGAAGGTCCAGAAGTGGACTCAAACCAATATTTAAGGTAAATATTAATTATAAAACTCCAAACATCCTGTATTTCACATAATTCGCTTTTGTTTAACTTGAACTGCTCTCTGAATAAATATATTTTAAAGGAATATATTACCTTAGCCTTCGATCTAGCACGGTGAAGACCTGCTGGTGCTCTGAAGAATATTTGTGTTTTTGGAACATCCCGCAGAATATTATTGTCAGCTTAAGTAGCTCTTTGTAGTCCTCTCGTAACTGAAACTCTTTAAGCTCATTTTCGGCAAAACAAATAGCATTCGCAGAATTCTTTACTTGTCTTAATATGAGATCATCCGATATGCCAGGTTTAAAATTGGAATGATCAACTTTTGTCCAGGCATTTTTAAACCTATTAAAAAGTAATATTACAGGACCGGTTGATATTCCCGAAATACAATGCATAAATCATATTATATGACTTCTACGTTTAAAACTTTTAAGTTAACCTATGAAAAAAATCAAAATTATCTGTCAAATAATTAGCATAAATATGTAAAACTATGAGGGTGAATTCGGTCATTTGTATGGGAGGTACCAGAAGGGGTGTGACAAAGGTTTCGATTTTCTGGGGGTTTATTTGTTATTACAAGGTAATTAAACTGACCAAGTTTAAATGCTATCCAGCTGTCCGTTTGGATTTTATTGGTAAAAAATAATTTGTCTAAAAATAGGTAATTTTGTATGGGAGGTACCAGAAGGGGTTGGCCTATATTGTCCATAGTCACTCACGAGTCAAATTTTTGCATGTGTTCATCTCACACAAAATTTGATTGAATTCAGTATTTTTACTAAAAAGATATGTAGGTAAAAATATGGGGGTTAGTTCGGTCATTTGTATGGGAGGTACCAGAAGGGGTGTGGCAAAGGTTTTGGTTTTCTGGGGGTTTATCTGTTATTACAAGGTTATTAAACTGGCCAAGTTTAAATGCCATCCAGCTGTCCGTTTGGAAATTATTGGTAAAAAATAATTTGGTTAAAAATAGGTAATTTTGTATGGGAGGTACCAGAAGGGGTGTGACAAAGGTTTTGATTTTCTGGGGGTTTATCTGTTATTACAAGGTTATTAAACTGACCAAGTTTAAATGCCATCCAGCTGCCCGTTTGAAAGTTATGGGAGAAATAATAATTATCAAAAAATAGGTAATTTTGTATGGGAGGTACCATAAGGGGTGGGGCAATTCTGCCCATTTACAGTTCCATAACTTCGTTATAGAAAATATTAATACTGAAAATTTTTCATAAGGATCAGTTAAGGTTTACTCGAGTTATTCTGCTTATCCCTCAGGATGACGGTAAAATTTTGAATTTCGAACCCCGGTAGCGACCCCTAAACCTTTAAGAAAAAAATTAAAAAAATTCACATAGAGTTTTTTTGTACGTCTTAATAAAATTTTAACTTGGCATATGAAAAATTCCAAAAACATTTTTTAAGACTCACCCTACTGTGTAGTTAACCCACATTTCAACATGCAATGAGTTTGTTTTCCTCAATAGTATATGAATGGAAGCGTGTTGTATGCATACGTTTTTAATTACTTGAATAAATTCCATTACATTTTACGAACGGTGAGAGCAAGTGCAAGAGACAGTGAGAAGGGGGAGTTTATACTACTGCAGTAGAGGGCAAAGGACTCCGTACCAGTGCAGTTTGTCAATGCAAATACACACAAACGTACAAGTAGTGTAGATGTGAGTCTATAGAGATGAGTGTAATCGTCAATATTTGTATGTATGCACTTAATTAAATTTGATTTGCATAAAAATAATTTCAAATTGATTGTTTATTTTGCGATATAAAACAACGCACCAACGATATTGCCGTACAACCCACATGACAGCAGATTCGTCGACATACGGGCATACAGATGCATGTTTAATAGCCCAGGGATCACAGGCATTCGGATATCGCCGGCTCTGCCACTGAAGCAATGCGGTGTGCTCAAGTGCTCACGTTTAAATAACTGGGATTTCATATAATTTCCATGCGAGGACAGAGCGTATAACATTTATCCCGAATAAGTGAATAAAAAGGACATTTGGGGAAAAGTTCGAGACATTCTCATAATATGTACGACATTGCCAACGGTGACCGAGGATGGGGGACCTTACAATCATCCAGCCATGGCGGCATTTAAATGGAACACGTTCTTTTAATAGCCATTATCATTTGTTGCGTCTTCAATTCTATGTATTATCCCAGTGTCCAGAGTGCGGTTTGTCCAAAGCCTTCGGCTGCCCCACTGACCGTCATTAAAGTGCCCGTTACAACTGACCGGGCCACAGAGTTTTCTATTACCACAAAAAGGCAAACCGTCGGTAGGATATATATGTGTGTGTGTTTGTATGTATGCTTAAAGATATTAATAATTTATGCACACACACACAGCCACGCCTACACACAAACTCTGGCACATGCCGTAGTATGTAATCTATTTTTCATTCTGTCTGTTGTTAAACTTGTTGTTCTTGTTGCTGCAGTATTTGCTACTACCCTCATTGTTGTTGTGTTGGCCTTTGCTAACTTTTTGTTAAATATTTTAAATAAAACTTTATAGTGTTAGAGTTTGCTTTTGTTGTGGCCCCACTACTTTTTATGGTTAAACTACACAAAATATCCATTAGATTGGTGGTGAGCATCATGTTTATTTAATGTTATGATTGTTTGTTGTTATTGCCATTTGAGCGAGGACGTCGAACGCCATCAGACCCACTCGTGTTCCCATCCACCCACGTAGTGTCCACTTAAATCATTTGCATCCATTTAAGTCCAAATCAACTCAACGACTCTCTCAACTCAACTGTTGGTTGTCCCCCATCGTCATTGATGCTAAAACGCTGAGCAAGTCAGCAAAACGCTATTCGTTTACCACCCAAGTTTGAAGAAAGTTTTTAGAGCCATTAGAAACTAGTTGCTTCCATTGAATGATTTGATTTTCACATGTAAAAGGCTTTGTATCCTTACATATGATTGAACAATGACAATAAGGATTTTTACTTAGCCGTACTCTAAGTTATGTTCGCTGGACATCATTGACCTAAGCCACATTCTATCATGTTAATATGTTTTATTTCAAACGTAATCCTTTCTGAGAGTGGGAATGTTTTCCTCAAAAGCATCGGTTGTGAAAGGCCGGATTGCCACGAACTGACAAAGGACTTGAGACGAAACTTCTCTATTATGATGAAGATAGGTTTGAGATGTTGTAGCTTTTTGGTTATGTTGAAGTTAATAACTGGAACTGACTACCGATAAGGTGACGTGTTCAATTAATTCCAATTATGAACTGAAAGTGCCACGCAACGCTTAAAACATATCATTGTTACTGTATAGTTTAGCTTATTTTTTACATCCATGCAATCACAACAATTGAGGGATTAGCCGGAAATAAATGAAATAAATGTACTCTCTTCTTTTAGTCTGTCTATTATGCCTGGACTGCATGAATACAAATAAAATACATTCCACAGAGGAATCTATATACATTCCACAGAGGAGAGGTGAAAAGTGAGTTAACACTCCCATTACATCCAGTCCTAAGTCACAAAGTCTTACGAAATTTTTATTTATGTATTGTTTGCACTGTTCCTCCAAATAAGACAAATTTGCTCTACTTCTGGTCCCACTATATTTTCCGCAATAATGTTTTCATCATTTGGGTGGTATCCATCAGCGTTATGATAAATGCGGATAAATTCAAAAAGAGTGTTCAAATTAGAAACCATATGTCGGTTTTTCCAAAAATGTCATTTTCTTTTCATTTCATTTCGGTTAACCGGTTTTTCAAAAAGGCGGTAAAATTAAAATGTTTATAGGTTGCAATCACTTGGGAAATATTTTCACAGAACATTGGCGGGATAGTTCTGGGCAAATTGGCTTATAGTAGGTGGTTTATGCTTATAAGATATTCTTTGGGAATATCTCAAAAGATGCTTGAACAATGCTGCTCGATGACTGTTTCCTCTCCTATTGGAATGGGTGGGAAACCGTCGGTATTCATATGAAAAACATTAATTGCCGTTATCTCCCGAACTAAGCATTCAATAGAGAAATGGATCTTAACTTGTGATCACCTTAAAATAGTTGTAAAAAAGATATAGTAGGGAAATACTATATTTTATGAAGAAATTTTAGTGCAGTTATCTCCTTAACTCAGTTTCCAATTGCAAAAGGAAGCATAATTTATGATGATCATACAATAGTTGAAAAATCACCAAGATACAGTTGGGATCTCATATTGAAATAGGTTGGGAATTCAACTTAAAATGGATGGGAAGCCGTGAATATTCATATGAAAAACTTTAAGTGTCTATATATTCTAAACTAAGCGTCCATTTGAAAAAATTATCATATCGCTACCTTTAAACTTTGTTAAGTGTAAAATCTTAGTTTTACAGGAAAAGCTTTCTAAATGTGTGAGTAATATAGATTCCTTATAACTTCTATTGAGATTGACTGATCAACCTGATGTTTAAATGGGATATAAATTGAAGCAAACTGATTTCAAAATCTATATAAAATCTATATAAAAAATCTATATAAAAATTGAAAATATGCTAAGTCGATTTAGCATACTTTAGAATAAAGTTATTGCTATTCATAAATTATCATTTGTATATTTGTATATATAACCGGACAAAACCGAATAACCGGACAAAACCGGTTAACCCGGTTAGCTACTTAATCTGATACTCGAAAACCAACCCAGTAGGAAGTTTCGTCTTACACGACTTTGTCGTCAACGCTGTCCTCAAGACAAAACACTCGGTTGACGACAAGCTGACCGACAAAGAACTAATGTTGTCGTGCATCACCCACATTCAACAAAATCAAAGGAAAAAAAATGTGTTGCTATGATAAAAGGAACAAAAAATGGAATCTGACGTAAAAAATTTTTAGTTTATTAAACTGACGAACAATTTTATAGTTTGAAATCTTGAATAAATGTGAATGCCGTAAAAAAGTTTATATCCTTCTCTTCTCTCTTGGTCAATAGTTTTTCACAAGTATTAACAACTCGTCTTACTAATACAAAGCTAAAAAACAGCTAAAAATCCATCTTTTCAAAGGGCACCAGTGTATATACAAAGTCATACTTATATGGTTGAATGACAATTCAAGACATATGTACATAGGCATCAACGACAATTTAACTGACATTTTCACCCATCAGGTCGTGCGTAATTGTGTAGGCGACGTGTAGCTCTTATAGTCATCAACGACAATTTAACCGACATTGTCACCCATCATGTCGTGCATGATTGTGTAGGCGACATGTCGCTTGTATAGGGATCAACTAAAATTTGACCGACATTGTCGGTCATCAGAGCGGACACTTGTATGAAAATTTCGTCAACGATTTGTATGGACGGTCCTATTAATGTCATCAACGATTTAATATGGTCATGCACCTATCCTAAAGGATGTCTTGCAGACACTTCCTACTGGGAAATTGTTAGAAAACCCAGTAGGAAGTACCGTCATACACGACTTTGTCGTCAACGCTGTCCTCAAGACAAAATGTGAAAAATGTATGTACTTATCGTCAAAACACTCGGTTGACGACAAGCTGACCGACAAAATACTAATGTTGTCGAGCATCAAACAAAAAAGTTCAATGTAACGGGACAATAACAACATAAAATTGAAAAGAGGAAAGTAGAAGTAAACAATTTTCAGTTTGTTGGAAACAGCAGTGCGTGAAGGTTTATGTATTGCACGTTTTCAATAAAACTACTTCAATTTGTTATTTTAAATTATTAAGCACTGGTAACGACAATTTGACCGACATTGTCGGTTTTAACATCGTGCATGATTGTATGGGCGCCATTTCGCTTTTTTAGGCATCAACGACAATTTGACCGACATTGTCGCTCATCAGGTCGTGCATGACAAAGCGGACACTTGTATGAAAATTTCGTCGTAGATTTGTATGAACGGCCCCCTACGTGTCATCAACGAATTACTATGGTCATGCACCTACCCTTGAGGATGTCCTGCAGACACTTCCTACTGCACAGTGGTTCCTTTTTGGTTTTTTTTGGAATTAATTCTGTAACTTTTGAACGGATAATGCTATCTTGGTGAAATTTAAAATAGTTAAAGCTGAGGTGTTTTCGAGATGATTTGGAAATATTCGGCTCCCGAGGTGGTGTGGGGGCCACTGCGTGGCCCTCCAAAGTTGGTCACCTCGGGTGTTTCAAAATTTCAAATGCTTGAGGAATGTGCATTTATGAACCGATTTAAAAGATTTTTTTGCATTTAGATAGTGCTTCGGAAAACCTTCAAAAAACATCCTTACGTGCACATGTTATCTCATTTAGGTCAAGAGATATTTGAGAAAATAAAAAAAATTGTGTCATTTTTGGACGAGGTTGATTTAGTATTTTTAAGGGTGTGAGCTCAGTTTTTCCTTGATTTTAAAGATATTTATATCGTTAGTTAGCTTATAAAATTCTGAATGAAATTGCTGAAAAAATAATTCAAATATTTTGTTCCAATCAAAAGTTATAAGCATCGCAAGTAAAAGTTTCCAAAAAAAGGCATATTTTTACTGTTTTTTTGCAAAAAGGCGACTACATTCTTTCGTTTGTAAAAAAAATATTTCTTCCGGGAAGTGGCAATTTCTTTATTATTCCTCATAGAAATGTTGATGCAGATGCATTTAATGCTAAATTTGAATCAGTTCAGCAAAATGGTTCCCCGGCAAGGGAAGTCAAAAATACACCATTTTTGAAAACAAAAAATTTTTGTTTTTTAAAATTCTCAAATCGCAAAGCGCCAACGAGAACGCTCGTTATATATTTTTTTGACCACATATATGGACTAGTTAACCGTAACGTATTTCAACATCCCTGCTATAAACAAAGACAGTGTGGCCATTTTAGTAAAAATTCGGAATTTTGGAACATATTTTCCCCGTTTTGGGAATTTGGGTAGTTTGTTGTAAGATATGGCAACATATTGTTATTCGTTTTTTTAAGGACAATTTTATGTACATTATTCCAAAATTTCGTTAAGATATTTCAGTCCGTTTGGATTTTACGCTATTTTTCATATAAGATATTATTTCTCCAAAAAATACGTTTTGACCAAATTTTATATTTGACTCAGAATTATGTCCAAAATAAAATGTACTTTTAAATAATTTTTGTAAATTGTTAAACTTTATGTAATTCCCTTTCCATTGATATGCAATACTTGTATGTCGAGAGTTTATTTATTCTTTATAATTATAATCAAACTTCACTACCTCCGCAATAAATGTATATATCGTGAAACACACATATATATGGGGGCTATATCTACATCTGAACCGATATGCTTAGTTTTGTTACCACATCATAATAGTGTAAAAAAAATAAGATGTGCAAAGTTTTGTTAACACCAGAACAAAAATGTGGTTTTTGGCTACAATAATGTATAAAAGGTTATGCTAATTTGTATGGGAGGTACCAGAAGGGGCGGGGCAAGCGGACCCATTATTTCAGTATATACTTCACGCTGTCAAATAATAATAACATTCAAATTTTAGCTTCGTAGAGCCCTCCATCAGGAAGTTTGTGACAATGTAGTAGTTTTAGTGAAATAGGTAATTTTGTATGGGAGGTACTTGAGGGGGCGTGGCTATTTCGCCCATTTTCCAACCAACATCGCGACTAGTGAATTTTATGCCACTGGTAAATTTCTATTGAAATTCATTAAGAACTACTCCATTTATCGTCGTAACCATTTACCCAGCCGGCCAGACGGACATAGCTTTATTGGGTTAAGAAGCCCCGAAACTTATTTTTTCTGAAGGAATCTAGGGTCTCAGTTATATGCACTGATGGACTTAACTTCTTCCCGTATAAAATTATATATTTCCTATTCGATGTTACTGAGATTATACAAATTTTGTTCAAAATTTGTTTAAAATGGTAATAATAACAATAAAAAGCAGCAAAAACATATGAATATATTTTTACTGTTTTTTTGCAAAAAGGCGACTACATTCTTTCGTTTGTAAAAAAAATATTTCTTCCGGGAAGTGGCAATTATATATACGCAGGAATGAGAGACAAATTACGAAAAATTTCTCTTATTGCATAAACATATCCAGCAAAATTATTTTTAAAGTTATATATTTGATTTTTAATGCAATATTCATATGTTTTTGCTGCTTTTGTGTGTTATTATTACCATTTTTAACAAATTTTGAACAAAATTTGTATTATCTCAGTAACATCGAAGAGAGAATATATAATTTTATACGGGAAGAAGTTAAGCCCATCAGTGTATATAACTGAGACCCTAGATTCCTTCAGAAAAAATAAGTTTCGGGGCTTCTCAACCCAATAAAGCTATGTCCGTCTGGCCGGCTGGGTAAATGGTTACGACGATAAATGGAGTAGTTCTTAATGAATTTCAATAGAAATTTACCAGTGGCATAAAATTCACTAGTCGCGATGCTGGTTGGAAAATGGGCGAAATAGCCACGCCCCCTCAAGTACCTCCCATACAAAATTACCTATTTCACTAAAACCACTATATTGTCACAAACTTCCTGATGAAGGGCTCTACGAAGCTAAAATTTGGATGGTATTATTATTTGACAGCGTGTAGTATATACTGAAATAATGGGTCCGCTTGCCCCGCCCCTTCTGGTACCACCCATACAAATTAGTAAAACCTTTTATACATTATTGTAGCCAAAAACCACATTTTTGTTCTGGTGTTAACAAAACTTTGCACATCTTATTTTTTTTACACTATTATGATGTGGTAACAAAACTAAGCATATCGGTTCAGATTTAGATATAGCCCCCATATATATGTGAGTTTCACGATATATACTTTTATTGCGGAGGTAGTGAAGTTTGATTATAATTATAAAGAATAAATAAACTCTTGACATACAAGTATTGCATATCAATGGAAAGGGAATTACATAAAGTTTAATAATTTACAAAAATTAATTAAAAGTACATTTTATTTTGGACATAATTCTGAGTGAAATATAAAATTTGGTCAAAACGTATTTTTTGGAGAAATAATATCTTATATGAAAAATAGCGTAAAATCCAAACGGACTGATATATCTTAACGAAATTTTGGAATAATGTACATAAAATCCTTAAAATCCTTAAAAAAACGAATAACAATATGTTGCCATATCATACAACAAACTACCCAAATTCCCAAAACGGGGAAAATATGTTCCAAAATTCCGAATTTTTTACCAAAATGGCCACACTGTCTTTGTTTATAGCAGGGATGTTGAAATACGTTACGGTTAACTAGTCCACATATGTGGTCAAAAAAATATATAACGAGCTTTCTCGTTGGCGCTTTGCGATTTGAGAATTTTAAAAAACAAAAATTTTTTGTTTTCAAAAATGGGGTATTTTTGACTTCCCTTGCCGGGGAACCATTTTGCTGAACTGATTCAAATTTAGCATTAAATGCATCTGCATCAACATTTCTATGAGGAATAATAAAGAAATTGCCACTTCCCGCAAGAAATATTTTTTTTACAAACGAAAGAATGTAGTCGCCTTTTTGCAAAAAAACAGTAAAAATATGCCTTTTTTTGGAAACTTTTAATTGCGATGCTTATAACTTTTGATTGGAACAAAATATTTGTATTATTTTTTCAGCAATTTCATTCAGAATTTTATAAGCTAACTAACGATATAAATATCTTTAAAATCAAGGAAAAACTGAGCTCACACCGTTAAAAATACTAAATCAACCTCGTCCAAAAATGACACAATTTTTTTTATTTTCTCAAATATCTCTTGACCTAAATGAGATAACATATGCATGTAAGCATGTTTTTTGAAGGTTTTTCGAAGCACTATCTAAATGCAAAAAATCTTTTAAACCGGTTTATAAATGCACATTCCTCAAGCATTTGAAATTTTGAAACACCCGAGGTGACCAACTTTGGAGGGCCACGCAGTGGCCCCCACACCACCTCGGGAGCCGAATATTTCCAAATCATCTTGAAAACACCTCAGCTTTAACTATTTTAAATTTCATCAAGATAGCATTATCCGTTCAAAAGTTACAGAATTAATTCCAAAAAAACCAAAAAGGAACCACTGTGTACTGGGAAGGTATGTTTCCAATAAAACCGAAACCGGGTTTATGAAAAATGACTAAATGACCAAAGATTATTGTATACATCGGTGTACATTGTACGACAGCATATCTGATTTTTTGTAAAAAGTAGAAACAATAACTATTTTATCATTGCAGCGTATCTGAAAACAGCAGATAATAAAGGTATACGCTAAAAAAACATGTTATTTATTGTCGCTTCAGATATGTGACTTATTTTTTTGATCTGCTATAACCACAATCAGTCTCGTTAGAAATCATATAGCATACCTTAAACTATGACAATTGATTGACATGTCCGATAAGAGCGATATTATTCAGTGCCTGGCTAAGTGTTACTTTTAATTTTGTACGTTAGTGTGAATATATTAAATGGGAAAACTTAATCCCGAAAGTTCTTAATGACCACACATTCCCATACATGAAGCCAGGGCGGGCATTTTTCTCACTTACCATAGGAATTAACACATTGGTATTCGCTTATGGATTAGTCAAGTGTGAAAATAACATTCCGATATGATGAAAAACTAAAAACTTCTACGCCACCGGTGGTCAGTTTTTCTTTGATCCAAGTAGATACAAACCATATTTTATTGAGCATGAAATGAAATGGAGATGTCTATACCCTTGCGAAAGGCAGAAATCATTAAACGCCAACCAACCAATTCATAAATCAACCAAATACGTTAGTCAGACTAGACCAAAACCACCCGCCCTCCGCTCGTCCTGCTACTTGACTAACGTAAAGTTTCTTTGTTGTTGGAGTTGTGTTCTATGTATTAACGATATGCGCTGGAGTGTATTCAGTTCCAATTCTGTTGAGGTCTCGACCAAGTTGTTGCCATATTCAGTTATTAGATTATGAAATTTTATAGCCAACATAGGAAAATGCGACAGAAGGAGTACACATCACATTCAATGCTAGATATACGTATGCTTGACTATAAGCGATTAAATTAATGCACTTTGCGTGCCTGGGCCAAGTTAATTAGAAATTCCCATAATGTGGCGAGGCACGTAACAGTTGTTGTTCATGCTCCCCCTAATCGATACATTCGATTGCCAATACCACCAATATCCGACAGATTCTGGTTCGGTTCTACCAAAAACCAACCCATCTTATTATTCGTCTCTGGCAATAAATCGCCGCGTATGTAGTATTTGATGGCAATCCATTGTTCACTGCTGCCATCAATAAAATAAAATGCTAGAAATATTTTCTACGATAAATTCGCCCGCCCGTTTCCAACAACAACAAGTTGCCATAGAGACTTTTCACCCTGGCTGCTGAGATGGGACCGGCGATCACTGTCATCATCGAGCTGGGTTGGTGGTGGCAGTTCCTGCCGTTCATGTGGGGGCGACACGAGAGTTAAATGTCGGTTGGTTGTTTAGTATGTCACAAACATAAGTTTCATAAATAAAAATTTTATTTGAGCACTCGTGCAGTTAATCATAGAGTCACGCTTGCCATAAATAAGGCACAACGCTTCGATGAGATTCGATTAAGGACTCCGCCGAATCGGGAAGAAATGAAGTGTCAGAAACAAAGCGCCAACAAAGAAGGAGAAGTATAGGAAGTTAATAATTGCGGACACATGTGAGTTTGACACAATTACAGAAATTAGGAAAATGTTTTTGGCGAAATGTTTCTCACGTCTGTTGTAGCCCCCAGATAAATATGGTACTGGGTAACACAGTCGGTGGTATCGCTTTATATCTATCGGTGCATGCATGGAAGTATTGGATAAGTGTGGGGCAAAGCATCTTGTTTTTCACATACACATGCATTGGATGTTGCACCAGTCAGTCGTAGGCTGATCGCCTCCAGATTTTCTTAAAATAATTGGGTTTGAGTAGGAAATAGTGTTAAAACTCAAACATTCATATTGGACGGGAACATCAGGTCCTTTTTTTTTGGCCGCCTTAACGAACATTTACGTACATTTCCTTTAACCCTCAAAATATTTCAAATATTCTTGTGTAACAAGAGCATCTGAAATGTTAGTGTGTGTGTGTACACAGTACAGCGTAGATCCGGACGGACAGTGACACGCACCACCGTAAACACAAAAACACAAAAGCCTGACATAAACATCCACAAAAATAATAAAGAATCCTGAGCTTATGATGTTGAACTTAACATGAACTTTTCTAGCAAGACTACAGCTGGGAACTTCTAGGAACTGGCATTTACCTTCCCTTTTCAACTTCGATTCAACGTGCTGTTGTTACTGACTTCCCTTCTGTCAGAACCTTGATACAGTCTTTGTTGTTATTGTTCCAGTCGGTCCTGCAACATAAACACTAAAGATCTGTGTTGCTCCCGAAGGATGTTTCGAGTCTTTAACATTCGGCTCTGCCTTGCTGAAGTTGTCATTTTGGTAACCAAGACAACTTATCATAATGCAAAATAACACTTCAAAACTTTGGTGTGTCTGCTGGCATTTGTGCACTCACACACACACACACACACACACACACACACACACACACATACACATCCACACATGATGTGTAAGTCGGTTCGTGTGTACGTAATCGCCGGTAGCTGTAGTATAAGATGTTGCATTTGCATGAAAGAAACCAAAATGGCATCATTGACATATCTTATGATTCCAGCCAGTCAGAAATGCGAGTGCTTCGGAATTGAGATTTAAACTTGTTGTGTTTCGTTGCAAATCCTTGTGCTTTTCTTTCCGTTCCAAAGTGAATCTGTTAGGTTGTAGTGATGATGAAATATTAGAATATTTTTGAAACATTGACATTTGTATGCACAAATTTAGGAACAGACAAAAATATGTTTAACGTGGCTTTCGCACTTTTGGGATATGTATTTTAAAATTTGAGACAACTGTGCGCAAAGTGACCATGCGAACCATTTCTAGTTTCAGGGTACTTAAGCTTTGTACATGACAAAAATCCCATTAAATGTGGGCGAAGTGGCGTGACAAATGTGTTGAAGCCTTTACATAATGTTGTACATTCTGACGATGACTGATACAAATCAATATTTAAATGCAGCGCATTCTAACTACAAAATAGTGATATTAGAAAAGGATTTAATATGATAACACTGCGTGACAAAATCGGGGCCAATCGAAATAACATGAGGTTTCACCATTCTTCTACTAAATCAGCTATTATTTATAGCCTACCTACATATATAATCAAAAGAGGAGATGTTGCGAGTTTGTGAGTTTGTATGTAAAAGGTAATCTTCTAAACGACTCGTCCAATTTAAAAAAATAGAATGCTACGTTATCACTGAGTACTATAGGATATACATATTTTATTTAAAAAACAATACGCATCCACGAGTAAGTAGCGGCGGATCAACACGATCCGGAAAAGGTAATTTTATATATAGGAATATTTTGAACTTGCAGAGATAGAAATAAATAGGTGTTAAGTGTTACACATAACACAATGCTGTCAACTTGGCATAATTTTCAGCATATTGACAGATTTCAAAAATATTTAATGTATATTTTTATGAAGTAGTATTGTATTTAATATAGCATATGCAAAGAGCTAAACACGCAGAGCTCACCAAAGCATGCTAAAGGCAGCAAACAATGTATTTTAGATCCCGCTTCCAGACTAAAGTAATGATAGATAGAAGAAACCCTTGTATACATTGTTACATATTACATACTTTCGCTTTGATACTTTACATGAACAAACAGACAGGAGAATCTGCGTGATATTTTTAACTGCCAACGATCCATCAGTGGGGAAACGTAGAGTACCGTAGAATTAAAGCCGAATGCAATCGCATGTGCTAACATATTTGTGCATCGGTGAGAGAATTCCGCCAACATTACGGATGCCACCGATGCACCGTAATTTGCTGCCACAATGTTTAATGACATCTTCGCTTTCCTTATTCCTGTTTCTGGTCTGCAGTCTAGCAATTGTCGCCGCCTGTCGTTGGTAATAAAATTAATTAAGTTGCACTAAAAATACGCATGTGAATAAGCTACATAGCCTGACTGACAATCACTACCGAAAGCCGGTCACTCATTCACTTATCAAATCGACAAGTGACTTGCCACTCGTGCTAAATGCTGAATTCATGGACTGCAGTGTTGGAAGTTTTCGTAAGTAAATTTTTCGCAATAATCCAGAAAGGGGTGAATATCGTACATTGAATGCAAAAGGCTAATTGATGACGAATCGATTAACTGATTGTGAATGCCCACAACTACATACAAAAGCATATGTATTTCTATGTGTATGTGTGTACACTTTGTTAGTTTATTTGGCTATAAGGTTAAGAATATCATGGCCTCAATATCGAATATCAGATCGAAAATTCCGTCAATATGTTAGAATAGCGTAAATAGTATTTATTTACTAAATACATCGAAACAACATTTACAAAATAAAGTGAAGGTGAAAGATGTATAACTTAAGGAAATAAGACAATAATCCTTACGAAGGATTATAACCTGAGATTCTCTCATTCTATATCATATATAATGTTTCGAAAAAAATCTAGGTAATTGTCCCTTCTACGAATTTAATCAGCGGCTTTAGCACAAAAGAATGGTTTTAATTACACTGTGTTACACACAAAATATACAGGGGTTCTCATGTAGCATTTCTGTTAGATTGGAGTCCATAGAGTATAGTGATACTTTCAGTTTTTCTCGGTCACTTCGTTAAGTAATGTTTTTATAGCAAATTAAGTAAAATGACGATATTCCTAAAATTACAAATTCCAAAATTCATAAGTCTTCTCTTTGTAAACCGATTTTCAAAAGCTTACATTTGACTTTCACCTTTTATTAAAAAAAAGAATTTTGAAAATCGGTTAAAAAATAGTGAAACGGCGGCTGTTTAAGCACATTTGTATCACTGTGTTATTAATGTAGCTTCTCTGGTTAATATTTTGTAATCAGATAACCTTCTGTATATTACTCTGTGGTCTCTCCTATTACAAATTAGTCTTTCTAACGGCTTTGTGTTAAAGTGCCCTCTTACAATATTATACAGCCGTGCGTACCCTTTTTATCTAGTTGTTGCTTCCTTTCGCCACACATTGCTATGGTTTATTTTTTGACAACTACGATATCTGATTAATGGATATCTATTTCGTTTATTGTTATGTGACCTATCCTCTATCTGGTAAATATGTTATACATACTATTTACATTTTTGTAATCATGTCTGTTGTGGCGGTTAAAAAACTACAAGAGCTCCCACAATTTCGTCCTCTAGTGTCAGTTTCAGTTTGCGCGAATAATGCGTCTCGCAAGAGTTGAAACTAATTTAGAACACTAACAATGCCATCAATAAGAGAGGAATCCTTTTTTCAAATATTTGTTCTATTTCTGCATCATATTTCATTATCCATAGCAAACGAGAAGACCCGAGTGCCAGGAAAAAAATCATTTCAATTAAATTTGATTAAAAAAGTTTTCGTTTCTCGTCGCTGGTAAAAGGAGCGCGTATAAAATTATGCATTCTCCCGTCGATGGTTTAATTATCCTTTGAAGTGGGTACCAGAATCGAAACCCCCAACAACTGACGAACGCAAACTTTTCAATGCTTATTAATATAGGGCCAAATTGCCTTGAACACATTCGCTCTCGCTGGCACAGCAGATCAGGGGAGACGATGTGCAAAGTTCGCATTCACTGGCATCCAATCCGTTGCCATCACTTGTTCATTTGCATATTTTACACTTAAGGACAAACACAAACGCAACACGTCGCCTTTTCCCGCAGCTTCTGGGTTGGGAGCAATCAGTCTTTATTAATTACAGTTGGAAACAAGATTAGTTCGCTTTAGAAATGTCTTTATATGGTCTTTAACTTCCGCCCGAATTTTTTTTTAGAAGACAACTAAGCTTTATTGTATTTATTTTGCCACAACATACATTGATGGTTCATCCCATCAATAGAATGCATTCTAACGTTCGATAACATTCAAATGCATGTTTTTCCAATTGGCATGAGCATTTGTTACTAATACAAACTCATGGGTTTTAAAGGCCACTGCCACAAGGCCGCATTGTGTTTCGAACTACATACATATGTACTGGGACCCGCAATGCGTATGTCATCCATTGATAACATCCATACATAACACATGTGAGTCCAAGATGAGTTGTAGTTTAAATAACCATAAATATAATTGCTACAACAATACCTATTTAATAACGCTAGCACAACGCCATTTGTGTCACCGACAAATATTTGAACTCAACTTTTTTCCCACAAACCGGTTACAGTATTACTGAGCAACGTCCTAATGAAAACCCTCAATGCAGGTTGAGTTTTGGGTCACCTGTTTTTCGTGTACTCGGTGTAGCGTAAAAGCTTCCAATGTTCTTTAGACCATAAATCACTTGTGTGACCACTATTCATTGTTGGGTGTCACAGTACTGGCAAATCACTGTTCAAACGAGATGATATTTCATTGCCTTCGTATGGTTTTCGCTGTTGTTGTTATTGTTATTTTTGTCTCCTCGAATACTTATGCTTTTTGCTTGGCCTAATCGAGATGTTTGCATCGTAAAACGATCAGCCACTGTTGCTAACTGAAATTTGAATGTTGGTCCTCTTGGGAATAAAAAACGGAGCTTTGGCCAGTGATTACGGCAATGATTTATTTGTTCGCCCCCGCTCAAATGAAGATTTATGACAACGAGCACATTGGTCATTTTTATCGCTTCACATCAGTGGAAGAAAATTGAAAATGTCCTTGCATGCGTGGATATGGATACAGGAGTTGAAAGAAAAATAAGGATTTTTCCCTACAACCTGTTCGTGTCGTTGCTCTCTAAATCCTTTGTATGACGAACGGTGTGGCACAAGGCGGGTTTTTGCTTGTGCCACAAGATGTCCATAAGTTCCTTCCTCCCACCATTTCGTATGGTAAACATAGATTCAACGCTGCGGTGGCGGCGCGTATATAAATATGACATAAATAGGACCTCCCGATAAGGTTTACAAATGTTTGTCGAGCGTATCTTAACGACAATCTTGTAATTTAATATGGTGTTAATTTTCCTAAGACACGTTTATTTGTCTCTGCCCTACCTGTAAGTTGAATGGTGGTAGATGGGATGGGTAGCGCAAAGAGGTACAAATGTAGAAACCCACTATGTGCGGCCGTTAATCGCTTGGGCGCACTTTGCTGTGTAAGTGGACTAGGACTAAAGGGAAGTGGTCCGCACTGGGTGACACCCGGTTGTCGCTTTTGCTGTCGTATATTAAATGGCGTCATATGAGTAAACACGAGAAACGCTAAAACGCCAAATTTAATTTCCGTCCATTCACCGCTGCAGGCAGCCGGCAGAGCCAATGATCGAGCGACTCTATTTAGCCAGCCAAAGTCCGGCCAATGTAAATATTTGTGATAAATACTTACATGACTCGCTAACACTGCTGGACACGACTTAATAAATTGCCTGTTTTCAGGCGTTTAGTGGACATTTTGCTTAGCTGGTGTGAAGCTGGCGTGTCCTATAGACATTTGGGTTAGTTGCATATAGGGTTGCCAGAGGGCCTTGATTTCGCTTGATTTACAAGAATTTGCATTTTTATTGGTTGGTTTAGTATAGTTTATGTTTTGATCGATATAAAATTGGATGTATAATATCATTTTATACAATGTTTTTTTTTTTTTTAAATAATCAAAAATGGACATTATTGACTCAAAAAATTTCGTTATTGAATACTATGACCAATTACTTGGTGAATCAGTTCAAAGATATTTTTATATATTTTCTGCACATTTTTTTTTAACATATTTTATCTTTTGGTATATTTTTTGGGAGCTGTACTCTGTAATAGCTATATAAATTATGACATTCATGGAAATGTAAAAAAAAAGCAACAAAACTTTGTTAACAAATGAACAAACTTGAAGTAAGTGCCTATTGAATTCCGATAATAAAATCTCTATATTTGATCACAGCACTTTATGGACGTGGAGTATGTTCATATACATCGTAGTCAATAAAAAAATCACTTTATAGATTTGATGCGCTAAATCCTATATTTTAATAAAATTCTAACATTTTTCGGAGCTTCTCCATATAGTTTCAAATTTATTAAAAAAAATTGTATCAAAAGAGAAATGTTGTACATCTATTTAATTGCGATATTCATGATCCATATTACGTTTAAAAAACTATTCAATTTTTGCAGTTTTCAATTATTTTTAAGCTTTTCTGAAGTTTGTGTCCAACAGTTGCGCCATGTATATAAGGTCTATATTGTGGAGATTTATTTCCGCGACTTGTATAATTGGTTATTACACAGTGATACAAATGTGAACAAAATATACAGGGGTTCTTATATGGCACTTCTGTAAGGCTGGAGTCCATAGAGTACAGAGATATTTATAGTTCGGTCGGTCACTCGGTCACTTCGTTAAGTAATGTTTTTATAGCAAATTTTGTGAAATGACGATATTCCTAAAATTGCAAGTTTTATTTAAAAAAAATAATTTTGAAAATTGCTAAATCACGACTTTTTAAGTAAAAATAACGGAGAAAAAAAATATTTATTCAATTTCTCAACGCTCTAAGTTTATCGTGAGACAGCACATTGTATTTTTTTAAGTGTTTTCAATACTTTTAACAACACCTGATGGTAGGGAATAATTAGTAAATTCTGTATCTAAAACACTAAATATATGTGACAGAAAACTAAGTTTATTTTCAAATATACCTTATAATTTCAGGTTGAAACTATTAGATTGTAAGTATTACCCCTTTAGTTTGTTATGTTTTTAAATTTTTTTACTGGATTGTTTTTGTTCAATTATGTTTTTTTTAAAATATATATGTATGAAGCAGAAATATTACTACCCTCTGATACTGGGCACAAGCTGGTGAAATCGGTACTTACTAGGGACCCCTTTTACTTACTTTACCAACTTTAAGCAATACATTTCACCATTTCCTTTTTGTATGATATTAAAATAGCTTAACGCTACGCTTACGATAGAATCATTCAAGTAAGTACCCATGTATGGAGTAGTGGGGTTCATGATTGTTCATGCATGGAAAGTTGACACTTCTAGAACTACAGGGTACTAGTGTATGACAGGGATGCACAAATTGGTACAATTGTACTTTTTTGGTACATTTTCGGCTTTAAAAGTACCATGGTACTACCGCAACTCATTTGGTACAATTTCAAAAATCTTCGATTTTACCATTTTATCAATCGGGTGAGTTCTTAATTCGCCAAATAGCGCGAATTTTTTTAAAAAAATATATTTAAGATAATTATAAAAATCTGCATTAGACCTCAACCGAAATCATATCATTATTGATGATATGCACCGTGGTACAGATGCAGAACGACACATGCTTACAAACAAAATAAACAAGGAATTGTTTTAAAATTTAAAGAAGTGCAAAAAAAATTTATATAAAAATGGGTGATGTTCTTAGAACTAAAATAAATTTTGATGATGATATGTTGAAGCGGTTTTCGAAATTTTCAGAAAAAACTGAAAGTATTGTTCTATTTTTGGTGAAAATGTTTCCAAACGAATGCAAGAACTTTAATTCGATAAACAATCAATATAGAGCCTCAGCCGATCTATTAGAATTAAAAACAGCAACAAATGACAATATTTGGCATAAAGTTTCAAATATTAAGAATGAACTGGATGAGTATATGTTTCCAGACATCTCAAGAGTGGATGCAGGTGTTTTATCTGTTCCCAACTCATCCGCAAATTTGGAGATAATATTTTCTTTCCAAAATTTAATAAAAACCTAAGATAGAAATATACTAAATGTGTCAAATTTATCTAGCATTATGCAGACGAAAAATTGAATAATGTCTACAAGTCCTCTTGTTATAAAATGAATATAACAAACGTTAACTAAATATTCTACCTGATTATTTAAATGTATTTATTACATGTAGTTTATACAACTATCCTATATACCTATATACTTCAGTACGTGCCAGAATTACTTTTTGTATTTTTTTCAATAAATTAAATTTTGAAAAAAAAATATATTTTGGTACCGTGGGCATCGAAAAAGTACATTTTTCAGTAGTAGATGGTACAAAATTAAAAATCGGAAATGCATCCCTGGTGTATGAGTGTTTTTATTTCTAAAGACTTTTTTGGTTAATGTTAAGCATTTAACAAGTTTAAATCTGGCAACCCTAGTTGCATACGACATTTGTTCAAACTCCAAGCATAGAAACCTCATATAACTATACATTGAACATGCATGTAGTATGAGTGTGTTTGTGTGTGAGCATATCTATCGCTGTTATACGAAATTACAAGGGAAACGACGACATGAGCACATTTATTAAACCATTCGGCCGGGGTCTGTTTTTGGGCGGTAATATATTCCGTTATTATAGCGTTTAATAAACATGTCCTTCTTAATTCGTGGTCATAATTTCTAGTGGCCATTACGGCAAATTGTGCAACGAAAACACACAAAACGGTGCTGGCCAATATTTTCGGGCCAAACTAATTTGTTTATTAGTTGTCATGTCGTTGGGCTTTCCCCACCCCACTCACACTCCCAGTCACACACAAACACATCACCTATCCTCTGCATGGCGCAACCCATTCACAAAGTTACGTTGAAGGTGCGTCCAGGAAGTTCACATCGGAAGTTTATCAATTACTTACAGCGACGAATGTGGTACCAGTGACCAGGTCAAATTGATTAAACTGACAAAACCACTAAGATAACTCTAAAATACCCAGCAAAACTTTACTTTGTCCGCACTAACCTGTTCATCCATGTTTTTAAGTAGATATTGGTGTGGCATCCCGGGTAAGGAGTAATCCGACCCCAAGACTCCACAATACCAGTGTCACAACTTCGGTTACTGCCTCTTCCAGATTCAAGTCATTCAATTTGTCCAAGTTTTAGCTCCTCTGCTCTCTGCTGCTATTCTTCTTCGTTACATTTTCTTCGTCAGTTGTCAACTATTTTCCTAAGGAGCAATGTTAGTTGCCAGCAAAAAGTCGCAACAGACCAAAGTCCGTGTGGAAAAGCCGGAAGATGGAGAATATGTTTGAGTGGGAAAGTAATAAAATCCTAAATTAAGACAAATTCCATTGCAACCTTTTGACTTTAGAACGGATGGCTTATGCTAAACGATGACAAGGGTCAATGGTGCTGTCTCTGCTCTCGTCGTCCTATTATCAATTAGGAGTACGACAAGCGAGTAGTAGAATACCTCCTCTTTGTTGTCCTCGGCAATGGTTTTTTTTTGCTTCTTATTGTATACGCGTTTGGGGACATGTACGAAAATTAATGGATTTCGATATTTTATACGGCCATATGTACATAGTATGTCTTGCTTGAGTGTTTGTTTTCAGTCGTATAGGTGTGTGTGTGTGTGTGGTGATTCAGTAAAGTCGTTAACTAGCAAATGCGATATATATTAACTCAGACAAGTTGTTGCAGAATCCGGCTTTTCTATGTATTCCGCGTTGTTGGTTTGTTTACGCAAATGGATACGTCCGTCACAGTTCGTTCGCATATTATAATCTATGGAGTAACTCTTTAAGACAAGTCAAGATGCACTTTTAATGCAAGCGCAGATTCTTCCTTTGATAATTGATAAAATTTCATAAAATATAAATATGTAATTTTAAGTTTGGAGAGTGTTCAATAGTTCTGAAATGTTAAATAAACTTAGTTTCAAATTTCAAATGCAATTGCCGATGAATGTCTTCGGATAACTAAAGCCTTTTCAATTATACGCAAAATTCAAATAGAGAATAATTTGACTTTTTCTTGAGAATCATCTTTTGATATGAAATGACTCCTTTACTTTGAAAGGTTCTCGCTAATTTGTTGAACCTGTGAACGGTGTGAACAACTGGAATTAAAATATGTAGTTGTTTTCGTTGCCATTACGTAAATACAAAATTTAGTTACACATATTCTAAAGTTCCAATATACAAAAGTAAAAAAAGTCGGCCCACTAACACAATCGGAAGTTTATACATATATGTTATCTGCCTGCATGTATTCTTTCAAGCTCTATTTCCTGTATTTCTTATCGTTTTCCGGCATAGAGATATAAACTTATCGTTGCTTAATACTGCAATCGTATCGATTTTGTAACCGCTAACAAAGATAAAGAGACAGCAATATCTCATCGCCTGTGGGATATCTTAGTTGTACTGAAACGTAACTTCTTCGATTTCCATAAACGCCAAACTGTTATCGAATTCTTTATGCAATTTATCATATATCGCAGGTCTCGTGTCCAGCACTTTCCATCGCATACATAGCATAACTGAGTCGAGTCGAATCGTTAGCCCTCTTGTCAGCATTGCTCTCTCTCTCTCTCTCTCATCCTTTGAAACCGAGCCCATGTTTTATGTTTTGGTTTATTATCTGTAATTTTGTAGCCACACAATTTGGGCTTTCAAAACGAATCCACCGATTTGAGATATTCAATGTTCTATTGTTGTTATGATGATCTCTTTATTTATTCAAAATCCTTTGAAGGTTTAATCAAATCCAAATCAAATTTACACTCGCTGCTCGTGTTATTTTTTCGACGCTTTACACTTCAATTTGTTTCACTTTCGCTCCTTTCCGTTGTTCCGTTCAGCTCTTTTTTTCTGGGTCCTCAATATGCTTTGCCCGAAAATTGAATTAAAAATTGAAACACCAAGCAACAACAATAACTATGGATATCCTTTTTAGCAAACAAAAAAAAAAAACAGCTCTAACATTTTTGTTTTTGTTTAGGACTTTTTTTTAAGCATTTTTCTCTGTGGTTGGTTGGGGAAAATTTGGTTTTTATTTATATCTTTGCCGCTTCAGTTCTCCTCGGACAGATTTTGTGTGTGTGTTTGTCCGTTTGCCATTCAAAGGTAGAAAGTGTTAAAACAAGAAATACTTGAGGATGGTTTATTGTTGGATTTGTAAGGATTTATTCTTTAATGCATTTAAGGGCTCTATTTGCAGATATCCTCAGTAAATAAGCAAAGTGTAAATACGGAGCAGGTCGAAAGCAAAGAGCGAAATGAAAATTTAATTATAACTCGAAATTTCCATGACAATAGCAAATAACGAAACAGAGTGTCCTGGCGATCTCCATCAGAGGCAAACGACGCTTGTCAGTAGAACATTTCAAATTGCGACAGGACAACCCTTTGGAGTCCTCTGCCTTATTTCACCTACATTTCACGGCTTTCATATGCACAAGATGCGAAACGTTTGAAAACTGAGGACAAAGTATTGCAAATTGTTTGCATAAATAAATAAGCGGCATATCTTAGCGCTCGTGGCATTAGGTTCCCAAAATAAAATGAAATTCGTCGTCGACCTGCCTAGCCACCCACGTGAATTGCATTAAGTGCCGGGCAATAAAAACGTTCTTCTTCTATTTTTTTTTGGCAGCTCCCTTGTTAAGCGAGTAATGGCCGGCATCCGACGAATGTGGACTGGTCGTACCTGAGCTCTCTCTCTCTCTTGCCCATTTCAGCGGCAAAGCAATTATACGAGTACGTTTGCATTAACTTAGGGTGTAATTAAATTTTATACTCGTAACAACACTGGCGAAAATAATTTGTGCGCCATCCGGTGTGCCCTCTCATCGCCCCTTCTTGCAATGCTTTTTGTTGTGCTTAAGCGTCCTGTTTTCTCAGCTGCCAAAAGGTAAATGTTGTTAAATTCTTTAACTAAACTTCATTTTTCATTCTGTTAAATACTCGCTGGAAAACTTAAAAACAAAACAAACAACTAACAAATGTTAATGGAACCTTTTCATTTGGAGTGGCACGACTTACTGGCAGCCCAAAGTGCAGGTAGAAGTGAAAGGGCACCAATCCATTACTGGCTGTACTGATATGCAATTCATAGACCGGGTTTATTCTAGCTAACAGGTATTCACACATTTGTGTAGCGGTTAAGAATAAAAACTAAATTAAAAAAAACAATACTGGAAACATTATCATCAAGCAATCGCTCAGCATATACACTTGAAGGTACATCAATATGCAGCATCTGCCAACGTTGATGTCGCCGTTGCCGCTGCCTTTGCTAATGTTGTTCCTCAACCCCATTTAAATGAGAGTAATGCAACATATTTTTATGAACGAAGAATTCATGTTATAAATCATAAATTCAGGCATTCGATGGTGGAGCTAACAAACGAGCCATCTTGAAATCTTATTTAAATTTACCAAAAATGATTCCATTTATTTTACACGTCGACATCCCCAAGTGGGACAGAGCCAGGACGAGAAATGAAAAATCATTTTCGTCATATTGTAGGGTGAATTTATTAAAATTTCTTTGTCAACAAATCACTTGCTGAGTTCAAGTGTAAATAGCTTCATACACTCGTTGCGATTCTTGCCACACGCACATGCAAAACCACCTCCGTTTCATCCACACCCGCGCCCTCACACACGCATACACTTACTCGTTGCTGGCTTTATTAGTCCTTTGCAAACACACACGTATGTTTGGATGTGTGCATAATCATACTGTATCCGTAAGCTTTTTAAACCAGCTTCTAGCATCTTGGGCCCAAAGAGAATTAAATCTGGGGGAGGGAGGGAAGACAGCTGTAGAAAATGAAAATAGGTTTGTGTGACACCTAGTGCTGTTGAACTGCATAACATTTGAATCGTCAGCGTTTGGGATTCAGCCTAATGTGAGTTTGAGATGTAGTTGTAGTTTTCTTAGAAAATTACAACAAAAAACTTAAAAAAAAAACTTAATTTCCCTTTGCACCCCATGAATGAGGTATGGGATAGCTTCTCGAGTTGTTGTGAATTAACACGCTTTCTATTTTTAGATTCACAACTAACGGCACCTACTTATTTATCGACGAATGCGAACGTCACTGTTTTGAGAAGCTCTTACTAGACACGACGATTGAATCGACGCTTAATACTGCGCTGTTGCTGTCAAACAACATTCGAGGGGAGCCGACAATGAAAGAAAATTTTATTTATTTTTTTCTTTTAAGATGACTGGAGCCAGGTTTGAACCTGCGATCTCCCGCATGGTAGTCGCGTGTTCTAACCACTATGCCACGGCCGGTTTCGTGCAATTAATTGTGCAGATGATATGGCGAAATTATGTTTTTGCTTAAGTAGCCCCTCCTAGCATAACTTTAGTTGAACCAGCGATTTTAAGGCGATCTTTGAACTGGGGATATATATAGTATTTAAATGGGCAAGGCCATCGTCAGTAACGTCACGCTCGTGTACATATTTTGGTCAATATTATTACTAAATACAATTATTTCTCCCAACTTGAGACCGGCATATGAAAGTTTTCGTCATTGCTGTATCTCGTTTTGTTGTGAAGTTATGACCATTTTAAGCCGTCAGTAACGTCACCGGATTCCCTATTTTTCAGTTTTAGCGGCTATTTAGTCTGAAAAATGTCGAATTGACTTCAGTTATTGTTCATTTTTTGTTTTTGCAAAATATTTGTGGAATTTCTTCCTAAATGGTGATAAAAATTTTGTGCCAGTATTTTGAACTAAAGCGAACGCCGCGTAACCTAAATCCACCTGTACTTTTCCTTGTGAAGTTATTGCAAACAAAAAATTCTTGATTACTTAGATAGCGGTTTTTGGTAGCGGCTTTCATCAATCAACTTGTACCATTCGTACGAATTCGTCAGTTTAGATTCCATTTAAAAAATTAGCCATTTTAAGTTGAGACCTTATGTTGTGTAAATTTTGTTCGTTTTGTTGTCATAAAGAAATGATTTTGTTGTTGTATTGATCCAATTATCCGATTCAAATAGTCCACATTTATATAACACTAACAACGATATACTCGGCTTGGTGGTGGGATGGGACAGTAACGAATGTGGCAAGCAAATTTGTTGTGTTAACGACTGAAGTGATTTCATTTGATTCTCATATCGGTGTTGCTGTCGTTGTCGATGTTGTTGATAAATCTGGCATCGTTTCTGCTCCGCCTTTGTGTAGAAAATTGAAAAATATATTTCATTTTTATAAATTACAACTGCTTTTCGTTACGCAAACAACCTGTTCGTCATAATGTTGACGGCAAAACGAATTCGCAAATATTAATTTCATATTTTCATGGTAAGAACTTGGTAGTCTTGTGCAGGGTGTGCGGGCACATTATTAGGCCGCTTCAATGTAAATGGAAAAAAAATTGTCTCTCCTAGCCATGAATGCCTTTTCTAACCGGTCGTCCGCCGGTTAAGACAACAGGTATTTTATTCGAAGACTTACTAAACTCACGTAAGTGCAATTTAAGGATGATTCGATATGCCAGCCTTAACACGTAACTTCTATGCTTCACTATTTACTGTTTTTTTCAGACACTAGGCGGTGACAGACAATTAAAGTGTTATTCTTCCAAATTAACATAATTTAAAAGTATTTTTTTTTTAATTACAGTTGGTCCTCGATTATCCGTGGTTCGATTAAGCGGTAAACTCAATTGTCCGGAGACAAGACAAGTTATTGCGTTTAACCGCGATAACCTCTATTATGCGGGAATATAAGCACATTTTTTTCAATTCTTCTGAATAATAACACACAAAAGTAACGAAATATGGGGAATCCAATAAAAAATATATAAAAAAAACTACTCAAAAATCGAAAAAGGTTTCTCCCCGATTGAATAGGAAATACTTGCAAGACCAAAACCATAAAATTCCTTTTATAAAAATGTGAACAAAAACAATGTGGAATGAACAAAAATTAAAAAAATTATCACGTGGATTAGTAAGCAGTTATAGGCCTATTAGCCTTTTAAGTAACTTAGGTAAAGTTTATGAAAAAGTTTTGAAGGAAAGGATTTGGAATTTTTGCAATCGTTCAGCTGTTATTCCAAAAGAACAATTTGGATTTAGACCCCTTCACGGTACTACTCACCAGATCAAGCGAGTAACGCAGTATGTTAATCACAAACTAACGTCAAAGCTTTCTGCCGCCATGGTTTTATTAGATGTTGAAAAAGCGTTTGACACTATGTGGCATGACGGGTTGATTTTCAAGCTGATAAGGCTCAATTTCGCTAATTATCTAATTAAAATTGTACAGTCTTTTTTAAATGAAAGAAGCTTTTGCGTTTAAATTGGCAGTGAAACCTCTGACTATGCAAGTGTGCCTGCTGGAGTCCCACAGTGATCAGTCCTTGGGCCACTACCTATCTGATTTTCCCAAAGTTGACAATTGCACTTTCGCGTTTTTTGCAGATGATTCGGCTATGTTATGCTCAGGTTTGCTGGCGATCAGTATACTTTCAAGCATTCAAATAGTCTTGGATCAAGTAGATGAATTTTCAAAAATATGGAAAATAAAGATAAATGCTGAGAAGTCCCAAGCTATCTTTTTCACTAGAAAAAGTAAGACTTGTTACACTCCTCAATCAAATCTTAAAATGAATGGTATAGATATTACCTGGTCTCGCTCTGTGAGATACTTAGGTGTATTCCTGAATACTCGTTTAACTTTCAATGACCACGTCTCTCGCATTTTAAATAAAATAAATCTGGTCATTAAGCTCCTCTATCCACTAATAAATAGAAATTCTGAATTACATTTTGAAAATAAAATTTACATTTATAAATCAATATTCCAGCCAATAGCTCTCTATGCCTGCCCTGTGTGGGGTGCCTGTGCCAAAACTCACATTAAGAAAATACAATGTTGTCAAAATAAAGTTTTAAAGCTAATGCTTAATTTACCTCGGCATTTTAGCACTAGAAGATTCCATGAATTGAGTAGAACTGAACTAATTAAAACCAATATTTCTCGTATTCCAAACAATTTTTACATTTTATGTTCCCATAATGAAAACAATTTAATTTCTAATCTTAAGAATCCAATGTAAAGTAAAATTCATATTTTAATATAGGGTTTTCTTAACTTTTTCCTTTTCTTGAATACACTTTTTATTGCAATTATGTATAGTTTATTTTAAATCTGTAATAATAATCTAGATGTAAGGTTGTAAGGATCTTAAGAAAAATACTGTTTTACAATAAAACAACAATGAAAAAAAAAATATCTAAATTTAAATTTTGATTAGATATCGGACTAAAAGCAGAAGGGACTACACAATGGTTAACACGCGATTTGAAAAATCACTTTTGTTATCAGGCTTAAGCTCCCTACCGAAATGACCGAGAATTCCGATCCAACCTGAAATGCCTTAAATACGATTTATTGGATACTAGACATCATTTTAAAACTCTTTTCGCGATTCGGTCTAATGCCCTTGGTTACGGGAAGCTATTTGGGCTATCAATTTCTTTATTTGTTATTTCGTGCCAAGGTATTACCTAATTTTACAAATAAATTACTTATTCCGCCACTCGAATCTACTCTGTACGACAGTTTCGAGACGTTTCCTTGGGGCCGGGAGAGCTTGTTATCATCAATGAGCCCTTATTGTTATCCTTTTGATCGCATACACTACGCACCCACAAACACACACACACACACACACACACACCAACATTAACACCAACACCTTCCACCGACTTTATAATCGGAGAAAGTTTCTCGTACAACAGTATCAAAAGGTGCCACAAGAGTCCTGGCTAACGTACACACTTCTCCTGTACGAGTACATCCACTGGGGCCGGAGTGTAGTTCATTGACAAATTCAATCATTTTTCCATTACAAGCAAAACATTATTGTTTCGATTTCACTCCAGACGATGGATAGGCGCACTCAGTCGGCTACGGGGAAGATACGCATCGCCATGGCGTAAGCACAAGCACGTCCTGGTCGTATTTGTATTTTGATTCGCTTTTGTTGTCGTCGTCGACCGCCTGCATTCACAGAGGACTCACTCGCTCATCGTGGCCCACCATTTAGCCTCGGGACATACTCCGACACAAAAGAGAGCTCGAGCTTCATTCACAATTGATTGCCGGTGATTTGTACAATGTTAGGCATTTAATTTTGCAACGTATCAACGGCTGTAACATGTATATCCAGCATCACCTTCGCACACCAAGCAAGCGGCATGCGGCATTGGTTGCTCAAAGGAGCCGCAGTTGCGGCAAGAAGGTGCGAAATTCCATTCGTGGCACTCCACTAAAGTGTAATTTGTCTTCCTGCCTGTGTGTTTTGTTTTCTAATGTTTGCGTTTTTGTGCGCGAGTGTTTGTGTCAAACGAAATGGGCTGGAGCTCTGTACAGGATCCGTTAACAAATGGGCTTGTTTAGCTTCCACGGCTCGTCCAATGCTTCCGAAGCCAACCTTGATTTCGTTGTTATCCAGGAGGTGTTTGTGTGTATGTGTGTCATTTACAACATATTTTGGTGATGTTCTCGGAGCGTTTTCTTACCCGACCCTCATGATTGATATCCCAAGGTACACAATGTAGGTACGTAGATTTTAATAAAAAACCAACATTGAAATTAAAAGCATTAGTCATGGCTATGTTAGACATAAATCTCGGCTACAGTACACAGTAAGTTTTCTGCAAATCGCTCTCGACCCCGTTCGTAGTTGGTTGGTCAGAATATAGGAGACGGACGGGTTTTGCTAACGGTAACGCGGTGAACAAACGCACGCACATTGTGCTCACAGCATTGCAGTTGGGCGGCAAATGATCAAAACTAAACTAAACTTAACTAATATCACATTTATTAATTATCACTGAGCATCAATGTTATGCACTGCACTGTACTGTGCTTCTCCCCCGCTGCCCCCAGTGACCATAATGGAAAGCCATTAGAAAATTCGCATTCCTAATGGAATTCAATCAATTTTCATTTACAATAATTAAGAAAAGATGTGTCAGTGTGTATGCATAGGAGCAGCAGGGGGATGTTAATTCCAATACAATTAGAAATTTGAACTGGCGACCACATTTGGGGTGGTAACGACTTCATTAATTATCCTTAGGCCATTTCGCTCTTTTGATGCACAACTAAAGGACTGAGTGTAGAAGATTGATATAGGTTGAAGTGGCCTGAATGCTTACAGTGCTCATAGTATGTGCATTTTAATGTCAAAGTTATCCTGCGTAAAATGGTATAGTCAAGTGGGTATGTAGACTACATGCAAAATACTTGGGTGTCTTTTGCTAAAAGTTGCTAGTAGGGATTGATAATTTGTTGTGATTTCGTTGCCAAATGGTCTAAACGAATCTTGTCATCTTCAAAAAGGCGTTTAAGTAACTGAAATTTTAGGGACGTTTTCATACTTGGTTTAACGAGGTACAAGTTAAATACTTTAATCCTTTGCTATTGCATAGTTGACGAGTATTAAAAAATTAACTTAATACAACATATCGTACACAATTGCCTCACAGTTATAAGTGCGAGTACAATCTGTATAGAAATATTACGTTTTATAGCCCAAAAACCAGTTTTCACACGTCTCCTTCCGTTTACGTTTGTGATAGCCTTTAAAAGCATAGCTGTAGTGCCGAATAAAATACTTTTGACACACCCCTTCCGCCCACTTATCAGAGCAATTTTTACGGAAACAAGGAAACAAACTTAATTAAAGTCAGCGAAAACTTGAAAAATTACAAAATTTTAACAAAAATTCAACTTTGAAGTGCTATAACTTCGTCATTTGAGATTAGATTTTAAACAACTATTGTTTTTTTAAGAAATAATTTTATTATCTTTTATTTTCGTCACAGTTCGGTGACATCGGTGAACAAAAACCAAAGAAAATGACATTTTAGTAGACATACCTTTTCAAACCACAAAAAATGGAAATTTGACCATATCTTAAAAACTGTTCTACTTTCCAAATATCTGAGAGCAGATTTGAATTCAGCATGAAATTTTACATAAGGATCAACTATTTATAAGCCGGGATCAAAAATTTGTTGCATTGTGTAACATAGCTCTCAAGCGGAGTATATAATATGAAATTTTTACACATCATGAAGTATGATATAACTAACAATTCTTCATCATTAATACGTTTTTTTGAGTTATGCCTGTCTTGCACCAAATGAGCGACTGGTACGTGTATTAAATATTGTCCTTTCCGACCATTATTCGCGAATTAAATGCTCGTTTTCATATAAATAGCTGTATTAACTGTGTATGAATTTTTTCTGCTCTAGGGTTAAAAAACAATGATCGGAAAAGAACATTTCGTCTACATTTTTATATCTGTTGTGCTAAGTACTATCTGCATATCAAATTGTATCTCTTTAACCCTAAAAACTATGTTGCCTATGATTATTTCCATATACATAGTGCATAAGAGAGCGAAATCCATAAAGAAATTTAATTTTTTGGAATATATTTTTTAACGATCATTTTAGTGTAAATTAGTATTTTAGATATTCTTCTTATTCAGAACAAGTTTAAAAAAATTACTCCTGCGATAATTTATTATTATTTATATAGATTTTCACTCTACTATTGGGATGCAGAGTACTTCAATATTTGATAATTATTGTCGTAAACGCTTTCCTGTTTGCCCGTATTGGAACTCGTGGCTATTCTGATATCGAATCCCCCCTTTGAGTATTGTGAGCTTGTTACGTGTGTGAGTGGGAGATCATTGATTGGACTAAATTGTTTTAAGCCGCATTGTGGTGTGAGTGTGTGTGCACTGTACACCCTTCTCGGTAACGAAATCTGCAAAAATTCAATTGTTGAATTGTTGCTGCAGGCGAATTGCATGGTCGATGTTCAACGATTTGCCCAACCGATGCAGGCACCAGCCACCCCGTCCACCGCCAGCAATTGGTTACCCACTTCGAAAGTATCCATAGAAGTTATTTGGAGTGAATTGTATATTTTATTAAAGGCTTCCTCCGGTGCTCGTGCCGAGACCAAGTTGGGATGCAAAAACAAAATGACAACAATTCCTTTGCAAAACTATTTGAAGCGTTCTTCCTCCACAATTGCGATACGGCACGATACGATGCTCGTTGCATAGTATAGAATTGCAATAGTTTTGTGATTTCTGTTTCCTTTACTTTTCGTTGAATGAGTTTTATGAAATGGAAAAATTCACTTGTCGTTCCCCGAGCGAGTGCGCCACAATCGCATGTGTGTATCGATGTGGTCCTGTCATAATGAAGTTTCGAAATACCATATTATTGATTTTAGTAGAAAGCCGGTTGATTTCCGACAAGGGGGCCGTCGGGCAAGGGATGCCGCATGCGTTTTAAAGTTTCCTGCATACGTATCCTCTTTGTCGGCCAAAGGGCATTAGTGCTTGCTATTAAAAAGATGAAAGTTGTGGTCTTACCTTTTGTTTCCGGTTTCATGGTCGATTTTCTTGTCTTATAGTGCAAAAATTAGTAGTCGTTCTTTCAGTCATCTTCCAGAAAAAATTTCAGAAAGTTCAGTGAAAGGATCCTCTCAAGGATGTTGTACGTGTACGTGTGCGTGCCTGAGTGTGTGTAACGATAGAATATACACGACTCTTGTTATACTTCTTGCGGACCACAAGTCGAGTTTTCAGTACCGTGAGCTGTAAAGATGCCTTTGCCTATGCTTTTCTTGCTGTGGTTTTTGTTGCTGCTGCTATCCTCTTAACGCAATAATAATCTTGATTTTGTGGTCAATTGAATGCTCGACATGACTTAAGGGCGGACATCGACATCACCAATTTGGTATCGACTAGCTTCCTAAGAAACCTCTGACGTTGCCCCACATTATGGTGTGGATTCAATTGTAATAATTGTGGCACTTCTTGTTATGTGCTGGGGGCCGTTTGTATGTAGGTATGAAGCATCATCAGTGAGTAATTTAACACGGCGCAAAGTGATGAATGTATTGTAGTTGGCAGGACGTGAAGACTGTCGGTATTTACATATCTTAACGCGACAATATTTTCTGATTGCCTTCAATAATTTGTCAGTAGATCCTTAACATAAATTCGAGTGGGGATTGCTTACGACTACGATAAACGTCCAATGTAGCAAAAAAAGGGTTTGCTGTAATGAATGCGCCGCAAGGGCGATAACAAAGAGGAAACCTGCAAATAATCGCATACAAGTGGGCGTTGTGGGTGGTTGAGCAATTCTCGTGTTGCCGCTTGTGTAACCATTATCGATTACAAACAATACGAAATCGAAAAATATCTGAAACAGAACAATGGCACCCTCAAGTTCAGCTACAGCATCCTGTTGGGCTAACGCTGCTGCTGTTCCAGCCTCGGCTATTATTCTGGATGATGCACTCAGTCCACCACTATGGTATGTTGCTGCCGCAAAGAGCATCTTTATGGGTAATTAAAAGTTTCGCTCATATATTTCGCCACATCGCAGTAGTCCGAGGATAAATAGCGATGCAAGACCAAAAATTTGGGAATGTGGCCACCCCAAATGGTGGCACCGCTTAACGCCTGTGTGCACATTGTAGCATGAGGTGAGCGTTCACTGAAATTTATTGTTGAATGGTAAATTCTATCGTCTAAAAGGATTTCCAGTAATGTTTCCAAAGTATTGCAATCAATTGCTCGGCAACAATTTAATTGAAGAAAACTTTGTAATTTGGAATTTGCACAGCGAAACAATTTACGTTCTAATAGTTTATGACAACAGACTACACTAAACAACGAAATGAAAAAAAAGAGTTTTAAGTGAAGAAAAATATAACAAACATCTTTGGAGTTGTTGAATCTATACATATATACATATTGCAGTTTTATTGATATAGATATATCGCACCTGTTCGACAAAAGAGTGACATAATAACATTTAAAAAATGTTATTGGTCTAAAGAAGTTATTCTGAAAATACAAATAATGTCATAACTGGTTTTTTGTAAAAGAGGATTCTAAACAAGAGATGACCATTTTATACGGGTTTTTTCTCTGTTTGTGGAGTTCGTTTTTAGGAAGCAAAACCAATAACAAAATAAAAAAATAAATCTAAGAAATTTGATTTTACCTGTTGCGGATTTATGTGCAGAAGTGTAAAAACAAAATCTACGTAAATGGTAAAATGCAAAGAACAACATGTACTTCGAACAACTCATCTCCTCATGCTGATTTCTTTTAATAACAAAACATGCTGGTTACTGCACGAGCTTTGAAAGCTCGCAAGTAAATGTTTTAGGCACCACTTTGCTAATATGTCTTGAAGTGAAAACTTACCGAACAAAATGATTTTAATGATAAAACTCCCAAAAATGTTTAGTTGGGCACTTTCGACAGTTTGATACTTCCTAAGATGTAAATTAAAAATGTCAACCCTATTATAACGTTTGTTTAAAAGTTCTTGCCTGCTGAATGTCACTTTTTTTGGAACTACATTGCAGCAAATTTCACCAGTCTTTCTATTTATTTGTAGACAGGAGGCGCACTTAATTAAAAGCTTTTTTTAAACATATAACATAACACAGTGACTTTTAGGACAATGGCATACAAATTCTGTCCATATAACGCTCCAATAGTATTTGTTAACGCTTTGGTAACAAGCATTGTACATTTTCGTTGCTTGGGTAGCCGCGAATGGGTCTTAAGGCATGCGGGGAGACGCCCCTAAAATTAAAATCTCCTGCAACGATCAAGTAGCAAAGGGGCTCTGCATGCAGACACACTGCTCGCAACATTACATCATAGGTCTGTTTGCGGATACAAGTCAATCGAACCCTTGTTGACTTGAGGCACACAGATGGAATCGCCAATCGGCTTACGCATCTTTTAGTATTGCCGTTCTCTTTGAGCAGAGCAATTATAGTGAGCAAAACAAACGAATTGCAAATTATAAATTTAATTCACTTCTTTTTATTCAATTCACTTCTCCAGGTAACTGGCAAATTTAGCACAAAGATGGAAGAGATGGACACAACATTCGATTCAAAATCGTATGAGTGCGCATCAACTGCCCCTGTGAACAGGAAAAGTGTCGATGAGGTGATTTCTGTTGCACAAATGAGAAACTTGCGTACGATTGCGTTGAGGTAATAAGGGGTGCGGCGCAAAATGTAATTTCAAGAAATATCTACAAAACACTATAACTTGTTTTTGAGAATGGGTATCGTTAACGATCTTAATATGTAATTCTTATAGTTTATTTTTAAAAACTAGACTTTCAAGGATTTAAAGGAATGTATATGCCTCTAAAGAAATTATTGTGATCAATTGGTAGTAATAAACATCAGAATACTATAATAAAGTTTAACTTGTTTTTGAGAGTGGGTATTATTATTTTATTATTTTTAAAAATTCGACTTTCAATGCCGTGGGGATATAAAAAAAAATCAAAATAAATATTACTATGCCTCTAACGAAATTGTTGCGATCAATTGGTAGAAATAAACATCAGAATACTATCGTGGAAATGTCGTCAGTATTGATGATAGAAGCAAAAAATGTTCTCTTGCTTAGCCTGCCGTTTTGTTCTCTTTGAATAACGTATACACAAATGAAGTGCGAACATCCACACACACACACGAACACGTATGTATGTGTTGACATAACGCATCAGAGAAAAAGGAAAGTTGTCTGGCCAATGCGACCTCCATCTGTCGAGTCCTGGATACAATTTGGAGAAACCTAAACCTGTGCCTGTTTCCATGTATTGAAGTTTGTTGATATCACAGCCGCATCTTTGGCGGAAGTTTTCCTTTTTTCCCTCTGACATTGGCTTCGACCCATAATGGCATTCGGCACAAGTTTTAACGAATTCATTATATGTACGTAAAATGAATTCGCCATCATCTCTCCCGCCCGTTTCGCCACTGTCCCGCTTGCTGCAAAGCAACTAACCCTCCTCTGCTTCTTTGTTTGTTTTGAAAATTAAATAAACTTTTTCAATCTGAATCTTTGATTTCCTTTCGTTTCGTTGAATTTCTTTTACTGGCATTTGTGCTTTGGAGTGTTAACATTAGTTAGTTTTGCAGCGCTATATCTACATTTGCGGGATGTTTTCATCGAAGGTGTGAAACTTTGCGTTCTTTGCTGTTCCCGCTATCAAATGGAATTCCGCGTTAATGGAAGATGAGCGTTCACTTGCGACAGGTGCAGGCGATGATTCTTTGAACTTATGTTGCGCCATATTGGTCGCTGAAATCGCTGAATTTGATCATAAGATCTGTGTCCCACTTATTGATTGTAGGCTGGTGTGGTGAAAACTCGTAGCTTGTTCATTAAAATTGTTGCTCAGCCACGGTGAATTGTTTCCTTTTGCAAATATTCATTAATTTTGGTTAACACACACATACAGTCACACTCTGTCATTGACGCGGTGATGTATAATGGCTTTCTCGACTAGCATTAGTGTGTGTGTGTAAGATTGTGTGAGTTTACAGCCCATTTTCGGTGAAGCTTCATTTATTTTCCGTTCCGTTGCGCGAGCGAGCGTACGCACCCGTAGTACATGATTCCGTTCGTAGTTAAGCTGAATGTCTCCTAAAACCACCGGCAAAGTCGTTAAACAATTAATCAAGGATAATTACAATCCTCAGAAGCCGGCTACTCACCTCGTACATGCTCGTCCTGGCCACAAACACACACACACACACACACACACACACTACCGCACGAATGAGTGTATGTTTGTGGGCTTGTGTGTGTTTGCGATAATAACCACGAAAAGCTCCTCGAGAAGCAGAGATAATGTATCATTAATCACTTAATATGCGTACATTTTTCAGTCATTCCGCAAACAATGCCGATGAATTTATGTAATACGAGTATGTTGCGCAACACTACGCCCACTCCGCCCTGCCGCTGTCTATATCTCGCCGTGGCATCTTGATATTCGTTGGGTTTGGGTGCGATATGGGAGGCAACAATGGCTTGCCTGTGCATCGGCGGCTTAGATTATAATTATTTCATTAGCTATTGCTCGTATCTAATATTCATTTAATGGCCTATAAATACGAAATGTACGAAAATACCTGTTGGGAAATCTACTATGTTTGCGTCTCATGGATCATTTATTAGAACATCTTCAGGTGTGCTCCAACCGCACTACGATGTAACAGTGTGTGCTTAAGACTTTTACAAACTTGATAATTAATTTGGCATTCAATTATTTTCGTTATTATTGCAGCTATTTATAACAAATTTTCGTGTAGGTATGGTCACTAAAGCAGTGTGTGTGTGTGTGTGTATCTTAAATCTCAAAACAAAGATGAATTAATAAAACTTATTGAATTAATGTTAGCATGACGCAGATACATGACAGATTCTATGATGATGGTAATGATGCCATTTAACATTAACAATCTAATTGTTGGCAGTGAATGCGGCTATTATAGCCACGATTTTGAACATACTCCTGAGTAATAAACTAATTTGAGCTCAAAACAAATACTTTATTTAGTGCAAAAGTACATACGTATATTTAAATAGAGATAAGTTTTACTTACTTACTTAATTTCGCTTTACACCATATATCATTATAGATACTGTTAAAAAATTTGTCACCACTAACTGTTTCCGATCTTCTATGCATATGTTAGGTTTTTTTCAAAACACCGTATATTCTTCTAACTATATATTATATTGTTAGACAGCACCAAAAAGCCTTCAAAAACAAGCACACATTTAAAGGCAATCAAGAATTGATCAAGCGGTTATTTAAGACGGAATTTCGTATCCATTAGTGCTACCAGTTGGGCCAACGACTTCCAGTGCAACCTGTAATAACATATGTGTATGTAATCTAAAAGATACGGGTACGTGTCGTGTTACTCAGAATCGCGTAAAAAAGACTATGTACAATATTAGATACAATTATCAACAACAAGTTTCATTCTAAGCAGAGATATAATATGATCCCAACCCAAGTGAATGTGGAATTTGTAATTCAATTATGATCAATGTTTAAAATTTAAGAATATAATGTTTGTATTTCATTTTTTAAAAATCACATGTTGCTGTGTTTGCCAATCTCTGAGACCGCTGTTCGTTGTTACAAATAACTTGGTTGTGACCTCATTTATCACCAGATCCACTTCTGCCGACAGCTTCTCAATACTTGAAAAGGCCGCAGTAACATCCCGCAGTCCTCGGTCAATGATATCTATATCATCGGCATACGTGAGCAGCATGTGACTATTGTTAATGATGGTACCAGTCGTGCTTACCTTTCGCATGATCATCTCCATTGTGAAGTTAAAGAGATCACATGATAAACAGTCGCATTGTCTAAAGGTTTGTTTGGTAGAAAATAGCTCTGTAGGATTTTTGCATATTTTCACTGAAGACTTCGCGTCGGTCATTGTCATCCCGCAAAGTCGTTTCAGCTTAGCAGGGATAGCAAATTCAGCCATAGCATCTAATTATTTCTGGCATATCGGACTGTCGAATGCAGCCTTGTAATTGATACACAGATGGTAGGTATCGATCTGCATCACTTGGTCTTCTCCAGGATATTCGTAGTGTGAATATCTGGTCTGTCATGGATTTACCAGGTTTTAAGCCACACTAATAAAGTCCATTCAGGTTCACTAAGATGTTTTTTAGTCTTTCACATAACACACTTTCCAGGACCTTGTTTGCGATTGGTATAAGGCTGAACCCGCGGGACTTGGTACACACAATTGGATCGCCTTTCCTAAGCACAGAACAAAGACGACCCATTCTTTTATTTACTATCGGGTTTTAACTCTATACCTGTACTTTTCGATATCCCTTTAGGTTGCTTTGTGGTTCTCAAAAACACTCAATTAATGCGAGAAGTTCTCCTAGAGCGCTAAGTGAAGCAAAAATAAGTTATTATTACCCTGATCACAAGAACAAATAGACAGACGGATTGATTTTTAGTGGATCGATACAATCATAAGTACAAACTCATTATTTGTTTCTGAACACAAGCAAGCAAGCTTTTATTCTAGTGGGAATATCTACTTACATAATGATAAAGTTTATAATATTTACATTATGAGCTTGTTTCGAGCTTGTTTTAGAACCTCCAGATAAAATTACATCCATCATCCAGCTGCTACAAAACTATGACAACAATTCCTTTTCAGCCTGCTCTGTTTTACATTTGATCCCGGAATTTAATGGAAGTTATAATGGGGCAAAGGCTCTTTCGTTTTGGTCTTTCTTTTCGCCATAATAAGATATTTGGTACGTCTTCGATGATAAGTTATTTAAAGGATTAACTAGAGACTTTTTCTGCCACTCCATTATGCATTGTGTTGTTCGCTTCTTAGTCGTCTTTCCGGACAAAGGATGCAAGATAACCGTGGCTGACGAAGTTGTTGATGTTTCGTACTTCGCTGTTGGGTTTTCCCCTTTCTGCGCTATGCTGCCATTTGATTTTTCTCGGGAGGAACGTTGAGTGAATGCACGAAACCTTCTTACTGTGGAGTGCGGACATCAAATGAATTGCCAGCGAAAATACTTGAAGCTGATTGTGGGGCAGCTAAAGAGGAATTGTGCAAAAAGAAACTTTGTTGCCAAGTATGTTTGTTTGTTTGCCTTTTCGCATTTGGACAAAGCCTTACAAATTGAATTGATAATTAAACGAAATACTCGCCAGTGTTTCTCCGTTTGACTTGCAATTTGCCAAGGATTCCAACTGCATCCTTGTATATGAATTATGGAAGTCGGAGTACAAGTAGCGATAATTTTTTTTTGCCGTTCGTCCGACACTAAGCCAAGTGATACAACAAAGCATCAGCTGGCTCAAGTTGACCGTTTTTGTATGTGTTTACGCTTGTTGGTCATTAGTTTTCTGTGGGCTCGAGCCACCATTCCCTCACTGTGCCCTCTAAAGAATTTAATTAGCGAGTGAAATTTTTGTTAATTAGCAAAACTTATTAACATCTCAAGCTGAACAGGAGGCTAGTGAAAACGATCCTAGAAAGACAGAGAGAGAGCACATAACTCGGTATAATGGTTTGATTGTGCGCCGTCTTTGGAGGAGTGATGGGGTGTGTAAAAGTATGTTTTGTGTTTCCGTGTCGGCCAGTCAGCCCAAACTAAAACTATGTCCTGAATATTTATAAACAAACTGTGTTGCACACTGCTCGCCTTATTCACATATATACTCGACGTGTAGTTTGTCTCTCGCCTTAGTTTGGCTACAAATGCAGTTAAATATCGCATTATACACGACACTTTGTGATGGTGTATTAACTCGCGACATTTTGTGTTGTATGTAGAACCTAGTGACAATGTCCCTGCAGTGTTTCAATAGCATTCTACAAAAACATTTCCAACCTTTGGCAACATGTTGCCCAATCCACAAATTCACTGCAACATTTTAGTGTTCATCTCGTGTAGCTCACTCTTTGGGTATTCCTCTCTTTCTCTTTGTTGTGAGTGGAGAACGAAAATGCGTGTGTCGTCTGCCTCGTCGTAAAACCTTATTCAGTATTGTATCACAAGTTTTATTGCCAACACTATGAGATCAGGAGTGTTCTGTGGAATATTTACGATAAATAATAATCCATAAAATAATTTACCTTCTTTCGGTATCGTTGGAATACGATATTATCAGAATTAGTTGAATTCGCATTTTACGGCTGGAATGCTGAGAGGAGGGCTTGCAGGCACGAGGCTAATAAAGTTAGTCAGCATTTAGTTTTTTTGCCGTCGGCAAAAATGAAGTGACTGCTATTGTTTTTTTTTTTTTATTGACAGCAAATATTAGATGCGTTCTTTTTGATCCGTATATTGAAGACGACTACTGGGAACATATATAAAAACATGTGTTGGGCAAAGAACCGCTTGATACTTTCTCATGACGGTAGTATAAAACAAAATTATATCTATCACCAGAATTAAATTTGCCTTAAGCCGCTTTTATACGATGTGTATTTTATACAAAGTGGCATCACTTTGACAGCCGATATGTGATACATTTAAAAAAAAATAGAGCACGCTCTAATTGCAATATTTCCACATGTGTTGTACACACAGTTCTACGCTGCAGTGTTTGAAAGGGATCACATGACATGTATAAATTTTGTTCATCGTGTAAAGGCACCTTTAGAAGTGGTTTAAACCAATGATTGAATGTAATTGCCAATGTTACATATCTCTGAAAATTGGTATTCTATGTGCCGATAGTAATTGTTTAAGAACCAACAACTACTTCCTTTTTGCATTATCGCGTCCGGACAGACATGAGTGAGCTGTTTTTCTATATGAATGTATATTGAATATCAAAATTGTCAATAGATAAGATACGTTTTGCGTTATTGTCCTCTGTATGTGCTTATCTAAGTGTATACGGCAATATTCTAGTACAGTGTGGTCTCTTTAAGCGTATTAAATTTAAACACAGTTTTCGGTTATGGCTGCAAACATTTCCTTTGACTGTGATTTAAAAAGTATGAACTTAAAATGAATATGGTATGCGGATCAAAAAGACATCAAAAAAATGCTCTGTTTTTTTTTTCTAGTTAAATAATTAATATCCGAAAATGGTACCGAAACTTTCCTGAGTTAAAAAAATGGAAATGGAAACTGACCAATTAATGATCAAATTATAAAACTAAGCTTAATTTTTTATTGTTTTTAATAAATTTTGGCACATCTTTTTTAATTTTGGGATGCGAAAAATCTTTTTGAATAAAACTAGTAAGTTTTAAAGATCTTCCAACAGATTTTTTATTGGCGCTTCCGTAGACGCACAACTGTTGTAAAATTGTTGTTACTTGTTTATGGAAAAATTCCACATAATTGTCGCTTAATTATTAATTACACTATGTTACAGTCATTTGGAACTTGGAACTTGTGGTAACGATAACATTGAAAATATTTATGACCAATCGGTACATGAGCACTTGTGTACTCTATCTTTGTACTTGTATATACTGCTAAAGGAAATGCCACCCTCATATGCTGATGCTGACCAACTTAGTACAAGCGTATAGCGCTATTAAGCCAACGAAGAGATACGATGATATTGAAGATGCTCCATTGCACCTACAAAGAAAAATTCATATCGATTAGCCTTAGAAGCCACTTTGATTCTGTTGTGGCCAACTTACTTTCCGCCCTGTTCCACCCACGTAAGCTGCGCGGGATCTACCCCATAGGTAGACAGTACATTTTCAATAAATTTCTCGTTACTACTGATCACCGTTTTATTTCTACTTAAGAGGCGAAGGATCGTTATACCGGATGCTATACCGGAGTAACCACAGACTACAGTCATATTCTGGAATGTTCCCATATACTTGAAGTTCACATTGACCGTCGTGTTCCCTCCATGGTATGACAGCTTGAATAAACCACTTTCTGTCTCATTATTCCAGGGAAAAGTTATGTTTTCCCGAGTACGTTTCCAGCCTTTGTTAACATTGTTCACATAGTCCAATTGCAATATGTACTCGTCATTTGCTGTGGCATTGGGTGCGATAACTTCAAGGCAGGCAGGAACCTCACTTTGCGGAAAGCGTGCCACTTCGTACCAACTGCCAGAGACCTACAAAAATATGTTTACAGTTTTACTGGTACACTTTTGTATGTCGGTACCTTGTCAATATCGACGGGAACGGTCGTTGCATTATTGGCACAACTCCAAAATGCGTGCGCAGTGTCCAAGAGAGAAGACAGAGCTATAATATACCAAGTTAAGCAGGCTAGGGTGTTTAGTACGCGTTCGGCCATTACGACGTCGGCTGATAGTAACACTTGCGATGACAACACAATCACTTCTGATATTTCGCGTGGTAGTCGGACTTCCATACCGTTATCAGTGTTTGCATATCAGCGGGTAAATAGTAGACAATATCTGCTGTAGGGCGATTTGCTTTGTACTTGGATTACTTGACAGTTTCTATTATTTGCGGAATGACTAATAGCATATGTACATTGTACATGGGTATTTCTTTAGCCTAATTTTTTTTTATTAATGTCACACTGATTTATATTTTTCTTTTCACCTGTTGGGTCTGAGGGCGAGCAAGTGCCATTTTAAAGCAATAATATTGGTGAAGTCTTGAAATATCGATAGTACGCCCAAATGTTCTAAACAATTCAAGGTTTTGGGCAATGGTGTATTTTAAGTGTTATCTTGTGAAAATCGGTATACAAAGCTATATAACTACCGATTTTATATACATTCGAGTTCGTTTATAACGAACTTTCAGTTATAGCGAACACTTTTTCTGATCCCAACTTATGACTCAAAACATTATTTTTCACTTTTTTTTGGTTCGGATAGTTTTTGAGACACTCTTTCACATTATGCAGAAAGTCCTAACTTGCTTAAAAGTGTACTAAAAATGTAGAGAATGAAGAGCACAAATGAAAGAAAAACACAATTTTATTAAAAATCGAGCTGATTTCTCGAAATTTGGTTTTTGCTTCATAAGCAACCTTTTCATAGACCGGGTCGCATATACTGTTATAGCAAACATTGTTTATTGCGACCTTTTTTTTAATAACGAACAATATTTGTTGTCCCATTTTATAGTTTTCATACATTTTTTGACGGTTATAACGAACACTTCAATATTTAAAATTATTTCTGCGACGGTAACTCTTGCATATGTTCGTATGAATTTCGGGCTCCTTGAGGTTACACAACCTAGTTTACCAAACGATATCATCATCAGAATATCTGATGATATTGTGAAAAAAGTACAAGACGTTGCCCGTTATTGTAATGATGTTGATAGGGACGAGGTCGAAGAGACGGAAGTTTTTTTTAGAACCACATTATCGGGCTATTAGAATGAGTTTAGGGACACTTAAGTAATATGTTGAAATTAAAGGCAATCCATCTGAGTTATATGAACATAGTTGGTACTTCAGTACAAAAAAAATACAGACTTTTTTAAAAACAATAAACTGTATGCAAATTTATAATTTTCAAAGAGAAATACAAATGTTTTGTGGTCAAACATAAAATGAATCAAAAGACATATGTATCTGAGGTGCATGACAGGTAACGGCGGTAGAGTTTTTATGATTCAGATAAACAAGGATAGTTAAAATCTTCCAATTTACTTGAATTTATTTAATGACATTTTATCTTAAACATTAATTTTTAAAAAATCCGCTCACTTTAGAAATCGATTAATATTAGTAATACGCGATCGTACCCAAATTCTGTATTTAGTAAAGCTATATAAAGATAAATTTTTGGAGAAAAAATAAGAAGGCTAGCCACGCCTATTCTGGTACCTCCCACAAACATGTACCACTACGCCCACTTTCGAAATCGAGGAATAATATCAATATACTAGAATATACTAGTGAGGGTATATGAAAGTCGGGTTTCTCGACTGAAACTTTCTTACTGGTTAAATTTGTATTATATTAGTAGCGTTATGTTTTATTTTATTCATATATTGAGTGATATTTCGTACATTGTACATATATATGACAAATTATTCAAAACATTAACCTCTGATGGATAAATGTCCAGCGATTAAGCGAACTGGCTATGTTAAGGCATATACAAATCAAATTTCCATTTTACATACACAATTTATTTTTTATGCTGGATATTATGCTGGATATAAAAAACATTGTTCTTCAGTTGTAACTAGTATTTATTGTCTTATTTATTCGGCACTTATGACATCAATATTTGAGTAGATTTTTACTTCTCGAAACCTTAACTTAAATTGCCAACAGAAACTTCATTGACTTTTCCAATTTTGTATAAAATTAATCATTGCTGAAGATTAACAATGCAGCTCAAATTCCACCATAATGTTAACTTATACTGTTGCATTAGGGGTAACATCACTCCTTGACATCGCCGCCAGTGTATCGTGTGTACACGAGACCAAGATGATGCTCCACAACGACACATTTCAATATAGTCAACGTCTGGAGTAATGATGCCAAGGACATTATTACAATACATCGTGAAAACGGGAGCGACAGCAGCGCCATCATGAAGACGGGAATACTTGGCATACTATTTAAAGTGGCATTTACAGTTCAAGCAGCAGCAACTGCTGCAATGGCAGCTCATAAAAATTCCTCCGTGGGTTATGCAAGGCAACGTTTATGGCAGACAGATGCAAGGACGAGGGAGGAGTTGTGCAGACCAGAACGAAATATCGTCTTAAGTACCAGCGATGCCAATGATAGGTAGTGTTTCTATTTGGTGTCTTGGTAAATATGCAAGTAGGGTCGATAAAAATTCGAAAATTTAAATGTTGCTATTATGTGAAACCGAGTTTCGAGTAAATATGTTATGTAATTTCTATGAAAGGAAATTGTAAAAATGGAGAAAAAGTAAAGAAAGCTTATTTATTCTAATCATTAAATGACAAAGGAACAAACTGCAAAAATTATATCAAAATAAATATTTGATATACCTTTATTGTATTTGTTGCTATGGAATTTCATATTTCTAAAATTATAGTTGCATTTAGAGCACATACATAACTTAAAAAAAAAAAAAACTTAATTTCCCTTTGCACCCCATGAATGAGGTATGGGATAGCTTCTCGCGTTGTTGTGAATTAACATGCTTTCTATTTTTAGATTCACAACTAACGGCACCTACTTATTTATCGACGAATGCGAACGTCACTGTTTTGAGAAGCTCTTACTAGACACGACGATTGAATCGACGCTTAATACTGCGAAGTTGCTGTCAAACAACATTCGAGGGGAGCCGACAATGAAAGAGCACATACATATGTGATATGAAATTCGCTATATAGAAAAAAATTGCATTCTAAATTTAAGTTTAAAATTGTTAGTTTTGGCAGAAAAAGAACTTAAAGATGTGAGTACAAATAGTACTAATTACACTATGCAACAATTTGAGGGTCATTGTCTGGGGGATGAATGAAACCAATATCAAACGATAGCATTTGACCTTAGTAACAAACTCCACTACGTAACAATTTTTTTTTATAGTGGTTTGAAATTTGATATTTTTGGTCAAAAGTCGAAACAAAGAATATAAAAAATTATGTGTAAAAATACATTTGGAATAGTTCATCGCTTCGGAGACCTATATTAAAATTTTCCGGGGAATATTTCCTAAGAGTCACCGAAGACAAATAACCTCTACGATTCAAAGGAAATGTTAATGAAATGTTAAGAAGTTTATATTTGAGCCATAAGTGCAACACACTTTTTCGGGAGGGAAACAAGCCTGTATCAAACTGTACCATTTGACCTCAGTAAAAAGACCTTAAACTCCAATTAGCTCCACTATGTCACAATTTATTTTTACAGTGGTTTGAAGTTTGGTTTTTTTTTGGTCAAAAGTAGAATCAAAGAATATGAATAATCTAGTGTAGAAATACATTTCGGATAGTTCATGTCTTCGGAAACATACACTAAAAATTTCAGGGGAATATTTCACCAGAACATTTTAAACTTTTATCTTCCACCCAGGGGGAATTCCAGGCTAGGATTTTCCGTTCTTGGATCTAGCATTTTGTACTGGATTCAAGTAAATCCGTACTTACCGAACTTTTGACACCGCTTCGGAATGATTTAAGTACGGAATACTTGATTTTTTTTTGGAGTGTAACTCACTTGCCGAATCATGCGAATTGCTACAAATGCCTACCAGAACATATTAATAGCACCGATGACTTAAAAGAACCTTGAAACTTTTGTTATTGCAAGAGTCCAGAATAAAAACTGTATTGATGTTCGATGTATGTACTACAGTGCCAGTTCCCCAAAATTATAGTTATCAAAGTCAATGCTAATACATCTTTTGCCAAATGAAATAGAAAATATGTTTCGTTAGGGAAAATTCTACAACAAATAATATTGCAAAATTAGTAACAAAACACATTTCGCTCTGATGAAATAGAAAAAAAATTGTTTCATGCCTAACAATATACCTAACTATGCAGTTTTTAAAAAGACCTAACTTCGTGTCGTGTCAAATCTAACTAAATTTACCCGAATTTTGGAATGTGTTTTTCTTCTTCTTTAATGTAAGGTAGACAAAATCATCTAGCACCTCAAAGTTATAGTTGTCAACGTTCACGCAGCGTCCCAGACGAGTGGACTCTTTGTTCGTTGAAACAAATAACTTGAAAAGAAAATGGCTCTGACAGATTATTGCCAATTTTCACTGAAGACTTCGTGTCAGTCAGTGTCATCCCGCAGAGTCGAATTAGCTTCGTGCGGATACCAAACTCAGCCATAGCATCCAACAATTTCTGTCGTATCGGACTGTCGAATGAAGCTTTGTAAGCTTTGTAATCGATCTGCATTTTTTGGGTCTTCTCCAGGATTTGTTGTAGCGTGAATATCTGGTCGGTGGCGGATTTACCAGGTCTAAAGTCACGCTAATAAGGTCCAATCAGGTCCGCCAGAATGTGCTTTAGTCTTTCACATAACACACTAGACAGGACCTTGTATGCGATGAGTAAAAGGCTAGTCCCGCGATAGTTGGTACACACACTAGGATCGCCTCTCTTAAGCACAGGACATAGGACACTCAGATTCCAAACATCGGGCATGCACTCCCTGAGCCAAATCGTGTTTATGAGCTGGTGCATGCATGTTACCAGTTCATCGCTGCCGGCGTTAAAAAGCTCTGCCGGCAGTCCATCGGCTCCCGCAGCTTTATTATTTTTAAGCCGCGCAATTGCCGTGCTGATCTCGTTTTGGCTCGGGGGTGGACAGTAGGGTGGGTCGATAAAAAAAGTTGTGCCGGTCACCCCCTAGAATGAAAGATAATTTAAAAACGAATTCAAAAAAAATTTTTATTTTTTTTTGCCACGCCCCTTGACCCCGCGCATTTGGTTTTTTGTTTCCTGTGTCTCCATTTCTAGTCCGATCGTAATGTGTGACATATCAATGTTCTTGGACTGACAACAGCTACATTTTCTTCTCTGATCACTTTTGACTCCGACGTCAAATTCTAGAAGTTTCTACCGGAATCTCGGTTTTTACCCCCCTTAGTCAAATTTTTTTCGTAACGATAAAAAAGTTTTTTAAATTCCATGATATTTTCTCTTTTACAGTATAGATTTTTATTCATAAACAAGAAAGTTACAGAGGTTTAAAAAAATCAATTTGACGTCGCTAAAGGCCAAAGCTCATTGTTTACAAATGTTGGCGTGGTCGTTTTTTGTTTTTTAAACCTCTGTAACTTTTTTGTTTATGAATAAAAATATATACGGTAAAAGAAAAAATATCATGGAATTTAAAAAACTTTTTTATCGTTGCAAAAAAAATTTGACTTGGGGGGGTAAAAACCGAGATTCCGGTAGAAACTTCTAGAACTTGACGTCGGAGTCAAAAGTGATCAGAGAAGAAAATGTAGCTGTTGTCAGTCCAAAAACATTGATATGTCACACATTACGATCGGACTATAAATGGAGACACAGGAAACAAAAAACCCAATGCGCGGGGTCAAGGGGCGTGGCAAAAAAAAATAAAATATTTTTTTGAATTCGTTTTTAAATTATCTTTCATTCTAGGGGGTGACCGGCAAAACTTTTTTTATTTGTACGAAGTGCGACCCACCTTAGTGGACAGTCTACTCCATCGCCGATGATTGGTGCGATTTCGTCACTTATGCTGCCTTCGGGAACGGGTAGAGATTGAAAGTGTTGCCTCCATATTTGCCCATCCCATGTAGTCAACGAATTAATGTTCAATGGTAACTTTTTATTTTTATAATCGATGACAACTGATATTTTTGTTTAAGATTTATTTTAAAACCGATTAACCGGGTTTTGATCACCATAATTTGCATCTTGCTGCGTATCGCTGATCAAGTCGAGTGTACTGGGGTGAATTGAAGCGCAAAACGGAAAACAAAGAAACAACTTAAATTGTTTTTAAGGAACAGAGTTAGGCAAAGTACGCAAAAAGGACACCCATCCTTAACAACAGCCATAGCGACGCGAGTCTTGGTTGCAAATTATTTGCAATAAACATACAATAGCAGCCCCATCATGATTGCATAAGCTAGAGATGCACAGCAGTCTATTCTGCGCATACCTTGTCATTTTAGTTACGTACGATACGAAGTCAAAATACATGTGTACAAACATTACTCTGTTGCCCGACATTTATCCTCTCACCTTGACGGAAACCTCCTTTGCCCTGTCTTGTGTTTGCCGACATTGCCGACCATCTGAGACTCATCCGTCAGGCTATCTTCGCCACTTGGAAGTGCTGACAACATTTTTTTCAACACGAATTATTTGCATCTTCCTTTCATTCAATCAGACAACACTTGAAACTTCCGAAATTGCGAACAATTGTTAAATGATTCATTTCGATAATTTGCCTCCGTTGTGCTCTGGAGTGTTTTGACGTCGCCAAGTTACATTAAATTGCGTAACAAAGCATTTGGAAAAGTTTTCTACGTGCTACAGAATTTCACTAGAGTACGAGAGTATTCTATTGTATGTCAGAGTTGTTTACCTACAGATCGCCCTTCAATTGCAATTATGTTACATTTACAATTATGAGCACACACAGATGAAACTTGGATGATATTTGTATGTTTTGTGTTGGCAATTTATGATCTACCCCTACAGACAACTCACATACAAATGATCGGATTTACCTACAACTTTGTTTACAATGCTAAGCTGAAGTGGGCGTGGCAAAAGTGACTTTACGCCTAGAATGAATACAAATTGTCACACAGACAACTCTTATGCTGCTCAGTAATATATTTTCGAGTTCAGTGCGAAGAGATCGAAATAAAAACATATTTTAAAATCTTTAGAGTTTGTTAATATGGCAATAATGTTTAAGAGCGGGGCAAAGATATCTCAGAAAAAAGTAGTAAAAAATTCATAGTTGATAAAAATGTGTATCACAGTTTTATTAATGACACTTAAGCGATTTAATTTGTTTTTACAAACAACTTTCCTGTGATAAGCGTTTTAAAATCACGATCCTTGCATAATCTGGTGTAACAGCCTATCGGCTTTTATTAAAAGAAATTATCATCGATTACCGTCTGCAATGTGTTTAAAGACGATCATAAATAACAAATGTTGCCAAGCGTGATTCTTTTTGGTTATGTGCAACCACCTTCAGGGATGACATGCGGTGGCGATTGAGCGAAGAGTCGTTCGTTCGTGGTGATGGCTGTGACATTTCATGTTAATGTAGAAACCACTACACCAACGACGCACAAGGACTCAACATCACGTGCATGCAATGCAGCCTTTAAAGTGTTCGCTATTGTTTACATGTGCTGTTGCGAATACTGAGCTTTGACGGGGCATTGCGTTACACATCCATTGAAACATGTATAGCTACCCAAACACATGCACACACACACGGCTGTGTAATAAGAGTGAGTTCGCTACTGTTCACGGTATGACTTGGGAGTTCATTTCATTAAGTACTTCAGCGCTACTAGCAGCGGAGCGTTCTGACTGTGGCGTTGAAAGTGTAAGGCTGACTTAAAGCGTACTCATTAAGCTGATTATATTGTTATCCTTTTTGTTGTTATGCATTCATTCGTGGTTTAAGTGTGTAAGTGACGGGACATCGGATTGTCAGCAAAATTTACAAAAACACACATGCAGCTACAATTTCTCAGAGAGGCGCCAACAAAAGCAAACACAGCTAGCAAATGTCGAGTCGTGTTAGTTTGACGGCATCAATATTTGCATTCAGGATAATTCCAGAATATTACTCTTTTATACTTCGGGAAAAATATGCCACACATATATAGTGGTAGTAATCGAAAAAATTGTATATACCACACGCATACGTATGAATATGCGAAAATTCGCGTCTCAATTATTGAATTTTCTGAACTTCTTTTTCCTTTTTTAATCACTGTTTTATCTGTAATCCTGAGAGAATATAACTCAATGTCTTTAACGGACATGCAATAGGCTAGAACGAAGTATGTTTAGTTTACGTGGCGTATGTATAAGAAGCAGTTATCATAATCCAATATATTTTAAAAACATTCAATACTCAAAGGTATTCTTTGTGTTTGTAGCCAAGCTATAGCATTCTTGCTATTCATTTTAGCAGTTTGATATTTTGAACAGTGAGAGTTGCATTAACATATCGTTAAGCTGAGATCCTTTTTAAATATTCTGAACACAAGGCGTGAATGTCACATCTTTTTTTAATTTCCCTAACCGAATTACAAATGAATTAAGTTGCACCAAAAATCCTGTTCCCCGGTTTCATTAATATTTAATGTATAAATTTAATTTTTGTGTTGTTGTAAATTTTTTTTGCATCAATTTTTTATTTTAAAAAGAAAATAATGTAATAACAACTTGACCATTCGGAAGAATGTGTTGATATGAGAGCCTCATTTAATGTTAGATGACTTTCTATGACTCCACGGAATTGGTTTCTTTACGCACGCACGAGTTTGTAAGGTGTCGTTGGAAATCTTACGTGGCCTACAAAGTAATATAAAAGTCAAGTTTGTTTTTTTACTTTAATCGCCATCAAACACATTAACACAGACATTTTGATCATTTTAAAATAGTATTCCTGGCTTGTGACAGTATTCATACATACTCACAACATATGTATGTATGTAGTTATATACATATTTATGTATACACGATAGGCAATGCCGGCATATAGTAAACATCAACTTGTTATCCTTTGTGCCAAGTGTCATATTCATACGTGCAATGAGAACGCGTATCCTTAAGTGTTCATTTGTTGTCGGCCATATTATGATAATTAGATTTGTTGGCCAGACAATGTTTTTAATGACATTTTTACTAGAGAACAAGGAACACAAAGCCTATTTATTTTGCTTAGAGAATAGCGATATCGGGGTAAGGGCACCACGGAGAGAAAGAAGCTTTTAATGATTATAACTATAAATGAGGCAAACATTGAAAGTGTTAAAGTGGGCAGGATGGAGCCTTACAAGCGACGATCCTGCCATGCTTAGCGTTCGTACACAAAGTTTGGGTAGAAACAAAGTTTTTGTCGTGCGTCATGTGGCCTTAAGTGGTGTTTCCGCAAAATGCTCTTGTGCCGACGTATGAATAAGTGTCTGTCTCTCAAGTAGTAAGGGTGTAAGGGTTGGTGCAACAACAATATGTTGCTGGCGTTTAGGTTATTTTAATGTAAAAAATTAATATATGCTCAAAGCACAACAGCAGTCAGCAGTCTGTGCCGAAATCACAAGTCAAGTCTACGCTGATGGAGATGAAGGTTATTATGAATATAAAGATGATTCCACTTTGGGTTATTGTCGTCGAGGCATCCTTAAGGGTTGCTTGGCAATAGAAACGGCAACATTTATGTTCCACAAGTAAGTAGTACCATCATTGTTGTAAAAATTAACTACAGACGGTGTTAAATTTTCCATCTTTTTCCCCAAGTGGCCATCAAAGGCGTTTGCCAACTATGCGTGCGTAGAGAGTACGTGGGAAGGGGAAGAGGTTAGACCTGAAAAAGGTTTTGTGAGTGATAGACAAGGGTGTCACTGACTTGGCAAACCGTTTTATGGTACACGAGAAACACTTGATGTAGAGAATGTAATTTTCACCTTTTCATTGAAGATTCCCCAGAAAAAGTCAAAAACCTTGGTGCTCTAGCATGCGAATTGTGTACTCGCAGAGCAGAATCCTTGGCCAGAAAATCCCAATTCAACACTGGTGATTTATGAGGGTTTGCCTGGCCGAAGAACAGAGAGAAGTGAAGTGGCATGAATGTTAACATTTCTAAATTAACCCCGACAGGAGAGGTTGAACAAACGACATGTTGCTCGATTGTTTGCATAAATTCGGTCGTCCACTTGCTACAGATTTAGTTTTAATTAAATTGCATCATAATTTATAATACTCATGATTTATGAGTGTTTTCACACCCTTATATAAACTCAAGTAAATAACTGTTAATACAATAATTTTATGTTTGCTACTTGGATGCATTGTTTGAGGGAATCACACAATTGTTTTGGCTTCTATTGAAAGCAGAGTAGAGACGTTTGGCCAAACTGGCGTTTGTTCTGAGGTGAGAGGCTTAGATCTTGATTGTCTATGAGTTGTGTGGCAAATAATCTAAAATTTAAGTTACCCTGTTTTTTTTAATTTTAAACTCAAATGTCATATAAAATGCTTGAGGTTCTTAACACAACAAATCTTTTATATGTATGTCTCAGAAATTCTATTCATTCCTAGACCATTTTGGGGACTAATGAATTGGCAATGGAGTCAAAGATTTCATTAACTAAATTGAATTGAACTGGTACCGTGTGACTTGCCCGCACCTTTCTCACTTCCACTTATTTGTTGTTATTGTCCACGTGCCACGTGTCATAACGTTAATTTGGTTTGTTTGCCATAAATTCTGTGCATTCTTAATAAAGTTCACAATGACTATCCATTAACTTGGCCCAATCCAAAGACAAAGCGTGTGTGTCTGTTTGTCAAGTGGTTCTCATGACAATTTTTAATTGAATTAGAAATGTTTGTACATATTTCATGGTATGGACATAAATGGCGTATAAGCGCTGAACATTTGTTTGTCGAGGTGGTGGTGGTGATAAATGCCGCAGCCTTTGGGTGTACATATTCGTCGATATAGATATAGATATGTAATATGTAATAATAATGATTAATCCGAATTTAACCAATTGGTTTAATTTCAATATCATTAGTATTTGCATAAATTCATTACTGTTGACTTGATTAATTATAATAAAGACTTTTTCAACAATTTAATCATGAATTTCAAATGGGGCTCAGAAGACACAAAAAACTTAATATCTTTTGAACTAGATTTTTTCCTATAATTATTGTAAAAACCAAAAATTTATTTGAAATAATATTTGATTGAAAAAATGGTGATAGCAGTTTCCGAAGATCAGCCCTTTTCGAAAATTATTTATGAATTTTCTTGGTTTTTAATATTTGCAATTTATTAAAACACACAATTAATTGTAGAAATCTATAAATTTATATTTTGTATTTAAATACTCATTTTTGAACTCAAAATTTTAAACAAAAGTAAACAACATTCGGCAGGTATATACTGCTTCTCTAAATGTTAATAAATTTATTGGCAGTTTGGTTGGGTAGCATAGAAAGGCCTCAAAAGTATGAATTTCACACAACAACATTGCTTTCTTTTTAAAGGAAAAAATTTCTCTATTAAGTTCACTGCCAATTGTGGGTCGACATACCGCTAAAGCTAGGTTTTTGATGTCAAAGTTGAATAAAAAAAATATTGAATCTTGCGGGAATCTCGAAATTGAAACAAAAGTTTTGGATAGTGTTTAGGTGATGGAGTGTCTACATCTTGCATATTTTATAATAAGAAAGAAGCAAAAAACTCGTATTTATGAAAGCAAAATTTTCTGAATGAAAGTTATTTCGTTTTTAATCCTGCATTCGCAAATTACAACCACAATTCACAAGGAATCATGGACATCCATAAAACTATATAACTATAAACAGATTTTCATATTGGACATTTGTTAAAGTTTCGCTAGTTTAATAATGGCCAAATTCCTCCAACTATGTTAACTAATAAATCGGCTTGATAGAGACGCCGAGCTCAGTTCGGTTTTCTGGTAAATATAACTAGATTTTATATTTAAAATAGGTATTTTACCATTTTAATTGTACTAATGATACAAGGTTAACCTATTTAAATCTTCCACGATTGTTATGTTTAAAATATTGTGTAGAAACATTTTCCCAATTTGGCATACATTGTATATGTATATAGGCTTGACTAGCAGTAGTCGTCAATCGCTAGCCGAACTTCGACCAGTGCAGACCATAAGTCCTAAGTTCTTTTTAAAACTTGTGACCACCTTTTCTTACATCGCCTGTTCCTTCTGATCGGATGATAATACGTACTCACAGCGACTTCGGTTGTCTGTTGCCCTACAGAGGCTTCTGCTGTCTGTCCGTAAGGTAGTTCATAAAAAAATCAAGTATTCCGTACTTAAATCATTTCCAAGCGGTGTCAAAAGTACGGTAAGTACGAATTTTCTTAAATCCACTACAAAATGATTGATCCAAAAACGGAAAAACCTAGCCTGGAATTCTTATTTGTAGATGTTATTAAGCCTTGTGGCGCTTGATTTTTAAGTATAAAATTCTTAATTATAGATGATATTAAGCCTGAAGGGGCTTTTATTAACTAATATTCGGATAGCTAATCAGTACCCTTTGCTTTTTTACCACCATTACAAACCTTAAGTGTTATATTCTTCACGAAATTAATGAGAATTCAAAACACACTGGTGCGAAAATGGCATCAACGAAGATCACAGATCACACATTAAATGCATAATTTATACGCTTAAATTCAAGAACGATTTTTGCAAAAAATAAGAATTTTAAACTTAAATTTAGAATGCGAATTGATTGTGTGGAAAAAACATTAAGGTAAGAGAGTAAATGTTATTTTTCTCCCAAACATTTTTTTCTCAGAGATTTATGTAAGATTTTGTATTCTTATTTTGAGTCAGATATTACTTGATATTTCGTTCTTAATATTCTCCAATTAAGTTCGTACATATTTATTTGGAGAATTTCATTCTTATTTTAATAATTTCTACAGAGATTAATGTAAGATTTGTATTCTTACTTTAAGTCAGAAAAAACTTGATATTAATTTTAAGAATTTTTTACTTAAAATTTGAGAAGTTCGTACTTTAAATTCTGTAATTAAGTTCGTACAAACTTAATTAGAGAATTTCTTTCTTGATTCAAGAATAATTAAAACTAGTCGTACTTAAATATTTATGTACTTTTTCTGCAAAAAATAAGAATTTTAAACTAAAATTAAAATGCGTATTTTTTCTGTGCTTATTATATCAGATGTATGTGTAACAATAAATGGCAGACCGAAGCCGAGCTTATGCTGGAACTTAAAATCTAAACCTGCTAGTCCACGATTAAAAACCTGCTATACGAATTTTGCACCCGAACCTGAGACTCGAACCTGAAATCCGAAACCCGAAACCGAACCTGGTAACCGGAACTAATGCCAGAGTTCCAATGACCGCACCATCACTGGGCTAATTAAATAGTTCTCGATTAGCTGCAAATCGTTAGCAACCCGCAAGTGTATCCAGCGCAAATATTTGGATTCAGCCCAAAAAGCAGTTGTTTGTTGCCGCAAACCAATAAGTTATCTGTCGTATTTCTGACACAAGTGTATTTAAAAATAATCTGTTCTTATCTCGTAAGGTTGGTGGGTCCTTATGTAGACACTGGACGAGATTGAGTATACCCCAGCTAAAGAAAAAAAAACCATTGCTCAAACGATTACCTGAACGACATTTGAATTCAGCAAGATCGGACGATACAATCAGCCATCAAACACTATCAAACTCAATATAGCATTTTCCATTTTTCGTAATATAATACTATGTAAGCCACAATGTTAGCTACCATGTAAGCCACATTAATAAGAAGAATTCTAAAATTGTGCTCCCTTAAATAATATACTTCTGCTAATATTTCAATATAATTGGAGTTAGGTATTACGCACGTTGTATATTTTTTTTTTGAGTACCCAAAATTGCCAAGTGAAGCCATATACATTATATGTATACTATCGGCTTGTACCGTGCCATCACACTGCACGTGCACTTGTCATTTTGTTGTTGTGGGTGTATGTTGAGCTAACCAAGCATGAAATGCTGCGGCTGGTTTTCAGTCAGTCAGGCTGTCCAATTGTAAAAAGCAAGAAAACACATTTTGCCACCCTCTGGGGCTTAAGCGACCGTCAGCCATGGCAACCGCAAGGTTTTTATTAAAGCTTAGACATTTGCCTTCAACGTTCGAACTTCTGCCGTGTGTGATGACGCGTGCATCGGCAAGATGTTCATGTGCCGCTACTATGATTTTTGGCTTACCCCTGCGGAATTATTCAATTTACGTCACCATGCTACGAACGAGTTTTTCTTCTTAATTTTGAAATGCCACTTACGGTAACAATTCATATTGTACAGATAAAAATACATGACTGAATACCAATTCAGCGAAGATTTAGATTTTAATTAAATTCATGCACCGACGGTATGCAGTGAGTGTTCCCACTGTACATACCATATGCCTTGTTGTGATTTATGTTGGCGAACGTTGGCAAGGACAATTAGAAACAGCTTCCAAACCAATTACTATTGATATCACATGTGAAATAAAGCAAACTCAAATGCCTTGAATGCTGACAAATTTATGTTCGAAAACTTATGAGAAAAAAATATTTCCTCCGATCTAGCGTAATAAGCACCACAACGTACAAACCGTAAATCAGTAACCAAAACTCAATTAATTACCAACTCAAGTCCCAAAATATTTACAAATCGTTAATCTCTGAGTTCGTTATATCAGAATAAAATTCGGTTTAAATGTAATATTTACATTAATATTTAATAAACCGGACATGATATTATTGACAATTCGACCTCCTCTAGCCGAGACTCATATATGCATTCGAAGAGGACCAGCAAAAGGAAAATCTATAGTCGTTAGAAACGGTCCCACTATGCAATCGGAATGATAATGTTGCCGTATGGCGGGGCACCGTTTTATTTCGTTATAGTTCCTAAGTAGCGGAATGGTAAAGGCCTTTTGCATAGAAATCATACCGTATTGCCGGATGTCATTAACTTTCCAATTTGTGTTACATTTCAATGCACATTTCAAATGTTTCATTCTTATATGTTTTGTTTAGCATCTATGGTCAAATGCCTTAAAGATGGCAGAGTGGAAAGTATTATTCTGATGAAATTCCTAAGGGAACATAGTGTGGTGTTATAAGTCTCTTCGTGTACGATGGGCTTCCCGTATGTGCTGGCAAAGAAGTTGCTATTTGAAACATTGTACGATTGTTTTGCCTTTTAATACTTTCAAACACAGGTAGACTTATGCAAATCATAGATACAAATTAACCAAACCACCAAAAATAATTTATTCAGTACAACACAAATTTGTAACATATGAATACAAAACAGAATTATAATATGCGCCGCGACTTGGAACAGCATCGAAACATATTTCTGGAAAGGCCCATAAAGGAGGCCTAATATCTTTTTACAAGCTATCCTAATAGAAAGGCATTTGAATTATAAACTTTTATACTGTTTTTATGAAACTTGAATAGTATACGACAGTAAGTTATGTATCTGTGTGTGTGTGAATGTGAATATTCGAATGCGCATGTATGTTTAAGTAAAATTGTATTTACTACAAACGTAGCATCACAGTACAAAGTTTACAATTTCACACTTTCCATTAGTTAACGTATTGAAAATTACAGACATTCATGCATTTTTTTGTTTGCCAAAACAGAAATGTTAAATAACTCATATTATTATGAGACAACAACGAATAGTGTTACATACCTCTTGTCAGTATGAACTTTGAATACCAGTACATACATACATAATAAGAAATCTGGTTTGTTTCACAGATACAAATCTTTCCTATGCATAAAATGAGATAGAGGAAAGCTTCTTGCAATAGTGTGAGTTGACAAGCTGCCGTTTTTGAAGACTCACTCAACTGGACCTACAGTTTAACGAGTAACGTGTAATCCGCACGTTAGAGGGAGTTCACAGCATCAATTGGGCCATTGTTTAAAGAAATGTATATGACTGTAACAGGGCTCAAACCCAGGCCACCCGCTTAATGATCGCGTGGTCTATACTGATGCGACAGTCGGCCCCAAATAATGAAAATATCTATGAGTTAATCCCTTTTATGTGACGTGATACAAATTAATTGTATAGTATGACAATATTTAGACGCAATTCAGTGTTATTAGTGTAGGCATAAATGACATAAGGTATAGCTGTTATGTCATAGTTTACCGATCATAGGGTGTCATAGTAAGTTGGCGCCACCAACCTTTTATAGCACAAAGTTTTATTCTCGTTGTGGACGTTAATTTGACATTTGAATTCGTAGTTGCTGTTACTACTGTTGTTGTTGTAGTTGTTTGCTATTTTGTTTATTTGTTTTATGCTCATCTAGACAAATTTTTTACAACTTTTTACACATGTCATTTGTGCAATATTGCAATTTATTTCAATGCTACTAAATCTGCTCCCCACATTAACATGGACTAGTTACATGTGTTTGTGCGTGTGCATGTGTGTGTGTGTGTTTGGGAGAGAGTGTTTGTAATTTGTTAAATTTTATTACTTTATTTTTTCACTTTAATAAAATGTCACTTTTTATTATTTTGCACTCGTTGAGCTCAAAGAAGGCACCCACTCCCACTTTATTCCATAAGGGAGGCAAGACAATGAAGTGCTAAATGATATCTGCAGCAAAAAAGTAATGAAATAAAAACTGAAAAAGTTTTTAATCACATTTAACTTTTGTTTCATAATCATCACACACAAATCGCTGCTTGTTGTTGCTGCAAGGATCATACGTCCTTGTGTGTGTGTGTGTATGTGTAAGCGAGTTCTTTAAACAACAAAGTTGTTAATTTCAGCTCCCTGTCGAATCGAATGTACTCGTACCCCATTCTTGTCCCCCGACACAGATTCGGCTGCTGGTGCGGGTCGTGGCTGGCTGACAGTGGCAGGAGTGTTCGAGTCCAAATAATCCAAATAACCTTAAAGGATTTCCATGTGTGTGGCAAATTGCAAAGTTCGAAATTCGAAATGAGGTTTGCACAAATAAACGACATAAATTGTTACTTTCTTCATTCTCCTCCAACAGTTTTCCACATACGCTCACATGCAGCCGTGCGTGCCAGGATTCGAATGCCTGTGTTTCCAATGATTGTCTTCAAGTTTTATTGGCAAACAGAGATTTGCTGTTAATCTATTCAAAAAAGTTGCCCTTTTACAACTCTGCAAATAATTTGAAAACTTTGTAACAGCGATACATAGACACAATGTGGATCATCTTGTTTGGCATAAATCTGTTTCTCATAAAAAACGTTGGTCACCTAAGTATTATAATAGGCAGAGTTCGCATGGAAACCGCATATGAATTTGAATACAATGATAAGATTCAAAGTAGCGATTACGAGTATGTTTCAACAGTATATTCCAACAGCGTGGACATATTGAAGGATATTATTCCGCCGAATGTCCTTCTTGCTGGCGCTCATTATTCTACGCAAACGTTATCATTCTTTTATGCTCTGGAAATTACAATTAACGATGGATGAATGCGGATTTGCATTTGATGCAGTCAAAAATACATAAATCACGGAAAATATGTTGTTCAAATGAGATTCTTCGCATCTAGGACCAAAACACTCTGGCATCTTCGGGATAATTAATAACCTGCACTGTCCTGGAAAGCAAAAATCGTTGAAGAAGACAAATGAATTATCAAAATTGAAAGAGTTGTACAGTATTTACCTGTGTGCAAGTCCAAATACACACTGAATACTAACGCATGAAGCTATTTATGAAAATTAGACTGGCTCTTATTTGCCCTGTTTGGAAAATGTTTGAAACGTTTCACATAAAAACGTTGCAAAAGCGAATACTGCATGACAAAAGCTGTTTAATGTAACAAAATTAACACTGCGACCATATCACATAAATATATTCTTAATAATTTGTTTGCGAAACATTCATAATTATATCTCGCTCTCACACCGATCTGACAGTTGTGTGAATAAAGATGGAAATTAAACGTAATATTTACTATTCTGTTGTCCTTCATTTGGGACCGCCCGTGGCATAGTGGTTAGAACACGCGACTACCATGCGGGAGATCACAGGTTCAACTCCTGGCTCCAGTCATCTTTAAAAAAAGAAAAAAAATTTTCATTGTCGGCTCCCCTCGAATGTTGTTGACAGCAACTTCGCAGTATTAAGTGTCGAGTCAATCGGCATGTCTAGTAAAAAGCTTCTCAAACTGTGAGGTTTGCATTCGTCGATAAACAACTAGGTGCCGTTAGTTGTGAATCTAAAAATAGAAAGCGTGTTAATTGACAACAACGCTAGAAGCTATCCCATACCTCATTCATGGGGTGTAAAGGGAAATTAAGTTTAAGTAAATTTTTCTTCATATGACTCTTTTTAAATGCGTAAGCGAGTCAGTGGTCTCGGAGGCCGTAAAGAGTTTCTCAGTTGTTATAACAATAAGTGAATAAGGGCCATCCTACTGTAGATTTGAAATAAGTAGGATACGTTAGTTGCATTTTCCGCAGTCAACTTTCAGGTACGCAGAAAATAATAGCACTTAAATTAATATTAATTCTATATAAAGCAAATGAACATTTACACAAATAAAAATTTAGAATGCCTTATGGACTTCTATGAAGTCTACAGGTGTTTTAAACTATTTAATGGATAGCGAAGGGTGTTAACAGTCTCCTTTAACAGTGGCCGCGACTACACCGTAGGTTTTCTACGCTGATTTTTGTAACACAACTGGATAATTTTCTGACGTTGTTGCGATGACAGCTTAATACCAGTTAGGGGTGATATTTTTGGAAGCCAAATAACAGATTTTGGAAAATTGTATTTGCTTTAACAGATTTGCGATATTCCTTATATGTGAAATGGTAAGATTATACATATTGAATATTGACAGCGGTTGTAGAAGTAAGCCTTGTGCTGCAAATTTTAATTGGATGACTATAAAGTTGTACTTTCAGTAGTGTAGGTCTTCCAAGTTTATACCATCCAATAATTTAGTTTTCTTCATCGGTATTATTATGTGCAACATTTTTTATTTCAATATGAAATATATATCAAAAATGTCCAAAGGCCTGTTGCAACGCTTTCTTTGAAAAAAAAAAACGCTCTGTGAATGCTATTTTATCGAGCAGGTGTGCAATGTGCAAAAACCAATTTCAACATGTGTAAACTAGGTGAAGTGAGCTTCTGCAATGTTTGCAACGGTGTTTTCTACTGTTTCTTACTATGAGGTTATTGCATCAAATACTATCCATTTTTCAAGTTTCTTACACTGCATAACGTCCTCACGTTCTTTGTGTAGCACATACATATGTTTATATGTATACACAGTGTGACCTACGTTAAAGCTTTCGATTACGAACGCATGACTTTCGATCATTGATAATGATATACATAAATCCGTAGTAGAATAACTGTTGCTTTTCAAAAGTTTACGACCTATCACATTCGTACGATCTCTTGTAGTTATATCCAAAAGATCCGTCAGATTCAGCCGGTATAACTGTCGGTTAAATAAATGTTGTTGTTGGCGTTAACCTCACCGAGGACCCACTGTAATCGCACTACGTTTGTTTGCTGTAACATATCATGTACTGTATCCCAGTAAGCACATATTTACAACACCGCGTACCAAGCGAGTGTAAGCTGTTTTGTGCTTTTGCAGATTGTTTGGTATTCATCAGCAATATGTGCATTTGTTTAGGTACATAGAACCCTCATGTTATAAATGGACTTTCTGTTTCAAAACTTGCAATATATAGCTGTCTAATTGTACATATGGTTTTGTTGGTGGTAATTTAATACATGTAGAAAGAACCTTGGGTTAACATCCGATTTGTACATTTGGAGGAATCTTTAAAATAGTTAATAAGCTTAGCGCTGTGAAAAGTCTTTCCATTTCATTAGACATTATATCCGAGATTCGGGCCTTACTGTTATTATTTATGTTTATGAGGTAAAATTTTCGATTCTAATACAATTTCACAAAGGTCTTGTTGAACAAAGCATTAGTTAGAGTTTAAGTAGAATCGTAAGTTGAAGTTAGCAATCATATAAAAACAAGAGATTTTTAAGTTGGCAATGTTTCCTCTACAGATTTTATAAATTTGTTGTTACATTGCCGGAACCGGCCGTGGCATAGAGGTTAGAACAAGCGACTACCATGCGGGAGATCAGTCATCGGCTCTAGTCATCTACATTTTTCTTTCATTGCCGGCCCCCTCGATGTTGTCGACAGCAACTTTGCAGTATAAGTGTCGAGTCAATCGGCATGTCTAGTAAAAGCTTCTCAATCAGTGACGTTCGCATTCGTCGATAAACAAGTAAGTGCCGTTTGTTGTGCACCTAAAATAGAAAGCGTGTTAATTCACAACAACGCGAGAAGCTATCCCATACCTCATTAATGGGGTGTAAAGGGAAATTAAGTAAGTAAGTTGGTATATTGCGGATTGAATGAAAAGTTCAAGATATACCTTCTATTTGCATAAGCTTATGAAACTTTGACATATTTTGATATCTACACAGCTTTCAAATGTCTTGCACACTTCGTAAGCTACAAATTTACAATAACTTTTTCTGCGTGTGTCTTATCGATGCGAATGCATTAAATAACTTTAGAATGTCCTGGTCCACAGACACTCAGCCACACATGTGCCCGTCGTTTCAACTTGAACTCAACTCAAAATGGATTTTAATTTTTCTCTTGCATTAAATTCAAGTCGAAGAAACCATTCTTCTCTCGTTCTGAATTGTTTGACTAACTTTGCTAAAATTGTTGACAAAATACTTTGTAACAATTGTTTATTTACTTTTTATTTCAACGGCAGCCAAGCAGGACGAACAGAGCCAGGAAATCTTTTAGGTCTAGGACTTTAACAAACATTTTCTGCACTGACGTTGGCGCGAAGTATGTCAGCTGCGGGACGGCGGGGTTGCCATCTGGAGTCGGAACGGAGCTGACTGCACTTGGTTTCATTTCTATGTTGAAGGTATATGGCAAGGACAAGGACGTGGTAAAAGTCATTTCGTTTCATTACATTACGTATCGTTTCATTTGCCGTAAGATGTTGAACAACATAAAAGTGCAATGAAATCGCTACTGCAGCAATGGTAACAACAACAATGTCTGCAACAGCTTTTACTCCATTCGTTGCTCGGCAGCACTGGCACGGTTTCGTGTGAGTGTGGTTACTCCCACCGCTACTAAACCCTGTCCATCTAGGACAATGTTGCACAAACTTGTGTGTGCGTGTTGTCGGATGAATGTTCAACTCGTACATCACGCCGAACCAACAAATGGAAAACTATTGTGAGTGAAAGAACTTTTTAAGTGAATTTTTGATTAGATCTGACCAAAAAGTTGTTTCCTCTCCTTTCATTTGCCAACGCCTTCGTCTTCGCTGTCTCGACGACATTCGCACATTCTACTTACCCGCACTACAATGTAGAGTTATGGGAGGCGAAATTCTGGTAAAGGACTATAGAATGACTGCGATGACTTTGCAACATTCCTTACCAACAAGCAGATACGCACTCGCCCCTTACAGGTGATGTTAGTTACGGCCATACTTAAAGTCGCACTCGCAGTCAATCAGTCGGCGCTCATCCAGACTGCTCCGGCATGCAGATGTAAACGAAAGTACAAGTAATTTTCACAATTTGCAAAGAAATGCGCACCATCCTTTGAAGACTGCTAATAAACTACGCCGAGGATTACTTTATCACAGCGGGAGGTGAGGACACCGATTCTGATTCTCTTCGATGTACATTTGCCGGTCACTCCACCCACTTCCACCGGCCAAACACCGGCAGCTCTTTTAGAGAAGTTATTACAATTATTTGCGACAGACGATGATAAATTAGAAAAATCCCAAAGAACACAAATAAAACTTTGAAAATGGCAAACTCGCTCGAGTACCAATTGCAAACAGAGCTCCGCCAATAAAGCCACCTCATAAACTTGGGAATATGAGTTATTTGAGAGAACTTTGTGCCTTCGCGGCCAACATTATAATGGTGAAGGAATAGATTTCTTTACTTTCATTTAAAGAAATAGTAATTCATGAATTTATCTCATGCCAATGGCAGTTGGACCAATAATTAGTGTTGTCCTGCATCTGATATGTATTTGTGCAGACATTGTCTGTAATGAATACTTGTTTACAATGTTGTTTAATTTAGGACTGCATTTAACATCTGAGAGAGAGATATGACACACCGCGTTTGGAAAATATTTGAATACAGTTTATAGAGATCAATAAGCGTATGCGATCCAGATGACCCCGTTGTAGTTGCAGTCAATTTGTAAGTGAACAATTTTTATAGCATGACAACCGACATTCGCCCTATAAGTAATTTCGAGAAATCAGCGAAACACAGTGGCCTAGGCTGATGGAACAGTTGGACCACACATTGTAATTAAATATTTGCCATTCGGGCATACAAATAAACAGGACTACATCACTTGAATGATTAGCTCTAATAAAAACAATGATATTCAAGGCTTATATTCGTATTCTCTATGTTGTACCACAAATGCAAGCGCTATACATCTTATCTTTGTTTTGACTACCCTAATCAACTATTCGGATTATTTAATGGAGGCGCGAAACATTTGTTGAATCAAAGCCCTTGACAGAGCAATCCTTATTAGATTTGGTGTAAGGACGTTTTTGAAACATTGACAAATAAATTGAGATTTTTCTCTAAACAATGAGGCGGATTTGACAATAGCCAAAGTATTATTATGCAAAAATAGATCTCACTGACTGAATGATTGATCTGTTCGTTGAAGGAGGCTATGATAAATGATACAGTAGAGTGAGCACAGTCCGCAAACACTAGGATTGCAGCGTAAATCTCACAAAGAGCTTTGGTTGTGGTGCACAGCGTTTTTCACACAGCCCTTTGGGTATCTTCAAGTTTATATTGAATTGACATTGGCACATACGCATTTCTCTACCTGTTAAAAGTTTCATTAGAGCACCATTGTTTGAGGACTTTGTTCAGTTTGCCCCGATGATGGTAAAATTGCCTTAAATCCTTAGAGATTTGCTGTGGCAGTGTCTACAAATGCTGTGTAATATTGCAACGAGACTTGAATAAATAGGGGTGCGTGCGTCTATTGTATGACGTACACTTCCATAACAATCACAAAGAAAACGGGGAACATCGTATCGCGACTCACCACGAGTACAATACCAAACGCAATAAATGTTAATTTTGTTACGAGAAAAGGCAAAATGCGTTCGAATGCAAAATATGGGGGATGCAGAGTGACAGTGGAAAGGGAACTGGTGGCAACGGAGGAATTCATATGTTCCTGCTCACACTTGCAAACGACGGAAGCAACAATTAACTTTCATTATAAACCAAACAAAAAGCCATTTCTCTTTTCCGTTACACTTAACAATAAAAAGAGAGCATTTAACGTTTCCCTCCCCCGAATGTCATAATATACCGGTAAGAAACACATACAATCAGATATGTATACAGTGTGCCTACGAGAGTGTATAAAACTGAAAAAATGGTAAATTTGATGAGGCAACAATTTCAGAAGAATGTTCATGATCCAAAATCAGCTTGAGAGACTAGGTATAACATTGTCCTTCAGTAAAATCATGGGTAAGCCAATCGTTTCGATTAGAACGCGTAAAAGAAATTCATTAAAAAATTAAAAAAAATTTAATATGTTACAAGCTTTATTAGGCTTAAATAAATATGCGAAATAGACCAATAGCTATATGAGGTTTGATATCACTGAATTGCGATAGCACTGGCTTAAGGATATACCCATTTTAAATTACCATTTAAAAAAAAATAGAATCCGTTACTGCTCATACTATATGCTCACACTTTTTTCGATAATAAAACTTGCTTCATGGTTGATTTCGATTAGTTTATAGAAATAACAATCAGACATTACTTAAGGTTTCATTAGCTTTAAGATAACTATCACACGATGTATCAGAAGTTGCAGACTAAAATTTATCGATAAGTTTTTTAAACTTTGGACTACCTGCTAATGTCGAATTTTCTCGGGTTGTATAATTTAGTAATTCCAAAACATGACAAATGAATAAAATACAAAATATCTTTTCGAAATTAAACCGACGCTGATCCGAATCACCAACTAAAATTTCCACCACCAATGGAAGATTTACTATTGTTTCATTGAATAAGATTGGGTATCTTCTATTTACCGTTTATTTTAAATGTAAGCTACTATCGTGGATCAGTTTATCGTTATGTTTGGAACTACTATTTCCGGTAATTTTCATCTCAACATGAATGATAGACTTTTTTTTTTTTTTAGTGTTAGTTATCTTTTATTTCATTAATTTAATTACAATTCAAGTTAGTGTCCCAGCGTCATATAGACATTATTGGGGCAAGTTGGTAAAATATATTTTACATCATTACATCTCATTTATTCAAATTTTTTGATTTAAAAAAAAAAAAAATAAATAAATATATATATATGTATATATATATAGAAATAATAAATAAGTAGTTAAAGAAAAATATGTGCATATAAAAATCTGTAATAATTTCATTTACATTTTATAACAGTAGCATTTCTAAGTTATCAAGTAAGTAACTCTTTAAATGAGTCTTGAAAATAGAAATCCGAGACAGGGTTTTTAACTCATTTGGAAGACGATTAAATTCAGAAACACCGGCATGCTCAATCCTCTGCTTTGTAGTTTCAAGTCTACATCTTTTGACTAAAAATTTCTGCTAAAAATTATTGTCTGATGACCAAAATTATGTATTGCTTTGAACATGTACATTATTAGCTGCATTTTATATAATCCATAAATAGGAAGGATATTCTTAGTTACAGTTTGATATAAAGATAGTGTGGGATATAAGATGGGGAGGTTATACGCAATTGTCAATGCTTTGTTTTGAGTTCGTTGAAGTGTCATTAACTCAGAAGTTTTACGGTGCGCATAAACTAAAGGCAAACAATTCAAGTGGCTGTGTATAAGCCCTTTATAAATTAACAATTTTGTTTTTGTATTAAATTTATTTTTTAATTTAAAAAGCAAACCGAGCGCTGGTGCCAACTTTCTTTTTACATGTTGAATATGCATATTCCATGACAAGTTGCTTTGCAAGTGTGCTCGTAAATATTTTATTGAGGTACATTCCAAGATATCTTTATCACCAATTTTAATAGAAAAGTTATTACCGCTAGTAGCATAAGGTCGAAATCGCAACAATTTAGTCTTACTTTCGTTTAAAACTAACCTATTTAGCCGAATATATTCCTGTATTAGTTTAACATTGTGTTCCATTTGGAATTTAAGAATAACTTCATGTTTATATGGATAAAACAAACTAATATCATCAGCGTACATTATAATTTTACCATATAGTTTTAGATTGGAAATACTATTTAAAAAAATTGTAAACAATAAATAAATTTAAATTTTTGGAAAAAGCTTATTTCTTACCATCTTAAGAAAAAAAAATGTTCAACGATACAAAAATTCAATGAAATTTGAAAGAGGCGATTCCATAGAACTATTCTCCATTGGAAAATTTCAACATATGTACTCTCAAACAATTCATGCAATTCACATTGTGATGGATTCAAAATCACAAATTAATCGATAAAACAAATATTGTCTGTTCGATAAATCACAATTACTTGCGCGCAAATCCCCTTAAATTTTAACATATTGACAAACAAAACAATACATTTCAGCGTCTCAACGAAGTAAAAACACGATGAGACAACTCCATAAAAGCAATAAAAAATTAGTCCTCGAATCAACTAAACTAAACATACACATACATACACACACACACCAATAGCAATCATATGCAGTGTAGCAGAGTAGGAAATGGGAAGACAAAAAGGAGCAATGAATCGAAACGCAATACATAAAACAAACAACAATAATTTCACGCAACAAATGTCGCGAAATTTTCATATTGGGGTGACTTTTCACTTGTGCTGCGAAAGGATTTGTTAAAAAACACACACAACCCTATTACGAGCTTGATCTACGTGACAGCAAAAGATTATGGAACCAACAAGCTCGCACACACATATTCAAACATATTTATATATACTTGTGTGTGTGTGTGTGCGTGTGCAACATTTACTCCCCATGTCGGAAAATCACACAAAAATCTGTTGTCCTGATGCGAAAAAGGATAATAATAATAGTAGACAAAACAGCAGCAGCAGCATTGGTGGTAGTGGCATCATCGACAGACTGACACACCATTCACGAAACATCAGACAAACAATAATCTTAAACAAATATTGCAATGACAACGATACGATATATAATTCCAAAGAACAACAACTCCATGTGTCGCGTTGTTTCAGAAGCAATGCCTGGGCTGTTTTTTTTATTGCAATGGGGTGAAAAGGTAACAAACTAAAATTTCAACATACTGTACTGATAATGTCTAGACCCATTTTCCGTATAGTATGTTGCTAACAAATGTTTATACGTATATCATGTAAATGTATGTATGTATGCCGAAGTTTATTGACATGCGATTGATTTCCTTAAGTGAAAAAAAGAATTTTTCTTAATAAAAATAGTGTGAGCTTTTAATGTAAAACCTAACATTGCTGTCGTTCATTACAGACGACCGATCTGTACTAAAAATTGAACATTTGTGGTTAATGGACAAAAAAACAGCAATATATTTCCCAAAATTCTCCAAGAAAATGTTAGAGTACTCTGTGAAATTGAATGTTGCTTGCACCCGGATAGGTTTAACTTAACACAGTGACTGCTCGCTAATCCGAAGCACCTTCAGTCTAAATACTCTATAATCCGAACTAGTTGCTTTCCTTTCCTTATGACATACATTTTGTCAGTAACATACGACAAATCATAGTTTACAATGAAAATGCATCGTTTGAATGTTGTATTAGCACATATGTATGTGTGTATGCAGAAAGGTAATGGTATTAGAATGCAAAGTGTTCTGGTTCTAAAAATCTCAGCAATAGAAAAATCGTTGATAAATGTTCGTCATACAACCGCTTATGTCTCTAACACGATGATAAGAGACAGAACACCCGTATTCATAATCATTTATTGTACGTTCTTAAATCAAATTTTCACAATTTGCACAAAGTTATTCGAAACATGGCGTTGGAAAGGGATTATCTCTAATAGTTGTTTTTCTTATTTTATCGTTTCTAGTTATTCACTGTAAATATGTTCTGATTTTAAAATCAGAATAAGTCGTTTGGACTCTCCAAATTTTGTTACAATACCTGTTTTTGCACGGTACATACGTTCCAGAAAACGCCGTGTATGAAAAATCTTGTTAAAAAAAGACATACTTTAGTGGAATTGGTTCAAAAAGCCTACAAAAATTAATAATTCGATTAAATATGCACAATTTTTTTTCTTCAGCATACAATGTCCATTTTATTTTACATATGCATTATAATCATTTTATAATTTTAAGATAATTCGTGTAAAAATAGATTATTTTTGTCGAGTTACTTGAAAAAAACGTGTAAAAACAGGATTAGTTTTTTATGTTGACCGTGTTATTTCAAATCGTGCCAAAGAAGACAGTGAAAAAAAGGGATTATGTGTATAGTGAACCATATTCAAATACAGTAGAAATCAGTAAGAAAGTTTCAGTCGGGAAACCCGACTTATATACACCCTCAGCCTGAAAAAAACATAAAATTTTCTAGTATATTGATATAATTCTCGTTTTTTAAGTGGGCGGAGTGGTACATTTGTATAGGAGGTGCCAGAAGGGGCGTGGTTAGCCTTCCATTTTTCTCCAAAACTTTATCCTGTTATAGCTTTACTAAATACAGAACTTTGGTACGATCCCGTTGGGTGTATTGATATTATTACTCGATTTCTAAAGTGGGCAGAATGAGGTATTTGTATGGGAGGTACCAGAAGGGGCAGGGCTAGGGGCCATGTACTCCATTTATAATACCGTAGGTAGTTTTGGGGAAATATTAACTCGTGCAAAATTTCAAAACATTTGGTTGCGTCTTTCGGAAGTTATCGTGCGTACCAGCTGGACAGTAGGGTAATAACTTTTTGCATTTTTTGCAAATATCAAATCTCCCCAGACAAAATCGTGTAGGGCATGGAAAAATATTAAGAACTGCGTTTTTAGTTTTTCGCTATCGTTAAAAAAGGTTACGCACCAAACGCGTTAAAGTTTTGAATCAAACAAAGTTTAAAAAAAATTTTATGAAATAAAAATAGTACAAGATATCTATCCGCTTTGTAAAATATCGCGTATTTTGAACCTAAAGTTTATATCTTACAATACCTACTTTAAATCATTTATTGTTATTATTTGTTTACATACTTACATATGTATAAACCATATTTAAAAAAAAAATTGTTATTAAAAAAAAAATAAAAAAACATACATTAAAGGCATTTTAGAAATCGCTGTCGGTGCGTAAGGTTTTTTTAGCAAATTGAACTGAAATAGTTTTTTTTATCATTAATACAATATTTGCCATTAGAAAAGCCCTGGGGAAAATGTTGTCCAAAAAAAGTTATTACCCTACTGGACAGTCAGACAGACAGACAGACTGACATGGCTCAAACGACTTAAAAAGTCATGAATCGAATTTGGTTCAATGAAACCTTGGGTCTAAAGTGGCTTCTTCTATGTGTTACACTTTTGGGTCGTATCAAATGATATATACCTTCCTACCCGTAGGGGGAGGATATAAATAGCTAAAATTCAACAGATATAGGACAGTATGCATTAAATTTCCCCATAAATGTTGGACTGCATGCGATGCCATTTTGCAACAGGTGCAGTGTCTTAATACAGTAACTATTAATGCGTCGATCAGTCTTAAAAATCATTTTTTGCGTTTCACACATTTACAGTGAACCCCAAACGGTAAAAGTAGGATCATACTTCAAAGCCTGTAAACCGGGTTTTTCGATAAACCGAATCGATTTATATGTACATGGGTCATACATATTTGTATTAGGATGGCGTTTATGATGTTCCACACTTTGGATTCTTAAATACAATTTAGATGGTCGTAGCAATTGTATTAACGGAAAATTATTATTGTTTTTTTGCGTAAAATCCCCCGAAAGGTCCTAAATTACCGGAAGAAAATATCGTTTCATAGTGCTATATTGTAACATTATCTCAGAAAGCATAAGCAATAAACGTGAAAGGTAAGCAAAATATTAAAACATTAAATCCAAGCATGACAAAAGGCCGTCCAATTATGGTCAATGCCTAGGATATGTAAATTTTTATTGTCAAGACACATGGCGATAATCACAAAATGATGCAGCTGTAGCATAAGCAAAGTTACACTTGGAGCTGTGGCGTTAGTGAAAATATACTTTAATACTTCTAATGTCTGTGAGTTATGAAAGTTATTAGACAAAACTGATTTCTCGTCAACATTTATGTCTAAATCGGAGTATGATAAAACTTCAGCAGTGATATATCTACTTTTTGCCGTTTATAGGGTGCATCACTTACTAGTTACTACTTTTTGTTGTTGTTTTTCTTATTTAGCATTCGGATTCGAACTGGTCAAACAGCCAACATTCCTCCTACCCCAATTGCATGAGATTAGATATTTATGCACCTTACTGTTGGCCGTTTTCATATAATATGAATCTCGAATTTCGGTTACCAAAAACTTTCATCGTTAACTTTGGTTACGATGCACTAAAAGATGTTGCCCATAACGCAACCTCTTACAGCACTCACTCCAAATGGAAATGTGGGGAATATAAAACTAAACGATGCCAGAAAATGTTCAACCATAAGCAGCAGTCAATGTAAATTTGGGGCAGGGGATTGACCCAAAATATAGAACCGACACCCATCACATTGGACCTTCCATAAACTGGCAATTTGTTGCCACATAAAGTGGGTTTGCAACTTCCCACCCACGTGTTATAGCCGCAGTGACTTACTCAACATTATGTCGGATTATGTACAGTCCGACAATGTTGTTCTGTTAATGATCGTTAAGCTAAAACTACGTTTTTAGGCAATAGTACACGTAGACCCTTAAAACAAAGTGCTAAGCAAATATAAAGTGTTCTGCATATTCCCGACGAAAGAGAAGCGATGCGTTCGCATCTTCTTACTGGCAGCACCAGCAAACTATTCATGGCAATAGTTAAAAATAAACGCGAGGCCTGTGTAATGGCGGATATGAATGAAAATATTCTCATATATCTAGCACATACACGTTTCCTACTTTCGTCTTGCAAAGCTTTAATTGTTGCACCACAATTCGAGTGACTCAACAAGCGAACCGGTTTTTAATAAACATGTTTCAAAAACAATAATATTCTACGTATATTTCAAAATGTTTAAAAGTTAAAAAAAATCAACTTATTTTAATGTAATGACATACTGGTATTGGGGTGTACATAAGAACTACGCCAATTTTGGAAAAAATTTACATGCACATGAAAACAAAACAATAAAGATAAGAAAAAAATTAATATTGTTGGTACTGAATTGTAGAAATTCGATCATTTAGTTTTTTTTCAATAAATTGATTTATTTTTTATGTTTATCTTAGTTTAATAAAATATTTTTAAAACATTGAGTATTTATTTTTCATAAGATACCCGGCAACTCATATTCGTTATTACGATTCGTAAAACAATCGCTTTCACGATTCGTTAGGGAATCACTTTTACAATTACGAAAAAATTACTTTTGAGACTCGTAAAAGTATCGCTTTTACTCTGGAATCGTTCGCAAATGCGATTCGCTATGTAAGGTTTCCTTTTGACACTCGGCGCCTATTTGCTTGTTATTTTTGAAATATTTCCAAAATGTTTTTATTATCTTTCATTTTTATTATCCTCTCATACAGTGTTATTATACATAATTATGTCACTATGCTTATTTATATTTTATCAGTCACAGGATTCTATGTAACGTGTTTATGCTTAACGTTGTAAAATCCGGTTCAACTCGATTTAGATATTTCTTTTGGACACACTAACAACCGCAATGTAAATGTTGCCTACAATTTACACGTCCTTGCCAAAGTTACGGTAAAGTTTTAAAGCCAATTTGAAGTACATGACAATTTCCCAAATTCATCGCTCCAATATGCTGCGCAACTGAAGATGATGGATTACTGGACGACGTGTTCTTCGACTAATAAACCTGTCAGTGCGCCCTTGGCTCGCAAGTGTAGTGAAAGCTTAAAGTCAAATATGGGTACAGGTGAAAGTTTTTCTTTTCTCCAGTTTCCCGAGGAGCTCCATGAATTTTTATGTATGTGACAAATCTGTAGATGTTTTCCTTAACATTTGGAGCTAACTACACACATAGATACATGTGTGCGGACGTATGGTCTTCTAAGTAGTTTACCAAAGTATTTTATGTTCGTTATTCTCCCTTTGTGGCACAGAAAAAAAGTTTATCGCCTTTGGGCAGGAGGACATTAAATTTATGGTGCGCATGCGGTCGTTAGATGTTGTTAACTTTTTTTTTTATTGTACTAAAATATACTTCCCCCCTTCCGTGGAAGCGAAAAGTTTCGGAAAAAGGATTATAAAGTTAAGTGCATCCAGCAGGCTTAAGAACTTTCCCTTCCATACTCAGTCCGACCAAACATGAGAGGAGGGGCATCGCAATAAAAAGCTAGCCAAAAAAAGGTTTACCATCAAAAGGAGAACTTTTATGTTTGCGTTTAAAAATACCCCGCTCGGTCAATATTAACTTGCATAAAGTAATAAAGATTTAGAGCAGCCTCACAATTGGCCGCCTCATCTCACGCACATTGTTTAACTTCGTATAGTATTGAAATTGTGTACAATAGATTACCTATTACACAAAACGCGGCCAGAGCAACTAAGGAGGACAGGTCTGACAGTTGTTTAATGCCGGTAACCTAAAGTTGTTTTGTACACAGAACACTCTCCCTGGTGATGAACCTCGCGAGACTTCTGAACTTGTGAAACTTTTTGTGAAATGTTTACACGAGTATGTGCTACCTTCTAGCAAAACTTAGACGAATGTGGATATGTCGTAAGTATTCTCGGCAGGGGCAATTATGACATTTGCAACGAAATATGACACATGTTTGACATGACATGACACTCACTTCGCGCTCTGTGGTTTCCAACATAATGTCTAGGAATCGCGTGCCGGGCAAATAGTGCAAGAAGAGAGTGCAATAAAAAATAGTATTCACGTTACATTCTCATAGACTTTTGTTTCGTTGCTTCTGCTGGTCGCTTTACTTGCTTGTTGCAGTCGTTTCACTGTGAACAATGTATGCTCTCTCTGTTGTTTGTTAATAAGTTTGTAGCGACAATTTATTCTCACATGCTCCCCTTGTTCGTGCATTTAAATAGCGGAGCTAAATTCAAATAGTTATGTTTAATGCTAAGTTAAGCAGCTATCCAATGGTTGCGAATCGAAATACTCAACAGAGTGTATCGACCGTCCTTAGATATCTTTACGGCGCTCTTTTTTTTGTGTATTTATTGGTTTTACTTAGTTCAATCAGCAGAAAATATTCTGATTATTGAGATGCGTTATTTTTATTTATATCCATCTTTGATATCAATATGAATACAGTAAACTACGGATAAGTGCACATCGCATAAATGGAAAAACCGCATAAGTGCACTGGAACTTGAAGCCATTAGCCTTTTTAATACGTTTACATACAAAAATACACACATAAGTGCAACACGTATAAATGCAAAAACCGGATAAATGCACAACTTTTGCTAACCTGAAAGTGCTTTTTTAGTACAACTTTGCAAATCTCTCATACTACATAAATGTAGATTATGATTTAGAGAAAAAAATATATAAGGTTGGAACAAAAAACACGGTTCAAAAAAAGATTTCAGACTTTTTCCGCACACGTGGTTTAGGTGAATCGAATTGAGTGCAATTTAATATATATTTTTTATATGATTGCAATGATTCAATAACAGCTCTTATTTTGGCACAGAACTGAATATTTTTAATTTTTTTGTATGAAATATGCAAAACACTAAAACAATGAAATATAAATTTGTGATTTTTTACCTTAAACTGAACTGATTTTGTAAGTTTTTATTAAACCTGTTATGTAATGTAAACCAAATATAAATAAAAACATTAAACAGCTTTATATTTAAATTATTTTCTTAAAGTTCCATCCAAACTGAATTGGTGTAACAGATTAATAAAAATAATCTAATGTTTGTATAAATGCAATAATCGTGCACTTATGCAATGTTTGTATATATGCAATAGTTGTGCATTTATCCGAGTGTTGTATAAATGCAAAAACCGCATAAGTGCACAAAAAGTCGCGCGAAACCCGATGTGCACTTATCCGTAGTCTACTGTATTATACCGGTATTCAACATCGTAAATTACATTTACTCTTTAATATGATACTTTAATTGTTTGCTTTATCAATTGAAATTTTTACAACATAATAATTGACTGGCTATGTCTATAAAGCTTGGCGCGTTAATGTCTTGAAATAGAGAAGACTCTAAAAGTTTAAATAAAGTTCCAAACTGAAATGATACAGCCAATAACAACAATTTCGATAGTAGATAACAATTTGTTTTGAATTTAAAGATAGTTCGATAATTTTAATGATTTATGTACTTTAAAATTTAATACCGTTTGTGAAAAATTTATCATTCGTTGTCTACAACAAGTCTATTGTAAACGTATTTTTGTTCATTAGATTGTGCCGCTAAAGAATTCTAAAATTTAATATATCCTTCTTCATTTTATTTTAACTTATGTTGCAGCCGTGTTACTAAGGGCTAAACGAAATTAGTGTTTACATTAATTAAAAAGTATAAATATAATTTGTTTTTACAATATATTATACCATTGTGCCATACTTAAATGACAGGTGATACGTGTAAACATGTTATATATTTCTTGATTGGTATTTTCGTGATCTGGTTTTCACTGAAGCAAGTCTAATTTAGTGGCTTTTAATTGAGTAACACTATCGCATCTCAGCGTTTTTTACGCTTGACTAAGAATATCAAATAATAGTTGAAAAATCCCTTTCCGACATGTTCCATCATTTTAACGAAACGACAGCAAAAGGGTATACCAATAATTATCCCTTATGTCATGAAGGATTTACAATACTCAACCACAAATGCCACTAGCAGTATGGTCGTGTTGTTAACTTACAAAAGCTTTGCGTACTAGCTGCCTGTGCAGCGGTGGAGCTGTAGTTTAAGCTATACTCTTATCACTGCCACCGCAAATCTTTTACAGAATAACATTCTGTCACATAATTTAACACCCTTTTTGGGAAAAAGGTGCTGATTTTGTATAACGGATGCCAAGAAATAAAACGAAATCATTTCCCACATTGCTGCTTCAATTCGTGGGCTCGATAAAAGGCGGCTGCTATGTACCCTTCAAGTAGTAACAGTACACGTTCGATTGGTTGTCTTGAACACTGAACACAACCTGTAATGTGGTTTTCCTTCTAGCAAACATAGAACCTTTGGGCTGTCCGAGATAATAAGTAGAGATACAAGTTAAGTCATTAACAATATACTTATACACATGTATTGGAATAGGAAATCACTGTCTAGTGTAGGGTGTGTTCAACAACGCTATATATATTTTTTGTGCACTTCCTCCAATGTTCATGTGATGTTAAATCTTTCGAAGTGTTACTGATGTTGATGTCACTGGTGATGGCGATAGTGTCTGTGCGATAGTGTTGAAAATGTGCTCTGCATTCAAATTTATGCGTTGCGATGCGACATGCAGTTGCACTGCGATGCTGGGCGAGAGGGGCGAAGCGGCGAAGGAGCTGTGTTTGCGTCCTGTCAGTTCTTGGATTCAGCAGCTCGTGGCGGTGGGTGTGAGTCTTCTGTGCTTTAGAAAATTGCAGGATTAACAACGTGTCCTTGCGCAGAATGACTGCCACACAAGACGAACTGCTTAAATTCGATTTAAGCAATTCCAAATTGTCAAACACTAAAATTAAATTTGAATAAACATTTGTCCAAAACTTGCACGACAATATCGAATTCTGTCGGTCTATGGCACTGGCAATGAAATGTTTTAATAAATGAAAAAGACACTTTAATGCCATTTTCAATCAGTTATTCTTTTTAAGGACTTGCTGTGGCAGTACGTGTGTAAGCGAGTACGTTGCCTGGCGGCTGGTAGAATTCGTTCGTTAGTCATCAGAAGCGGAAATTAAATGTATGTCCTGCACAGAGGGATCGCAACAACCGACAAAGAGATACGAGTCCCTCAGTTTCTGTACGGAGGTATGTGAATGCGGCCGTGTACCAGCCACAAACATATTCAGTGATTCTTTGCACATCTGAACATAAAATTCCATTTCCATAACGGCAGCAGCAGCAGCAGCAAAAGCATTCACAGTTGCAATATTATTTATTTCCACTTCAGTGACGCAACTGAATCCAAAGCCCACCCGTTGGCGATGGGTTGCCGGCAGTGTAGGGAAAACAAACTAATGGGAATTTAATCCATCAATTGCACTTGTGCACAATAATCTCAGAAATTCTTTCCGATAGCTTCTACCAAATATATAAATCCGTTCGTCATGTTCAGGTTGAGTTTTTTTTTTAATGTCGTTTCTGCTGTTGTTCCGTTGTTGTCCACTGAAGAGGCAGCCCGCCCCTATGTAATAATCTTAATTACTCGTGCTTGCATTACTGTTGTCGCCGGTGTTGCTTTTGCCAACCAAAGGCTTACTCACGTATTGGTCGCCCAGTGCCGGAATTCGGGAGGCCGTTTCGCATGTTCTATAAACTTTCAATAATTAAAATTTAGTGAATATCTATCTAGAAATGTCTCAGATTGATAGTAGGAGGTAATTCATTGACATTCATCCATTAACTTGCGCTTCTTTTTTGAGGTATTTCCTGAACTACATTTCCGCCCAAAAGTCAATTTGGGTACATGTATTGGTGTTGGGTAATGCACACACAATGGTACTTTTGGGTGTATGAGTGTCGTGTGAATATCCGCTTCCGTGCAACTCTCGCAGGAGGTTTCATTGCCAGTGTCTGCCTTTGTGGCAAGTGTTGGGCCTACACCGAGTGGCCATATGCATGCCTGCGTGCATGTGTGTATGTGTGTGTGTGTGTGGGATAAAGTGTGCGAGCGTGCTTTTTGTGTAATCACTGAAATAAATCGTGAATTGCGATGATAATTCTGCACTGTATGCGGTTTTCCAGCGATGCCGATGATGATTATTACCAACCGGCCACACGGAGGCCTAACTGCTGCAGTCCAAGAAGAAGGATGCACAATAACAATTGTTGTTGGTTTTAATATCCATGGCCATGATTTTCATTGATCGTTTTTTCAATATTTTCGTTTGTTTTTTATTTCCAAGTGGGAGTGAGCGTTTGTGTGCTCTCTACGCTTATGAATAATTTTAATGTTTATTGATTGTGGGCCCGGAAGTGTTGTTGCGGAATTAACACAAATAACACAGACGTCATTGTGTTTGCACGACGCAGCCGACAGTGGTCCTTGTCGCGGGTTAATGGTCACACCATAGACTTTTATTGTTTCTGCTTTGCGCCAGCACTCAACCAGAAATCGCATCAATATCCATAAATCAGAGAATAAAGCTTCATTAGCATGTAATCACCTGCTTTTGCCACCACCTCCGCCCCACCATCGCCTGCGATGACCATCGGCAGTAAAACATTTGCATAGCAAAATATCATAGCTGTCTCCACAGCATTTCCAGCATTGCTTCCACACGTCCGATTATCAATATTTACTATACGCCATGTCCAGCACAAATGCCAAAGACAGCTGGGGCGAGCCAAGTCGAACCGGGCCAGCAAGAGTTTGCATTGCCCTACGCATGTATTGACATCTCTGACATTTACTGCATATTTATGCGATAGCACAACTGCTGCTGCCACTGATTCTCGGCGTCATATCGCAATCAGAAAACAAAATGCTGTTGACAACTCTGGCAATCATCAGCATCGCCAGCAAGAAGTTACGTGTGCACGTCGACTTGTGTTGCTCCAGCAAACATAGGAACCCTAAACAATTTGCCAACGACCACGTTTGTTAGTTGCCTAAAAAGTCTGTTAAGTGTCCAAACCCACACGCACACAAGAAGACATGACACGTTTCTAAGGCCTACATCCAGAAAGTTTAAAGTGAACATACAAAAGAGGTTCCAGACAGCAGCAGCAGTAAATGTTGATGCACCTAAACTTCGTACAAAACGTTAAACGAACCAGTTATTTTTCATAACAGGCTACCAGTGTATCCGTCTGCAGCGATGTGGTCTCATTTTGGGCGCTGCTTTGAAATCGATTACATCAACGGCAGCATTTGACCTCTGCGCCCATGGCCAACAACAAGCATTCTTGTTGCGGACGGGTGGAGAGGTTAAGGATGCTGCTACACACCACCGTCGCTGTAATGTAACTTAACACACTAATGGCCCATGAAATTAGATATTATTAAAGTCCTGACTCATAAATATTGCTCAAGAAATACCCTGCCAAATATGAGGGGTGGAGAGTTTGGCTGGGCCACTCGTGTATGTGAGTCCATTTTCATTTTCCCTTTCTGCCATTTATTTTGTATTTAGTCATTTGATGTCGGCCTAAAAGCAACGTCCTGTCAGCCATGGCCCGTATGCGATACTTCCGTCTGCGTAACGTACGAGTACAATTCATAAATTCCCATCCGTGCGCCAGCCTGTTTGCGAAAATTGGTATCGGCAGTCACTGACCGCAAAAAATTTATAGACCAAAACAAATTTGTCTTACAAAGTCAATACCGTAAATAAGAAAGTGGCAGGGAAAACTTTATAAAGACTTACATTTAATACTTCGAATACAACATAAGCCTTGTATTTGATCATTGGTTTTTTATATTGTTTGTAAACCACGAGTACACAATGAGCGTTTGGAAACATTTGTATGAAGTAGAATTTGTGTGTTTGCTCTCTGATTTTGAGTAACTCAAATTTTAATAGATTCACTTTATTTTTCATCGAATAAAGTTATAGTATAAACTCTTCGAAAATATGTCATCTAAACTCTAGTAATGACACTACTACAATTATGCTTTTAATGATATCTCGTTGGAAAGTTCAAAAGTATTTTATGAAAGTGAAGACGAGTTACAGGTTTTCTCACCAAAGAACCTGTTTTGAGGTTAGTAATTTACTTTACTGATTTAACACTGGGATATGCGCCAGGATAACCCAGCTTCCAACAGAATTTATTAGCATGAAGAATTTGTTACAAATTCAACAATCATTGTACGATACAATAACATCGTTTAATATTGTTTCATATCACTTGAATTATTGTTACGGCCTTTAAAGCTGTGCGCCACTTTGTCTAGACAGCCGTGATAATCGCCGTTATGATGATTCGCTTAAAAGGCAGCATCTAAGACAATCGTTTGAGCCGTAAATCATTTGAGTACAACCACCACCATCGCACATTTACAACTGTTACAAAAATTCAACACATTTTAATGACGTAGCTAACGAAGTTGTTGCAATGCTCGTGAAATGTAATGCAAATCGTAAAAGGATGAATAAAAAAATGGATTGCATATGTAGCCAAATGTGAATACGACCTGATGTGCATGGCGAATGTCCATCAGCAGAAAAATATGTTCAACGGGTTGCACTCGATATCGCCGGTAACTTGGAGTCATCTTAGTCTGATACATGTGGAGTGTGTTATATATGTTATATATGTAAATACACATCACATTATATTATATTATTTATTATACATTACAATATATTCTTTACATCAGATTACTTTTGTATCAATTGGCCTAGAAACAAATGAATGAAAGAATGAAATACACATTGGACTAAGCATGTTTCAGTTTGTAACAACATATGTTATATATTTTCTAATGACACTTTATTTGATAATGTTTTATAGAATCTTCGTTAAATTCAAGTTCAACGTGAAAGTCTAATGAAATTCAAGTGCAGCCATATAAGAATTACTATAACACGAAGTTTAGTTTTGTTCTCACCTCATTTTGCATTAAGTCTCGCCATCACTGCGCCGCACAGTGGCACCGCCCCATACATTTCTTGGAAAAAAAATAGAAGGAGAAATCGTACAGCAATGAAATGAAACACTTTTCTGGGCTTAATTAAGAAATTTTGAAAAAATCTTGGAAACCACCTCCTATATAACTGCACTTGCCAAAATTTATTTTTGGACCTAGGGACTCGAAATTCGGGACAATTCTTAATTGAGTTCTCCTAATGAAAAAAAACTAAACATATTAGGGATGCCACGCCTACTTTAGATTTTACGACCATTGAAACTTTTTGATTTTAGGTGTTTTTCTTCCCTGTCTAGAATCAGATGAAAATTTCATATAAGTTAAAAAATGTTAATTTTTATTCAAAAGTTAAACATGTGTTGTCTCCATACAAAAGAAGAGAATATCCTCAACAACCCTCCGCGAAAGAAATTAGCCTTCAAATATACCGAAAATATCGCACAAATTCATGCATTAAAATCGATGTTACTAAAAGGGACGGTATTTTGCGCTAATTTTTTTTTTTTTTCTTGAAAGTACAGACTCGGACCTTTCATTTTTTTTATAGTTAGAGCGCTAAGCAAGGCAAATCACATAAAGTTTTTTTCCATCAAAAAGTGAAAAGATATTATTTTTTAGTATAATTTTTGAAAAATTATAATAATTAGTTCACTTTTCCAATTTCAATACTTTTTTTTTTATAAAATAGTAAATGCTATATTTTCACTAAAAAATAAAACAAAAGCCATAGCTATAAACTTACACACACAAAAAGTTCTTTATTTGGACAATAATTTTAATCTAATTTCATTGAATATATTTCCGTTGACCTGTTAGTTTTTTTTAACTACAAAATTTCACTTTTCATAAAAAAACTTGTTCAATTGTTTTTATCCAAATATTTCTTTACAAAACCAAATCATTAAAATTTTGAAATTGGAAAGTTGAAAAACCCTATATTTTCCGCCGAAATGCCACTGTGCGCCGCATTAGTTGTATGAGTCTCAAAAGCTTGACCAGTATGAAGAAATATCTAGGCATTTAAATTCAAAGGCAAATGTTAAGCTAAAGTAAACGGACAACGACGCTCTTAGATGGAGAGCTTAGGCCTAACTCCACATATTATCCCTCATGTACATACAACATTGTATTTGAAATCATTTTTTTTTAATGGGAGCAATACACTAGTTTTGTATCCTGCTGACCTTACGATTAAGTTGACCTAAAGGCATACCCACAGTGGTTTGAGACAGTGATGAATATATTAAATATGGATCAATATTTCTTGCCGTTTACATTTTGAAATTCGGCATTACACTTTTCACAGAGAATCTATAGTTTTCAGTATCAGGCATTTGCAACATTTGTATGATCTCTTGAACATGACGTTTAAGATGGTAGTAATAATATCCTCAATATAAATTAAAGAAAAAGTGTTCATCCTCAAGTGAATTTTCGTACTGGATGTTTATACGAAAATGCGTTATACAGCGTGGGCGAAAAGTTGCCATGGGGTTTAAAAATTCAATAACTTTTTCGTTTATCCGTATATTTTTTTAAGATTAAATAAATAACATTTTTAGAATGAATTACAAAGAGATTTACAACTGAGCAAAGAACCAGAATAATATAATTTTATTTTATTGAAAATAAAATTTTAAATGATGGCTTATGTTCATTTGAATGGCTTTGTTAATAAACAGAACTGGGATCTGAAAATACAAGATCCTTTTATTACCGCCAATAGCTCCCTCATTAGGTGCACAGTATGGTGTGACATTGGACCTTACTTTTTCGAAATTGAAAATGGAAGTGCTGTAACCGTAAATGGAGAGCGTTATCGGTTTATGGTATGACATTTTTTAAGTCCTGTTCTTGAAATAGACCTGAGATGTGATTTCAGCAGAATGGAACCACTGCCCTGTTTCAGTCACCAACATTTCTTTCATTGGTGGCCTCCTCGGTGTTGTCGACAGCAACTTCGCAGTATATATGGTCGAGTCAAACGGCATGTGTAGTAAAAGCTTCCCAAACAGCTGACATTCGCATTCGTCTATAAACAGGAGGTGCCGTTATATGAGTCTAAAAATAGAAAGCGCGTTCATTCACAATAAAGGGGGAAGCCATCTCCAAAGGAAATTAAGTAGGGATTACTTCGATAAGGCCAATTTCATTGCATTTTAATGCTTTTAAGGGATGGATGAATGTTATACCACAACCGGATTTGAGATAAATTCTATTATTACTTCGAAGACGGTTTCAATAAAGCAGCATGCAAATTTCACATAATTGTATTTTTAGGTTAGATATGGCCAACGATCGAAATCGTACAACCTTCCTTCTCTGTGGAATTAAAGTTGTTGTTACATAAAACTCTATATACCTAACGATAAATGGTTACAGAATTGAATATATATGAACATTATCGAAATAGATGATCTAGTACAAGAATCGTCGGGACAATAGAAACAACTGAAGTTTTATCATATGCATGAATAATATTAGACCTTCTACATGGATACATCGAGCTCGATGATAATGATAACATATGATATGGTTTTAAAAATTACTAAACCACATACAATTTCCGTATCAGATTCCAATGGTTTTACGATGCACTGAAATTCCATAAACTTATTGACAAATGAAATCTCTGCGCATTTTTAAGTCGGGTAGTCGAAAGTGATTGATTGAGTGGCAACCCATGTATGAGGAGCTCCTCTGACAGGGCATAAACACAATCCATATCGAACTTTAAGCGTTCCACGAAAATTACAAACAAGATAAATTGAAAGCAATGGGACTACATACACCACCCTAAACCGAAATTGTGTCATTTTTGTGTTGTTTTGATATCTTCGTGCCACTCACATGCGTATGGATGTCTGAATGTACTCGAACGCATTTGGGGTGTTTGCTTTGCTTTTCATTTGATTTAGTTGATTTTCATCGTAAATTTATGAATATTTTGGAAACATTTCAAAGTGACATTTTCAAGTGATGACCCACCAGGTAGTGAGTGCGCGAGTGGCACTCTTTTGCTCCAAAAATATGACATTGTATAGCGGTACAAGCACTTGTGTGGCATAGACGGGAAGACAGACACTCATTTTACTTTTCTCATTGTTGGGATTATTAGATTACATCTTGGCAATGTCTCCGGTGGAAAGGCGATGCACACAAACACACCTTGAATGTGTGTACCTTCCTTAGCTTTCCACCACAGATCTCGTTTGTTCATTTGACATTTGCCCGACTGGAGCGGAGCGTGTGTGGTCTTGTGGCTGCCGCTGTTGCTGCTGCCAGGTTTACTTGATATGTAAATCCAGTCACGTCTTTATTGTAAAACTCATAAAATGTAATTAAAATTGTTACAATGTTTTCCCATTTTTTGTTTTAAACCGATTATGTTGGGCTTGGGAGTATGTCTGCCACTGTGGTGCTTTCCAGAGCTTTCAGGTTGGTGTGTGTGTGTGTGTGTGTATGTTTACGCAGCCGAACATATGTGTCCCGTACTCGTTAATTTCCAGTACGTGCAACAAACAGACAATTTATTATTTTGAGAGTCATAAGCCAATATCAGCCGTTATAATTCAATCATGGGACTGAGCGATAGTCGTGTTATTTTTAATCGAAATTAAATGAAAAGTTAACAACGACAATCCGCACAGGTTGAACCATTCGCTGCCCATCTAGAACGTATGAACAGCCTGAGATTCGAATGGTGTTCCCGCACATATGGATCATATGGGACAAAAGGATTCAAACGAGGTCCTTTGCATCCTGGAGGAGTAACACTTAACATGTTCGGTATCATAATGGCATAATTATTGGTGGACAATGAAATTGCCATGAGCTGTGAGCTCTGCGTGCTACTTGCAGCGGCAACAATGGATATGAATTATAATTCGCATAACACTGCCAAGGGGTTTATATGGCAGGGTGCCCGCATTCAATCATATTAAAAAGCATGCCAGACATGATTTCATATTTATCAATGTTTATTTACACCTCTGTGCGTTGCAATAGACACAAATGGTATAGATGCAATCTTCAGGCATAATTGGGATTACTAAATTATTAGTCGAAATTAACATTTCGAAGAGATTATTGAGAGCCTATATTCAAAATATGCCAACTCAAATTTGGTAAATATGTGTTTTTGGTGGCAAATAGCTCCCCTATACAATAATCAAGTCAGTTGAAACTATTTTATTAGACTTATCGCTTGGTCAGGCAAAACAAGGTGTCCGTCGCTCAAAAAAAGTTGGTTTTATTCGAGACTAGCTTGTATTGGTCGATTTTATTTGGTGACTGGCTAGTATTTGGCTTCAGTCAAAATTGTAGTGGTTCTAAAATACTGACCATACCTTTTAACCAACAAGTCCTTACATAAACACTCGTGAGGATGTGTGTGTGTGTTTGGGTCGACGTGTCCGTCGTGAAAAAGCAACAATGGCATTGAAAGAATTCAAATTGCATTCGTATTGTTTCAATGTGCATTCAACCTGCATTGATGATCGAGACACAGTGTAATTAATTCAATTTGTTTACATAATTACAGAGCTATAAAATGGCGATAATTTTGCAAATATGCATATAGTATCATGTATGTGTGTGTAAGTGTGGAAATTCGTCTGTAGTTATTGCATACACATGAATAACATTGTCCCTGGTGGAATTTATGTATCCTTTATGGTCCACAATTTTTTCATTCGCGTGCGATAGTGTGAGTGCATTCAAATTGAATTTGGGCAACACCAAGAGCGGAACACGCGATAGTCTGTCTAGTTTCCACTGTTGCAAAAGCAATGCTTTTGCAGAAAGTTGTGCTGGGAAAGGGGGGTTTTTCCTTGTGGCATTACTGTAATAAATACATTCAACAGAGTTTTTACTATGCAAAGCCACACAGTGTTCCAAAACGACATTAGCAATTATTTAATTTAAACACTACAATGCCCATGAGCTCCGACTCTAAGGTTAATTCTTTATAAAGTTTATAGTTGTTAATGATTAATATTTAGTATTATTACACACTGTGAGAAAATTGAAATAATTTAAGGAACTTGGGGAGAGACATAGTGCATGCAGTAGGTCATGTCGAGTTCAACATGACCCAACAATAACAAAGTTTCCTAACACCCTCAAAATCTTGACGTCCGGTTTTCGGATCTTTCCTCACTTATGAGCTTAAAAATCAGTCAATTCTTAACCGACTTTTGTTTTCTCTACGGTTTTGGAAAGAAGAGTCTTAGACCTTTCCAACGATATACGCATTTATATAGATATCTTGTCACATCTGTCTATTGTTGCCTCGAAATCGCAAACTTTTGTGATTTTCACTTTTCTTTGAGTTTGAAGTATTTTTTTTAGTAATTTTTATACCCTTATGTTTTTTATATTATTCAGAAAGTGAATTTTGTCATGTGTAAAATGCATATTTGTTGGTTTAAATTCGTGAACAAATGGTTAAGTTACCCACCTTGCAAAGAATAAAGGAAATCAAATAGCTCTCAAGCGGAGTGTCTTGAAAAATAAACTATGATTTTTTTACATAACATAAACTATGATATAATGTGTCACTCTGCATCATTGTACCTTTAGCTACACATAGTTTTTTATACAAATAAATATATTTAAAATAATTATGTTTTTTGAGTTAAGCCGATCTTGCTCCAAATGAGCGATATATTAGCTAATACCTCTCTTTACAAAACTTTGCTGTAGAGTGTAAGTGTCAGTGCATAACAATTGAATTGACCACTGGGACAGTATAGCTCATTGTACAGAATCTCGTTAGACAATTTATTATATGTGAAAACTATATTTGTTGAACTTAAATTTGTTGTATATTGTCGGTATCCTGCAAAAAGGTCTTAATTCCAGTTATTTGTGTTTTTTTCTCAGTTATTGATGATTTAAATTTTATGGCCGCTTGTGTATTGTGCATAAAATATATTAGCTTTAATACAATAACTACAAAGGGCATACATTATGACTTCTGGGGTACTTTTTCACCATTAAGTCCTTTTTACAAAAGAATGAACTTGAGATCATTTTTGCAGTATACCTACGCACAGAGTGAGCATTAATTCAAAAATTGAATTTATCTTGCACTGACATGTTTGGTATTGGTGATATTGGTGTTTGGTGAATAAAATTCTACATCACTAATTACTAAAATTACTGCTTTAAGTAAATTACTTTATTGGCAGTGAGCGGTCAAAGTTAAACAATTTTTACAAATTTTGCGTGACGTGGCAAAGACAGAAAATTGAGATATTTCGATTACTTATAATTTTTGTTAGGTCTTCTAAAAGTAAAAATATTATAACGGAACCATCAACTTCAGGTATTTGGGTATATAATTATAAAATGTTTTCCAAATATTTTTAATGTTTGTATTTTCGATATAAACATTGAGTTTTAACTAGTTTCTGGGCGAGATCAAGCAAATTTTATTAAATGCTCTTATAATATGAGATATCAGCTTATATATCCAAAAGAAAAATCTTGTGGATTGAGAAAGAACCCCAGTAGCTAAAAACATATGATGATGATGAAGAAGATGATGATAATGATGATGATGATCATGATGATGTTGATAAAATATGTTTAAATCCATATATATGTACATTAGGCATATAACGTTTTACAATTTTTGCAAATAGGAAAAATGGCATAGCATAGTCGAACAGAGCATAAAAAAGTATGAACTCCCATTTCCGCCCCAAACGCAATTACTTTTTTCAGATCATATAGCCATTCAAGGTTTTCCTACAAAGGTTAACGTTTTGCTTTGTTGTTTTATTTCATACATTTTTTTACTTGAAATCTTTAACTATATTAACTAATAGTAGCCTGATATAGAGGTGGCAGCCCAGTTCTTTTTGACGTTTGTCACGAACGACGTCATCTAACTTTGGTTTTCTGATCATACTTTTAACAAAAATTAATTCGGCATACTAAAAAAGTCATTGTCCGGCTTTACAAAAGCAAATGAATGTTTTCTCATACATTGGCTCAAAAAACCATCATCTATTCAGGAAGTTTAGCGGAGCAACATCTGCGCAGAGCGTGCAATTAAAATTATGCAAGACATTTTGGCATTTTGTAAATCATCACATACTTTAAACTTAAAATTTATTTCATATAACAATTGAAAATATTAAAAAAAAATCTGACTTGTTTTAGAAATCGCGTTTGGTGCGGAACATTTTTGAACCAAAATCACGTAAAAAGGTTATATTCATTACTTGTACAATATTTGCCACCACGTAGTGGTATGCCAAATTTTTTGTCAAAATTAGTTATATGCCTAATGTACATATTATTTATTTTCTAATTGTTTATATAAAAATTATTTTTTTATAAATTTTTTTCGAAAACCTTTATTTTTATCAAAAAAAAAAAAAAAAAATATAAATATCAATAATAATGGGCTGCCCTGAATTAATTCCCAGTTTACCTATGTTTCAACCCACTGTGCGACGATATGTTGTAAAAAAACGATGCTTTTCTTTTGGAATATTTTGTTCGTTCTATTTTATTATTTTATAACTAAATATTGTCATTTCTTCTAAACATCGCTAATATCTACTAATTCTCCCCATGTTTGGTTCGTGTTGTGGGTATTAAAGTCAGAATATAGAAGAGTGATAGATTTTGTAAAAGTGTATTTTTTGAAAATGTTATTAAAATCCAAAAATAGTCTATTTATTTGCTTATAATTGTCGGCTTCGATAAAGAACATTTCAATGAAAACATTAATAAATACAAACTATATAAGCTATGGCTCACAACAAACAATGTACTCAATTTTTTTAAGTATCATTAGAATATAAACAATCAAATGTTAAAAACATTATTCACCTTAAACCTCTTTAGTTATTTGATTGAAAAGTTGATTTTATTTTTGTTGTATTATAATATAGAAATTATACTCAAAACGAACAATCCACTCTAAAATCCGTACTACAGTTAATGAACGGAATATTGTAGAAAAATTATCACAATTTCTGCAAATTTTTTGTTTTAAAAAATGGTGTTTGTTTTGTATAAAATATAGATGCAACAGTTAAAATATGATTCTTAGGTGTTTGCATATTGAACTTATTGTCATACAAGTTTCGATATGAAATATCTAATTTATGTGTGTTCCCATTGCATTAAAAAAACAAATTTTACGCTGTGGATAAACAACATTTGAATAAATATTAAACAGAAAGGCAAATGGCAACAAACGCAGCAAAAGTAAAATATATAAAAGCTGTATTGTCGCAAAATTCATATGTGTGCAGACAAGCAATTTCATATTTTAAACATTGGTATGATGTCAGTACAGCACACTGCGAATGTTCTATTTCATATTTAGAGTAAGAAATATTTGTGTGCTTCCTGTAGTTTTAAAAATGCGGATTGTGCTTTGACCCATAAGGGTTCAAGCACTAAACGTTTTTAACGACAAAATTAACAAGCTTTACTTTTTCTTGCATTTTAAGATCACTCAGGGACGGACTAGCGCAAATTTCTCATAAAGCCCACTGTATAAGTGGCTTGAATCCCTTTTTTAGTGTAAATACTTAAATGTTTTCGTCGATACACATATTTTGGTTAGGAGTGTCTCCAACATACCGTCGAGTACTAGCTGACATTAATTGGTGCTGAACACATGTACGCATATGCGGACGTGTATTCGAAGCATGGATATGTTGTACATACATTTGGAGGCAGACGTATCACCAACAATATGGGCGCCCACAAAAGACAATAAATTGTCACACAATTTGACAGTTTTGGCACCTCCAGCCAAATCGGGTTGATTGTTTACGGGTACTTGATCAATTTCGAATGAATTATATTTACCTTAGTTTTCTGTAAACGCTATTGAGGAAACGTAAATTACAATGATCATTTTCAAGTCATTGGTCTGCATTTACATTTTGTTGCATTTCCTGCTATGGGTTGAGTGCGTTGTTCATGCCCAGCGGCTTAAAGTTCTACTAGCTATGTATTTGTTTTTGATTCTATTACCTATGCACATGCGTACTTTTGGATATGCATGACTCAGCTGTGTGTTGCCGTAATCGGTGTGGTAGTCAGGCAGACGCTTTATTAGTCTCTAAGGCAGAGTACACTTTTCAAAAGTAATGCGAAAGATCCAAACAATTTATCAGATGGACAGTAAAATATGAAAGTATACTTACATCATAATTTGCTTAATATTACAATTTAACACTACTACTTAAAACTTAATTTGCCTTTGCATCCCATGAATGAGGTATGGGATATCTTCTCGCGTTGTTGTGAATTAATACGCTTTCTATTTTTAGATTCACAACTAACGGCACCTACTTGTTTATCGAAGAATGCGAACGTCACTGTTTGAGAAGCTCTTACTAGACACGCCGATTGAATCGACGCTTAATACTGCGAAGTTGCTGTCAACAACATTCGAGGGGAGCCGACAATGAAAGAACAATTTTTTTTTTCAAGATGACTGGAGCTAGTTTTGAACCTGCGATCTCCCGCGTGGTAGTCGCGTGTTCTAACCACTATGCCACTGCCAACACTACTACAGATATAATAACTATAACAATGTTTAACATCAAGTATCCTCAATATGATTCTTAATCGAACTCTTTTCATTCCATGCTGATCCAAATTGCATGTGATTAATTTTATCAATACGATACATATTATAGATACATATAGATTTATGTAATCTATAGGTTGGTTCTACGCAGTTTTTGAACAAAATGGCTGGAAATATTGTGTCCATGATCAAACTAATTTTCAAAATGTCTATAAAAAGAATTCCTTGAATTGTATTTGCACTCCTTCAACACTGAAGCGGATGAGAACTTTTAAGATACAGAAAAAGCTTGACCACTTAAAGCGTAAAGAGTGGTTATCTATGTTATCTAGGCACACAAATTTATAGCATTTTTAAAATTTAATTTCAAGTGACCAATTCACATAATGTTATATATTATAATGACTAGGGCGACCATTTTTCAGCACGAAAAAAACGGTTTTCAGTACTTAAAACAGCATGAAAAACCCTTGAAATAAGCACGATAGATTCCATATTCAGCATTTATAATTTTTTTTATTTATTGAAAAACAAACAAAAAACAATTTCACATCTATTAAAGAAGTAATAAAAAACAATAAGTAAATTAACCAAATTATTCAATTGTGTATTCATACAAAGAAAGTAATTTTGTAACCAAAAAAAAAATTTCTTAAAGTGAGATTATACCTTGGTCAATGTCACGATTACAATTAAGCACTTAGTACATTTTTAAATTTTCCAAGGTGAAACTTTTACGCTGGTTTGTAAAAAAATTTCCATATATAGAAAAAACGCATTCCACGTCACACGATAAAACGGGAGCGTATTTAAAAAATGTTGATTCAGCAGGCGAATATTTTCCAATAAACGCACTTGTTGTTTTGGAATTTTTAAAAATAAAATTGTTGATTTCCACAAAGCCAGGATTTCGCGCAAGAACGGCAGTCAGTTTTTTAAAATAATTTTTATCAGATGTATTTCTATAGCATGTTGAATTGATTTTACTGTTTCCAAGCTTTCATTCAATGGCAATCCGCTTGACTCAATTTTTGTGATGGCATGCCGGATGCACTTAAAGTTAATTTTTATGAAGGAAAAGTCGGATTACAAATTTTCATTAGAAATAACCTCTTCGCTTTATCGCAATGCTTCAGAATCATTTTCGTTAAACTCTTGAATGACTTCCCATATGTCTTCCAAATAATTTGTATAATACTCCGCTGCTTCCAACCACGTTCCTCATCGTGTCGTTATTGGTCTAGGTTAACGAGGCACATTCGGTTTCATTAGTTTAAATTTTTGTTTTCGATAAGGCGCCTGAAAACTATAGCAATATAACGAATCGAACGATCTAAGCTATCGATAAAAATAGGGCTATTACAAATTCTTGAACACAGGCTGTGTGTAAAATAAGAGGATAATTTGCAAATTGAATTCTACCTGTCATATTTTTATGAACCGCAAGGGCTTGTGATATGTAAAAATTTTCAATTGATAGAAACATATCTTTTCAAAATGTATCAAAAAATTAAATAAGGGCAAAAACAGCATGAAAAAGCATAAACCTTTTAAATAAGCAAGATCGCTTGAAATCGTTAAATTAAGCAGCATCAGCAATATTCAGCATGTGCTGAAAATTGGTCGCCCTAATAATGACACAATAAAACTGTTATTTTGGCAAATTTTAGGCATTTCGATAATAACACTCAAACGCCACCAATGTGTTGCCTGTTAGACCTCTCGTTTTGTTGCCCCGTTCTCGAAATCAATGATGTAAATTAGATTTGATGAAAAACTAAAACAATGTATGATTATCTTTAATTGCCTTTATACCTGTGACCACGATTATTGTAAACTTTATTAATCTATCTATGTTTTCACTACAATACAGTGCATATATATTAAATTGTTTCTATACGTAGTTGATGTGCGGTGCCTACATTTCTGTGTCTGTGGAAATATCTAAGGCGATGGCGCTAGATTCATCATTTTGATATCGGTGCCACAGTTCATGAGTATGTGTTCTGGTGTCATTGGTGCAGTTAGTTCTACCCACTGTTTGTTTAGACCTGCGTCGTCGCGAGCCGATTGTATGGCCTGTTGCAAGGCGAATGCGACGTTAACCGCCAAACAGATTGAAGGTTCTCCGGTGGCTGAAATATGAAGAAAAACACAAAATTCAGATGAAGATTCTGCTGTTGACTATGCTGAACGTACCTTTTGATCTCATGAATCCGGCAGGGTTAGGGCTCTGGGCTAAAAATTCAATGCGGAAATCAATGGGAATATCTTTGGCGCCAGGAGGTTTGTAATTCCATGTTCGGTTTGTTTTTAGCTGGCCTGTGGCCTTGTCGGTTACACACAGTTCAGTGGTCCAGTAACCTAAGCCCATTATGAAGGCGCCTTCGACTTGACCAACATCTATGTTGGGATTTAAACTTTCTCCTGCATCTTGCAAAATGTCAACACGCTTTACTAGATAATTGCCGGTCAGAACATCCAATTCAACCTCGGTGACACCCATTCCACAAACAGTGTACGGATCCATTTCACCAGTTTGAAAGCCATCGCTGGCAATTAGGTTCATATTGTGGCTGTGCGCCTTGTTGATGATGTCTTGCCACGAGGGGTCTTTCAGCTCTTCCCTAACGGGTGCTATGCGATTCAACAGCGTTTTGCAGCACTTACGAACAGCCTTTAGGAAAGAGGGGATATTTCATAAGAATCTTGGAAGTAGATTTTTTTTATTATACAAACTTACAAAGCACACACTTTCGCTTCCGATGGAACCGCCCGTGACCATTGAGTTGGCACCATTAATGGTGTTGCTGCTCTCAACACGCACCATTTCCATGGGAATGCCAAGATTGTGGGCCGCAACTTGTGCGATTTTGGTGTTCATGCCTTGGCCCATTTCAACGCCACCATGACTGATGACGACAGTTCCGTCTCCGTGGTAAATGGCAACGGTGGCTGGAAATTGGCCGAAATAACCCATGTGATATTCCATTACAGCCAAGCCAAGACCACGTTTCGTCCAGCGATTTTTCTTATTGAATTCTACGATTTCCTGGCGCCTTACTTTATATTGGGTGGATTCCAGGAACCGAGGTATCATCTGTCCTACCTTGTGTCCGGCAATCATGTTGGCAAGACGAACTTCGAGCGGGTCTACGCCCAATTCAAATGCCGTATGCTCGATAATATTTTCAATCATCGCTATACCTTCGACTGAACCGGGCGCTCTGCATGCAGTGTTAGATGGGGAATCCGAAATGACCAAATATCCGTTTAAGATATAATTCTCAGGTGTAAACTGATAGCAGTTCTTCGACAGCAGAACGGTATGTCCCATTGGTGTTTCGTTTGGGTAGCATCCGGAATCTTCATAGAACGATGAATCCAAATGAACTATTTTTCCTGTGTCTTTGGCTTGGAAACTGTAGTCGACATGACATGCCCACCTCTTGCCTAAAGATTCCATCATCGATTCCAGAGACTGGACGAAGCGCACAGGTCTGTTCAATTTGTAGGCTGCGAGAGAAGCTGCGCATGCCACCGGCAGGCAACGGGTGGCTTTGCCACCATATCCTCCGCCAATGCGTGTGGTTTTCACCTGTACCTCATTGTTCTTCAATCCTAGCATTTGTGACACATTGGCTTGAGTCAAATCCATCCATTGTGTAGCGACATACAACTGCAGAGCCCCCTCGGCGGGAACGGCTATTGTGGTCTGGGGCTCCATAAAGAAATGATATTGCAGACCCATGTCTAGTGTTCCCTTAGCTGAAATATCAAAAGGTTCTGCGACTACCTTCTTTGCTTGTTTAGATGTTCCAACGTCCGATATATCAGACTTTACGGTATGGCGGATATTATCGGTCGGACCACCATTCAACACATCCTTCAGCGAAGGATACAGTTCTTTGGCTCCTCCCTCGTAAGTGAGTTTTACCAACTCAGCAGCCTTATTTGCCAAGGCGTTGGATTCAGCCACAATAAGGCCCACAGGTTGGCCGTAGAATTTGATCGGTCCCTCAGCGAATAACTCCTCATCTTCCGTAAAGAAAATGTTGTCTGTTGCCGCATATCGATTGAAGGCTGGAATGTCTTTGGCCGTGAAGACAGCTGTGACACCGGGTAATTTCAAGGCCTCTGCGGTGTCCATTTTTGTTACAATGGCTCCTACTTTTTTGGCCGTAATGAAGGCAGCCCACAATTGCTGACTTTGTGGTGGCAAGTCATTCGCAAACATCGCTTCTCCCGAGCACTGCAGCAGACCTTCATGTTTTTCGGTGGGCTTTTTCACCGGGTAACAGCTGTCATGCACTTCAAATGTTTGTTTGGCGGTAGAAACTGGACGCTTTAAAATGTTTCCACCCGATGAAAAGCGTGATGCCACTGCGCTGGCAGGAGCATGGGCCAACAAAAATTTATAGAACAGCCCATGGGCAAGTTTTACCCTGTACTCCGGAGAGGGCTCTGGCAACACAGCGGTAGCTGTTAATTCAGTCTGCAGTGTCCTGAATGCTTCACGAACAGTATCGGGATGGTATAAAGCCTTATTGACTAGACCTTGCTGCAGCTGCTTGGCCAGCGAAAATCCCTTACTTAGGCCGCCATAGCAAATTCGAGCAGATTTCACTATACTGTCAGGTTTTCGTGCCTCTATCAAGAAAGCTGCATTCACGTACGCATGGGCATTCTGAGCTCTAGGCATTATCTGCAATAAATATAAGATTACTGTGATTGCAGCCAAAAGAAAAGTTTATCTTCAAACCTTGTATGAATCGAAGATGTACTCGTCACTTTTGTAGGGTCGTAGAATAAACGATTTTATAAAATTTCTGTGCAGGGGAGTACGCAGATATTCTGACAGTGGCATCACCCGTTCCTGACCAATAGCACCTCCCAAAGCAACTTGGACGTCGAGGGCCTCAAACACGACATAAATGTCAGATGGAAATTCAACGTGTTGGTGTTTAACCGCCAGGTTTCCGGCCAAAGTGCCCATCTGTAAGGTCAAGGGTTTCAGTGAGTTGATGCGCAATTTATTTGATATAAATATTTACTCACATTTCGAACGGGGACATTGGCAATCAGATCAAAATGTTGCCAGATCTTTGAACAGTACTCAAAACCCTTTGTTTTTGACGCCTTCCTGAAGACATCCATAGCGTCGGAGAGACTAAGATTTCCACCTAGTACCAAGGAGTCTCCTGAAATGTTATACTCGTGCAAGGCAGCAATAGAGTTCACGTCAATGAATTTCTTAATCGTGTTCGATCGTCGATAAACGCCGTGCGCCGTGTTGCCGGCTACCAACATGTAGTCGCCGTCTTCGCACTTTGCTAGAATTTCTGACAACTCATTCAAAGACTTTGGCCAAAACCATTGTTCACCACTCTCGAGAACAAGGGCGGCTGGCTTCTTACAAGAACCACTACAAGCGATGCCCGTCTTCGGGCACGTCCAATTCGACAGATCTTCGATGTCGCGACATTCCTCTGGTAGCTGGATGTTACTATCGGTGGCGAATGATTTCATTGCATCCAGTATGGGGCGATAGCCGGTACATCGGCAAATGTTGCCGCCAAACGCGTTCTCAACTTCTTCCATGGTGATCTTTCCTTTGCGATCCTTCAGCAAACCATACATGTTCATAACGATTCCCGGGGAGCAATAACCGCACTGGGTGCCATTCATTTTGGCCAACCGCTCCTGTATGGGATGATAACCATCCCGTTTGTTGCCTATGCCCTCGCATGTGGTAATTTCCCAGTCCATGCAAGTGTTCAGCAAAGTCAAGCACTGAAAAGTACAGATGTAACATTGAGTGCAAAAAATGTATTACAGCATTTTGTTACATACCGAATTAACAGCCCTCGTTTTTATTTCGCCCGAAGCTGGATCCTTGCTGGTCACAACGCATACACACACGCCACATCCGCCCTCTTGGCACATAAATTTCGTTGCCGATAGACCGGCATGATCGCGAATAAACGTATTCAAGGTTATGTCCCCCGGCAAACTTGCCAAATTCACTAACCAAAAACAATTATCAATCGTTATGGTTCAACTCAATCTTGTACTGGCACAATCCACTTACCGCTGTATGTTCGGCCGTTTATACTGAACTTAGTTGTCATCTTTCTAATAGAATTTCTAGTTTCAGAATGTCTAATTTAACAATGCGAAACCGCTTATATAAGAGACAAGTATAATGCGCACAACGTTCCTACTCCTCGTATGGGTTGGTCGTTAATGAACGTATTACGAATTCCAATTCATGAAAGCTCTTGATTACTAAAGCGCCAGAGAGTCAAGATTAATAACACAAATTGTTGGTGTGAGAACTACAATTATTAGGCTTTTATCAGAATAGATAACGCAACCCGACAGGCCAGGGCTGAGAAGTAAAGGGTACGCGCAGCTCAAGAGGAACTTTGCGCAATGTCATGCCAAGATAACATTTTCTAGTATGTATTTATTTGAAAATTAATCTTTTTGTCACTGCTTGTGGTTCCATAGATGCCATTATTTTCAAAGTGGAAAGACATCTACGATGTTGCGAGCTGTATTTGTAACAAACTAGAGTGTTGCTTCCACAATGTATACAGTTAATTTTTGTTAAGTTTTGAATGAACTTCGGTTTGTCTAAATTTTCGATAGGTCCTTGTGATAATACAAAAATATAAAATTGTTGTTAATTTCGGAAACTATTCTGGAGTTGGAATATATACTTCAATATAAACATAAAGACTTTCAGGCCCATCAGTTAGTAGTGTTTGGACATATCTGCTATTGTTCATTGTTGTGTAATCGTGTCGAAAAACACAAACTTAATTGATGCGATGCGAGCGGCATAGGGGAACGACTATCAGTGAAAGATCAGTTTGTTTTAGTTTATTTCGTTTTGAATAACTATTCTAAACAACGCAACCAGTCGAGAATGGCTTTTAATTGCAGTAGGGGGAAGAAGAATAGAAATTGTAATCTGAACGAGTGTTTGTTTGTTTGTTTTGAACACGACACCAAATAACTCTTGAGAGTTCTATGGAGACGTGGTACCTGGTCACTGGTGTAGGCTTGGACAAGTGTTTGTATTGTTATCAAAGTGCTCTATTTGGTTTTGTTATTGTTGTATATTGAAGCGATAGATATTTTACTGTAACACCCTCGTTGCATTTCGTTAGTATCTAGGAATTATTCTTTGCCCGGAAAGGATTCACAATAACCCAATTACAATCAAATATATACTATTTGAGTGGATATCTTGATACAGCGACTAAATGTATGCTAATGGGCATTAATGCTCATCTTTTGAGACCAGAATTGTATATAATAAAAAATATGACATAATATCAACAAATACATGGTCTTCGGCATCGATGTACTGTCGAGTTAGGTCCATAATTTGAAAATTTAGTGTTATTTTAAATTGCTGTTAGAATATGAAGACATTTATCGTCAAGACTGATTAATATCTAGGGTGACCCCTTTTTAAATTGTTGTACTAACTATTTGGATCATTGTATTTGTTTTAGAGATAAAATAATGTTGTCGAGTTTTGGCTTAGATATTATATAATCGATTTTAAGAAAGAAAGTAAACGCTCAGGCGGCCTCAAGGTGTTTCCTGATCGTATCCCAGAAAGCATATTTTATCCATCTGTAGATTTCACCTTGTGAATTGATGGCGAAGGACGAGGACGAGGTATATATGATGTCGTTACTTTAAATTACTGAACACTAAACAAAACACTATCAAAGAGATTTGCAATTTGATGTACATTTCATATGTTCTTATCTAAAAACGTGATTGTCTATAAGCTCATTTTTGTGCTCGCTTGTTAGCCCATCACTGAAGTGCATGTGTACTAGGGCTATAACTTTGTTACATTTTTTGTAAATATCAAAAAGGTCCTAGCATAGTCGAATGGACCATAAACAAATTAAAAAAAATTATACATATTAACTTTTTGCGGTTGCCAAAAAAGTTCACCCACAAATTCTGGCAAATTTTAAAATAAGTTTTTTTATTTTTCTATTAAAGTTTATGTACAACATAATTGACTACTATTTTACTTTATTAAAAAAAATTGTTTAAAATTAATGCACCTTTTCTGTGGGAGATTTAAAAAAAAATTTTTTGTGACGAAGTTTTATTCCGAAATGGCTCGAATTTTTTTTCCTAAATAACACAATAAATTTGGTTATAACCCTAATCTGTATAACTTCAAAACATCAAAACACCAGATACATATAAACAAACAAACAAACAATCAAAAAAAAAATTATAAAAGAATTTAGTTCTGGATTGTTTAAGCTTTCCATTCGTATTTAAATGGCAAACCTACATTTATTACAATTATCGAGAATGAATTGTGTGCTTACGATTTAAATACGCCAACCTTTCCACCAAAACTGTTAATACAGTTCAACAGCATGATTCGATTGGGTGAAAAATATCCAAGTTAATAACACAGTGCAACACACTTTTTCGAGGGATGAACCAAACCAATATCAAACGATAGCATTTGAACTCAGTAACAAAGCCCTAAACTCCATTTTGCTCCACTACGTCACAATTTTTTTTTTACAGTTGTTTGAAGTTCGATTTTTTTGGTCAAAAGTCGATTCAAAGATTATGAAAAATCATCTATAAAAATACTTTTAGGGTATTTCTTGTCTTCAGAGACCTATATTAAAACAATCAGGGGAATATTTTCTCGGAACATTTTAACCCTCTAGCTCCAACCCGTATGGGTCATTTTTGACCCAATTTTGAAAAACTGTTTAAAAGTCAACTTTGAACGGAGTCAAGCCTTAGAATCTTCGATAGAAATATTCTCCGGAAATTTTCACTAAGAGTCACCGGAACAAATAGCCTCTATGAGTCAAAGGTTCCAAAATAAAATTAAAATGAAATGTTATTGGAACGTTAAAAAATCTATTTTCGATGAAACAGCGTAACACACTTTTTCGGGAGTGAACCAAACCAACATCAAACAATAGCATTTAGCCTCAGTAACAAAACCCTTAACTCCATTTTGCTCCACTACCTCACAAATTTTTTATACAGTGGTTTGAAGTTAGATTTTTTTGGTAAAAAGTCGAATCAACGAATTGGAAAAATCATGTGTATATATTAGGTTGATTCTTATTTGGCAAAAAAAAAATGTTTTTGGAATTTTTCATGGGCCAACTTAAAATTTTATTAAGACGTACAAAAAAACTCTATGTGAATTTTTTTAATTTTTTTCTTAAAGGTTTAGGGGTCGCTACCGGGGTTCGAAATTCAAAATTTTACCGTCATCCTGAGGGATAAGCCGAATAACTCGAGTAAACCTTAACTGATCCTTATGAAAATTTTTCAGTATTCATATTTTCCATAACGAAGTAATGGAATTGTAAATGGGCAGAATTGCCCCACCCCTTCTGGTACCTCCCATACAAAATTACCTATTTTTTGATAATTAATATTTCTCCCATAACTTTCAAACGGACAGCTGGATGGCATTTAAACTTGGTCAGTTTAATGACCTTGTAATAACAGATAAACCACCAGAAAATCAAAACCTTTGTCACACCCTTCTGGTACCTCCCATACAAATGACCGAATTAACCCCCATATTTTTACCTACATATCTTTTTAGTAAAAATACTGAATTCAATAAAATTTTGTATGAGATGAACACATGCAAAAATTTGACTCGTGAGTGAATATGGACTATATCGGCCAACCCCTTATGGTACCTCCCATACAAAATTACCTATTTTTAGACAAATTATTTTTTACCAATAATTTCCAAACAGACAGCTGGATGGCATTTAAACTTGGTCAATTTAATGACCTTGTAATAACAGTTGAACTCCCAGAAAATCAAAAGCTTTGTCACACCCCTTCTGGTACCTCCCATACAAATGACCGAATTAACCCCCATATTTTTACCTACATATCTTTTTAGTAAAAATACTGAATTCAATAAAATTTTGTATGAGATGAACACATGCAAAAATTTGTATATTATACATCTTCGGAGACATACATTAACATTTTCTGGGGAATATTTCATCAGAATATTTTAACCCTCTATCTGCCACCCACGCTAGACATTTTAAGAAATTTGACTTTTAAGCTGTTTTTTTTTAAATTTATCCTAAGATGTCCCATACGGGTGGGTGCTAGAGGGTTCAAATGTTCTGATGAAATATTCCCCAGAAAATTTTAGTGTATGTCTCCGAAGACATGAACTATCCCAAATGAATACATACACATTATTATTCAAATTCGTTGATTCGACTTTTTACCAAAAAAATCAAACTTCAAACCACTGTATAAAATATTTGTGACGTAGTGGAGCAAAACGGAGTTTAGGGTTTTGTTACTGAGGTCAAATGCTATCGTTTGATATTAATTTGGTTCACTCCCGAAAAAGCTTATTGCGCTCTTTGCTCAAAAGTGTTCTTCTTAACATTTAATTTTGATTTTATGTTATAATTTTTGGTTTGTAGAGGCTATTGTCTTCGTTAACTCTTAGTGAAATTTTCCGGAGAATATTTCTATCGAAGATTCTAAGAATTGACCTCCCTCTAAAGTTGACATCTAACCAGTTTTTCAAAATTGGGCAAAAAATGTCCCACACGGGTGGCAGCTAGAGGGTTAAAATGTCCCGAGGATATATTCCCCTGAATGTTTTAGTATAGGTCTCCGAAGACATGAAATACCCCAAATGTACTTTTATAGATGATTTTTCATATTCTTTGAATCGACTTTTGACCAAAAAATTCAAACTTCAAACCACTGTAAAAAAAATTTGTGAAGTAGTGGAGCAAAATGGAGTTTAGTGTTTTATTGCTGAGGTCAAATGCTATCGTTTGAAATTGGTTTGGTTCACCCCCGAGACAATGACCCTCAAATTGTGTCATAGTGTAATTTAAATACTACAAGCGTTTTTTTGTTGTAACTCATGTGGGTTAATATACACTTAAACTTCAAATAATTAAAATACAATGTAATATTAGCCGTCGACCTAGCATATGAATGAGTAGTTATTTACCTAATTGCCAATAATTACTACTGAATAACCGTCAAACTGCCACCATTTCTATTGACTGGCGAATTAAACATGGGAAAGCCATTGTGTGGCGGTAGTCAATGGTACCTCTTGCATTACCATGTTCTACTGGATGGAGACTTCACTAATAACGTATGATTATCATATTCTCAAGTGTTCAATATGGCAATGCTTAATCGTTTGTTGTATGGTACTAACTATTTTATTACTCAAACTAACTTAGTTATTTAAGCCGTAATGGTTATGTGAATAAAGTTTTTCAGTATTAAAAGCGTCACAAAGTTTTAAATTTAGATTTTTTTAAAAGTAACTTAAAAACTTTTTTAAAAATTGTTGAATCAAGAAAACAATCGAATACAATTTGTTAAATATTGTTTTTCTAACAATTATCTTATGAAAATCGATTTCTGAACAGTTCTTTTGTTGACAATGTTTTGCATTTTCTAGTGTTTCATTATTTATTCTTTGCTTTTTTATTTTCGTTATAATTGGCTTTGCTGTTCAATTTACTCGTATGCTACAAAACCACAACCGTACTAATATGAACTACACTAATTTTTAACTGAAATGAACAAAAAAACAATAAAACTACAAAAATATTGATACATCAAAAATATCATTACATTACAAATACGTACTAAGTTAGTCCCAATGTGTATCGTTGCAAAGACGATCTTCTGCATTACTTGTAGCAACCAAAGTAGTAATCAAACTTGGCGCTTGCTAAATAGATCTTTACTTGTAGCCATTGATTACGTTTTAGTGGAAATTGCAGGGAGGTTATATAAAATGATTAAATGGAAATTTCATCTTTATACAAATATTTTATGTTTTAAAATCCATATGCAGGTTGTGTTTTGACCTACATATATATGTATGTTACTATATTATATTTACGGCATTATTTGTTACTAGATTATTTTTTAAGTACATTAACAAAGATATTAACATTTTTTTTATATATGTGACCCGGGCTATGAAGAGGTGGCTTATGACAAAAAAAAATTATTTTTCACTTTCTATTTGGTTCGGATAGTTTTTGAGACGCTCTTTCACATGGTGAAAAGCAGAAAGTTCTAACTTGTTTAGAAGTGTACTAAAAATTTAGAGAAAGAAGAGCACAACTAAAAGAAAAACTGAATTTTATTGATTTTCGAAATTTTGTTTTGAGTCACAAGCCACCTTATCATAGACTGGGTCACATATATTCTTATTTGACTTCTTGTGCTAAAGTAACTGTGATCTTTTATAATCATGATGAATGATATGTATAAATATTGATACTTCTATTAGAAACCAATACTAATGGCTGCACTTCATAACGCGAAATTTTAGGAAGCTTAATGTACTTCATGTTACATTAGAGACCTGACATTTGTCAATCAATAGGAATAGGATTGTACTTGTAGATTTTTAAGATCGTGTGTTTTTCCCTCTCCGAATAACAAGACAACATTTGTAGTAACACTATGTGTTATTTTTTATTTATCCGTAATAAAACCACCATCACCCCTAGAAAACTAAAATATATATGCATGGAAAATATAAATTATTCCAAAGAATATAAGCTAACGTCATTGCCGGCATTTTGAACAATAGTTTCCGGTGTAGTCGGTGCACCTAAACGAACCCATTCCCTTTTTAAACCAGCGTCAGTGCGAGCGGATTGCATAGCATGCTGAATAGCAAATACAGCGCTTATGGCTAAGCAACAAGGTGGTTCGCCTGTAGCCTTTGAGCGCATGAAGCCTGCAGGATTTGCGGAACCTTGCAATAACTCGACGCGAAAGTCAATGGGGATATCTTTGGCTCCTGGTGGCTTATAGGTCCATGTTCGATTAGTCATGAGTTGACCGGTTTGTCGGTCGTATACTAACTGTTCGGTTAGCCAGTAGCCTAAACACATGACAAATGCGCCCTCTATTTGGCCGATGTCGATGTAGGGACTCAGGCTTTCACCACAATCCTCTAGTATATCGACCCGTGTAATAAGGACGTTTCCGGTCAAGATGTCAACCGTCACTTCGGTGAGGGCGAGTCCATATATGTTGTAGTTCTGCATGTCGCCTACCTTATAATGGTCACTCGCTATCATATTAATCGATTTACCCCAAGCAGCTTGAACAACTTCCATCCATGATGCGTTACTTTTCAACGAATCTCTTACGGGCTTTAAGCGGTCGTTCAGCGTATTGCACGCCTTGCGTACGGCGAAGCACAAACTCTCACTGCCAACAGCCCCACCAGTGACCATCGAATTGGCACCGTTTATGGTGTCGCTGGCCTCTATTTTTACCAGTTCTAAGGGTATCCCTAAGACATAGGCGGCTACTTGAGCGATCTTCGTATTCATACCTGAGGAATTTACAATTTAATGAAATTGAATTTATCATTAAGAATCTGCTCTAGGTACCTTGTCCCATTTCAATGCCCCCATGAGAAATAACGAGCGATCCATCCGTATGGTAGATGGCGCAAGAACATGGGTATTGACCGAAGTAAAGAATTGGATATTCCATGATAGCTAGACCAATACCCTTCTTGACCCAGCGATTTTTCGAATTGAAGTCGTCAATTTCTTGTCGCCGCTTCGTATATTCCCTCGATGCGAGGAAGCTTGGCAACAGTTCATTCATTTTGTTGCCTGGCTGTAGGTTGACTTTCCTTGCCTCAGCGGGATCAACATTGGCCTCAAACGCAATGTGTTCCAAGATATTTTCAATCATTGCGATGCCTGTGGAGTAAATACATGTAATTGCAAATAAACTTCAATTTCAATATACAACGAACCTTCTACGGAGCCAGGGGCTCGACACCATGCGGAGCTTGGAGCATCCGTAATCACAGCATTGCCATCTAGTTTATGATTTTCGGCCGTGAAAGCGTAACAATTTTTAGCACACAACGTAGAATGGGCTTCAACTGGGTTTTCATTTAGAGTACAACCCGCATCCTCGTAGAACGTATTTTTCAAGCCCACGATCTTTCCATTCGACTTTATATGGAATTCGTAGTCTGAGCGGCAGCCCCAGCGTTTGCCGTTGCAATTCATCATGGATTCTATAGACTGCACAAAACGGGCTGGCCTGTTCAGCTTGTAAGCTGCCAAACTAGCACCACAAGCAACGGGATTTCCTCGGCTGATTTTACTGCCGTATCCTCCGCCTAGTCGTCGCACTTTCAGCTGGACGTCAGCGGCTTTGATTTGCAGCATTTTCGAAATAACAGATTGCGTTTGGTCCATCCACTGTGTGGCGGACCAGACTTGCAATCCTTGTTCGAAAGGTACTGCAATGCAGGTCTGAGGCTCCATCGTGAAGTGGTACTGCAAGCCGATTTCAAAGATACCCTTTCCAGTAATGTCAGCAGCTTCGGAGAGTTGAATGTCTTTTAGACCGGACGGCACAATACTATGGACCCGTTCCATCTGGTTGTTGGCGAAGATATCTTGCAACGTTGGCATGATCAAACTTGCACCATTGGAATACATAACTTTAACCTTTGGCACCGCTCGGTTTGCCATGTCATTTGAGAGGGCAACAATCATACCTAAAGGTTGGTCAAAGTAACGAACTGGTCCGGAACAAAAAATTTCCTCTACTTCATAGCCAAACTCTGGACCGACGAACGTGTTCGTTCCAGGGATATCTTTGGCGCTGAAGAATGCCAAAACGCCGGGCATGGCTAAGGCCTCGGAAGCGTCGATCTTTTCAATGGTTGCTCCCACCTTGGTAGCACTGACAAATGCACAATGGACGGAATTGACGGTCAACGTGTCATTCACATAGGCGGCTTCGCCGGAACATTGAATTGGAGCTGTAAAAAAACAATTTGAAATGGAGAGTAATGTTTGATTTTAGACTTTCGTGTACCTTCAATTTTTTCCACAGGCTGTGTTATTGGATAATTTTTCTTCTGCGTTTGGAAAGTCTGCACTCCCGAAGACAAATTGCGCTTGAGGACAGGGCCACCACTTCGGAATTCGGACTTCACTTTTTCTGCGGGCGCAGTTTCTAAAAGGCACTTCAGCAAAAGGCCGCATGCTAATTTGCGCCGGTAATCAGGTGATGGATCTGGTAGAACCTCATTTGGATGCAACGCTTTTGGCAATTCGGAAAATATATTTGCGACGACTTCTTTGTCGTATAAGCTCTTGTTTTTCACAAGCTCTTCGATAGATGTTGCGTGAACGAAGTCAGGTCTGATGCCACCAAAGCATAAACGGGCTTGAGATACCGTGCCGGTTGAAGCTTCTAACTCCAGCAAAAAAGCCGCATTCACAAAGGCGTGGGCATTTTGAGCTCGGGGCATTATCTGCGCGAAATCGAACAGTGACTACCGACCAATAACAACAAATGAGGCAACCTACCTTATAGGACTTGAAAATGAATGCATCATTAGCATATGCCGGCAACTCAAATGCTATCATGATTGCTACCCGCCTACCATCTTTAAGATATTCAGATAATGGCAACGTTTCCCGCTGTGTCGCCTCTGTAGCGACCACTACCTTGACATTCAGAGCTTCGAAGGTAATAAAGATGTCAGATGGGAACTCTTCGTGCTTTTTCTTAGTGGCGATATTTCCAGCCAGCGTGCCATTCTAAATATAAAATAAATTTCAAAGTAAGTATTATCATTGCAGTGGATGAGACGATCGCATGTTGAGCTAGCATTACATGCATATTCATGAATAGTTCTACTGCATCATTGTTTCATGTTCTAGATCAAACAGCTCTGTGAGTAAGAGCTTTTATTTCATTTCCGATTACTTACATTTCTCACGGGAACATTGGCAATTAGATCAAAATGATGCCACAATTGTTGGCAATATTCAAAGCCAGGCTGCTTGGCAGTATCGACGAAGACGTCCATCGCCTCGCTGAGACTCATATTTGCACCCAGGGTCAACTTGTCATTCGATAAGTCATGCTTCCTCAGCTCTGCAATATCGTTGACGTCCACGAAATGTTTTATGTCCTCCGAACGTCGGTAAACGCCATGTGCCGTGTTACCTGCTACAAGCATAAACTCCTCGCTATCCTGAATCTTCGCAAGTACGCCAAAGAGTTCGTCGACGGTTTTGGGCCAATACCATTCACTGCCGTCAGCAAAACTCATTGCGGTCCGGGGTTGTTTGCAGTCGCCCAAACACAATTTGCCACTCTTGGGACATGTCTTGGTGGAGAGATCCTCAATATCGTGACACTCATCCGGTATGGCTATGGTGCTGTCCGAGGCAAAGGATTTCATGGCGTCCAAAATGGGTCGGTAGCCAGTGCAGCGACAGATGTTGCCACCGAAGGAGTTTTCAACCTCCTCCATGGTCACTTTGCCACCGTTGGATTCCAGCAAGCTGTACATGTTCATAATAAATCCTGGGGTGCAGAATCCACACTGGGTTCCGTTCATTTTAGCCATACGCTTTTGAATATGATGGTAACCATCCCGCTTGTTGCCAATACCTTCGCACGTTGTAATTTCCCAGTCGCCGCAAGAGTTCAACAATGTGAGGCACTAGATAAAAATTGGCGATCAAAGAAATAAAACACTCATTCGTTGCGTATTTGTAAAGTTATTTACCGAGTTCGCTGCCCACGTCCTCATCTTGCCAGTAACCGGGTGTTTGCCCTTAATCGTGACGACACAAGCCCCGCATCCTCCCTCCAGACACATGAACTTGGTGGCGGTCAAATGGACATGTTCCCTAAGGTACGTATTGAGGGTTATGTCGGCTGGTAATGTCTCACAATTAACTGCAAATAACCAATCGTTACATTACCCCTCACATACCCGGTGCAGCCTGACCACTTACCCGAATGCGGTGTGCCATTTATCGTAAAATTCATTGTTGTCATTGTTGCAGTTGAGTTGCGAACTTGAAAAGCTCGTTTGTAGTACCAAAAGCCGAATCTGTAATATTTTAGATGATCTCCGCTGCTATCTCCGTTTTACGTGATCGTACTCCGAAAGTTGCCTAACTGGGGACCTGCTCTGGCCAGTATTGTAGCCAAACTGAATGATAGTCTCGGCTCTGTCAGACAAAACAGTTAAAACCATATGATTAAATTTGCGAGGAAAAAAAAAATACAAAATGAAATACAAACAAAAAATAAAACAAACTGCAAACAATTGAAGCAAACAAAACAAAATACATGTTCTTCTATCATCACAGTGCCCATTCACTTTGAGTAATGACTGAAATAATTGCAGCTCCGAAATATTCAGTGCCGCGGTCTTTAAATGATGCCATTATTGTCTGGCTGCTAGCAAAAAGTCATTTACGCTACGACCGGCAATTCAACACTACCAATCGCCGACTTTTGGATATGGCTTTGTTCGCATGACTTGGCTAATTCCAGTGTTTATGCACTTTAGGTTTATTTCGTCGAAAAACAATCTCATCAGCATTTTGCCGGCAGTAAATTTATAATTACAACAAACTACAAAAGTATATACAATGAATAACAAATGGGCAAATGGCAGAACCTACTAAACGTTTGCCGTGGACAAATTACGAACAACTACACGATAGACAGTGTATGTGCTGTGCTGTCCGCGTTAAAAGCTCTAGCGGAGCGAGAGACAAGAGAGTGTTCAAAAGACGAGTGCCGAAAATGATCGCAACTAGCAAAGTAGCTGTCACAGTGGCAAACTTACGGCATTGCCACTAGACAAAATTAAATAGCAGACGATGATTTCGTCTTTGAATTAAGAAGACTAACTACACCATGATGTAAACTAAAACATTTGCCAGAAATTAATCGATGTATATGGTATGTATGTAGTTACTCTCTTGCATACATCCGATACATGAGTACATGAGTTAGTGTTCAAAATCAAAAACCGTCGAACCGGTTTTTTTTGTCAGAAACCGATGCTGGTTAGAAAAATTTTGTTAGTTTTATTTACTTACAAATAATTTGCTTTCAAATAAAACAGATTCAAACTAGTACCAGCTAGTGATGAAATGAAAATAGAGTTTACTATACTTTTTAAAATTATTTCCAATACATACATGCAGAATTAAATTATCTCAAGTCTTAAAAAGGGATGCGGTTTAAGAACCATCATCCAATGCAAGTAAGATATGAATTTTGGAGTACTACGGTTTGTATAACACTTTCGTTTTATTTGAAATCTTCCGAAAATCACGTCGTATTTGAACACTATAGTTACCGTCCGTAGAGTAGCTAAAGGTATTAATCTTAAAAAAAAACTTAATTTCCCTTTGCACCCCATGAATAAGGTATGGGATAGCTTCTCGCGTTGTTGTGAATTAACACGCTTTCTATTTTTAGATTCACAACTAACGGCACCTACTTGTTTATCGACGAATGCGAACGTCACTGTTTGAGAAGCTCTTACTAGACACGACGATTGAATCGACGCTTAATACTGCGAAGTTGCTATTAACAACATTCGAGGGGAGCCGACATAGAAAGAAAATTGTATTTATCTTTTTTCTTTTAAGATGACTGGAGCTAGGTTTGAACCTGCGATCTACCGCATGGTAGTCGCGTGTTCTAACCACTATGCCCCGGCCGGTCCTATTAATCACTGACATTAAAAATGACTGTCGTCATTAGAAGACATGTTATATGCTACAATATTGTTTACAAACCAACTGAGGCGATATGAAATTTAATGTATATTTGCACTGTTAGTATAACAAGCGCTTTAACTCACTCAAATGCGCAAATCACTCCCATATCTAATTCATAGAATGCAAAGAGGGACAAGTGTTTAGTGTAGCTGTGTAATATTACTTTTAAAGACACCATCAAAATCATTTGTTGCAACGATATGGTTATTAAACATGCTTTACGTTTCTGCGTAACGTTTCAACGATCTTGCAATACTGTGCGCAAGCGATACTCACGCTAAACGTGAGAACACTTTTTATTGGCATAGTACTGTACGAGAAACATTTCTCTCTCTCTGCCTCTCTTTCAAATTTCAATATTCCATTGTCTTAACAATAACAACACATTTATAAAAATATATTTATCCTATTGCATGTGATTACACATGTACCAGGTGTACTATTAAAAAACGATAAGCAGCAAATCAAATATTGTTTTTTTTTTCCTATTACAAATAAGCATAGCAGCTTGTTTAAAGATTTTTTAAGTTAAACAAAAATTGGAACACGATAATACAAACGATAATAATGCGATTACTGTAACGACACATTCTATAATATAGTAATAACTCTTATTTTTTTGGGAATTTCATTTGTATGGCGTACTGTGTTAATCCATTTCACTTTTACTCGCTACTGTACTTTTTATGTGCGTACAATAGCAGCAACAAAAATCATAGATAAACATGTATTTAATTTTATTCTTAAAAAAAAGCTTTTCTGCCTGCTCAGGCTGATAACCCACATTGTATTTACACACGCAACTGATCATACATACATACATATGCCGCTATAGACGTGAGAGTTCTTATTAGATTAATGCCAGGTGATAGTGTTGTAAAATATTAAAGTTTTGATGCTATTTGTATTGCTCTCTGAAATAACTGAGTGATCTTTTATTTTTTTCCACCAAATAATGATAACCAATGATAGCCAGTCTCACACAACACATATATAAGAACATGTATTAGAGCGATATTGCCTTCTTTGATTGAAGTTTACCCTTCTCATGTTAACCGATCAATTCTAGTGACTATATTTAAAGCAGAACATTTATGTTGTTTTATTTACTTAAAAATAATTACATAAGACTTACAAATAGTTGCCTTAAGATAAGAAAATAACACACATTTGCAGTAAACATATATATGTTTTTTTTATGTATTATTAACTGAATTCTGTACATCCAACCGTTGGTTGCTCCTTCGTAGTCAACGATTGTCCGCACCATTTAAATATGCCGATAAAACATTGCTTTATTCAGGATACCAAACACGAGTCACTCAGGGTCGTAAGGGCTAACGAAGTCAAACACAGTCTAGCAACCAGCCGGTGTCTTATTCTTTTGTACGAAATTCAAATAATAATCATGAATGTTTCCGCATTGACTCAATAACTTTTCTATTTAAATTTAAATAAAATCACTTTATTATTGTTACCACCACCATAATTACAAAGACTAATTGTTCCTAACATTAGGGAACATTATTAGATACAATTTATTCGATGGAGTAGCGACCAACGTCATTACCGGCATTAAGAACAATAGTTTCTGCCGTCGTTGGTGCCTCCAGTCGAACCCATTTTCTCGGTAAGCCGGCATCAGAGCGTGCTGATTGCACTGCTTGCTGTATAGCTGGAAGGACGCTCACGCCTAAGCAACAGGGGGGTTCGCCGGTGGCCTTTGAATTCATGAAACCACCCGGGTTACTGGATCCTTGCAACAACTCTACACGAAAGTCAATGGGAATGTCTTTAGCTCCTGGTGGTTTGTAATTCCATGTCCGGTTGGTCACCAGGCGGCCTGTTATTCGATCATAAACAAGCTTTTCGGTTAGCCAGTAGCCTAGGCTCATAATGAAAGCGCCTTCCACCTGGCCAATATCAATGTAGGGACTAATGGATTTACCGCAATCCTCGAGTATGTCCACGCGAACTACTATCAGATTTCCAGTCAGAATGTCGACCTTCACTTCGGTAAGAGCCAAACCGTAAACATTGTAGTTCGTCATATCTCCCACTTGAAAGGCTTCGCTGGCAATCAAATTTATTGACTTCAGCCAAGCCGCATGTGCTACTTGCTGCATTGTAGCGTTGCTGCCTAATGAATCCCGTACTGGTTTCAAGCGATCATTAAGAACGTTGCATGCTTTGCGGACAGCGTAGCAAAAGCTTTCGCTGCCTATTGAAGCTGCCGATACAAAAGAGTTTGCACCATTTACGGTGCCGCTGGCCTCTACCTTTATATTGTCTAATGGAATCCCCAACGTGAAGGCGACTGTCTGAACGATCTTGGTGTTCACGCCTACAAAAAAAGTTGAAGTAAGCGCCGAAAGTGTTCAATGATGGTATTCAACAAAATACCTTGTCCCATTTCAATGCCTCCGTGAGAAACAACAACGGATCCATCTGAGTGGTAAATAGATACTGTAGCCGGGTAAGGTCCCAAATAAGCGGTTGTATATTGCATAATAGCTAACCCTAAACCTCTTTTTATCCAACGATTTTTCAAATTGAAATCACAAATTTCTTGGCGTCTCTTTTTGTACTGACGCGATTCAAGGAAAGGGGGCAAAAGATCTCGCATTTTATTTCCGGGCTGTAGGTTAATCATTCGAACATCGGCAGCATCCAATTTAGTCTCAAATGCAATGTGTTCAATAATATTTTCCATCATCGCAATACCTGAAAGATACAAAAGCCAGGTAGTTTAACACGTATGGGAAACGGTCTTTTCATGGATCACCTTCGAGAGAGCCTGGAGCTCGGCACCAGGTGGAGCTCGGGGCATCTGTAATCACAGCGTTGCCGTCTAGTTCAAAATTGTTTGCACTCAAGGCATAACAATTCCTGGCAAATATCATTGTATGGGTGGCAATCGGACTTTCGTTCAAAGTGCAGCCGGCGTCTTCGTAGAACTTGTTTTTCAAGTGCAAAATCTTTCCGTTGGCCTTCACATGAAACTCATAATCCGAGTAGCATGCCCAGCGCTTGCCATTACAGCTCATCATGGACTCGATGGTCTGAACGAATCTCGCTGGTGTATTTAGTTTGTAGGCAATCAATGCAGCCGCACAGGCAATCTGATTTCCGCATGAAATTTTTCCACCGTAAGCTCCACCCAAACGCGGTACTGTAAGTTGAACAGCAGAAGCCTTAATGTTCAGCATTTTCGCAATTACAGATTGGGTGTGGTCCGTACATTGGGTACTGGACCACACTTGGAACGCCTGCTCATAGGGTATTACTGTACACGTCTGAGGTTCCATTGTAAAATGGTACTGAGGACCGAGTTCGAAGATACCATTTGCGGATAAATCTGCAGTTTTAAACTCGACGGGGCCTTCTAAATCAGATGTCGCAATTCTATGGATGCGGTCTTGCTGGTTGATTGCGAAGACATCTGGAATTGTTGCCATCACATTGTTATCATTGTAGGAATATACAACTTTGACCTTAGAAGCCGCTCGGTATGCGGTCTCACTATTCACAGCTGCAATAACTCCCAGAGGCTGGTCGTAGTAAAGCACCACACCAGAACAGAATATTTCCTCAATATCGTAGAAAAAAATTGGATCGACGAAAGAATTTGAGCCAGGAATGTCTTTGGCAGTGAGAAACGCAACGACCCCTGGCATATTCAATGCGTCCGAAGCATCGATGTGTTCAATTGTGGCCCCTACCATAGTCGCATTCACGAAAGCACAGTGAACCGCTTTGCACGAAGTTATTTTATCGTTCACATAGCTAGCTTCGCCGGAACATTGTATTAAAGCTTTAACCGACGCAAAGTTAAAAGATAGAGAACGAGAAAAAAAGGAGAGCATTCAAATTTAAAATAGTTACCTTCAATTTTCGGCACAGGCTGTGTTACGGGATACTTTTTCTTATCCGTGTCGAATGTCTGCGTACCTGACGATAATCCCCTCTGAAGTATGTGACCACCACTTTTGTACTCAGGTCTTACTTTCTCGGCAGGCGAAATTTCCAAAAGAAATTTAAGCATTAGACCGCACGCTAACTTACGCCGATAATCAGGTGAAACTTCTGGAAGCACATCGTCAGGCTGCAATGATTTTGGTAGCTCACTAAATATTTGCGTTACGACTCTCCTGTCGTGGAAGCGTTGACCTTTCAAAAGACCTTCAGTGGATGTGGCATGTACAAAACCTGGTCGTATGCCGCCAAAACATAACCGCGCACTCGATACTTTTCCTGTCGACATTTCAACAAACAGAAAAAAGGCTGCATTCACATAAGCATGGGCGTTCTGTGCACGGGGCATAATCTTTGGGCAATGGAATTGAATTACATATCTGTGAACCTACATCGATACTGGTGTCTGTTTTCTACACTTACCTTATACGACCTGAAATAGTATTTCTCTTTTGGGTATGCAGGCAACTCGAAAGCCACGATTATCGACCTGGAAGCTTTCCATTTCAAGTAATCTGCTAGCGTTACAGTTTTTCGCTTAGCAGTCTCTGTGGCGACAACAACTCTAACATTCAGTGCTTCAAAGGTTATAAATACATCGGACGTAAACTCGTCGTGCATTCTTTTAATTGATATGTTGCCTGCTAAGGTGCCTATCTGCAGCGAAAATGCAATTCAGATAAAAGGTTAAGAAGTATACCATGAATGGAAAAGAAATACAGAGAGGAATATCCTGTTTATTCTGCACAGCTTATATTCTGTGGTTGACTATGCCTACATGTTTTTTTTTAACTTGAGTGAATCGTAAGTGGTTCGCTAATAACATATTTGAATGTTTACCTACTAAGTCTTTTTACGAGAATGTCGATATACAAATTGCGGTGTTGCAAATGTCCCATGTATTTTCTTTGCATATACTCTTAAGACTGCGGTCCTAGCGGTAATCCACGATCGTACTTACGTTTCTCACTGGCATGTTTGCAATTAGATCGAAATGCTGCCACAGTTGTTGGCAATATTCAAAACCGGGTTGTTTGGAAGCCTTTGCGAAGATGTTCATTGCTTCACTCAGACTGAGGTTTGCCCCTAAATATATTTTGTTTTGGGATATATCGTGCTTTTTTAGATCTGCAATTGCATTGATGTCTATAAAGTGCTTTATGTCCTCCGATCTTCGGTAAACACCGTGGGCGGTGTTGCCAGCTGCCAGCATGTACTCTTTGTCGGAGTTCATTTTCGAGAGAACTTCAAACAGTTGATTCATATCTTTGGGATAATACCACTTGCTGCCATCGTTGCACAGCATGACCTCTACCGATTCGTGGCATGTCCCTTGACACAAGTTTCCTTTTTTTGGGCACATTTTAATAGTGAGATCCTCAATATCGCGACATTCTGTAGGAATGTCCATAGTGTTGTCATAAGCAAACGATTTCATGGCATCCAAAATTGGCCTGTAGCCGGTGCAGCGGCAAAGATTACCACCAAAAGCGTTCTCGACTTCCTTCATGGTCACTTTGTTGCCACTGGATTCCAACAAACTGAACATGTTCATTACAAATCCCGGAGAGCAAAATCCGCACTGCGTTGCATTCATTTTGGCCATGCGCTGCTGTATAGGGTGGTAACCATTTAACTTGTTGCCAATACCTTCGCAGGTAGTAATTTCCGAATTGGCGCAAGAATTTAACAAAGTAAGGCACTGGAAACAAAAATACAAATAATTATCCGCTCTGCCAAAACGCAATTTTTAATTTTTTCTGTACCGAGTTTGCTGCATATGTAATAATTTCCCCAGTGATGGGATGTTTCCTTTTTATCGAGACAATGCAAGCGCCACACCCTCCTTCTAGACACATGAATTTCGTGGCCGTCAATTGGGCATATTCCCTTATGAATGTATTTAGAGTGGTAGTGCCCGGTAAAGTTGATAAATCAACTGAAAATCAAAATTTTGTTAGGAAAGTTATTTCGTTCGAGCGCTTCTTTGGTACCTGCCTTCGTAAGGGGATCCATTTATGTTTATGGAAGTTAGTGTCATGCTTTCGTTTGTGCAATTTTCTTGTTATTGTTCGCGAAATAAAATATCTGTAAATATTACTTTCGTCAGAGGGACCGATGTGAGACTTTTTCTAGCCAGAGTCTATATCTAGAAACGCCATAAGACGCCGATTCCATTTAAATACTGAGATATATATGTTACGAATGCGAATGACACGATTAGATGGGTTATGAATAGCAATTTAAGCGCTGTAGAAAATCGTTAACTTATTACGTAAGAATGAGGTAGGTACCCTATTGCCAGCACAGTTTGTTTAATTGTGGATTTGATTACTTACTTACTTTATACCTGTTAGCTACAAAGTTTTTCTCAAGATGCATGTTGCATTTGTACGCTGCGGTAAGACCACAGTATAAGACCCCGCAAAGTTAATTTGGTTAAGACGACATTAGGCTAGAATACCCCACCATATTCAAAATAAATATTTCAATAGAATAGAATCAATCCGCAAAGGAAAGTAAACATAGCGCTCTCACATTATATTATTGTTTCGATCCAACTGTATCCATATCACCTTCCAAATCAATATTGCACATGCAAAATAGACAACATTTCACATGTTGAAAAATACAAATAAATAACATTTGTATTTGTATACATATGTAGGTATGTATTTACACATGATTCATTCGAGCAACCGAAAAAAATAACTTGATAGATTAACAAACACAAATATGATTGAGACAATTTTCAATTCATTCTTTTGGGCTAACATATGGGTTATAAACATACATCTGACCTCTAACCGCAAGGTAGCAACGTTTGTGCCGTTTCTTTTTGTCGATTTCATTCTAAATGAAGGATGGAATTATGAAATTTTCACTTTTACCAGTATAAATACCAAATCATATGGGTGGCATAAAGTTCCCTAAGTAATACACATATTTAAGGTGCTCAAGATGACTTCATAAATAAATAACCTGCAAAGCAGATGTGAGGAGAAGGAAATCGCAAAAATCGTACAAAATAATAATATCAAATTTAATGTAAATTTAATGATATACGCATTATTAAGCATGTTTATTCGGAATTAACCTTTTTGCCTCCAAAGGAATTGCAATGACATGAGGAATAAAAAAGTTACAAATCATTTGCCTGTAGCGTTCGCCATGTACGGTAATGTTGCCACTGGTTTCGGATTTCGGTTTCGGCATGTAAATCGCACCGAACAGTGATTGTTTCGGGATGTAATTGAATCTTAAGCTCTCTTTCTCCATTTGAATGAATAGTATCCAAAATAGTAAATGTGGTCATGAATCGATCCATAGTATTGCGTATTGCCAACTGGAATTCTATGCGGTGACAATGTTGTGCTCTCCCAACAATCGATGAACATAGTTTCTCTGTCTGTGTTGTGCGTGTGCAATGCCTGACACTACTTTATATACTCCTGAAATTCTGGTTACATTAATTTCAACAACACTGACAAAAGAGCAAAAACGAACAAATCATCACAAAACTTTGTATGTTGGATGGTTGCATAGTTATCGAAAATCGCCATGACTCAACATCTCAGCTTCCTCATATCCACTAATATTACTTTAAAATTATAGCTCCTAATTGAGTCATCAAAACAGATGGGAAAACCATAAAGCGATAACAAAGCACGATGCCATTCAGTCAAATTAGCCAGAATAGATCCACCACATGGATGACTGGCAGCAAGATGATGTTTCTTGCCACATCAACAAGTCTCACAAAGTAAAGGGTTGTTTGACTGAATTGAAAATTACTTGAGACGTGCCTGCCAATTAATTGCCAATCAGTTTAGCGATCTTAAAACAAAGTAACCTATACTGCATATATGTGTTCGGTGCAATTGAAAAGGTGGACAATGTGCTAATGAACATTGTGACTGTCATCCGCTGGTAGCACGCATATCGATCTTCGTATAAGAAATTGTATCCCTGATGAGATTGCCACAATGTCCTGTCCTTCTGTGAGGACATACATACATAACAACTAAGCGATCGATCGATATAATGTATATTCAAAATATTTACAATCCAAGGAGAAGATATACTTGTTTTGTTTACTCAACTTTACGCTCTCGTATTTTTTCAATGGCAATGTCATCATTACGGCGTAGCCGTCCATCAAGCTTGCCACCGTCCCCATTGAAGTTATTTAGCAAGATATCCAGTTGATATCTTATTTCATTTAAACTTTCGCCCACCAAACTGACGGAAATCGTAATTGTCGCATGCGTTGAAAAATGTGTTGTACTGTCGCTGTTTGTGTGTCTTCCTTGGAATTGCATCCATCCACAATGTGGAAGTGGATGTGATCATCGTGACCAGTTTGTATCGTTGAGCAGTCGTGCTATGTGTGGTTTTGGGGGAAAACAACGAGGCGTGAATTGCATTTGTGCTCACTGATAAGTCATCTTAATTTGAAAATAATTTATCTTGAGGTTCGAACGCAAACCAATAAACATCAGGTTGTTTTTACCAATACCAACTGGCTCAGAGTTTCTGTCATGGAAATTGAGATGTATGGCGACAAATGTGTATATGTAGGTATGTATTGTGTTTGTCAGAGCAAAGTTAATTATTTCATTTCCCAATTCATTTAATTTGTTGCATGATTGACGAATTTATTGGGCACAATGGCTCATGCAACCGTGTTACCACTGTAGGCCCCACTCCAGTTACAATTGTTTACCGTTCATTGAAACAGTTGCATATATCGCGAGCGAGACCGGGGCGAAACCAGTTGTCCCAGCTCATACCGTTTAATCGTCGCATGCACCCGCCCAAAGACACTCATTTGAGGTTTGACATTGGTTTGGTTTTGTGAATTGGTTTCACGGTTGGTTGCAACATTTTGCGTGCTTGCTGCAATTAGACGAAATGCCATACTCCTCAAATGCCGAAAATTATTACACATTTTATTTGTTTGTCATGATGTAGTCTAGCATTTTAACTACTAATAGATTTTCCATAATAGAATTGTCATAAACGCTTTCTCTGCCGTCATTTAGTTGATTGCATTTCTGTTGCTACAAATGAACTACCACCAACGATTCGAAGCAATACAAAATGACAATTCAGTTTTATAGTTTCCATGACAAAGCCCCTAAGGGCAGGTGCAGTCAAATTATAAATGCTCTATCTTGACAGACGTCCTGAAGGGGGAGACCATTTGAAACGGGGGCCGGAGTTAGCAGTTGTGAGCTTGCAGATTTTGTGGCGACTCGCACGAAATCACCACTGTTCAATCGATAAGTCTACCGTGCGACAATTTTAGGTGTTGTTGTTGCCTCCGCCAGAGAGGGAACTGAGCAAGTGATCAACTCCTTTTGGCTACAAATAACTCTGTTAATTGATGAGCTGCAAGTGAGGCTGCAATTGCGCCAAGGGTGATGCGTGTAGGCTGAAAATTGCTTTATTCCACAAGCACGCAACTAGTATGTATGTGTTACTGTCTGGCAGCATCGCTGCCTAGTGGAAGCGCCCGCAGTATCAGCTTCGTGTTTTTAATATTTACTTGGCGTAGTAAATCATTTCTTATATTTTGTATTTATGAAGACAACCGGAGCAGAAACGTTTCGCACTAATGAAGTTGTTACTTTCCAGTGACTTTCCACCTCGGCCGTTCCCCATAGCACCCGGTCTCTGCTAACATTAGCCAAGATCGATTGGGTCGGTGCCGCTGCCGAAACCCACGTAAATTATGGCTGAAACAACATTTGCATACAAAGGTGTTTTGTTGTTGCCGTTGTTTATATTAGCATGGGCGATATCTTAACGGAACGTTACTGGATGAATATTTGGGCTCGCTTTATCTCTGGTACAAATCTATTGTCTTGCAGTGTTTGTGATGGATGCGATACCAATGGAATTCAGTGACTGGATTCGATGTTGGTTATCGCACGAAAAAAGATACCGACAATTTTCACATATTAAAAAATAAATTGAGAATTTCTTTCTTTGTTTGGCCTTGGACACACATGACACAGCAAGTTTCCAATAACTGCGAATTTGTTGTTGTTGTGGGTATAAACTATGAAATACTTTATCAACTACATTGTCTCTAATATTGACGGCAATTAGAAGGCTATGACTGACTTTATTATTTGTCAGCTGAAATGCAAACGGCCCTAACTTACATATTTATTATTTAACTCTGTATTCTTGTAAAAACAAACTTTTAGTAAGAGTCTATTGAATTTTGTTAATAATAACGCTACATTTGATCTCAGCTCTTTACAATGTTGCGTGGACATGAAACTTGTTTAAATACATCATAATTAATCAAATCATCGATTTAGTTTTTTGTTAGTTAAGGCATTTCAGATGACGATATATCAATATTGTATCAATATATGATTACAATTACTTAAATCATGTTGATTGCATCTCAGTAAAGATTTGTCTGCGCCTTATTCGATATTTAAAGTGCTGTGTTTGTGTTTGTTTTGGGACCGGCCGTGGCATAATGGTTCAATTCCTATCTCCAGTCATCTACATTTTTCTTTCATTGCCGGCCTCCTCGATGTAGTCGACAGCAATTTCGCAGTATAGTGTCGAGCCAATCGGCACGACTAGTAAAACATAATCAAACAGCGACGTTCGATAAACAAGTAAGTGCCGTTAGTTGTGAATCTAAAAAAGAACGCGTGCTAATGCACCATAACGTTAAAGTTTTCCGTATAAATATCGACGGCATTCCACCCATTTCAAGGTGAGATCTCAATATATTTCAAGATGAGATCCCAACTGTATCTTTGAGATTTTCCCAACAACCTTTTTGCGATCGGACACTTAATTTAGGATATAACTGCGCTTAGAGTTCTTTATATAAATATCCACGTCTTCTCAGCCATTGCAAGTCGAGATCCCATATATACCTTAGTGATTTCACCACTATTGTATGGTGATAGTTTAGGAGATAACGACAATTGAAAATTATATTGTGTGAATATGCACGGAATGCCACCCATTTCAAGAGGAGAGGAAACATTTATCTAGTAGCATTTTCCAAACATATCTTCTTATTGCAATGAAGCATTCTTTGAGATTTGCCCAAAGAATATCGAACAAGCCTAGATTTGCCTATCAAATTAACCTGGCAATGTTTAGTGAAAATACTACTTTTTTAAAAACCGGTTAACCGACATCAAAAAACCGGTTCAACCGTGTATTCGATTTTGGCATCTTTGAAGAAACCGGCATAAGGTTTCGGAAAAAAAACCGGTTAGACCGGTTTCGGTTTTGAATAGAGACGCCAGCTCGCCCGTGAAGTTAAGGTTCCGTAGGCTCGAGCAACTTTTAGGGAAAATGTTTGAAAGGAGAGACGATGTGGATCGTATGTTGCGCGTGGAAGAAAGAGATTCAAAAAAAATACTACGTTTTTTGTTTTGCTGTGTGCACAAATATCAAAAACTTAACACATTTCACATTCTAATATTAACTTTTTATGGTATTTTTGCTAAATTTTTAACAAAAGAAGTGACATATCCCTTTTCCGAACATCGAACATATTAGAATTCGCTCGAGCCTATTCATCAAACCCACGTCTATTTTTAGTCCAGAGAGAGTTTTTTTGAACACTCTAGTCATTATCCTGAATCTGGACTATTGTTTTGTTCGTTTTCATAATTCATAATCGTGGGGAGATGTCTTTGGCATTAAAGGCTGGCATCATCATATTTTTTCTCGGCGGAGTCAAAGTAGATGAATTTATCTCAAACTTTCAGCGTATTGTTGTCAAGGTTTAATGTTTCAAATTAAATGAATACGGTCCGCCTAAAATATGGGCGAATGAAAATTATGTAGTGTTTTTTCTTTTAATTTTTCAAACAAATCACAAAGGAACTTGGTATTTAACAAAGATTACATCAAACCAAGTATTTATATTCCTTATTGTATAATCTAACCAAACTTGGCTGATATTTAGCCACCTAAGGTGTTTTTAGCAAGGGAAACCACAAACACTAGAGCCTACATATAGTGAAACTTTCTTTTGCATGCAAGCATCTTTCAATAAATTCAGGAGCGTCGCACCTTTTAATCGGGACTTTTGCTAATTACTTATGTGTAGTCGAGTTTACGGAACGTGTAGCATTAGCAGTATTTTCCAAGAACTTTAGGGTAGTTGCAGACTGATTAAAGGCAATTTTGACAGTTGGATCTTGATACATTCAACAAATATTTGGCCAACGTGTAATTAAGTTTGTTAGATGTACAAATGAATGAATGAATGAAATGGAGGAGGGTCGCATGGTCGTGTTAGACATGGAGATGAGTTTGTTCAAGGGGGGTGTCGGTGGTGGCATTGGTGATCAGCCGGGTGGTTTTTAGTTGCATATAAATTGCGTAATTTGCTTACATCACGTACTTGAGTTGGGGTTATTATGCTAAAATTAGCACCTCGGGAGTGTGTAAACTGTAATCACACGTTCTGTGCCACCACCAGCACCGGCTCAGCGGTCATGTGTAGATGTGGACGAACAGAGTAGTGGTGGTCGTACCCATCTCGTCAGCGGGCGTTGCAATTTCAAGTACAGGGGTGTGTGATTGTGTTAATTCTTCAGAGACAAATTTTATGATTTCTGTTTTGTAGTCATTTCATTTAATTTGCTTGAGTGCTGGCAAAAATCACTGGGGATGTTAAGTGATGGGTGTAATCTGAAACGAGTACCCCCAACGCCAGAGCAAACAAACAAACGAACCTGCTTCAAGTGCTTCGCCCCAAACCTTAACCACAAGGCGAACGCTTACTTACATCTTTTCACGTCCTTGCGGCTGGTAGACCTGTAATGGGATCGTAGACCTGTATAGGGGTTAATCCATGTATGAGAGCAAATATTTTGAAAATGGATGAGGTACTTTAGCAAATACCTATGGGACCATTCCTATTTGGACTCTGTTTGGCATTATTACTATATAGCTGCTAGAGTGTAGTCTCTTTGTCCATACTTCCTTCATTTCAGTTTCATTATGGCCATTGTGGAAAACGTTTATGTGCGTGTGTGTGTGTGTATGTATATACTTGGCTTGATGTTCCAGGTTTTTATGTTTATTTTATTTAACACTCACATCGTCCATTGGACACCAACAACAGCAGCTACAGCAAAACACACAGGCAGTTTGATTAACATTTTGTTTACCATGTGGTCGTATCCATTCCGCCACATTCCCAATAAGAGTTTGTGTCTGTCTGTCTGTCTTCTGGGATAGATCCAGTCGACAGCACTACTTGGGCTGAACAGCCCAAGCAAAAGTTTGTTATTAATAAAAAAAAGTTTAATGTTTATTTGTAAAGGCATTTTGGGCTAGCATGAGCATTTTGGGGCTTATTTGATTACTTTTAAGATTTATGCTCAGGTCTACCAGCGTTTTATGGTTGGGATAATTAAAAATATTTCGGCTTTTGCTTACTATCGCACGAACTCACATGAAGATGGTGAGCAGTTTCCCGGGGGAAGTTATCTCCGCGTAGCATTCCATTCAGTAGTATTTTAATATTAAAATTGCAAAATAATAACAAATCAATTGTTAATCAAGTGATGAAACATGTAAGCGTCTTGAATGCCCCGTGAGACACATACAAACATACACACACACACACATAGTGGTGCACTTCAACGCCACCAAATCGATATTAAATTATTATGGCATGTCTGTATCTGTATGGCATGTATCAGACATAGTTTAAATGTCCTTAAAACTATATAAGGAAAAATGATGAACCATCTAGACAAACCGGCTTCTCTTTTTACAAAGTTTAGACAATAAATGTTCACTTATACACAAGATTTTGAGCATACAATTTATTTTAATCAGGGAATTGAGCTTATGGATTTTTCCGCTTAATTCCAAAAAAAATATTTTCGGTTTGCTACCTCTCTTTAGCCCATACAAATGAACTAACTCTGTGTATACAACATTCTTGATGATCAATTATAAATGAACCTGATTTCGGTTTTAAATAAAACGTAGACGATAACGAAGAATATCAAAGATATTTTACGTCATTTTAAAGAAAAATATGTCTGATCCCACTTTGCCCTTCGCTCTGTAGAATTATGAAAACAATCAAAAAAAAAAATAAATCATGATTACAAATCAAAACCAAAAACACTAGGTTGTGTACAATAGAAACCTGAAAATTTTGCGGGACTCTTTGTACACACCTAACCTTATGCTAAGGAATCCATTCAACCTTAATCAAGGACATACATGTAAAGTGACCAACAACTTGAAATGTCGAGTCATTTTTATGTGAACTTTTACTTTCCACTTTTTTTTTGGCAGAGGTTTGAGCAATAAATGTTGTTGTTCCAAATACTGGAATACATACAGGACTAAATTGTCTATGTCTTAATACACTTTTACACATACATATATGTAAGTACACGTTATGTGAATTCATATAAGTGCAAGAAAATATTCATTGTTTATGCGAGGCAACAATACAGAAGAAGCAAAAAAATTCGTATCGAATATATCTACATACATATGTACAGTGTACTACATAAACTGGGCTACGAAAATGAGTAACGCAATAGAAACACCAACAACATGCCATAACAATAACCGCCCTGTCGTAAATATGGAAGTATGTAAGTATAAACGTACTTACGCCATGAGTACACAATATTCGTTGAGAGTCAAAGACGGCGTTGTACCTAGTACTGTGGGCCTTTCGATTTATTTATAAATGTAATTTTATTGTGTTTAGCTACACATTTGATGCTGAGTTTATTTATGCAACTACCTCATTCCTTACAGTCATCCTAATAAACTAGAAATCGTTCGAATTATCTCTTTCTAACGGACCTCCATGTATATTGTTCATATCAAACCTTTATTGCCTGAAGTTTAGATGGCCCTCTGAAAGTGCGGCTTAAATAATTTGCTTGAATCGTCGTACTGTCTTCTCTTATGATAACGTTCACAAAAAATAGTCTCACTGGGCTACGAATAAAAATAACTACCTCGAAAATATAAATTTTCTACAGTCTCATAATATCGCGTCAATTTATAGATAAATTTCGATTGTTCCAAAGCTTTTTTTTCTAAATTACTTCATTGTTGCGCCCACTGTGTACTTGGGGGAAAAAACAAAAGAGAACGCGTGTTGCATTTTGTGCTGAATTTTAAAGGAGTTCCACTATAATTCCCGGCCATATAAACATTTGCGACATGTTTATATGTATGTGTGTGCCCATGCGAAGAATAAGAAATGATTCTTGGCGTAGTTTGTCACTGAGAAAATGCTGTGTGACGTTACTTTATTGCACCCGGGAGATGTTCCTGGAATCGGTGGAAAAGGGAAGAGTACATAATATTTTTAGTTGTTTTGGCCATATTGGGGGAGTTGAAGGACGATGTTGAGGACTTTGTGTCAAGTATATTTACCTTAAGGGCTGAATGTTTCTTTTGTTCTTTGTCAACGTAAACGTGCATGCATGTAAATGACAAGGACATTATGCTTAAGCAAAGTGTTTGTTTTTGTTTCACACTGTCATACATACGGACATAAATTCGTATGTAACATGACTTCCCATTATCATCCCATTGGAGCGAGAAAAACACGAGCAGTATGATATTCGTAATTCTTTCCTATGTCTGATGTGTACAGGTATTTGTACACATTTTACGAGTTTAAAACTGTTTCCAGTCACAATAAAAGGACCACACATGTAAACAAATGTGCAGGTATAGTTAAACTGTGATTATGTTAATTATACATATGTTGTAGTATGTTAATTGCATCGCTTATAACTGATTACTATATGTAAACGATAAGTTTACGTCAAATCTCTTTCTGTTTATCGCAAACCATAAGTCTATCGATGTCGAAAAACGACAACTTAAAATAGTGCGTTTGCGATCAACAACTACTGATTAGTATATGCATCCATAGTGTATATGGCAATACTTGAAACTAAAACCAATAAATGCAAAATGTGGTAGGTTCGTGCCCGGCTAGAAAGTATTGTAAGTAATCAATCGGCATTTGTCTGGAAAAAGATTCTTAAAGCTTAAGTTCAGTATCGGCGTGAAACTGTAGGTCCCGTGTGAGTGTTTTTAAAATAGAAGGATGTTCCCATAAGTGAGAAGCAATCCCGTATCTCATTCATGGAATACAGATTTTATTTTGAAAACCGCCGAAGTTTTAATTTTCATCCGGTTCTAATTTATTTAAAACTAACTTATTATTTTCTACCGACTATATTCCATAAAAAGTTCAAACTTTTAACAATTCTTTAATATTAACACAAGTTTTAAATAACACAGGACAACAATTTTTTGCAAACCAGATTTCAAAACACTTTTTCCATAGATTTTGACCTAATAAACACGAGGAGGTACACTAAATATTTCGGTATTATTTTATTTTTAAAAAAGTAATGTCGTTTCGGTGCTATCGATTTAAATAACTTGAAAAACTGAAATTTTTCTCTAAAATTTGGGGTGAAAAATTTATTTGTTGTCGTAGGAAAAATAGAAAACGCAATGCAAACACTAATTTTGCATTTTTAAATATAGTTGACCCATTTTCAAAGAAAACAACACTTCAACCATAAAAATCCATAATCAATTTTAAGTGTTATGAATTTTTTGGCGAAGAACTAAAAATTCTGGTTTTTAACGATTTTATTTTTTTTTTTAAATTTAACCCCTTTTCACTCGATAGTTGTGCTTTTTCGGTTACAAATCACTGTCTCTTAATATATATTAATAGGCTCCACGAAAAGCCCCCCAATGAAATAACGCCCAAATGAGAAATGAAATATTCCCCAAATTTTTTTCATACATTTTTGGGTGTTATTTCATATGAAATAACTCCCAAATTTTTTGGGTGGTTTTTCATTTATTTTTGGGAATTATTTCATTCCTCATTTGGGGTTTTCAAATTATGAAATAATCTCCAATGAAATAACACCCAACAAATTTTTAAAATTCGGGGCTTGTTTCATAGCGTGTATAATTTGGGTGTTATTTCATTTTTTATTCGGGGGTTATTTCATTTTTAAAGCTGTTGATATTTAGGGGTTATAATTATATAATTATATTAAGATAGGCCTTTTACAAGAAAACTTTTAGCCTGTGAATACATTACAATATCTTTTGAATCTTTACAGATATTTCCATTTGTGTTCATATTGACGGATAGAAAATAAAAAATATGCTACGATCTTTTTTTTTCATGTTGAGAATGATATTCTTAGATAGGAAACTTTTTTAAATTTGTAAGAGTTCTTCAGAAGGAGGAATTCAATTAAAGCAGAGAGTTTGATTTGCTTGTGAACAGTGGAGGTGGTTGTGTAAAGGCCGAACGTAAAAGGCAAATTGTCTTCCGAACTGCAAATATAGAGCAGGGCTACAACGATCTACGATCCACACGATTCATTTCAATAATTTTGCGACTTTGCTGTTGGTCCATATTGACTTCATGAAATCCTTGGTGAAACTGACTCTTTTATGAATTTTGGGCTTAATTTCATTTTTGTTGCTGATGGGGTTTATTTCATTGGGGGTTATTTCATTTTCATCATTGGGTGTTATTTCATATGAAATAACTCCCAAATATTGGGGGTTGTTTCGTTTTCGCTTTGGTGTTTATTTCATTTATTTTTGGATGTTATTTCATTCACTGTTTTTGGGTGTTATTTCCTATTTTTTGGGGTTTTTTTCATTGGGGGCTATTTCCTGGGCGTTATTTCATTGGGGGGCTTTTCGTGGAGCCTATTAATATACATACAATAATACACATATAATACACATACAATTAATCCCAGCAAACCAAAAGTTCCGACGTGTCGGACATCAGATATTTCTCTTACATTTCATCAGAAAATTTGCCGAAAACAACTGATATCGTCATAAATGCCTTCAGAAAAAAAACCGAGTTTTTCTGCACACTCTTCCGAATTTTGTGCGCCAAGTCTGTACGCTCTCTAAATTTTTATACTCGTTAAACGATTTTGTCTGCACATTCTCGAAAGGGATTTTTTTGTTCTTCTTCTTCTCACAAGAGAAACCTGTCGCTATGGCATTTTTTTTCGTTTTCTCTTGAGGGAGCACATTGGAATGCGCAACGCACTTGACAAACAACAACAACAAAAGCAAACCAGTTTAGGAATTTCTAAAACGGGTTTTTTTGTTGTTTGTCAAGTGCGTTGCGCATTCCAAAGTGTGTTTTCACCCTTATTATCAGTTGAAATTGTGCAATCAATAGACGAAGACGTGACTTCGTTAAACGATAGAGGCACACATTAAAAATTATTTTAATAGTGCCAAAGATCGTCTTAATAAGCGCAAAAAGAGAAAGACAGAAGCGGAATAAATGTAATGTAATTAATATAAATTAAATAATTTTAAGTCTTTTTCATATGTTAAATATTATATATTAAAATTATTTTTTTTAAGAAAATGAATTTTTTTAGTATAATACAATATGCTTTTATCTTATTTGTAACTTGAATTTTTTTTGTCACAATTACCATTGACAAAGTTAATAAATTTTTTGTTTAAAATGATTTTTTTTTATTTTACTCTAATAATATGTAATATGCTTCAATCTGTTTTAAAATGTGAAATTTGTTTTTTTTTATTGCAATTGAAAATAAAAATAGAAAAAAAAATGTTGTGGAATTTTTGTGTAAATGGGATTAGTACAAAAAAACAGAATAATAACAGAAATCTCTGACGATTTTCGTACATTTATTCAGAATTCTGTCCGAAATTCTCACGAATTCTCGTAAAAAATTTCCGTATACCGTCAGATATTTCTGCCCATTTTCGGATTATTTGCCAGAGTTACTTCAGAAAAATCCAAAAGTCCCTTCGAAATTTTTCGAAATTTCCCTCAGATATCTGACCGAATTCTGACCGAAAAGTCTGCACAAGTTTCCGAATTTCCCAGACATTTCGGTCCGAATTCTTGTCAACCACCCATACAACTTTCGGACAGAATGCTGACAGAATTCGGCATCAGAATCGGCAACTTGTGCAGACTTTCTGTCAGACATCTGACCGAATTCGGAGAAAATGGTTTGCTGGGATAATGCAAAAAAAATATTAAAAAAAAAATATTCTATGGGTACTATAAAGGGTAGATATATTCTGACAAACTGTTCGGCTTGCAAAATTGTAGGTCGGTCATACATTTGACTCCTCTAGGGGCTCCTTTGGTCAAAATATAGGATAGGTAAGTTTGGGGAAAATGTTAAGAGGAAAAAGTTAGTGGGGGTTTGTCATAAATTTTATCTCTCTAGGGGCTACTTCAGGGCAGTTGCGGGCCTTGTTGTGGATTTTTCACCTTAATATCTCAAGTCTTATTATATACAATAACCGATAACCCATCTACACTTGATTATTTCTTACTTACTTACTTAATTTCCCTTTACACCCCATGAATGAGGTATGGTATAGCTTCTCGCGTTGTTGTGAATTAACACGCTTTCTATTTTAGATTCACAACTACAGCACCTACTTTTTTATCGACGAATGTGAACGTCACTGTTTGAGAAGCTTTTAATAGACATGCCGATTGACTCGACACTTATACTGCGACGTTGCTGTCGACAACATCGAGGGGACCGGCAATGAAAGAAAAATGTAGATGACTGGAAGCGGGAATCGAACCCGGGATCTCCCGCATGGTAGTCGTGTGTTCTAACCACTATGCCACTGCCGGTCCCACTTGGTTATTTATATTCATTACAATTAACAAATAAAAAAAATACTAATACTTTGTTGGAACATAATATTTTTTAACTTAGTTAGTAAAGAGCAAAAAATACCGCATTGTATCGCACTATATTGATTTTGATGCCAAAATGATAAACTTCATAAGTATCTTTTGAGGTGATCTTAGTAATATCTAGTCAATTTATTTCGTGAATATATAAATAGTTCGCTAATATAGTTCCTTATCATATAGGCCAAAATAATGTAAGGTCTCATCCGATTCCGATGTACCCAATATGATGTTATATCACAGCTAGAAATTATTCTATAACGACCCTGCGTGTGTATCTCTTACATTTAATGTACGAGTAAGGAGATTTTGTAACGCACTCCAAATACTATTGCTATTGAATACGGATTCCCATTGTTATCACAAATGTCTACTCTCCCACTCTACCACAGCAGAAGTTTAAAGAAAAAAAAAATTATCTTTTTCCGTCTGCTAGTGACAGCTGCCGGGTTATTTGTTTACGCTGCAGGTTGCAATTTGTCGAGAGCTCAGAGGCAAAGTACCAAAACGGGTTAATTGCATGGCAGGGGAAGGAGTACTTTCCAATCTCAATAACATAACCCGCCCCTCTATTACGTTGGCGCTTTTCCCCATTAGACTTTCATTTGCTTAAAGGCATAATTTAATTTGTGCTTACAAAGATAGCGAGATTGTAAGTAAATAAGCTTGTGTGTCTGCTTGTCGGCTTGTATGCCAATGGATGGAGTGGGCGGACGCATGCGAGGAGTGGAGGACTTACTGTGGCAAATTAAATGAAACCACTTAAAGTAGAATTAAGTTGTCCTACGCAGAAACCAATTGTCTCCTCTTCTCCGAAAACTTTTCATTTAATTACTCGCTCTGTGGATGTCTCGGACTTCTCGTTCATACTGGTGGCCACAATTAGCACTAAAACCATTTAAGCGTTGGTTTATAAAGAGCTTACAATGATTCCTTGTGACAAATCCCATAAACATTTCAATCAAACTTTCGCAAGGCAGACCGAACGCGCACTTACTTGCCGTTTGTTTGGCCACCCATCCCTAATGTGGTGGCTGTGGTTTCCTTTGACATCCGTCTCCCGTGGCAACATCACGAAAGAATCGTTCCCGTACACACGATTAAAAAGAGTTTGTCCTAAACTCTGGAATGTCTCAATAAATAAATCCAGGGAATGTTGGAGGACACGTGTGTTTGTACCGACGTATTGACAGATTTCTTACCAAAGAAATGCGAAATAATCGAAGTTTTTCTTTGTGTTGCTGGCAGACCACACGAGCGGAAATGCTGCCGGTATTAGCTTGTTTGCCTTAGCATCTACTCTGGTCGTTGGTGGTCAAGATGCTAGTTGATGAGGGCATTGGGAAAGTTAATTTGATTAAAAGTTAACGTTTTCCTTTGTAGTTGCAAATTGTCGCCCATATAGCTCTTCGCTACTATCGACAATTGAAATAGGCCGCATTAAAAGTGTCCATGGGACTAAATTCACTCACACAAATCGAGTGATACCTTAGCCTTAGCGGTTGCCAGTATAAAGCAAATTAGTTGATAGCTATCGGAATATCTAGTTCCGTCGTCCTAGTTCTTTTCAATAAAGTCCTTGAAAGCTGCGGCAAATACAAAAGAAACAAAATAGTTTTGATGCTCAAACACTTATACAATCGGTTGTGTCTAGTGCACATTGTATTGCATTTGTCCTACGCAGTTCATTTTTTACGCATTATTGGATTTGGGGATTCCTTGTGGTCTCTCCAATAAGTCCACAAACGAAGGTTTCGAGCATGGGTTGCAAGGTATCCTGTGTGTGGGTGGATACGTATATTTGCCTATGTCTGTAAACACATAAGCAACTATGTAAGAATGTGAGGGTCGCGTTGCAAATGGTCAGTTCATCAAGAAGAAGATTTATTTTGAATTTTTGGACTTTGCCTGTCAGTTTTCGCATGCCATGATAATGGCAGCCAGAAGGTAATTCATCGCTTTTCTCTCAGCCTCTCTGGAATTGTGTAAAAACTCTGAAAATTGACTTGTGTAAAAATCACAGAAGGCTAACAACCACAAGTTGTACGCACGGAGGGGCAGACCGAGTATCCAGTCCCCGGAGAAATAAGAAATATGTAAATTGCCTGCTTGCCATTTTTGCCACATATTGTTGCATACTGATTGTTGTCGGGCCATCCAGCAGTTTCAAAAGACGTTTGCGAACGAATGTAAATGTTTTGGTAAAGTTGAAAACAAACATTTGGATGGGTTAGTGCTTCTACTTGCTACTTGCTACAGCTTCTGGGAATTGTGTTCAGTTATGTTTTCCATTCACTTGGATGTGTCAGTCGAATCAACTGGATGTCGTTGTGTTGGTGCGCCTGTCTTTATCGTCCAGGATGCCTTGTTGACATACCATTCATGGGTAGCATTCAGTGTTGATTTTCTCATGGATTTGATTTACCACCCCAAACCCCAAAAGTTGTTAACTCCATTTGACTTTGTCAATATGTCGATTTGTAACATATTGACTCCCGGGAACCGAGGGACTTTTTTTAATTCCTTTTCCTTGCCATCATACACTTTGTGCGTTTGTGCGTATTACTTCGTATGACTTTGTGCGTTATTACTCCGTTTACATTCCATCGATTGTTGCCTTTTGTATGTAGAGTTTTCTTACAATCGTTGGACAATCACTTCAGTGGAAATAGCACAAACTCTCGGAAGAGGTTCAGGTAATTGATCACCAGTGGATACAAAAGTCTTCTAGATCATAATAACTGCAGTGTATGTATGTGGGTGTATATTCTCTATATTCTAATGCTCCACACGATTGTGCATTTCTTTGTCCATGTTTTGCAGTTTCTCGGGGGAAATTCTTGCAAATGTGCTGCTACATACATTGGACTTTGTTTCTGAACATATTTTCTATATGTGAATTGAGATTTCTATTCTTGTTTCATTTACTAGAAGCAGGTTAAAAGAATATAGGTTTATCTCTAGGAAACGCCATCTTAGTATGTACATTACACACGTGTTAGGCTTGATTTTTGAAAAATTAGATCATTGTGATTGTAATCACTTTGAATATTTATTTTTCTGTTGTCTTTATTCATGTGAAACACTGTTGAACTCTCGATCGATCTTGGGGGAATTATAAGTGTTTAGGATGTGTTATGTCCTTCTTCGCCCATAGTTTCAGCTTGGTTCGGTGTTGCCGTTCTTGTCTTTGATATGTTTGCTCGTTATGTTTACAACTTTGTGATTAAGGTGGGCCTCAAAAATCACATGAAAATCTCATGTATTACAAGTAATGAGTCAAACGACACTGTTCTATTAATGAACAGTTGTTAGCTATAAATTCATAAACTTAATTTTGGACGATGTTTTGATTCTTCTCTATTAACGAAATCGTTTATCTTTGATTAGGTTTAGCAATATATAGTCGGTGTCGTGAAAAAGGTTCCCTAGTTCACGTTTTGTGTTTCTGAGTTATTGATGATTTTAAGTTTAGGGCCGATTGTGTTTTGATACAACATTTTTCAGCTCATTGATTTGGGACTCAATTCTGAGAACTGCACGTGAAAATAGCCCAAAAAGAAGAAGTTCTGCATAATTGGTTTGTCAATTTACATGCCATAATAATTTAATATCAATTTAAAGTTAGCAAGTATCGTATAGGGGAATTTGTCACGTTTTAGGCTCTTTTGTTTGACATAACAAAAATACTATACGGTGGCGTATGATTATCATAAGTACTATTCATACGCCAATCTTTTTTTTATCATATTGTAAGAGAGCGTGAACTCATTTAATGATAAATAAAGAATGTAGTTACATATATATTTTTGCAACTCAAATCAATTATAGCAAAAAAAACGCATTAAGTGAAACTATATTTGGGCAGATGATAGGAAAAACGCTTCAGATATTTTATAATAAACAAAATTCGCGTGCTTTGTTAATATTGTATATGTCGCGACTGTTGCCTAAGCTCAAAAAATTACAAATATGGAAATTTAGGACTCTTTTAGGGATTTATTTCAAATACCGCACACCGTTTATACACCATTGGACAATTTCCATACCAATAAATGGCAACTCTGGCATATATATATATATAAATATAGGTATATGCACACACATGCAAATGAATCTTGTCTTGTTAACGTTGTTGTCGTTTGTCTAATGAATTGTTTCGTTTGTTTTATGTTCGATTGTGTTCGGGGCGGTCACTTCAGATGTGGGAGTTGTTAGTCGTTGACACATAGTTATTTTGCTTAATTGAGCAGTGACTATGAAAACATAATTTTCACGTAATCTCACACGTTCTCATCGACCTGTGATGATCCACATGGGTTACTACTTTACTGCCACTGTGCTCTGATTACATCAGATATAACGAATTTCGGCTTTAATCAACTCCCGTCTTCATCAATTGCAGTTGTACTATGTATAATGGGTGCGGTCTTCCATGCAATTGTGTGGGTTATCTCTATATATCTTTGAGGCGTTTGTCCAATATGCTTGCCGACACCTATGCACAGTGTGAGTTCATCAAGCGATACCTCGAAACAGTCTCATTTTCTACTATTCAATGGCAATACATATGTATTACGATACCAAACCAATGCGGTATTAAGGCATCTGGGTTAGGGAACTGTCATCTTGGCACTTGTCAGTGGGCGCCTAGATGCATCATCTCTGATATCAATATTAAATTGCAACACAATGTTGCATGCTTTGATGTAGATATTTGAATATTTAAAATGTTCACAGACACATACACACACCAATTACATAGTATTTGCTATCCAAACAACTGCTCGTTCGTATGTAGGAATTTGTAAACATGGTAGGAAATTGTGCACTTGTTCGAGACTGGAGATGCTTGTCGAGATGTTTGTGAAAATATACTCTCCTCTTTGTATAAATATTGATTGGTAACGTTGTGTACTAATTGAGATTTTAGTATTTTTCGGTTTTGGTTTTGGTTAGTATACAATCTCACACACACACACCCGGTGAAATTTACTGAAAACCTAACACAGGACAATGTAAAAGGACACAAGTATTGCTGAAGAATTTGTTTCAGTTGCACATCCTTGCATCAGAATGTGTCTGCGTGTTTGTGTTGGGGGGAATGATGAAGAAAGCACTTTTGTTGCAGACCGAAGAAAACCTTGATAATGGTCGTACAAGGATTCGTCTGTGCATACATACATTTACATACATACATACATACGTAGATGACTGCCTTGTTTGCATGTGTTTTATTTTTGGTAAATATTGATTGAATGTTCATTTGAGTTAAATAAGTTTCCTAATTTGATTTTATGGATATTTTTCAATATCTCGTGTGCTCTTGTTGTGCCTTGTCCTCTTCTAGTAAAGGAGTTGGCCAAAGGGAACCCAAATTACGATTTGGCAACCATGATTTCAGTATCATCACTTTGAAGAATATGCACTTTTCACAAGTGGCAACACAACAAAGATTTGTGTGCAGTCATGCCAAGATGTTCTTTGGCAAAGTCCACAAGTCATCATATAGACTAAGTAAGTACACAACTAAAGATATTATCAAAATCAATTATGAAATGAAATTTGTAAAAAAAAAGTAAATGGAGAAACTAACTTCGAAGTACTTTTACATTCTGTGTAAATGTAAAGAAACTATGTATAGCTGCAACAGCTGTGTTTCCCTCATATAGTATTGCTTTTTTCTTATTTTAAGGGTTTCCAAGTCAAATCCACCCAAACTATTCTAGAAAGTCATGTTGCCCAAAATGATGCCCTCGCAGGTTCTTCACAATTTGTTCCGTGTTCCGTTGTTTGCTGCAATGCCGTGCAAACTACATGCACCTTTGTGTCTATCTACACGGGAAGCCCATATTAACTTCTTCATACTTCGTTTTAATTTTCTTTCGCCATTGATCGTTTTCAGGTGAAATGGAAGGTAGGTAGCTTTGCCCATGTCATATGACTAGAGTGAAGCATAATAATGCCCGCCACCTTGAGCGACGTAACTTTGCGACGTTGCTACAAATAATTACATTAGAAATAACCGTCTTTGTTCACAAAATTTCGTTTATTCTTCAAATAACTCAGGAATAAGAAGAGCGCGACAACAATAGCGGAAGGTGTGATATGAGCAGCGAGGAAGGTATCCACATCATTGCTGTCGTATCTGGTAGATGAGTCTTTTACATAAATCTCTTTTAATGAAAGATATCTGTAAATTTAAAATTTGGTTAAGCAAAAAAATATTAGATATTGAAGCTGTATTGACATCAAACTTCTGAACTATTCTGACCTACAAAAAAGATACGACTTCATCACCAGACAGAAGGCAGGAATGAATTTGAATTTGTTTCAGCAAAATCGGACTAGTGTTTCTCGAGTTATGTCAAACAAAAGAAGCTAAAACGAAATAAATTCCCCTAAACGATACTTACTAACTTCAAATTGATATTAAATTATTATGGCATGCAACTTGACAAAACGAATGATGCAGAACTTTTTCTTTTTGGGGCTACTTTAACGTGCAGTTCTCAGAATTGAGTCCCAAAATCATGTGTTGTACCTTGTTAGAAAAAAATTGATATTCGGAAATTATGTGAGTTTGTACTGGAGGAACCAGAAGTTGAAGAGCACAATAGGCACGACCATCAACTAAAAATTATCTAGTTGAGTAAAAAAGACTCGTTTATATGGACTTGTTTGCCCGATGTGACCGTCCCTTTTAAGAACATGCTAAGTAACCTGGCCAACTACTCGTACAGTGTTGAAAATCAAACACTAACACACAAACACTAACAGACTAAATCATGTACATGTATTTGTGAAGGTTTGCAGATACTTGCCAACAAAAGCTTCATTAGTTACTATACAACGCTCTCTGTGCCACCGTGTATCGTTTCATAAGGACATACGCTGGGCGTATGTGTGTCTGCGATGCGAATGTGTTAAGAAACAGCTCTCGTGAATGCATAGACCCTCTTTGTGTGACATGATATCGCACCGAACGTCTGCTATCCTGTCGCCCCACCCCTCCACATCCTAACGAGTAATTCAGAATTTTAATTTTATTTACATACTCTGCTATGCGAGTGCACTAGCACATACAAACACAAACACATCCCAGCTAGTACACTCGGGCACGCGTTGCTACAAAGCTTCATGTCATTATAAACATGATTGTTATAGGGCTTTGTTAAGCAAGAGCATGGGAATTTGTGATGAGTTTCATTTTCAGGCAGAGCAGTTTGTCTTTAAATACTAAAGGTAACAACTTGAAGTGAGAAATGCTAAAGCACACATTCATGGTATTAAAACTGTAATTTGATATCATCTCACAGAACTCCTGTGTGGCTTGTGCATAACTGATTCGTAGATTTTATCCTAACAAATTAAGTGTTTGGTTGTAGCAACCAAAATTTGTTGGCCAATACTGTTGACAAACATGGAAGCGTCGAATGTATTACTGCAATAACCTTACGCCGATTCAAGTTTTGCAGCTTTCCCCACAAGGATGTTACAATTTCAGACGCCATCCAGACTAGAAGATGGACAACGGCGGTAATATCATCAAAATTACAAAGTGTCAAAAAGGTGGAAGACAAATGACGATGTATATATCTATATATATCTCATAATATGACTTAATGCCGGGCCATGGCCCTAGTGTGTGCCCGTTAGGGATGGTAAATATTTTGGTTTTTATTCTTCGCAAGGATTCATGTCTGGTCATATGTGTTTGCACAAGTGTGCGTGTGTTCGTACGAAATTCCTGATATTTAATTTTTTTTTTTTTTATTTGAATTTAATTAAGATTTCCGTCAAGAGGTTTCTGTGGTTATTTCTTGAAAATAGCTTGGCTGAGGTTGTGCCAAAATTATGTGAAACATTTTTATTATGAGTACATTTTGCAAAATGCCAGAGTACATAGCATTTCCTCGACCTCATGTACTCGGAAGATGTTACATTTTATGGAATGCTAATTGAAAATGAAGCATCGAAATTACTCTATGTGCTTGGAAAGGTATTTGCTTGCAGTACAACCATATGCTGGCAACAGAGCCATCCAGCGACTGTAGTGTTGTGAAAGGAAGTATTTTTAAGCTGCAAGTTCTTAAAACGTTAACAAGTGTTAGTCTGTATATTTCATGATTGTCATGCCACATTTTTTGTTAGTATTGTTTTAATATAATTTTGCAAAGAATTGATAATTAAGTTGATAAATATGTACATTAGGGCGGTTCAATTTTTTTTCGCAAAAATCTCATACCAGAATCGGAATCTACGATGAATTCAAAGATAATTTCACAACAGAACTATGTGTCTAAAATCAATTCCTAGCTTCTGCTAAGAAGCATGAAGTTTTCGGGTTGAAGTATTTGTATATTTCTAAATCAGAAAAAATCAGAAACTTGAGATACAATTATTTTTCTGCCTGTTGGATCTCCAATTGTGCTCAAAGTATTGCTATCCTAAAATTTGCAAAGACTTATAATTTTTGGGGGGTGGCACCGGCAAAAATCCAACGTCGATTTTTACTGCTAACATTACCCTTGAACATATTGTGGACTTGGTTAACAGTGGGAGTAGCGCCTGCAATTAACCGTAGTATTGTGTGTGCGTGACACCTCTCATATCAATCTATATATATAAAAGGCTTGGGTGACTGATCGATCACTCCCCAGCCCAATCGGCTGAAGCTAGAACCGTGAAATTTAGAAGAAGGGATTTTTGGAAATTCGGACTAAAAGGGGGTAAAATGGGAGTGACACTGCCTCATACAACGGGAATTTTAAAATAACTGTATCTTTTGAACCATTATAGGTACGAAGTCGAGATTTGGTACCTATATAGGTCGCATAAGAAAAAATACTTTGTTTGTGAAAAGTGGGCGGTGCCACACCCCTTTTTTAAAAATAGTAATATTGGCTAAATAAATGGACCGATTGCAATTGAATTATTTAAGTGTAATACTGTTTATAGGGCCTCTATCATAGGCTACATGAAAACATTATTATACAAACCGAAATTTCAATCGCTCTTATCTCAAGAGCCATTAGAGGTATGAAGATGAGATTTGCTACATATGTTACTGATATAAAGAGGATTACGTCTCGCTGGAAAATGGGCGGTGTCACGGCCCTTTTGAAATAAATGAACCGATTGCAATGAAATTTTCACTGTGTAGTACTATCCGTAGGGTCTCTATAAAAGGCTACATGAAAACATACTTAGACAAAGGGGCGTGGCACCGCCCACACAAACCAAAATTTCAATCGGTCATATTAAATGGTACATGTGGGATAACGTCTCGCTGGGAAATGGGCAGTGCCAAGCCCCTTTTGAAACAATTGTTATGTCGGTCATATTAATAGAACGATTGTAATAACATTATCATAATCAATATATATCACAATTGACGTAAGTGCATCAAATGATACATCAAATTCGGCTAACGATCAGAAAAAGTGTTTTCTTTAATTTTTTTATTTTAAATTGTCTGTTTAATTAAATTTTTTTTTTTATTTAAAATTGTCTACTGTCTGTAGATAAGATGATGAAATTTGGGATGGTTGTTCCCCTTTTCGAGTAAACGTCAGCTAAGAACGGAATTTTGAAAATTCGTACTTTTATGGGTTAAAAATTACCAATAAGGGAAAAAGTTGTTCCAACACCTAAACCAATCGGCTAATGGTATAATTGCGGAAATTGATATCAAATTGGATTGAAGTAGTTTTTTTAAATCCGATGTTTCTGGGTAAAAAAGAAATCAAGGAGGGTTTTCGAAATTCTTACCTTTTAGGGGTAAAAAGGACTAAAAATGGATAAAACTGGTAATAAACGGCTAAAGGTATAGTCTCAAAAATTGTGCGATGTAAAGTAATTTTAAAATTCGTTCTTAAGTTGCAAAAATACCGAAAAAGGGATAAAACTGATGATATCACCCAGATCAAATACCTAAAGGTAGAGTTACGAAAATGTATGTAGAATTGCTCCCTATAGAATTAAAGACTGTTAAATGGGGATGCTTCCTATGGAGTTAGAGGGGGTACCGGTCCATTTTAGTTGTGCTATACGAATATATCTTTTAAAAGACAATGGAATAAAGCTACAATCACATAAATGTGGTATTCGTTGGCCGTGTATAAGAAATATTAACTAGATTATTAGATGAGACAAAAATAAAGAAAATAATTCGGTCTAAAAAATCAATATAAAATTGTGCTAGTCCCACATAGGCTCCTACCCCAAAAAGTAAAAAAAGTCGCGCATTAAAGTAGTATTTAGTTTACTTCATGTTATATTACAGTTTCAAAGTTGAAGTAGGCTTAGGTAGTCCATTAAACCAATTTTCAATACCCGGCTCTTTAAAAGTAACGAATATCAAATTTACAATGAAAAGTGTCTTGATTGTTTTTTTTTCATTTCATCTATTTAAGGTAAACTACGTTTTAAGTCTTACAAGTAAGTTCAAAATTGACTACAACACATTTTAATCAAAACTATTTTATAAATTTTTATCATTGCATCTGATTGTATTTTATAAGTATTTATAAATTTAAAGCAGTAACTCTTTACAATAGCATTGCAAATAATTGGTCTACACAGTATACATTTAAAATTAGCATTATCACAATATCTACAGAGTTGGTCATGTGCGAATCCAAGCGTCTGTTAAAATGCTTGCTGATAATAGCTTTGCAATATCTTAACTTACTTATTGCATTAGTGGCGCTGGCTTCACAAACACTTGTGAGGTGCATTACTTTAATTTATCATCCATTATATAAATGCAGTGTCCTTAGGACTGAATTAGGGAAATTCCTTAAAATCGTCCTTTCTTCTCTCCACAGGAACAGAAACTAATGTATTGTCCTTGTTCTTATGCTCTTCCATTATCTTCATCGTAGACGAGTACTTTGAATACCAAGGAATCCATGTGAGCTAGAAACTCTTCGTATGTTTACTTTACACTGCTGGGATGACGTGCCTCCCTCCATATCTTTTCAGCTCCACCACAAGGCTCCGAGAGGTCTGTCTTAAATCTGACAAGTACTTGTCAAATGTTTGCATTGCTGTGTACGAACATCATGTAACTTTTGTAACAGAGGCACCATTTATTTATATGTATGTAGATACCCGCAGCTACGTACAAGGTGCTGGATTTTTAACATTAGGGCTAGTCACTTTTTAATATAACAGAGACTAGGGGAAAATATCAAATATTTTAAAAACAAAATGTACGTAGTTTTCAGTGTTATGTGTTCGTTTCTGGCTACAGTGTTGTATGTCTCCGCGGATAGACAGCTGGTGAATGCAAAAATACCATCCCACAATCATACTTCGGATTGAAAATGGACAAAATAGTAAAGGCTGCCAAAAAAAATATTTATTTTTGGATTTTACCCACTATGAAAATTTTTTTTTTTTATTCTAATATAGACACAAAAACATTTATTTTGTAATGAAATCGATATTTGTGCACGGCTTAAAAATTTGGATAGGAAATATATCGTACTAAAAACATATTACTTTGAGAAAAATATTGTACACACATCCTTGCATAAATGAAGCTTATAGTTTTCTTTTTAACCCGCTTAACTGTTAGCCAAAATTTGTATTTTTTCAAAATTTAATGGCACTCAGTTTACAATCGCGTAAAATGACCAACCCTAATGCAAACACTCATCGTACCTACATACGAACGAGAGTACATGCAGAGAGGTTCAAATGTGCAAGTTATTTGTTAAATACGCCATTGTTGAACTTCAGTGTCAGAAATGATATTGTGTCAGATGATACAACGAATATGATATTTACGAAGAAGAGACACAGTTGCTGTAAACAGTCTTATTTACAATTTTAAGCGAAAAAACTGGGGTGATTATGGAAAACGTTTTGATTTACTTCTCAAGTATTTTGACTCTTTAATAGAGTACATGCATAGCATAGTGTTAAAAGTAAGATGTTAAGCTATCAAAAAGCATGTAAGGATATCTATCAAGTTATAGTAATGTTGATATATAGTAATGTTGATATATATAAAACATGGCCCGGAATCAGATAACGCGCATTTACCCAAAATATTTCTTTAAATAGGACAACTACATGTATAATCTGCATTGGATAACGAGAGATTTGTTTCCGTTTTTTTTCTATGTATATCAATATTATGTAAAGGATCTAAAATCATTTATTATATTTATTTTTATTTTTGAATGTACTCAAAAGACTGGTAGAAAGATCCTAATAAATTTCCCTATATATGAAATGTTGTGTGGACATCAAGCTTGTTCAAATACATCATAATCAATCAAAACGTCGATTTTGATTTTTTTGTTTGTTATTGGCTTTTGCATTTCAGCTGATGATTTATATTATTATACCATCACCCTTAGGGATGAGGGTATATATCATTTGATGCGACCCAAAAGTGTAACACATAGAAGGAGTCACTTTAGACCCTAGGTTTCTTTGAACCATATTCGATTCATGACTTTTTAAGCCGTTTGAGCCATGTCCGTCTGTCTGTCTGGCTGTCCGGCTGGTTCGCACGATAACTTTCGAAAGACGCAACCAAATGTCTTGAAATTTTGCCCGAGTTAATATTTCCCCAAAACTACTTACGGTATTGAAAATGGGCTACATAACCACGCCCCTTCTGGTACCTTCCATACAAATGTACAATTCCGCCCACTTTAGAAATCGAATAATAATATCAATACATTGATCTCGATCGTTCCCAAATTCTATTTTTAGTAAAGCTATAACAGGATAAAGTTTTGGGAAAAAAATTGAAAATCTAGCCACGCCCCTTCTGGTACCTCCCATACAAATGTACCACTCCGCCCACTTTAGAGATGGAGTTATAATATCAATACACTCGACACGATCGTGCCCAAATTATGTATTTTGATAAGTTATAACAGGACAAACTTTTCGAAAAAAAAAATATGGAAGTCTAGACACGCCCCTTCTGGTACCTCCCATACAAATGTACTTTTCCGCCCACTTTAGAGATGGAGTAATAATATCAATACACCCCTCGCGATCGTGCTCATATTCTACATTTGGTAAAGCTATAACAGTATAAAGGTGTGGAGAAATAATCTGGAAGTCTAGGCACTCCCCTTCTGGTACCTCCCATACAAATGTTCACTCCACAAACTTTAAAAATTAAGTAATAATATCAGTATAATACAAAATTTTTTGGTGTACTGAGGGTGATGGTATATGTAAGTCGGGTTGCCCGACTGAAACTTTCCTACTGGTTATTGAGTACAATTGGTACAAATACATTTATGTATTTAAAAATGGGGTAGCTATTCCTTAATGTCAGTTTTTACAAGTTCTACATTACAATGCGACAAATCAAATGCATGAAAAGCCTCTTTGCCGATTATCTCAAAACAGTGGCTGAGGCAATATCTAAAATATGAATGCTTCGAAAGAATTCACTTTATCGCGTGTGTTCATTCCCTCAATATGTTATGATAGAGATAAGCACTCTCAACTGATTTCTTTTTGTACTTGCACCACCATTAAAGAAGGGTTCACTTTTTCTATTGTACGTCACAAATGTCATAAAGTGCCAAATGGTTTCTGGTTGAAAAGGCCGCCAATAATAGTGGTGGCTGTATGCTGTTGTCCATAATGCCAAACTGTTTGTTTGCTATTGCTACGCTTCCTTTTGCCTGGGAAAATTGCAAATGCTTTTAGAGTAACATATTTGTTTTGCTATTGTGGATGGCATTAAGCTCGTGCTGTGCGTCTGAATGGCAACAAATACCCTTCGAGTGTTAAATGTCACATGCATCCCTCAGCCAGAACTTAGTGCTGCAGTATTTCTTTTGCTTAGATCGCACGTATTTTTTTAAGATATTGCGGTTGTCGCAAGAGTGTGTGGACTTCCTTCCGTTTATCGCATTGGATCGCACACGCACGTGCTATCACTTGGCTGGACATTTTAACGTCGGGGGTGAGTTTCAAGTGTTTAGTCAGCAATTACACGAGAAAGCACTTACAACGACACGAATAATGTTTTTAGTAAATTTGCTAATTACACTAAACAAAGTTGCATCCAGTCCTAGGATGACTTTGAAGACTCTTTGGTTGACCAGTAGCAGTTTCCTTGAGTGCGTCCGATTGGAAAATAGTTTGATTATTGATGTAAATGCTGTGGCACTTGTTTGCTTGCGGTGGCAAATTAGTACTGATTTTACAAATCAATTTAGTCCTCAAGACGAAAACTCAAAAATCCTTGATTATCCTCTTGACGCTCTATTAGTTGCATTTGTCAGTAATGCAAATAAACACTGGGCAGGCATCCTTGGCAAATATACTTCAGCTTGAAGATATATTTTGATAAATCCTTTTGATTTTACGTAAGCAGTCAATCGATGTACACACTCACTCACCGATAGTATTTACAGACTCGCACCAAAACAAATCTGAAGATTAAATATTAATAAATTAATTTCTTATCTCCGACAGGAAGTTTATAACAGAATCAAATAAATGAATATTTAAATAAATTCTTGAAAAACTTCAAACAATCACTTACACTCAAACAACACACATTTCAAAAGTAATTATACCGAGGTCCTGTGAATACACATGTATACATGAGTAATTGTGTACTACCCAATAAACATTGATGTAAACCGGTTTATTAATAAATGTTTTCCAAAAAATTAAATTTATTTCTCCAAATTAGTTTGCGAAAATTACTTTTTCCAAACCTTCAGTAAATTATTTACAAACGCTTTGTAAAAATTTGTAAAAATAGAAAAATACAATTGCCCAATAAACATTGATGTAAGCTGCCTAATGGATATATGTTTTCCAAAAATTTTAGTTAAGTTTTTCAAAAGGAGTTTGTAACACATTTGTAAAAAAATAAAAATACAATGCTTTTGTAAACTCTCCTAAGCAGGCGACTCAGGCTAGTCAGAAAACATAAAAAATAAATTTTTTATTTACAATATTATTTTCGTCTCTGCATTTAATATCGTTTGTTGCTGCTGACATATTAACGCGTTTCGTGTAAAAAACAATTGCTGGCGTAAAATATTAACGGACAAATTCGCTGAAAAATATTCATGGATGGGAACAGCAGAAAAAACAGTATCCAAAGCCTCAATATTACGGCGGTCATAAAAAGTGAGTAATTACAACTCATATAAAAGTGTATGGTTTATGATATCAAAATAATTTTTTTTAACTTTTAAATAGGTGCTGCTATATGGCTCGGATGAAGGCCATTTCGCTCAGGAAATGCCTATGTGGTCATAGGCAAAAACAACGTGCACAATATAAACAGAAGAACATGATTTCGGAAATTTGACTCAATTGAATAATAAATTTTAATATATGTACATATGTATATAATATAAATAAAAAAAAACTTAATTTTAATATATTAAATAATAATGTAAATATGAATAAAATATTAAAATAATAACTTAATTTAAATTTTTAATTAAATTTTAATTAATTTTAATTTTTAATTAATAAATGTATAATATTATTGTACAATTGTAGTCATGTTTGGAAAATATTTGGAAATAAACTTTATAAAGTTGAAAAGCTTGTGCTATATTTATGTTTTCATTTATTTCCAAATTAGATATTAATTAATACATAAATTTACCACAAGCTTTCTAACATCTTTATTATGTATTGCATTATCAATTTTATTTCCAAATATTTTCCAAACATGAATACAATTGTACAATAAGGGATCCCTTTCGCTTATCCAACAATTGGAACTTAACAAGTTACAATGCTTCCGATAAAGATTTTCAAAACATTATGTTTACTAATGTAAGCTTATAGTAAATTTGTAGTAAGTTGATAATGTTTATTGGGTATTTACACATGTAACACACACACAAAAACATATGTATTTATGTACACATTTGAATGCCTGTATTCTTATGTAAATAGTACTTCAATGATGTTTTGAACTTTGTATAATATTTGGCTTTCACATTCCCATTCGTGGAAGTGTTTTCCCTCATCCAGATCATAACTAGAAATATTTTATTGAAACTCTCCTCCCCGGCCAGTAACACGCATCCATCACTTGGTTGCATTGTTAATTAATAATACAGCATTTAAATACAATCACTCTTCACAAGTACTTTGAATGCATTTCGGACCGGGCGAGCATGGCAACATATTCTATTACATTAATCACCTTAACAAAGTCATGAATTCATTTTACTCATGCCTAAATATATGCGTGTGTTTCTTTGTTAACGCACACACACACACAATATAGCCAGCATTATTGTTTGTTGTTATATTTAGGCTTGGTGTGGCTTTAAAACAACAATTTGTCAACATTAATTTTCCCCACAATTTCCTTGTAGCATCATCATCCTGCACTTATGTAGACATCCATACTAGTATTTGTACTACACAGCATTTGTGAGTGCATGTATACGCTCTGTGGGCTCTCTCACTATATCTCCATAGATTCATCACCATCTTCTCTGGTGTGCGATTTTCAGATATTCTGAAGTTTGCTTAAAAGTTCTTGTCATTGTCATTTACTCAAGAGTTTCCTTAATTGTATACAACACTCCAAACGAGCACTAAAAATACATAAACGCCCAACATTTTATAAGCTCACAGCAACACATACTTAGTCGAGAACATATCCTCTCCCACCGAAACAATTGCTGTCAGCAACGCAAAGGAGCAGCAGAATGTGCAAGGACATCCATGGGAGCGTAAACGCATGAGTCATTTAGAGCATTAAATTGAATTAGCTGATGTTGTCATATGGCAGACAAAGTCGATGAAAGATGCACCAGTAACATTTGCACGCGAAAGAATTTATAGCAATAAATGTCATGTATCTATGTACATTTAAGGAAATGATCTAGAAAAACACTATTAGATGGGTCAAGGTAATAATATTTAGTCGATTTAATGAATATACCTCTAGAAAACTAATTATGCCGTCATGACACATGATTGTGGTATCTCACGCAACGATAGAATCATGCAGCTACCAACCGATTGGGGATGAATTATCTTTACAGAGGCTGAATTTGATCAGAATTGACTAGAAGTCGTGCTTCGATGGTCTCGGACCCATCGAGCAACTGCTTATTAGAAAATCATCTTCTTAATCTATAAGGGTCTAATTAATTTAAGAGAAAAATCCAATAAACCCAGTAAGAAAGTTTCAGTCGGGCAACCTGACTTACATATACCCTTACTCTCAGTAAAACATAAAATTGTCTATTATATTGATATATTATTACTTCATCTCCAAAGTGGGCGGCGAGGTACATTTGTATGGGGGTACCAGAAGGGGCGTGTCTAGACTTCCAGATTTTTTCTACAAAACTTTATCCTGTTATAGCTTTACTTAATACAGAATTTGGACACGATCGCGTTGGATATAATTATGCTAAATACAGAATTTGGGTACGATCCTGTTGGATTTATTAATATTATTACTCGATTTCTAAAGTGGGCGGAATGATGTATTTGTATGGGAGGTACCAGAATGGGCGGGGCCACGTAACCCATTTGCAATACCGTAAGTAGTTTTAGGGAAATGTTAACTCTTGCGAAATATCACTTTTGGATCGTATCAAATGATATATACCCTCATCCCTAAGGGTGATGGTATAAAAAGCACGTCTGAATGTTCTTCTAATACGTACCAAGAATAAAAATTCCGCAAATACCGGTTTAACTATAATCAATTTCTTATTAAATTAGATATATATGTTTTCGGATCATAAATTTCAATTACAATCAGCAAACAATCAAATTTTTATTGCAACATAGCTAAAAACCTCACAGACGATGTGGTACTATTAAATCGGAGGTGAGAGTAGAAACTGCTTAAGTCCGATTTTGTCGTTTTTCAGGAGAGTACTTCCCAAATTTAAACTAATTTTTAATAATAACTGGAGATTCTAGTATGATTCTATGGTATAAATTGTTGTACATTCATATTTAAAATTATTTAATTAAAAAGTTAAGCACTTTTGCCAAACGAGTGTATGAGACCGCATTCACCATATCTTGGAAAAACTGCTTACGTCGAGATATGAGGTTATGACGTTTCGTATTGCTGAACATGCAAACAACTTTTTTGATTTTGTTAAACAATGTACATATGTAATTTTTTCCTTAGCACAATTTGAAAAATGTACAACAAATCGTTAATGAACTTAAGTAATAAGTTTATTGATTAATTCAACTTGAGCACTTTTTTCTTTTCACGGAAGGAAATAGGCGGAATATCGATTTGGCTTCTCATTTGCAATAGGCTTTAGTAATTTTAAAAGTAAGTACATACTTAATATTCTTAGTATTGGTAACACATGACATAATGATATAGATAATGCCTCTGTTGATGCACTGGGAATTAGCCACTCTGTGTAGTTTCGCAATTATGTCACAATGGATATTTTACACGAGCGAATCTAGAACAGTGATGCGATTCAAAAATTCGTTGACGCATCAAACACAACTACAATCCGAATATTTGTTTGTAAATCCGTCTCAATTGGGAAACCTGTGTCCCTTTGTACTGATCTTTATGGCAACATATTTATTTCATAACAGCTAATACCAAGTCAGGATTGCTTTTTTTCAGGTGGAATTGTCCGCATTTATGAGATGCAAATGTTTAGTGCTCGAACATGAAAATAGTTGCATGCCACTCTGGTAATAAGAGCAATTGTAGCAAGGCGGCAAGAACGGTGCATTAAAATGATTGATGTTTTCTTGATGACTTAATTTGCGATGCTGTATTCTTGGGGAAATGAAAATTCTCGAATGTCTTTTCTTTCTGTCTTCTCAGAATGGTGCCTAATTAGCTGGTGCTTCGGAATGGGCCGTATCTGTGGCGCAGACATTAGGAATTAGGGGCTTCATTAAAATGTGTCGCTAGTCTTAGTGCTGTTCCTGCCTAATGCCATTTGAGAGCAAAGGCACTGGATGGTGGATGAGGTTGATATTATCTAATTGGAATTTCTTGGAATGCTTGAATATTGTTTTAGTTTCACTGGTAAAAAAAACAAAATATGTTCATTGTATGGCTTTGGCTCTGTCGTGATGTGTTTTACTTGTTTATTTATAAAATGTTTCGTTTGCCAAAATAAGTATGATGAGTCTTTTGTTATGCAACTCACAACATTTGGTGTTCATTGTGGGGCATCATCATCATCGTTCATCCATCATGTGAGTATTGCCAAAACAATGTGCACCGTCATAATTGGATTCCAAGATCTGCACCGCGGCACATGAGGGACAACTGAAGGCTGCATTGAATGGAGCGATCTTTTGATTCATTCTAAAGTTATTTATGTGTCTACAAACAACAAAATCAAATAATATGTAACGTGTTTTGCCATCGTCTGGAACCGTCAGTGTCATTACTGTCGCGGTCCTTAGAATCGATTGCTCAATTGAGTTGTCTGCGGATTCAGCAGAGATGCACAACTTTGTCATCAGCTCATTTATGTTCTATATTTATCTTAATATGCGCCATTAGTGCATTACTGCATTCGATAATCGCAAAAGCGATCCCTTCATGAGTTCTGAACTTTTTGACCTTTAGAAACAAATCACCAGTAATTAAATCGGTGGAATGCCGCCACTGACATCCTTGAAATAGAAGCGAGTGAGCGATCGACACTTTCATCGCTCTCTCCGGGGAGTCCGCATATTTTTAGACTTTCAACGCATCGGAATTGTCAATTTGACAATCTCTGATATGTCATAGGTAGAGTTAGCACAAAGAATGCGAAAATAGTTTGCAGCGACTCGCAGATGCTCTAAATCGAATTGACAGTAAACAAGAACTTGGCAAGATCGAAGAATACCATACGCACTTGCTATACAGATGTAAGTACGCCACAACGTCCCAATTGTGCTGCAGTCAAATGAACGGTGGCCAATAGTGAAGAAACTCAACTCGTTCGCGTAGTGGCAGCTACGCCCCTTTTACACTTAAACATTACATTTTCCCGGAGATGAAACGCATTTCAATGAGCGCACATTATTTTAGCATATTTCATGTTCTGAGGGCGATGATCCTCGCCAGTCCCGCCTAGGCAACACATAAACAACTGCTGGGGAATGGGCGTTTCCCTACGCTTGGAATTACACGTTTGTCGTCGTAAATTACCACATTGTTGACAGAGTGTAGAGGCCTTTTACATTATTTGGTGTTTGATTGTCATTTAAGCAGCTATTAAGTGTGTGTAACACTGCAATGCCCCCGAAATATGACTTCAAGTGGAGGAAATGAAAAATTATGGAGATTGTTGAAGAATTCATAAATGTGTGAACATGAATCCGTTGGCCTACACCACGATTATTTATTGGCGTTTCGGGTGCTCCAATGTGACCCCTGCGTTAGTTTAAGTTTACAAAACAACGGTGATGACGATCTTCGAGTGCTGGTGCTGACGGTTTCTTTGCCCCACTCCGCTTTGTGTTAGTCAACAAAAGGCGTTTCGTTCGAAGTCGGAAAAATAAGCTTATTTGCTTGACACGTGTGTATCGTTGTTGTATGAGTGGAAATTATCATAATTTTGTGACTTCTTCAAGTTCGCCTTTTACACACGCACACTTGTTCTCATCTGAGGTGTTGTTGTTGACGTGTTGTTTTCAAATGCTTGCATTTGTACAATCACTTGTACAGCCATTTAAATAATAAACCATTGAAAAATTATTGTTTGGGCTTGTGGTGTTGACAGGTTCTTCGAATCTGATATGTTTTGTTTATTGTGCGAAATTATCATTTACAATTTGTTGGCATTTCAATATAAAAAAAACAATTATTCCCCATTTCGATTTTTAACAATGCGCTCTACAATCTCTGTTTACCAGACAACAGATGCTTTGTGTTTCGTCGCTACCGTCCTTCCCCTCCTTCGGTAAACGTCAGCGAGTAAGGCGTGGGGAAGGACTAAGGATGTCGTATGGGATTAAATAGTTCACAAATGTATTAGAGTGTAAATGACATTGAGTGTATGTCAATGATAATGTTTTCAACTTTACGAACAATTCAGCCGCCTCCGAGTGGGTGGGGTTGGCACAAAGCCCACACGATGGGTTGGTGTTGCTGCTATCGCATGTTGTTTATTAACAAGCACTCGTTGAATAAGAGCCTCTTAACACGATTTGTTAAGCCTATTACGCAAAATACAGATATGATTTATTATGCGCATGTATGGAAATTTACCACAGTGTTCGCAGCAGAATTATTAACACCAGACAATCACTCAATGTTCCTTTGGCAGGACATCGCAGGCATCTGAGTTTAATATTGTATATGTCGAATTTTTCTCTGTTAATCGCTGAGATGTGTAAATAATGTTGGACTACATGGCTGTCTAAATTTAGCAATGCACAAATGTTACTGCCATGGTTTTTTTGTAACTTGAAACCTTTCGGTCAAATTAATGCAAATTACAATATGCAACAATTCGTACTTGTAAAATGTAAATACTATAGATATAAATTAAAAGGAATTACTACTAAACTTTTATAAGGCTGGTTAACCCAGCCAACAACAACAACTAAAATAATAACAATGTATTGTATTATTTTAAACACACTTAGTACAAATCAAAATACCCGTTCCCTGCGAAGTTATATGAACTCGGCTCCTAGTAAGTTGAGATATCTCATAACTCCATTAAACACTACTTGACTTTTTCTCATGTTCTGTTTAGTTTTACCACTACGAATTTGCATTCAGTATAAGAAACTCGTAATATTGAGAGTATGGACCAATTTCTCCTTAACCACTGCATGTAATACTAAATCAGTTTTCTCTCAAAATTAATAATATCTCCTTAAAAAAAGATGTTATCATCATCATCATATTTACGGGATTCTGTTATTATACTATTATTTACTACTACTAACAGGTTAGTAACAGTTGCTCTGACATATATAGATGCAGTCATTGAAAATTTAATTAGTTTTGGCAAAACTTTGGTTGACATTAAAAATTATATTTGTTAAGTTTAAAACAGATCAGAAATTGAATTAACATTTTACGATGTGAGTAAATTCAGCAATTAGTTGTGCAAATAGTATCAAAATTGAAGAATCGTTAAGTCCGTTAAGTTTAATCGAATTTTGTTTAACAAATTATAATTTTTACATATAATTATGCCAGATCCCAGTTTAGTTTGTTATGAGACTACTCCTCAGATATTTGTGCACTAAGTTAACTTAGTTCAAAACGAAAATACTTGACATATTGTCAGACAATGGGACCCTGCTGACAAATGCTCTTCAAGAAGGATCAATTTAGGGTAAACATTTGATTGTCAAATGTCCTTAAAGCATAAGATTAACAAATATATTAGAAACTCATCCCAACTCATCTCACAAACAATTCCGGCATTCCAATATCAATGTGAATTTATTGAAATCTGGTGATTTAAAATTCTTGAAACTAATGAAACGACCGACATCCAGTGAACTATTCATTCAAATGCCATAAAATTTGCCGTAAGCAAGAGTCGTGCATTCATATGCTCACACACACACATACACACCTATGCACACAGGGACATGTGACAATGACACAAGGATAATCCTCCTTGCAGCTTGTTATGATTATTTGTCATTGATGCTGTTGACATTCGTTTGAGTTTACCTGTATTGTCTAAATTGAAAATGTCCAACGTGCCAATGAGGCAAAGAACATGCTTAAGGGGAAAACGGCGAAATCAAAGCAATACGCACACACACAAATGCTCACCAGTGTTACTTACCAGGTACTCGTATTCATCTGCACACATGTGTAATCAAATGTCGAAATTCTAAACCCATTGGAGTGGACATTTCTTATTTGCAGCAAAGTGTCACCAAGGAAAATAGCTGTGTACATTACGAATTGTTGTTGACATTAGAGGACTACATAAAATGCGTTCGAAAACTCGCAGTAATTTCCACGGCATCAGTTTAAACTCTTTGTAAATGCATTTCTCATTTCACTTGAAATTATTGAATATCTGAATACTAAAGTTTTTCTTTGAAATTTCACACTTTTCCAAGATGTGTTTTCTTTTCAACTATCGCCCCACCATACCTCAGTCGTGGATGCAAAACCCTTCGCAAGAGATTACGAACAAACATCAGGAGAATTTCCCGAAATAATCTCTATTTTTGTTTTTCTTCTAACACAAATGTGTGTGTCTATTTGCGCAAGATCATTTTAATGTAAATTCAGCGCCCTTGTCGCTTTTTCCTCAACTTATCTGTGCATTGACATAACGATGCGAACTATGTGTATTTGTTTTAGGCCCTTCTTCATAAATCTCCCAATGCGCATGTGTGACTTTTGGTTAAACCAACGGTTTAGGGTAATATAATTAGAAAATAAACAACAAACAGAATAACAATTTAGTTAAGATAAAAAACGACTGGATATTCACATCCATGGATATTGCATTTTGACTCCCACAATAATATTGGATATTTCTACAGATGTGTAGAAATGAATATAATACAAATCATTAGGGTATCCGAATAAAATAGAGAAAACAAAATTCTTCTAACTTAAAAAATAGTGAAAAAAATCTAAAACGTTTGTAGTTTCAAGACAAAAAGGCAGATATGAGAAGTTAGCTTTGTATGTATGTATATGAATGTATATATTGTTGGAAAGGTCTAAGATTCTAGTTTCCACCAACTCGGTTTAACTGAGTCATAAGCCTTCAAGTGAGGAAAGAATCGAAAAACCGGAAACAATCAAAATTAAACTTTATTCCTCGCAAATTTTAGAAAATCTACTTAAGACAAACATTTACGCATGATTGCATATTAGCCAAGGCTAGTTGTATTTGGCTTCCAAGAGCATGTGCTAGTTATAAACGAATTCCTATAGGTTTTGACATACTATATAGAAAATGAAAGTGAACAAAGCCTGACATACATATGTATATCATTTAAATTATGACTGTTGAATTTGCAACAAATAGTCGAGCAAAATAACTATTCACTATCTGTTGTTGCAGTTCAATAAAGTTATATTAATATTGTGTAAATAAGCAATAATTGAACAAATTTAGATTTTTTACAATTGCTTATTTTTTGGACAATCCTTTGGAGATAAAGTATGTACATGTGAAGCAATATAATCTAATTATCTGAATTAAGTGAACTAGAAAGCCTCTATAAAAAAACATGAAACACATATTTACTTCTCTATAAACGTTTAAATTTAAATCCCAGGAATATCAACTATAATAAAAAAACCAATCGGAAACTGTTAAATTTTCTTATAAATTTAATAGGATCTTGACGAAACATGTTGTTCATAATAATAATTTGAAATTCTTGATCAATTATACCTGCTTGTTAGGGGAATCCCGAATAAACTGTAAAATAAACGAGAGCAATGTTTCTTGGAGATATTAGTGTGAATTTTTTGGAAGAGAAATACAAAATAACATTTTTTGTTTTCAAACAAAGCACCACGTTGTTCTTGAAGTTTGTGATTCGAAACCAGATTAAGCATATTGTAGGACCACTTAAAAGTCATCCACTACGAGTTGCCATTTAAAGAAAGTTCTCCTTTTGAGTGTGACTGGCTATCACAGTAGAACATTTTTCAGCTCATTGATTTGGGACGCAATTCTGAGAATTGCACGTGAGAGTAGCCCCAAAAATAAGAACTTCAGCATCAATTTTTTTGTCAAGTTGGCTGCATAAATAATAATAATAAATATGTTATAGTAAGGATTAAAATGTAAACCGGGGACAACAGTTGCCTTTCCAAAATGGGTGTTCTAAGCAAACAAGACACTTGCCACCCGAACATGTAGTCTTTATTCATGCATAACTGTGAAGATATTAAAAGTGCAATTATATTTAGGCCAATAATCGCTATTAGTGGAGGCACCAAGAAACTGTTACATTTTGTGCAGGCATCACAATGTGACAAACAGCTTCGCCTCATCGACCGAACCAAAGCAGTTGCAAATAAGTGCCACAGACAAACGTGGGGCAATTTACTTGCATTGCATCAAGTCTTTCAACTCGCCATTTGTATACTTCATACATCACTCGCAGTACTCGTATTCTGAACACACATGCCGCCAGACACTGGGGCACATTCGTGTGGCTGCCACCAGCAGAAGAGTTGGCACAGCCGTTGTACTCCTCATCGCCTCACTCATTTGTCTGGCCTATTGGATACGTTTGCAACGTTTACATCAGCGGCAACACGATGATGTTTTGTCTCGATTTGTTTTTTGCCCATGCTGTTGTTTAGTTATTGCTCAATTCTAATGACTTTAATGAAATTTTAATACGATTTGAAGTGAATTTATTGCGTACAAAGCTTTTGCAACATTTGCAACTCGACCAGAGTGCGTGTGGCTGGCTGTGGAACGAGTGGCAAACGAAGACTTGATGGATATCATACATGGTAGCATTTTGATTCCACATTTGTTATGTGAGTTCTTGAATGAATTCAGAGACTCTCGCCTCCGAGAACACCTCCTGCCCCCATGGACTTGCTCATAATTAAAAGGCCATTACGTAAAATGGGTTTGAACGCATCGCACTGACTTTATTCATATTTTGCTGCAATGCCATTTAATAACCTCCAATAACTAACTACTTAATTAGGGAACTCAACAATTTCCTGATCAGTGTTTGTGGCAACACAATTAGAAACTAAGTACATCCGCTTTCGTTGTTGCTGTTGCAACTGTTGCCCCTGGCAACGCTTTGTTCGAGTACGCCAGTGGCAATGGGCATGTGCGACCTGTAGTTGATATCGCTAGTAAGAGGCACCACTTTCAACAAGTCATGTTTTATAAATGTTCGAGTATATGAACTAATGGCCAGCCATATCGGAAAGAAGATATTCGTATCATGAAATCCATATGTTAAATGTCCCCTCAATCACAAAAGGTCGGTCGGGCGAGGTGGTGGTGGCAATGACTGGCATTTAACAATTCCACACAGTACCGTTTGATATTAAGCCGCTTTTAATAAAGTCATAGTTCAAACCTTTTTTCGATAAAAAAAATAAAATAATCGAGTCATTTCCCTTTATGAACAAAGTGACCGTTTTCCCCTACTGCAACGCTATGCATTGTTGATGGACGGGGGCTACGTGGTTAAGGGTCTCCCGTCTGGTCGTATTTAGTTGCCATGATTATTTATTAGCTTAGATTTCCTCAGATGGCCCCAATAATCAGCATTGTCTCCCTCCTTCCATTGTAGTTGTCTAACAAGGCTTTTGTGTTGTTTGAAGTTGGCCGCTTACAAAGGATATTCGTGGTTAATTGGCTTGAATTCCTCAATTTGACTTTTGGGTTTCCACTGTGTGCTCCTCTGTGATTTGATGCGTCTTTTGAGAAATGTTTATTCGTGTGTATTGTATGTGTCGACTGAAAAGGTGTCATGCATACAGAATTAATGACACTTGCCCCAGGTCGTTGCTTTCATTGGCCATTGTTGTTGTTGTGAACAAGTAGGCTGTTACCGGGGCATTAACAAGAGATAGTATATTTGTGTTGTTTGTTATGTAATGACAAGTCATTACAGGGTTCACACACTGACAACATGACACGTAACCATTAGAATGCGTATGTGGCATAATCTCTAAGCTATTCCTGGAACACAATTCATTATAGTCCAAACAAAGTGCCGGCTTTTTAGTTTGTCATCTCATTATGAAACCATTATGATCAATGTGATCCATCGTGCCCATCGTCCAGTCATCGAAACTTGCCTTTATCCCTTTTCACTAGCTTTGAAGCTAACAACGGATTATTATATGTCACACTATACCGTTAAGAGTGAACAATATTATGTGATCATTTTTAGCAAGACAAATACGACAATGATACCCCGTACACGAGAGATGACGGGCTTCCAAAGTATCGCACATGAACTTCAAAAATTTCCAAATTTGTTAAGGAATAACTAAACTCGCATAATTTATTGCCCGGCTAATGAAGTTTTTTACTTTTTGTTGCATACACAATATTTCCTTAGACATGCAAATTGTTGTGTAGCGAGCGAATGCATTTGATAGACTGCAGCCAAGCGAGAGCTAAACTACTGCACCACACACTAGGTCGCAAGTCAACGACAATCGCTCTATGCGGAATTGCTGATATCGAGACCCAGACTGATGACTGTTACCATGCACACCAGTATCTCCCAGAGTACGCATTGCATGCTAGTGACAACCTGTGGGCATTCCCAATGGCGCTCTGGTGAGCCAACTACGTCAAATACATGCAAACTCGCACACACACACACACACCAAGCGCCTGATTGACATGTGAGAATATGCAAATTGTCGGGCTGCAGAACTCAGCGGCTGGCTGACTGGAAGCTCTCATACCCAGATGCGCCGCAATGTTGTCATTCCCCTTTGTTTGTTTCCCGTACAAAAATGTTCACACAAATGCTGCAACATATTTAGTTCATTATGGCAGGGCTAGGATGCCGATTTAATGAAGTCATTTGATATGCTAAATTACGCTTTATTTGCAAGCAAGATAAGCCGCAACATGTAACATACGCTTACATGTGTTCGCTCCCCTCTGGACTGACTCAGTCCGTGGATGCACCTCTCTGTCTGTTCCTATCACATGTGAAGGTTTCGTCATCAAAAACTTTTTCAATCTGTTGCAATTAGGGCCGAGACAAATGACTTTCTTGAGCAATTTTGACATTTGGCGTGCGGTCGTGATCAAATGTTGAGCGCTGTTGAATTCGATCGACGGTAGGAAATGTTGACAACGCAATTAAATGCGTTTAATGCTGAGTGACAGGTGCTTAAATGTAGGGCCAAGACCAAATAAACCGTAGCAATACTTACTCTCACTCTCACAGCACTTTATTTGAGTTTCGTAAATATCATGTATATATGCACGAGTTGTCTTCATTCACTGCCAGTCTCCAATTCCAATTTGGAGATTGTCGTCCCCTTTACGGGACATTTGTTATGTTTTATGTGAAAGCGCTGGCACATAAATCAAGTCAAACGTACCGCGCGCTCTCTCTCTCTCTCTGTGCGTTTTCACTATGTTTGCGAGATTTCAGCGCTTTTAATTGACCCTAATGAATGTCTTTATTTTGTTTTGGGCCCAAGTTGAATTGTTGTTGTCTGAGGTCAGCACCAACTCTCGCCCAGATGTGGTCAATGCAACTCACTAAATCTTCCTCAGCGGCAAATGTCGCTACGTTATCTTTAGCGGTGGGCCAACCAAAATTCATCGTGCTGACGTGAGCCGTATCCAGCCCAATCGGTATTGCTGGTGCAAGGCTGCGCAGACTTGTCTACATAGGCCCAAAAGAACAGAGCCGATACGCATGAGAAAATGTGCACTGGCAGCAAATGTATACGCAGAAAATCATACACACGTGAATATTTATAGATGTTTTTCAGTTTTTCATGTATTTCACGTAAATTACAAAACATTTCGATACTTTTGGCAATTAAGACAGCGAGAGCTACAATAACTACATGGACCCAATGTAACATACATTTAACAAGTTCCAATTGTTGGCCTCTTTACGTGACCCTTCTCACATTCATTGTGGGGTAACACTAAAGATGCTGATATTAAATATAGTCTACTGCCGCCTGAGATCTTTATGAGAATGAATTCCAGACGAACAATGTTTTATTAAATAGCTAATAATTATATCGACACCTTTATGTAAAAAAGTCTCAACGTTAGTCTCATATTAGGGGAAAAGGAATGTGTGCAAAATTATTAAAAACTTTTTTTTTTTTAAGGATTTATATGAGTTATGTCTTTCTTTCTGATGTAATGCAAAAAATGGATTCAATTATTGAACTAGGTGGAACTTGAAAGCCTTTAAACGAAGACCCTTTCAATTGGTTTACAAATTTTTTAATATGTTAATTAATTTAATTGGACAAAAAAAAATAACATAATTGTTGGACAATGTTAGTATCTAAACATACAGTTGTAAAGAACAATTCCAATCCCAAAGATTATTATTTATCCAATAGAAATTTTTTTTCTAATATATTAGTATATGTATATTTAGTTATCTCCAAAAAATTTAATATATTTCGCATAGGCTGTGGGACGCATTCATCTTACATTCTGACTTTCTAAGGGAAATATAATTATTTTAGACAAATTTGTCAAATAATGTAAGTTATTGTGATCGATTAATGATTATCGATTTTTCTACACTAACCGTTTTCTAAACTAAAATATTTCTTATTCATTATTTACTTGTTCATCGCACACCTGTTCGACATTTTGGCCATGGCGAATAGTGGTACATATGCATATGGTTTGCTGAAAATCGCCCCCTGTTGACGTCTCAACAAAATGGAGTGCACTTTAACACGCAACTGGCAAAAATTGCGTTGCTATGCAACAGACTGCGGCCACGGTGGGGTTAACCCCTTTGGGTTGCAATTCAACACAATGGAATTCCCACAATCAACGGAGCGTGAAGATAGCTGAAGCTAAACTCCATTGCATTTACGCTATTCTTCCTTGGTGAGCTGTTGTAAGCAATTTGCTCTTGTTAAGCTTACATTATGTGCGGAGCTCTAACGTATTAACGTATGGACGAATTGCAAAGCTCCAGCAGCAAGTCTGCAGCAAAAAGCAATAGCTCTGTGTTGTTGCTACTATGACTTGGTGGTGTTGCGAATATATGCTGTTGCCGTTGATGTTTTGCAACACCCACTTCCTGTTTTGGTGAATCGTTTTACAAACAGTCAACAAACAATTTATTGTAAAACGCTTCCACTGATACCAATACACCACCACGCACACTGGAGGAAAATGTTTAGTTGACAAAGTGATCGAATGTGATTTATATTAAAATATTTATTTGGCATGGCACATGCTTTAACAAAATAGAACTATGTTAATTACCATATCGTAAGAACTTTTATTCATATTTGAATTATTTGTATTATATACTAAATAGTTAACATATTATATTTTATATTAACTTCGCTTAACAAAAAGTTGATGGTGTTTTTTAAAACTGCTGCTTAATTATAAAGTAAAGCAAATGTTATACAAATTTCAGCGATGCAAGAAAAGTTCAGTAGTGTCAGTTTATATAAATGGAGAATTTTTTGTTTTAACAACGAAAATATGGGATCTGTGAGAGATTTACAAAATCAAACGATTTGGCAAGTGAAGCATTTAAAATATATTATTCAAAAGTATAGGAATTTATTATTTGAACTGTTGACTTTAACTTATCTAAGGGGACCACAGTGGCAAAGTGGTTAGAACACGCGACAACCATGCGGGAGATCCCGGGTTCGATTCCCGCCTTCAGTCATCTACATTTTTCTTTCATTGCCGGCCCCCTCGATGTTGTCGACAGCAACCTCGCAGTATCAAGTGTAGAGTTTATCGGCATGTCTAGTAAGATGCTTCTTAAACAGTGACGTTCGCATTCATCGCTAAATAAGAAAGTGCCGAGAGTTGTGAATCAATAAAAAGAAAACGTTTTACAATACCTCATGCATTGAGTGTAAAGGGAAATTAAGTTTTTTTTAAGGGGCTTATAACAAAACATATGAGAAACTAATATACATATTGGAATACAATTTTAACCGAATACTTAAGTGAAATTGCTTTCTCTCACATAGTAAACATGTGCGATTTAAACTTACAATTAAACAATTACATTAGTAACAACTTTTCACTACATTATGACACATACAATTTGGAGCAATTTGTTATTGTTGTCACCTGAATCTAAAAATACACCGTGTTTTATGTATACCTGGCTCTACTTGATACACATTTAGGAAATTTGCAATACTATTTAAAATACTATATATGATGAATTTCATATCAAAACCGATATTCATTGAACCCGACCCTCTCAGATTTTAATGAAATTTTGCATACAGCTACATTTTACCTATAGAAACACAACCTCATTCTTATAAATTGCATATTTGAAAATATGTGGGCGTGGCAAGGTATCAAAATATTTGAAAAATGGCGGTAATAGGTACTTTTAAGCTGCAATTACTATGGAACGACTCAACCGAATTGAAAAATCTTGGTGCCATTAGAAAGGTATATAAGTCAGCTTTCGAAAACATACACTGCATTTTTAGATAGGTCTATCCAAAAACTAAAATGGGGTTTTTCTTATTTTTTTTGTAAAATTTTTTAAGCAATTGCATCTTAGGTTTAAATTTTTTTTTTTAAAAAAATGAATAAAGTAGCTAAACTTTGAAAGTTATACAGATTTTTTTGGTAATTTTAATAGATCAGAACAAGAATCGTATTATAAATTTTTCAGACACCCCCAAAAATATGATAAATTTTGCGGAAGAAATACTGTTGACTTTCGGAATATTTGCTAACATTTAGTGAAGTTTCTAAAGGTATAAAAGAATGGAAACTTTAAGTTCCTGTAATAGTATTAGCATTTTTATACCTTGAAAATAGCTCTTCTTTTGTTTTGTTTTGTTGTAGTCGTCAGCGTCTGCATAAGCAACTTCTATGGAGGTCTACCAAGTTTATGAAGCCCAATGATAAAGGTCTTTCGCCGTCTAGACCATAGGTTTCTTTGAACCAAATTCGATTCATGACTTTTTAAATCGTTTGAGCCATATCCGTCTGTCTGGCCGTCCGGCTGGTGCGCACGATTACTTTCGAAAGACGCCACCAAATGTTTTGAAATTTTGCACGAGTTAATATTTCCCCAAAAATACTTACGGTATTGCAAATGGGCTACAAGTCCCCGCCCCTTCTGGTACCTCCCACACAAATACATCATTCCGCCCACTTTAGAAATCGAGTAATAATATCAATACACACAATGCTGTCGTGCCCAAATTCTGTATTTAGTAAAGCTATAGCAGGATACAGTTTTGGAGAAAAAAATTGGAAGTTTAGACACACCCCTTCTAGTACCTCCCATACAAATGTACCGCTCTGTCCACTTTAGAAATCGAGTTATATTTCAATATAATAGAAAATTGTATGTTTTATTGAGAGTGAGGGTAGATGTAAGTCGGGTTGCCCGACTGAAACTTTCTTACTGCTTTTTGTCAAGGAATTTGTAGAACACATAAATAAGTTGGTTAGGTGCATTTACTTAAAAATTTTTTAAAAATAAAATAAGAAAAACCCCTTTTTAGTTTTCAGATATGTTATATATATTAAAAAAAAAACTAAAACTATTTTTTTTGGAAAAAAAGACTTGATCTTCGAAATGTTTTCCAAGTTTAAACTTTTATTTTTGGCACAAAAATTTTTTCAGTGTAACATAAAATATTTACAGTGTATGTTTTCGAAAACAGACTTATATACCTTTCTAATGGCACCAAGATCTTTCAAATCGGTTGAGTCATTCCATAGTAATCGCAGCTTAAAAGTACCAATAACCGTCATTTTTCAAATACATATTTAGATACATTGCCACGCCCACATATTATCAAAAATGTAATTTCTAAAAATGAGGTTGTGTGTCTGTAGGTAAAATGTAGCTGTATGCAAAATTTCATTAAAATCTGAGGGGGTCGGGTTCAAAATGTCCCTTTTTTTATAGTTTTTGACATGAAATTCTTCATATATATTTCACTACTAATTCTACTACTTCGTTTGAAAACAACCGCCCATTGAACTGCCATTCAGGAGGATACTGATGTTATAGTTATATCTTCTATTTATAAGCATAGAACTTAATCTTATATATTTGCCGAAATTACTTATCAAAGCAGCATAAGGATATACTCATAGTAAAGAGGCCCACTTTCGCCCACTATGCGCGCATGATAATTTGCTACCCATACATGTGCGTGTATAAGAGTGTCTGGGTGTGAATTCAAATTTGTGGAATATTTAACTTTTTCCTTGCAAAATTTATATAAAAAAATACATACATGCTAACAACAGTGCTACAACGCGCAATGTTCACTTGCAACATTTTTCCCCTTTGGCTGTCGTTTACGAGAACCTCAATGCGAAGAAAAAAGATAAACAATTTTGTAGGCGTTCCATTCTCATTGCCCATTGTTGTGTCGAAATCGCATTGTTGTTGTTGTTGCTGTGGCGGTGACGGCGGCGGGCCCAACAAATGCTGCTGCTCTACAAATTTACACTTGATTTCATGCTGTCGACTAGAACGAGCTGACTTCACACTGAATGCCGCCCGCTCAGGCTGACTATCAACAATGCAAACAAACATTGTTTCATTAAAACACAATCTCTCAAAGCCAATGTCTGCTCACTGGAGGCCATTTTTAACAAATTCGCAGATTACCGCCACCCCTTCAGATGTTTTTAACTAAAGTTAACTAAAATTTAAAAACAACTTCCTAAGCGATTTATGTTTGCTGTAATTGCGAGGGTTGGCTGGAAAATGACCCGTCTTGGGTACAGTTCCTGTTGAAACAATTTATGTAAATAGGCTAATTATACAATTCCAATTGGCAATGATGTGTTTTCCTTCGATATCGATAGTTATTGGAAAAGGAAACAAGAGATTACATTGAGATTCTAGAGCTTAGTAGGCAGCAAACAAACGATCAGCCGACCAATATAACCGATCACTACCGGCAAAGAAATGCTATGGCTATATGTAAACTTACATTGAACATTCCCAGAATCAGGCTGTTGGTCTGGGCTGTGCGTTTAGCTCTCTCATCATCGTATTTCATTGTTATGATCTCGCACTTATCTTGTGTCTGACAGAGTAACAAATATCGTGCTTCATATTGACATTTGTGATCCAACTCGACACGACCACCGACGTGCATCACCGACGCAGAAAAGCGTCAAGGTAACAGAAAAACAAACATACAAATACCAAAAACGCTTGTGGACTGTCAACGAAATGTCAATCAGCTGTCAAACTTAAATGCAATAAGGGTTAATCGTCTGCTGTTGTGTTTCCTTCATTCATGAATTCAGTCATACCCTCCAAGCGTTATCGCAGTGTTTCACTCTTTTAAACTGTTCGGAGAACGCATTTGCTGAGACGTGAATAAATATGATTGACACAACATGAAGGAGCAGATAAGAAGGTGAGATCAAACTCATGGTGGCATCCTTTAAAATTTGATTGTCCCAAAAATATCCCCGGATTTCATAAACTTTTCGTCAGTTTATTTCAGTTACAAAAATGTTACGGAACATATTGTAAATATTTTTGGTATACGTTAATGAAATATTTTATGATGATTCCACCTTAACGAATAATGTGGGTCCATATGTAAGTTAATGCATTTGTTGTCATATGTAGTTTTAAGGCGTAAGACTAATTTAAGTGTAGAATTGTTCAATCAACTACCGCACAGGCACATATCACAGTAGTCAACTAAATTTCTTACAAGGATAACGAACCATGATTCTTTACATATCTTTGAATTTTTTGATGTCACAGGTTTATTATTTGTTCGATATAAGCTTTGTTTGTCATCTGAATATTTTTTCTTTACAGTGATATATCACAGATCGAAACATTTATACGTTATTTAAGGAAAAAGAGGTCACAGGAACGACCTGTTAGAGTTTTATGTGTTTATAATTATTATGATTGTACTAAACAAGTAATATTTCGTAATTTTTTACCCTTTTGAAGAACTATCAATCTACAGCAATTCCTAATGCCCAGGTCTTTTTAAAATTGTTTCCATATGGAGCCCTGCAATGTCAGAGGCAGGTAAAAGTAAATAACTGTGGACATTGGATCATCTATTACACCAATTCCAGTTGATTTGTATTTATAGAAATAGTCTCCTCTTGCATAATTACAAACGTTACTTTAAATCCTGATAATCCTAGAAATCACCGTTCTACGAGACTCCGGAATGAGACACAACCAGAATTTTTGAAAAATTCCACTGTACTGAAGTATTGATTTGAAACGGCTTATTTCATTAGCCGGCGCATTACTAATACGTTCTTTCGCTAGCAATTTGCTGTTATAAATTGCAAAATGTGTGTTTACTTCATTGTTGATTTCCAATATTTACAAAACATTCGTCATTAGCATATTCAATACGCTTCGCTCGACTGTCCCTGCTTGCAGCATTAGTGGCAGCGAGTGTGACGGAGAGCACATGGAATGCGGCTTTGCACTTACGCAATCTCATAATTGCATTTGATGCGTGTGAAAGTGTGTTTTGTCTGCCACATGAAGTCATGCAACTGTCGTTTACGGCTCTATTCGAGTCTGTCTGTTTGTAATGTACTTCGATTATCGAAATGGATTAATTTGGTAGTTGTGGAGGATGGTTACTGCCAGCCAACAACTATTTTCGACACATACCATATTTTCTATGGGCAAATAGTAATTTGAGGATTAAGGACTTAATCCTTTACGATGCGAAAATAACAGCGGGAAGGGGTGGTGACTCTGCCGCAGGCATGACCACGAATAAAATCAAATTGCAGCAAAATATTACTCATACTGAGTAAAAACTTAATCATCCGGTATGATATTTATTTTGGAACGTGCGGACACAACGGTTTGGGTGTGAGCTCTGCATCCGTTTATGGACATGTGTCTGTTGCCAATGCAAACAAATTGCGACAATTTAATCTCTAATCAAAATTCTAAATCGGGCACAAACAGAGGCACACACACGTTCGCACTCTTTGTGTCGCATCACTTCGATTATTGGGCAATATTATTGGCCGTAATGCCTAATAATAACAACAACAGTGACGATGAGGTGTGGGACGAAAATCGTCAAACATCTCATTTTCCATCTACATGGCATGTGTACCATGGGAAAGAGGATCTAATCCGCCGATGACAGACAGTTACATTGATCAGATGACGGATTCATGAATCCTGTTCGCACAAACATTAACACATACAAATTGTAGACGTCTTACAATGTCCTGCGACCACTCATCTCCCTACAGAACGCTGAAGAAATCAACTTGATATCTACCATTAGGCATTAAACGGATACCCAAACACACTCACACACATACAAAGCATCCGGTAAAATTCAATAAAACGAAAAAAGTGCTAAAGTATCCAATGAACTCCAATGCGTACGCAAAAGCGATGTTAATCTTTTTTTACGCATTGTAAAACATCGGAAAAGAATGTTTAAACAAATTTACTCAAGCGTAGGCATTTTTATCATAATTAATATATTGCTGTTGCTTTCTCAACTTTCGTTGTTGTGCTGTAGGGGCGTTCTTGAAACATGAACATCATTGCTGTTGGCGGGAAAATTCCTTTGGAGCAGGTTAGAATAAGACGGGTGGTGGAGGGGCGAGTAAAACATAAGGATTGATTGTGTCAACTGTCATTTGTTGTGAACAAGCAGCACCACAAATGGCAGTTAATAAAGGGTGACAGCTGCTTGGAGTCGCACAACTAAGAAGGACTGACCGTTAGTTTCTTTGCTTTTAGGTTGTTACCTTTTTTCCGTCGTGTGGAAAGGCGACGAAAACGCTTAACTGAACTCTGATCACTTTTGGGACCAATGTGTCTTCTAAAAATGAATGCACTCGGCAGAAAAGAGGAAAGGATAACAGTGACAATAAAGCAGGAAATGGAGAAAATGTTTCAAACACGATTTTGCACCATTGTTTTGAAACGGACTTTAATAGGCATTAAGCCTTTTGTTCCCTTCCGCTCCGTTGTTTTCAGCAAAAGGTTTAAATACGATAACATTGGTTGTAGTTACAACTCTTGCCCATTTGGCTATAAATAAATGACAACTTCATTAAATTTTATAGTGTCACGAGTCCAATTCGAGCACAACTTACAACCCTTCCGGCTGTTTGGAAAATAGATTATTGAAATTTATTAAAGTCATCACGAAGTTACCAACATTATCGTATATTACATTTTAAACGTTTACTATGCCGGAGTTCAGTCATTACAGGACTTGCTTACAGCCAACCCCAAAAGACATTTATTGAATTTTAATTTCTGTTGTTAAGCCCAGCCAAGCATGAGGTTAATAACAACTCTTAACAGCATCCACAACACGTTGACTTTCGGTTACAACAAGTCTTCGGGGGCGAACTCTGTTCCTGTCCAATGCCAGGGCAATCACTGCAGATTATTTCTCCCTACATACATAATATGGTTAACACTGCCATCCAGCAGATCACTGAGCCAGTAGAGCTTTGACTCAGATAAAGGATACGGTATTCCGAATCTTGCAAACAAATGCATTTGTTGCTAAATTTGTTTACCTTTCTAACAACAGTGAGGCCTTATGGTATGTGTCATATGGCTGTGTGATATATGGATTTCAGTAATACCAAACAGTTTTATTGCCTGTGTTGACAATTTTGTGTTTAGAGTTTCACTCTGGCCATGTTAACGGAAATAATAACCAAAATTGTAATTTAGGATCAATAAGGTATTTATTCTTGAATACATGTTGAAGTTTTATCGAAGGCTTGATAGAAAACAAAACAACTGAGTGAGCTGCTATTAGAAAAGAGTGATGTTTATAGGTTGGCATCAAGGAAAAAAGAAAACATATTCTATTGTTGTGACTTAATTTTATACGTTACACTATTAAATCGTCCGTCCGTCCGCTGGAAATACCCATATATTTTGCAATAAAAAAAAAAAAAAACTTAATTTCCCTTTGCACCCCATTTTTAGATTCACAACTAACGGCACCTACTTATTTATCGACGAATGCGAACGTCACTGTTTTGAGAAGCTCTTACTAGACACGACGATTGAATCGACGCTTAATACTGCGAAGTTGCTGTCAAACAACATTCGAGGGGAGCCGACAATGAAAGAAAATTTTATTTATTTTTTTCTTTTAAGATGACTGGCGCCAGGTTTGAACCTGCGATCTCCCGCATGGTAGTCGCGTGTTCTAACCACTATGCCACGGCCGGTCCCTATATTTTGCAATAAACTTTAAGAAAATTTGAAAGCAGATTTAAAATAGAAAGTACATATTATATTCGTATAATATGTGCCACTATGGTGCACGTTATGTCCATTATGCCGATATTTCGATGTATTACGCACATTACATATTTTCTATACTCTCACTGATTCTATCACTCCCAAATATAGTCGATTGAACATATTCTCAAAAGAGGATTTCACAAATGCTCTCTACGTTCGCACTCACTATTTTTCGATATCATATTGCAAATATTTATGGAATATGGGAGGTGCCACGCCCACATTTTCGGTACAGAAGTGGGTAAGGAACCTGTACAAGAATGACATGTAGCTGTCGATAGAAAAATTGTTTATATCCGAAAGAATATTATTAAGAAATCAAAGCCCGTGTTCATCAATATTTTATAAAAAAAAATAAAGTCTGCATATTGACGAATGGCCTTGTTTACATGTGTTACTACATACATTACTACATTATATCCTTTAGCATTGACAATCATGTCTGCTTTGGTAGACAATTACTCATTAACCTAACGAGTGAATACAAGTGTCAAAAACAATTTAACAATTTGCCAACATCGCCACTTAATTCAATGACGGCTCAAGTAAAACGTTTACCCAACGTGCACTCCTGTACTACACACGGTTCCCCCACCTACCTAACGCCTGTGATCCGACACTTTGTCAATCTTAATTACAACGGTTCATGTAGAAAACACGTGTATTGGGGTTGCTTCCACTCGTGGATCAGGTTTTATAAAAGAGGCAGTAACCCCAAACCCCAAACTCTTTCTAAATGGAATGCTTTTGGCACAGCATTATGAACAAACCCTTTAAGGTCATGTCAAATCAAAAACACATCAACTGAGAGTTGCACGGGTGTGGGTGTGGCTTCAATATCCTGCGTTTTGGTTTCCTGTCTTGAGTCCGCACATAGTTTTGTCTGCGATTTGAGTTGGACGCAAGGTTACTTTCATGCTAACATGTATCACTTTCCAAATGTACATTTATTCATAAACATCTATCCGCTCTATTCACTTTCTGATGCCGGTTATGAGGTGCGCATTCGCTTAAAAATGGTCCAATCCGTTAGAAACTGCTTCTGTGTTTCCGGTGGTATTTTCACGCTGACTGAAATGAACTCAATTTAATTGTGTTTTTGTGCAAACAAATTGCCCATAAATTTGACTGTCCCTCGCTCCATACGTTTAATGTAGTTGCCTTTGTTTGCTTTGGCCTCGTTAGATTAAGCGACTGGGTGAGCGCACACGTGCATTTGCCTGTGAGTAAGTGACAAGCGTAACTAAAATCGAAAGAACTTGGGAACATTTTGCAGGAACACGTGTTGTCCTCGATGTCTGCTCCTGCTCGCTAAGACCTGTCAAGGATTTCCAAGTTATTTTTAATTACAACGTGGTTATTTCCCATTAATGATGGTGTTTTTCTTGTGGGGTAAAATGCAATACAGACCGATTTACTTCAGAGGAAATTTCAAAGTGTGAACGATTCGTAAGAAATGAGCATCCTATGAAGTCATTCGTTGTATGCAAAATACAATTTTATGTTAATTCACATAAAGATATTGACTTTGAAATGACTTCTCTGTAAATTCACAACTTTAAGGTGCAACAACCGCAATATCTGGCAATTATTCACGTGAGAACGACATACAACAACACCAGTCAGTGTAATAAATAATTTGTAGTAAAATAGTATTTTCTCCTGTTTTGTTTTGTTCGTCAAAATAATACAAATCCAATCGCATGCAAGGATAACTTTTACCGATGTGGGCCACACTTTCAAATATAGTACTTAGATTCGCACCAATGTCAGTGACCTTAGGAAGATGCCATAAAACGGACCTCCTGTGTTCATTTAACGAAATGTCGTGATGGTGCAACATATCTGCCTGCTGTCACAGACAACTAAATGTTAGAAATGAATCACAACCGATGCAAAGCTGCTTTCATGACTCACAGCACACTACGTAAAGGGTAGTAAAGGGTCTGCATAGCAAGTCCTTAAGTGCATTGCCAGCTATCTCTCTCTCCCCCTTTTGCTCTTCAGGGAACCACAAAGTCTAATCGTCTTAAATGAGATGGAGACAAGCGAAGCAACGACAGTGCCGACCAAAAGCATTTATGCTAATCAAAATCTCATCGGCAGCACGACTATTGACTTTGAGATATATATTTCTGGGTTGTGGTTTGGTTGCTCTCACCAATTTAATTACGATTGCACTCTCGCAAGAATAAGCGGATAACAATGAAGCTGTGAGAGGCAAACTACAATCTGTTGTCACGTTAACATCGTTTGGCCACTTGCACTGTGGATCCTAATGTGATTAAAGAAAATGCATTTATTACATGAAATTCCTAATGCGTCCATATTGTGCAACAAATGCCGCAACGCATGCGGTGTGGCCAGCACAAGACCGTTCTTTTAATAAAATACATAATATAATTATGTTCCTTTTATTGTGGCTGTATACAATAATATATCTAAGTGTGAGTGCTTTTGTCATATAATAGCGTCAACAGTGGTTATTGCAATTAGAGGGTTAATGGTTGCATCACCACAGGCAATTCTCATCCCTTAATGCTTCGCATCCCCTTATTTTCATCGTCTGAAGCGTTGGAAAAACTCATGATTTCTGATTTGTATTCATAGGTTTGTATACACAACTATCCCAGTTTGGGAATTGCAGCTCATCATTTTAGATATTTGGTAGTTATTCATATGAATATTTTGCTTAATTGTTATTGGGTTTTATGGATTTGTTGTGTATCAACGGACATAAATTAATGACTCTTTCCATTAGAGGTAACAAGTTGACATGATTTATTTGCAAATGCACTGCAGGTTATGGTTATAGGGGGGTGTTTTGCTAATGTCATATCCCATCATGGGAAAACATGTAAGTTTGCCAAAATAAATAAATTACTTGCAGGTTTCGTATTTTTCGCTCGCTCGCAACTGTTTTCCTTCAAATTGGCTCTTAGCTCGCAAGCCAAGAGCTACAAAATTTCAAATGAGCTCTGGACTCGCTAGCCAGGAGCCAGCTCGAGAACTCTCGTCAATTTGAAATTTTGTGGTTCTTGGCCCGCGAGCTGAGAGCTCAATTGAAATTTAGTGGCTCCTTCTCTTTATTAGGGAGCGGGATCGCGAGCTGAGAGCTCATTTGAAGGTCAATAAATAAAATCGAAATTTATTGGCCAATATCACTTTTCTTATTCACAAAGTACTTTTTTGTACCCGAGTACTTTTTGGTACCATTGAGTACTTTTAATCTAATTTTCGGTACAAAGATCTTTTTTCTATCGAACCAAAAATACTTTTATTGCCCTAAAAGAACATTAAAAGTTCTTTTTGATGCAAAAATTACAACAGAAAAGTGCTTTTGGGCCAATAAAAGTACTTTTTGGTGCAAAAGAGTACTTGGGTACTTGGAAGTACTCGGTGGCTCAGAAAAGTTCATTTGGGGCAATTAAAGTACCTTTTGGTGCATGAAAGTAAATTAGTACAAGAAAAGAGTACATTAAAAGTACTTTGTGGTACATAGAAGTACTCTAATACAAAAAAAGTATTTTGTGCAATAGAAAAGTGCTTTTGGGCCAATTTGTAATTTTATGGCTCTTGGCTCTCGAGCAAAGTACCAAAGTTATGAACCAAAAGTACTTTTTTATGCCAAAAAATACATTCATTGGCTCAAAAAAATTTTCTGTTGCACAAAGTACTTTTTTTGTACCAGAGTACTTTTTTGTACCAAAAGCACTTTTAATGATCTTTTCGGCACAAAGTACTTTTTTTGTACCAAAGAACTTTTTGTGCGAAAAAGTACTTTTATTGGCTCCTGGCTCCCGAGGCTCCTGGCTCCCGAGCCGAAAGCCGAAAAGAGCGAGCTCTGTTAGTTCCTCTTTGGCAACATTTTTCCACATTTATTTTGAAGCAAAATAATTTATGTGGGATTTGACAACATATCGTACAAAATACTGAACTCAGTACCAGCCTTTAAATAAAAGTATAACAAAATTGAATATCTTTTATTATTCAATTGATGACAAATTAATCATGGTACAACATATAAGCTTTGATTTACCAATAAATTTTGTCAAAAGTCACCTGTTGACGGAAATGTAAAAAGAATTATAAAGAAATCATAAATCAATAACACTTCAAAAGAACTAATTTGTTATCTGTGAAATTATTGAGGGCGTTTTGGGCGTCCCTGGGACACAGTAGATGCCTACGATACCAAATGGTAGCTTTTGCTAGAATTGCCGAATGGCCGACTAAGCACTTTGTTGGCCGACACAGCTAGGTGTCGGAGCTCAAGAGATCCCAAGAGAGCGTTATGAGTTCTCACCAGCATACCCTATTCGGTGAATGTTAAATAAAAAAATGTGGACCATCCTCCCGTCCAAGTGAATACTGAAATTTAGCAACGAAACGTCTTATAGGCAACTGTGTCTAGAGACAAAAATACTTATCAACCCAAGGTAATTTGTACTTTCATTCAATAGAATTAACAAATTTATTTAGATTTTTACTTTATATACTTTAACTGGAAGTGTAAATTTTTCGATAATACCACCCTAAATGTTTTGATTGATCACCCCCAAATAAGACGTCCACAGCGGAAATACTATAGTTGGACTAATAGCATATGTTACAAATACCATTGTCCTTGAAATAACCGTTACATTGACCACAATTACACACTGTGGGGATATGACAAAACGTCTCGTAAACATACTTTTGGCCGTGACCGACTGTCACTTTTACATTTGTCTGTGCGTTTGTGTCTTTGCATATATAGTCCTCCACCGGAAATATACTCTCGAATTATATTTGGAAAATTATGTTTTCACATTAACTTGAATCTCGGAAATCTCGTGTGATTTACGGGAATTACCAGTCATACAATTCGGTGTTTTTGTTCCTTTTATTATTCAAAGGACTTATGCGCACTCCGCCTCCCTCAAAGTGCCGAAATGAGTGTGAAATCCGTTTCTTGTGCTTTTGCGTTTCGTTTACATTTTGTTGTTGTTGAATGAAATATTAACATTATTTACAATTTCATTTTTATTTGTTGTTGCTTTTTTGCATAATTTAAATAATTTTTATGTTGTGTATAACGCTACAATAATAAATCCGACATAAAAATGTATGGTGGCAGTCGAGGAAATCCATATAAAAATGAGGAAATTGTTGTCTTTTATTTTGATGTGGTCGTTGGGCGGGGCTATGACGTGGCAGGGGCCCACTTGTTGTTACGAAATAATGGAGAGGATTTAATATTGCTGAAGGATTTCCAATGGCTCATCATCAAGAATTTTACGTTTCATAAATTTTCATTTTCCAATTTCGTACCCAAAAGTTTAGTTCATTTGGGAATGCAAAACTTTCTTAAGGATGTTTATAGGTAATTTCAAGTTAATGTTAAGCTTTTACATAAATTCCCCCATTAGGATACGTGTGCACACAAACACAAATGGATACGCATAGAGTGAGCTGAGGTCCTCGATATGATTCATGCTTTATTGATTTACTGGGGTCCTTTTGAATCAAGTACGTTCGCTGTGCCTTCAGATTTGCGATAATAATTGCTGTACCTTTTGAGGCGGCAAATCCTTTAATATGCAAAGTCCTGACTTGTTGTTCGTTGTAGTTCAGTTTTTTTTCTGCCTTTGTTCGTTTGCTCAAAAAGATGAAAAGTGCTTTCAACTTGAAACGCAATCAACAAATCCTTAAACGCCAAACAAAGCAAAGAAAAGCCCCGACTCACTCCGTATGAAAAATGGAAATGTGAGTGGAAAAAAGCGTATTTGATAGATATGCTCGCAAATCGGGTTTGCTTGCAAGGGAAAACTCCCATATGTGTCGACTAAGACCACATCCAACAGGAGTGGTGACAGTATCGGGCACGAGTTGTTGCAGGACATATGGAAAAGTGGTGTCAGCTTGATTGGGTTCGTACGTTAAGAACTTAATCCTATTTCGCGGTAAACTGCATAAGTAACTGACTCGATTGCCAAGTGATAGTGTAGAGGACAGAATCCCAGCATACACGGACCGTAACGTATTACGTTGGTGAAGTGAAGCATGATCGCCCCCGCCCTTTAAATGACGGAGAACTCAATTCAGACCGAGTCAAAACGAATCTCAAACGCAATTCAATTGCCCAAAGTACATTGTTGGATTTTCAATGATATAAAGCGTTTTTCTTTTTTTGGCTGATTGATAATATCTGTTAAAGTTCTGCGCCAACAAACATCAACAAACAATTATTGCCCACAAACCAAATGAATTCCATCTGTTTGCTGGCGGTGGTGCCTGCGTCAAACTGTTTATCTGCTCGCCTATGCATTTTCTGTTGTTGTTTTTGTTACTGTGACAATGACATTTCGAAAGGGCTGAATTAGGAAAAGGGCGCAAACGCTAATACCCCTTAATGGGCGCAAGACTTGCCATGTAAACAAAGGCATTAAGGAAATTTATGATTCGGAAAAATAACCACAATCAGCATAAAAATATTTAAAATTCCAAACAAACATGCGTACGAACGAGTAGACGCTCAGCTCTGGCGCTGCGTCGGATGTTAAGGGGCGGCCAAGACAGACTCTTCATTAAGGATTATCATGAGGATGCGTTTTTAACACAAATTTATATTTATTACATATTTATTCTAATGGTCTGAACAAACAAAACGTCGTCCTTTCCGAATGTCCTTAATTAAGCCCGTGTGAGTGTGTGTGTGTGTGTATGGGAAACAATATGCAAACACTTAATATGCCATAATCACTCCATGGGAGGACACTAAGTGCAACTCTAACCGCCGGTGGACGGAGCCATGTGAGGTGTGTTTATGTTCTAAAGGGTGTGTGTGTGTGTATATGTGTGTTTGCACGATTATGCTTGTGTTAGTATTAAAGGTACAGCAACAATAACAGATAGCAAAAAAAAAAAGAATTTTCATATCATTCATATTCAAAACAGGCTTCTTAAAAAAACACACAAAAAACTTTTTGGGAAATTTACATAAAAATGAAGTTAACATAACATCTTCATCGGTGTGTGGCAACCGCATAAAAAGGACAATCTCCAGCAGTAGTTCAACGTGATGAGGGGTCTCATTCAGAAATGGGTGTTCATATGCTTGTTTGGCATAAACAGAGAAATCCTCACAGATCAGATGTCCCGTTAAAACACATACAAACAAAATGTCCTTAAAGACCATCATAAAGCACTCAACCCTTTGATTTTACCCTTCTAAAGAACTGTAGTCGAAAAATAGTTTGTCTTTTGCAAAAAAAAAAACACACACACGCGCACGCACACACAAGTACGCTTTACATGTGGTTGTGTGACTCACACATAAATTATGACTTCTCATTGTTATTTCTGCTATTGTATCTGTTGTTATTGTATATGAAAACCATAATCATCTTTCACAAATAACGACATGTTTACACACTCCCGCACCCGCCTCCTGAAATAATAAAATCAAATTTGCATAAAAATGAGCCAAATGACTGTATACTTTTTGAGCCACTTACGTTCGCATTTACAGTTCAAACTTTGTCAACCGCTGCGAAAATTCATAGAGTACATTAGGAACTGGCTGACAGACACCTAGCTAAGATTTCGACTATGGAACATACGTCCATGTACCTCCTAATTCGAGTATTGTTGCCGAACATCCAATGTTATAACGAGATTGAAATTGAATCTGGGGCTATTACTATATACGTAGTACGGAACTTGATATTTGGTAGTTATTATACACATTAATTATTAATATTTCATTGTTTGTTATACTATTAACTCCCAAAATGCGTTTAAGCCTTTCCTAAGATTACTTATGTTGCAGAGTAATCTGTAATATATCTTAACAATTTCCATATGGGTATTTCCAGCGGAAGGACGGATGATTTCATAGGATATAATTGCTATATTCGTAACTTTTTGTTTTTGTAATCATATAATGAATTTGTTGAACTTAAACAAAACAAACTATATATATCGTTGGAAAGTCTCTTCTTTCCAAATCCTTTGAGACAAAATCAGTTCATATTTACCCGCGTTACTGGTTCATAAGTGCGTAAAGGTATTAAAACCCGGTTTTTTTACCAGCAACTCAGGATTTTGGTGGTTTTGTGAAATTTGAAAGACAAATTCTTGTTGTGCTCAGCAGCATCTACCAGAAAAATAGTAAAATTTCCCGGGTATTGTTTTCTTTGTCGCTCTGTGTTAACCATAAAACAATGCGTGTGTCCGCAACGCACGTTTAGATTGAAGTTGTTAAAAGGTAAAAGTATTTTTAATGTGAAGTATGTTGTTTATAAAACCCCAACATGTCTTCTTTATTTTACAATAAAAAAAATATACTGATCACATAAGAAATTTCGCAAAATTTTACAAATTTTCATAGACACTTTGTTGCTGTTGAAAATTGAGTGTCCGTAACGCACTTAGTGTTAGTCATAATTTGAATACAACATTTTAAGTAAAATTTCATTAAAAGAACATAATCGTCAAAATATTTTAAATTTTCGAAAAAACTACAAAATAAGAAAAAAACGTGCGTCCGCAAAGCTAGGAAATACCCAAATAAGTCTAAGCAAAAAATACAAATAATTTGTATTGACCGACGGATGTTATATAAATTCAAATTACTATTATTTTCGAAATCATAAAATTAAAGCACAAAAAATACATAAACACGGAATGTAATATAATGTCAAAAAATACAATACAAAACTTGTATTGCATATCAATTAAAATTACATATCGCATTTATACAAAAATGTTTGGCGTCCTTTGCAGTATAGAAGTAGTCTTCACACCGTGTAGATTTGTAAATTTTTAGAATTTTATGTGCAGCAGCTGCTCTACTATTTGATGTGTTCTAAGTAGTAGTAGCCGTTTGTATAATTTGTTTACAAAGTTGGAATCGATATCAAGCAGAGAGAATTTCCACTGAGGATACTAAAAAACACACACAAACCTTCGTGTATGACAGTACGTACAATGATATCAAATCGTCCGACACCTGTCGGCAACGCCCGTTCTTTTCAGGGAATGAGCTGTTCGTTTGCATCGGAGCCACGGCACGCCCACAGACCTGCAATGCTCACGACCAAAGGGCTCATTACGATGATGACTTTATTTTCCTGCTCGCAGACAACGAAAAAACTCCATCCACAACCACAGTGGAGTTGGCTTGAAACTAATGCCGCCTACCCTCTAATTAAGTTCCTTGGCCATGCATGGTGCGGAGCGAAAAAACGGCGACTAGAATTAAGTCCATTCAAACGTTCTGCGCACAACTTAAATTGTTTCAGTTGAATTCAGGGGCTCTGGCGTGGTCGTGCTCTCATACACTGACATGATTACAGCGTTTGTGCTGTGTGCTTCAAGACAGACCACCATTTGTCAATCAATTACGACTGCAAGAGGTACTCACGACCACAGCTACTGGTTTTCACTCTGGCTTTTTTTAAGGGTGATCTGCATCCCAAGCGACTGTAGGTTTCCTTGGTCGTTATAATGACACGGTGCATGCAACATGATGAGCGTGTGCTTTGCTTTAAATTGAGCAATTGTAAATTATGATATGCGAATTTCAGTAACGTTGTATGCGTAAGGGCATTTCAATGTAATGATGTGGCTACATCAAGACTGGATTTACAGACAACTGTTGTGTAACACAGGCCAACTGCATCGTTGACGATGGTGGTATACAAGTCATAAAATCAACAAAATGTTTTCAAATCAGCCAACATATCAACCTGAGGGTCCTGTGTGCAACACATGCTGCAACAACAAACAATGTCATTATTGAAACAGCCGACCTTTGAGACAAATTATGAGCTGTACTGCCCAAACCCCTGTCCCAAGCGGGTGGTGGCGAAAGAAATGTACATGTATGTACATGTGCAGTTATGCAAATTTGTTTTCAAATGGTAATTATTAACCATTTTATGCTGATTGTGTATAATTACACGTCCGTACACAACGCCTGACTGTAGCGATATTTGCAAAAACTCACCAAATGCCCTTACTTTTTCCTCAATCCGCTCTGAGTATGTCCAATGCAAACAATAGCCCTAAATGATGCTTTGGCCCATTATACAAGCCTCATTGTTTTTGCCCCAGGGAATTCAATATTCGATAAATAAGTTTGTTTAGCTTGGCACTATGATGAGGTAGGCTCATATTTATGAAGCTGGCTAAATAGTCGACGGTGGCATGTGTGTAGAGTGAATTGCTGCTTGATGGCTTCAAGGATATCTGGGCTGCAGTTGATTCTGTGAATACACAAGTTTGTGTTTAAAAAACATACAAAAATATCAATAGTACAATTGTAGAAAATTGAGCGCATGAAAATCTACAAGAGCTGAAATGTCTGACATTTTAAAAAAATCGGTTTTCGGATAAACAAGTGTTTTCTGTATAGAGGTAAATTATAAGTTTAAACTAAGGGCAAGTCGTCATTTGTGGTACAGCCACATACAAATGGCTCTTACAGTACAATTCGAAAAACCGCAGCATCGCAAATATACTTCAGCCAGGTCACCAACTATTCTTGCCTAGCATGAATAGTAAAATGCGCGTTTTTTTTTATATCTGATATTTTCAAAGTTTATTAACAGAACTTTGACTAATTTAATCTTCACTTCAGACACTCTATCTGAACTAAACAGTGTCAAAGTAGATAGAAAACTTAATTAATAAATAATATAAGAGAAATTTTGTGAAATCAATAAGTAACCGATTAAGATCTCAATTTAATGTTTAATGTTAAAATTGTTAATACTTATTTGCTAAATCTATTACATATACACATTTATACTCTAATACACTATACAAAATAATTCACAACCCGAAAACCGTTATTTTCCAATGAAACATAGTAGAAATTGAAGTATTCTATACACTTATTCAAACTCACGCACACATTTTCAATCACACCTAATCTATGGTTGGTGGGTTGTTGGTTGCGGGTTCTTGTAGCAATATCAACAACAACGATGCAACAGCGTCGACTGATTCGTACTGCTGTTGCGAACAAGTTTTGTGAGTTTTTTCCTTCTTTGGCTCTATTCTGTTGCTGGCATTGCAGAAAGCAATTACTATTTATTGCATACACAAGTTATCGCCTTCAAGAGTTCTTATACTAAAACACCATAAAACCTGCACTGAGACCCCTATCCAGGACCTCATGGGGATGGGAATGAATATCTATTGGGTGGACACGAATGAAAATGAAAATTGATAAAAGGCTATTAGCCTCTTATGTCATCGAATATAAGATAATAAGCTAATCCGATCACGAACACTTTAGGGAATTTGTATCTATGTGAAATGTGGATGTCTCTTGGTGTGCACAGGTAGTTAGAAAACCTAGAAATATTATAAGTACAAGTGTATGTCAATATAACTTGCAGTAGTAAAAGAAGCATCTGGCTTAACAGATATCTTTTGAAAAAAGCAAAAAATCATACCAAATGCAAATGTACAATAAAAAAATTTAATTCAGATAGATTGCCCTACTACAATTACGAAACCCATATTTTAATTAAGAAAATATATTAAATACTAAATCAGTATCTTGTAAGACGACGTTGTCATTAGTTTTGGGGAAATTAGGTTTAGGAGATAAAGTCGATAGATTAACAGATTCGCACCAAGTTCAATATAAAATCCCAACTGTATCTAAGTGATTTCCCATTTATTAAGTTTTTCATATAAATATCGATTTCTTCTTATGTTTCTTAAGAATTATAAATTTAGATCATATCCGATTAGACGATTAGTTTAGAAGATAATCGCATTTAACGATTTTTATTACACAGTACGACACATGATTGTGGGACTCAATTTTGAGAACTGCACGTGAAAGTAGACCCAAAAAGAAGAAGTTCTGCATCATTCGTTTTGTTAAGTTACATGCAACATACAACATTTTTCAGCTCATTGATTTGAGACGAAATTCTGAGATCTGCTCGTGAAAGTAGACCCAAAATAAAGGAGTTCTGTATCATTTGTTTTGTCAAGTTACATGCCATAATAATTTAATATCGATTAGAAGTGAGTTAGTATCGTATATGGAAATTTGTCACGTTTTACATAACATAAATATTATATGGTGGCGTATGATTATAATAAGTAATATTCCACGTAAATCATACGCCACGGAGTACAATAGTTTTATTGTAACTGCTACAATAAATAAACCCAGTTCAAGATCATTTGATGAATGGAAAAGTGAAACTGTTGCTTATGTAGGGAAACGTTAAATGAACAGATTAAAGGAATTGCAATTCTTATTTCTTTTAAATTCGTTTCAGCAAAATCGGAAACAAAAGAACCTAAAACGTGACAAATTCTCCTATACGATACTTTCTAACTTAAAATCGATATTAAATTATTATTATTATTTTGGTTTACTTTCACGTGCAGCTCACATAATTGAGTCCCCAATCAATGAACTGAAAAATGTTGTACCGTGATATATGTATACATTTTTAGATCTTTCCCATTTGTTAAAAACCGAGTAATCGACACCAAATGAAATTTTTTAAGAAACCGACATTTGCTTTTGAATAAAACACCAACAATTACTCCCGAAATGTGATGTAGATTATTTAGAGGATAATTTAAAGGAGGCAATATTAGAGTGTTTAGTTTACGGACATGCTATATATTAAAATCTGAAATTCGGGGATATAAAACAGTAAATGTATAGTTTTATTTTTAAATTTTTACCGCAATATGTTCATTTGATGCAAACTTCCTGAAAGAACGCATTTACCACCCCATCATGCGCTAGTTGAATAACAGCAAATAGGGCCTATGTTTCCCATAGGTTGCTTTGAAGGTTAACTTGTGTACTATAGTCCTGGAGGATGAATCAATCATATCCCAAAGTCACTCGGTATCAAACTATCGCGCATCAACTCGACACCGAGACATTGTCAAGTGTTTTAACAACCCCTTTGCAAAGTCCTTTGCATCCACCCTATCAACCTCTTTGTCCGCATCATTATCATTTTGTTTGATGAAGGGATTACGGACCAGCTAAGAGTTTTGTCGACAACACAGCATCACAGTTGTATATCTCCATCCGTCTTATGTCTAATGTTTGTTTGTCGTTCTCGAGCAATGAGTTTATGTTGGCTTTTCACCACTTGGCATGCGTTCACTTTCTCCGTCTCTTCTTATTCTTATCGATTTTTTGTCGTTGGCTGTGTGTTTGGCTTTTTGTATGTGGTTTTTAAAAATATGCAAAGTTTATTTTGTGTCAAGACATCTTAAGGGTATTTCGTCACAGCCCAAGCTATTTATGTTGCCTTTTTTAGACATGTTGCCTAGATGTTAGACAGTATTCAGACCATTGAATTGAAAGGGTTACTTTACAATGCAAATTATTTTGTCTAGTCGTATATGAATCTCAACAAAAGGCGTTTTAAATCGTTAAACTGTAATCATTTTCTAAATATGTATTGTGATTAAAGATCCTATTTCCATTTCTTCGGTTACAAAGGTGTAAAAAATAAATAGGAATTATTGCTCAATAGTAGCAGTGGTAATAAAAAAATCTTACATTGAAATATCCAAATAGATAATTTCGTGAAAATTCTATAAAGAAGCGATAGGATAACTTGAATTATCACTAACAGGACATAAATATATTTAATTTAAAATATATTCAAATTGCCAGATGTGGTTGAAGAACCTTTTGTTTAATTCTGTGGTTTTCAAAAGTAATCGTTATGGTTAATTTTTGTTGATTATGATGGCAAATTGCATTATTTTTGACAGTCTTTCAAAGTGTTTTGCTAAAAACGACATAACTTCAAAGTTTTATAAACATTTTTTCACAATACCCTATTACAAAATGGACAAATTAGGAGGAACTTAGGAAGTGACCTAGTGCATATTGTAGATCTGGTCGAGTACAACATAAATCTGCCAAAAAAAATTTTTTCGTTACTTTCCTCACTTGAAGTTTTATGACTCAGTCAATTTTAAACCGAGTGTTGATTTTTTCAGGGGCTTGGAAGATCTTAGACCATTCCAATGATAAATGAAGATAAATTGAAATACATGTTTGTTTGTGTCTCGAAGCCACAATGCTTTTGGATTTTTTCACTATTTCTTAACTTTGAAGAAGTTTGTATCCACTATTTTTTAGAATGCCCTACTCTTTATTATTTTATTCACAAAGTGCACGTTTTCGCGATTAAAACGGTTAACAAATATTTAAGTTATTTAAGTTTTACGGTGAAAGCAATTTTTATTTCGTATCCTGTGAAAACCACCGAATTATGCTAGAAAAATCTATTTCCTTCAGACAAAATATAAAATATATAATTGCAACGCGATCGTTTTTTATCTTGTTCTACTAGCTATAGAAATATTTGGTTTTATTTGTTTTAAGATTTTAAAACCTGTTACCAGATCGAATTTAAATACTTAACTAATGTTATCTTAACACACATTGACAAATTGGCGAAATTTTCTAAATTGATTTAAATGACAGTCAAGATCATGGAGTGCCAAAATTACAGTTTGTATCATGTATTTTGCAAATCTAAAGCTTTACCTAATGACGGCTTACTAAACCAAATACAAGTAAATAGCTCCATCTCTATACCCACTTGAAACAATGTCCACCGGTCCATGACTGTATAAATGTCCACGTTGGGGTTTCTTTGGGCCAACCTAATCAATCGTTCATTATGTCATTTTTTTGCAGTTCAATGGGCGTTTTCGGTGCACCGCCCGTTCGATATGAATAAAGATTAATTAAAACAACGTGAAAAATAAACAAATGCATTTGTTTTGCGACTGTGAAAAAGGAAAACATAACAAAACAACACGAATGCAAAAGAACTCGCACCCATCATCCGAGTATGTACATGTGAATGAATGTGCATATGCAAATAGATTAAAAGAGAATAGGAACATACGAATTTATGAATTTACCAATGTTTGTAGTGTATTCAATTAGGGTCGACTTACTAGGACTCTAACGCGATGCAATTGCTAACGTGCGGTATAGATGTTTTCATCCATCCGTGAGGGTATCGCAATAAGACAAGAATTTGACGATGTATGTTAGTTTCGTGTTTGTAGCATAAGCGACAAACTGCACGATGGGGCATCTAAGCCGGGCGTAGAGCGTAAAAAGTGGCTGTAAACACACGCGATGCATACGAGGACGTAGGTTCTGTTTTTTATTCTCGGTGTAATTTATTACACCACAGTTTTTTGGCTAAATTTACAACAGTTGTATTATTTTTACTTTCCCCTTTGCAATCGTTTTTATTGGTTTTTGCACACTTTTTGCTTCTGTTCTACTCGTGCTCGTGTGTGTAAGTGAATTTGTTTCGTTCGTATGTGTGACTGAGTACGGAATACGGATATAGAAACATAAGCCGGAAATAAGTGTGAAAAAATGAAGTTTATTATTTTTTTGAAAAAAAAAACCTAGATTCACCAAAGAGGGCAGTCAGCGAGGGCGCACGGAATGCGAAAATGGAAAAACTGCATTCTCGAATAAAGGCAAAAGAGGATATTTTATTCATATTTTGTATATTTTTTTTTACAACCAACACTTTACGGAAATCAAGTGCACTTTATTTCCTAGTCATATATTCTCCACTGCGAATCCTCCCAGGCACACATACACCCGCAGCCCATGCAGCCGACATTCACTTGCGGCTGAACTATATTGCAAGGCTATACGGAACAAAATTTATGTTTGACAACAACTTCCGGGTGATTGTAATGCTTTGCATTCACCGCTGCATGTGTAATCACTTACAGTTTATGCTGGGGCATCGCACAATCTATGAAATGATTAAAGTTTGCCAACATATTACATGAATTCCTTCAGAGTGCCTTCTGATCGAAAGGTGATTCAAGTTGATTATAACAATTTGAAAACTCTTGAGTGTGTTTGTTTTGGATCGGAAACGCATTTGCACAAACTTAAATTTGCTTCTACAAAAGTCTATTTAAAAGGATTTATAGACTCAACTACCGTTGATATGATCGTAGATACGAGCTCCACAACAACCATATATCGTTGTTTTTGTTTAACAATTTTTAGCCTAACAACAACAAGTTGCGCTCTCTTAATCACATAATATAGTTTATGAATTCAGTGCAAAGTCCTCACATGTCCTCATGTGGTTCTGAAGCTATGTCTTTTTCTAATATGCTGTTTCCACTACGACCGCATCCACTTCCACATCCAAAAATCAATGAACGCGCGTTAAAGCCTATACAAAAGGCATAGGCAGTTATGTATGGGAAAAAGTTGCGTTCATATTGGACGCGACTTCCGATAAATTGCGTTTACTATAAATTCGACTATTTTTGCAATCGAAACCCACCCATACCTATTAATAGCAGCACTGCAAATTGCACATCCCTATTAAAACAGCTGTTTATCAGCATAAACATTAAATTGTAGAGGGAAACAGAAATGAAGTGTCTTCCTTGGTCAGTACATGAAGGCGCTGTACCAACATTTGAAATATGCTCCTCTCTATAACGTAGCTATTAAATAAAAGTTAAAAAGAATTACTTGAAATCAATGTCATTCAACTCCATAAAAAAATAAATTTATTCAGCTGTTTGGATGTGAACGCGGATGCAAAAGTCAGTGGAAACACCATGCGTTCATTTTCGATAAATCGTTAACGCGATAACCAAACGCAGGCTAATGGAGTTATATTCTTTCTTACTTTACTTGCGATTGTAATGGAACCTCAACAGAATGTTACGAAGATCATTTTGGGAATTGATTTGTTTCAAAAAACATAAGCACGACGTTTGAAAAAGTTAATATGCCACCTCTTAAATACTATGTCAAAATCTATCCTGCAACAAACACTTATGTTGATATCTGTGTCCATAAAACCGGCGCCAAATATTTAGATTTGTTACATTCATGGTAATTTCTAACTAACACGATAATGAGTCATTTCACACGTTGTTGTAGTCGCCCTCTGCAGACTGGCTTGTCGATGCCACCAATTTCCACGTTGTAGATTTTAACACCAACACCGACGGTTGTCCTTTTTTAACGCCATACTTGAGAGGCCCAAAGTAATTACACACTACTCATCACCAGATGTGTTGAAGGACGGAAATCGGAAATTTGAAGCCATATTTATGTGTGATTTGGGAAATAGGCAAACCAATGCAGATCTACGGATATACAGATATACATAGCTCGTTTAAACTAAGTAGTGTATCCTTTGCAAAGTACATGGATACATTTGTAAACGACTGCTTATACGTATGTTTGTATGTACATTTGTATAGCATTGAACATTTACTATACTCGTGTTTGTTCAAGGCAAATGTACGATTTCTTACGAAAATCCATCTTGTCGCATGATCCGGACTTATCCTTCTCATCCTGATGGTTGTGTGCATTCGCATTACGTGTATGTCGCCTTGTTTAAACCCAAGATGAAATATCTATTGGCAGCAATAATAAATGGTAAATCTTTTGCCTTGGAACAAGGCGATTTCGCATTAAGGTTTCATGACTTTTGGTTACCTTTAGCTTTGCGGCAGCGGCAAAAGCTTCGAGGGTTGCTCTACATGACATTCAACCACATCCACACGAACAAACGCACATACCTTAATATGCCAGAAGGAGAATATCCATTCATACTTGCACACAAAAGCGTACTTAGATTGCCTTAGAGAGCACCCAAAGGACGTTGGCTTTATCATGTCATCTTCTTTGAATGTGCAACACTGGCAAAGCCAGGTATTTTTTATGCGCCACTAATTTCTATTCAAGTCACATGTCCATACGGCTAAACAATGTTGGTTACTTGCCAATTGTGTCCAGTCGAGACCCGTGCCGTGATGTCCTGCCCAGTCCTTTGTACGCATTGTTCTCTTATGACATTGATAGCCTCAGTCCCGGGACGGACGATTCGTGAGGCGAATGATGGTGGTGGTTTGGTCTAAAATAATATTTTGGTTTAAAGCTTTAGCTCCCTCGCATCCTTCGTATCAATTTCACTTAAGACGTTCGTTCGACCGTTGGAAATCTGGGCAACGACGTTTTAATTCATTTCTTTTTCCGTCCCTGTTTGTTGTTTTTGTTGGATTGTTACGTTTTTCTTCTTCTTAGGACTTATTCGTCTAATTTATTATCTTAGTCCTGTGCCAGTATCATCTGACGTCTGCTGTGACCCATACATGGTTCGCATGTGGTCATATGTCTATGTATGTAGCCCACCGTTCAGACTGCTATGGGTTGGGTGGGGTTTGAGTTCTGATGTGTCCATAGTGTCTACTAGTCGTTTGTGATGTCAGTCTAGGAAGTTATTGTTCAAAAACAACAGAAAGATGTATCATATGTTTGACGAATGGGCCAATGTGTTTAGTTTAGTCCATTATGTAACGAGCCTACTGTACAATTAATTAAATTAAATTTCATTCACAAATCTATTGTGATGCCATTGCGTGCGGCAAGGAATGCTTTTGACATATCTAGCAGATTTTAATTAACACACGATTGGAACGGAATGAGGAAAGAAAAAAAGTAATTTTTCCATGGCTATGAAACGCAGCGCATTTCTTTAGTTCTACCGTGCAAACTGTCTTCCCCTGCAGCCGTCGTCATCAATCATAAAACATTTGATCACTTCATCGGGTAACTCAACATTCCTCCATATTTCGGATGATTGAGGAGATCTTATTAGGACAACAAATGGGCAATTGACTTCTGGTACACCTTTCGGTATTTCCATAGAAAGTCCTTACTACTGAAGAAGGTGTTTCCTCATCATAACTCCCATAATTTTGCAAATCCTTTTAACCATCACCTCTTTTGGCTTACTTGAAGTTTCACAGAACTGCAGTCTTCGTGGAATGCGTCCAACCATTGACAAAGGCGTTGAATGCAGTTCGGTAAACCACAATCAATCATGGGTGCATTATTTCTCTGCGCTGCATTGTCTGGGCATGTTTTTAAAGGGATTTCTTGAGGTTCTCCCCTGGGCACCAATGGGCTAATGTAAATGTATTGCTAAGGTTGCACCGTCATCGGTTCTCCTTCGGTACGAGTCGACACCTTTGTTGTGTTTGCTATCTTGTCGCTTTGAAAGCGTGAGTGTGTGTGTGCGTATTTGTAGGTGTGAAATCCCATCAATGTGCAGACGGTAGATCATGCATATCCTGTTGACGTTTTCCTCCTAGCTAGCGTCCTTTCTATTGTCGAAGAGTCGAAGAGTTTGTGTGAAAAGGACGCCGCAGTGGGTCTCCGTGTCGTTGTATTGTATTCTTTATCTTCAAATGGCCGTCCTGCGTCTGCCGGCGTGCCTGTCGCTTTGTTATCCTCGTAACATATGTTGGGCAAATGTTAATAGACTCATCATCACCACGTGGTTGTTGTATCGTCATATCGCTTACAATGGGATTGGTTTACATTTTGAAAGAAATTCTTGTTCGTTGACAGCTTGATTTGTGTGAAAAGGCTGAATTTGTTCTTTCCTGTGTCTTCACGAAAAGAACATTCTTTTGATCCACCTTTAACATTTCTCTGTGTGGATGTATATCATCGATACATACATATGTATGTACAAGTATACATAATTATTGATAATTTATTAATGCAAGCATTCACTCAGAATGAAAAGTATCCCCTCCTACGTCCAGAAAAAGACAGCTGCTCGGCTATTCCTTGTCCAATTTGAAAAAAAAGTGTATAAAATCGAATCATGTAAAACGCTTTATTGTTATAATAAAATGTTTCGTCTCACTCATTGGTGGGTGCTCCGCAAACCACAATACAATCACAGAAAAGTTAAGTAAGTATTTTATTGCTTCTCCTTCGTAATTCCCCATTCAAAATATTTATGACGTTTATTATGGCGATGACTACTGTCATTCCAAAGTTAAGATAAGCAGAAGTATCATACAATGCTACAATTCGTTATTGTTGTGATTTATTTGGAGTTGGAACAACTTGTTAGAAAGTATCTTCAACAAAGTTGCGACGTGCTGAATAGGGATTGCAAATTTCGTCGAATTTGCCGAAGTCAATGGCAAAACAAGACACATAGTAGGTGCAAGAATTTAGGTTATAAAAAATCATAATGCTTTAAATCTTTGCAACGGAATAGTGACTATGGATCAAGCCAAAAGTTCTTATGAAACCATCACAGAAGTGGGGGTAATATTTCCTGTAATATATTTCAATAGCAAAGAAGTTTTACAAGTTTCAATGGTAAGAAATTTTCGAGAAATATTAGACTTTTTTTATGAAAGATTCACATTCACAAGATTCACAACCTACAAATTTAAATAATTGTAAAATAACTATTTTCTAATTTAAAAAAAAAAATTATTAGGAAATGTATGATTTTGTATGCAATGAAATACTTTCTAGCAATAGAAGGATATTTTTGTATTCCGTCCAAATTTAATCTGGAAACATAGAAAACTAATAAGTTACAAAAACATTTTACAAAGAAGTTCTTGTAATGCATTCACTTAAACATTTTGCTAAAACTTTTTAGCAATACAAGCATATTTTTGTATTCCGTCCCGATTTCCCTTACAGAATACATGCAGTTTATAATTATAACAAAATTAAATTAAGATACTCTTTCAATTTCCCGATTAACAACACATTTATTCTGCCAAGTGAAAAATTTTATCACATCTGCATGAATGAAATAAGATAATTCTCGTATTTGATTAAACAATATAAGTATAAATTTTCCTGCAAGGAAAATAAATGGCTCACGCAGTCCTACTCTTGACTATAGTTTGAATATATTTGGGTTTTTTTTTCTGAAATTCAACTGAAAACGATAATAAAATTATTAATTTAATACCGTGCATATTCATTACAAAATCCCACAACCATTCGACCGTAATTAGATATTAGCAATACGCAATCTCTGCGTTTCCTCTCTCTCTCTCTCTCTCTAGGTTACCATGTAACAATTTGTTGTTGGTTAACTAAGACAGTTTTGATTAAGATTTCGTCTATGTCAGAGTTTCATGTTCACCACTAGTTGACGCTTGAGTTTGTAAATCATGTTTAATGAATTGAAAGTATGAAAATGCTTCTCTGTTTTTATAATTTGCAGCTATGTAGGTACCTGTGCATCTTTTATTGTCCTATTGGCATTACTGAGGGTATTTGTGGGTTAAACACGGATTACGGTACTTCATTTGCAACATGAATTTAGTTGCTGCACTTATGTGCCACAAAAGGTGGCTTATACAAAAGATGTGGTAACACAACCGCGCCATTGATCCTCTTTGTGTTTCACCGAACCATAATTAGCGAACTTAGATGTTTTGAGGTGGGCGGTAAGTAGGACAATTTAAAGATTATACCAATATAATGAGTATTGAAGTGAATGTAAACGTGAACGTGAAGATGGGAAAATAAGAAAATGTGAATGAGCAGATTAAGTCTCAGCGATTGTTGCCGATGGCGGCCATCAGTTGGACAGATAGAGACGAGATAACAAACACTTAGCTGACGGCATCTCTTAGTGTGTTTAATAATATAAGCAAACGAACGAATTTGAATTAGAATAAGAAGAATAATTTCCAGCGGCAGAATAGAACCTTTCGCAGCTATATTCCCAATGGATTGCGTACAATGTTCAGCTACAAAGGTTGCCTGCTGTGCATTTGAAAAACTCAAAGGCACGAGCAACACGTGAAATCGAATAAACACCCACCTTGTCGCAGTTGAGTATATGTAGATAGTGTCTTGTGTTGAAATTCGAACAATTCAATTTCGAGAAGAAAAAACTTTGAGAAGTTAAACTTATGCAAATCAATTCAGAATTAACGTGTTCAAATACGCATTGGTGCGATGCATGGCGACGATGACCCCTGCTAGCGTAACCTGTTACCTGTTATCTTACCGTCAGCCGCACAGTGGGTCGCCCCGGCGATAAATTAAAATTGTCTGGTGCTTCTCCCGATGCGATGCCGTGGAGAAACAGAAGTCATTGTTCACAGGGGGTGGGGGGAAATGGAATCCCGCGAGCTTGGTGCACGTCTGCAGCGACTGCACAAACATTCTCCACCAGCTAATTAAGTTGTTAACTGCATTATCAACTTTCTTCTGGGAGTTGGTGTGCTTTAATCATCACCTAATCTTAATTAATAAGGCCAAGCGAAGTGAGTGAGTGAACAGCGTTTACGAGATACGTTCACAGCTAGTTTATGGCTGCTTCAGCATGGATTAGCTAAGCGACAATGCCGGAGATGTCAACCTGCCTCTCCATTGTTATCAGTTGTTTAAAATCTTGTGTTGCGTTACAACATTTGTTGGATGCATAAGTGTGTGAGACTGAAAGAAAAACGTTGATTTAAAATTCCCCTTAAAGATATTGTAATTTATTTTTCCTAAATTCTCTTTTGTTTTTAGTCAGTCCTACCAGGTTCTTTGTTACAAACAATTTACATTTTTAATTACGAGCAATCAATGAAACGACAAATCTGATGCTGTTACCTATGACACCTGAAACGACACAATTCGATGTGTCAAGATATGGTGGAAATGGGTTCCCACAAGTGAGAACAAAGTCAAACTGAAAGATGTACCTACGGTGCCCTCGGTTACGGCACTAACAGTTGCATTATATTGTTAAATGGGCGTTTAAGTGTTAGTTTTTTAAAAATGTCCATTATGCTATTATTCATATGAAAACTATTTTAAAAAAATCTTCGCGATTTAATTTTTGAAGACATTTCAATAAATGTTAGTAAATAACAAGCCCCGAATATTTTAAAATCTACTTAATTTTAAATGCGATTCATTTGGCGGTAGACTTACTTCACCGGTGCAGTATAAATTTGTTCTTTGACGATACAACATCTAATATTTAATATTTAAATGCTCCATATATGTGACCATAAGAATAAAAGCAAAAATATCATATTCTAAATAAAACATGATCGTTTCTGGTAGTCAAAAATATGTCTGTCAGTCTGTCCCCGCGGTTACTACCTTAGTTTAAGAGATATCGAATTGAAATTTGGAATTAAAGCGTCTATCCTCAAAGCGGAGTCTAAGTTTAAGATGAGCAAGATCGGTCAAAAACTACTCCCACCTCCCATACAAATTGTCTTGTAATCCCAATTTTTGGGGGAGCTTGTCTGTCTATCTCTGTAAATACAACCTTAATTTAAGAGCTGAAATTTGGTATACAAGCTTTTATCCTCTAAGGGTTATTTTTACAAATGGTGAAGGGTATTTGAGCTTCGGCATAGCCGAAAATAATTAAGGCTGATTTACTCGCTATCTACCCATATCCCCTATCTACTGTCAAATCAATCCTTTTTGATTTCTTATCCACCTTCCTATAATTCAAAATCTATTTTATACAGATATTCTTTTGTAGTATGTGTCTTTGCTTACTCTTACATCTTTTCTAATTAGGCTATCTCGCTTTTGTGTTTGAGGGGTTATAGGTAGATACGGGTAGATAGTGTGTAAACCATACTTTACCTTACCAGTTAATTTGAGAAAGTAAGTACAATATTATATTAATTTATGAAATACTACTGTCCCCAAATTTTTTGCTAACATATATATTTATTAAATAAAATAGTGGTATGTAGTTTCCAGACCAATATTTTGACCTTTACATTTTCTAATGTACGAAAGCAGAAATGGAAGTGGTAGTCGTTTATATACCATATATTATGGTGTTGTCAATAAATAAGTTTAAGACGTTCCTGGGGAAAGTGACAAAAGAAGCCACGTAGAGCATACCAAACATTTCTATCAGGTTTATCTCAACTCCTTCGTTGTATTCTGTGATCACAGGCAATATAAAGATGGATGGACCTGACCGGACCTAAACCATCCAGCTGTCCCCTCAAATATACACAAATTATTTTAACAATGAGTTCAGTGACAAGAAAAGAGCGCGCCGAAAAATTGAAAGCATAAAGAACACAGTTTTACCACGCCCAATGATCGAATATTTAACATTATAACTAAATCCGAGCACAGAAAACACTTTTACTTTTAAGGACATTTTAAGTATACAAACTCACTAATTTTTAACGCGTAATTTATTTAATATTTATTTGTATATTTATAATAAACTAATTATTTTTTATAATTATTTATGTTGCTTAATTATGTATGTTTTGACTTGTTTCGTGTTTCGTCGATACACACACATCCACAAACACATTTTATACGACAATAATTGAATATCTAACTCGTTGTGAGTATTGTTTCTGGTCTTTCACAATGTTGGTTGCTTTGTTAACACATTATATTTTACACATATTTCGACCCGAGCAGATATTCGATTGAATGTGCAGCATAGTGTTTACAATTCAAATGCAATATCCCGTTTGGGATAAACACCTCGCAGCTCGCTATAGCCCTATCACTCCCTGGTCCATGGCTGTTGCGGTGTTTTCGGCAACTTCTTGATGTCGGCATTTAATCCAATTAGTTTAGCCGCTGTGTCGAGTACCTGTTACAGCCAATTCAATTTTTCAAAATTATAAAAATACATAATGTTGATTATACATACATATATATGCACGTAGTAGCCATATGTACCTTCATATACATATGAATGTGGTTCGTACCTAAAGTAAGACAATGGATAGATAGATAAATATTCACATGTGCATAGATTCTCGTATATAAATGTACATATGTGTATGTGACTACATGGTGTGTTTTGAAAATAAATTGTAATCAAATACAAATTACGATTGAGCATAATGTAAACATTCAAGCACACACACACACACAGAGAGTACGTCTGTTTTAATCAGTTTGGAAATGTTCATGTGTAGTATGTTGGAAATAATTTCATCCAGTGAGATTGTGCATTGTTTTCATCAGACCAGTTTTAATTAAATTTTGTCTAAATGGTAGAGCAAAACAATGCTGCCATTTTCTGGCGATGGGACGCAATCGTTTTTGCCCGAAAAACAAAGGGCGCAGTCCGGCCGCACGACAAGGACATGACAACCAACAGTTGATAATACTGCAAATATGAACAACGGAGCACATTTAATCAATTTCCCTTATCTCATATCAACTAATGCACATTTTAATTGCAATTTTATCATATGTAATTGCAGCCACAGCTCTCGCACAGAAGTAACATGCAACATGCATGCAGTGTTTGATGGGCAGACAAATGAAAGACCTTTTCTAGTTAATTCATATAAATTATGATTATTTAGGATTTTCTTAATTTAATGCAGACATACATATAAGATAAATGTTGCATGTGGGAGTTAAGCTCTTGGCTCTCGCTTTGTTTTTACTAAGTAAATAGTCCTGAACAATGGATCACGAAACGATTTCATTAAATTTATTTGTTTATCAGTCTTACTGTAAAGTTAATTTTTCACATGCCGCACAATTTATTATCTCCTGACGAAAGCACAATAATCACAACACTTGCCGTCAAAATCTTGCTGAAATTATTGATTGTTACATTATCTCCCGCGTGAACAGCTAGCCACCCCCTAGATACTCCCCAACTCTTAACACAAATTCGCTGTTGCCATAACCCGACGCAGTTGTGAACTTACAAATGAGTGCAGTTGTATTCCCGTTTCAATGAGATCGGCTGTGCGTCCAGGTTTCTAGACATAAAAGATGCATAACGAACAAGATTTAGTGTGCATTGTGAGCAATGCAGAGATTTGGTCGCACCAAATCTCTCTGTGAAGCATTTGTTTTATGTCTAAAGTTGAAATACTTTAAGAAGGATTAAAAAAAACATGTCATAGCGAGTACTAAGAATTATGATGAATGTGTAAGCAACGAAATCCGTTGGTGAGGCACTGGTTGTTAGTTTGTGTCTAATGCCGGGACGGGAGGAAGTCGGCGCAAGGAATGGAAAGTTGGCTTAACGTACACAGATCGTGGGATGTCGGGCTTTCGTGTTTACACGCTAATGTGTCATTCAAAATTCTGAGCTTTGCTATGTTGCTACTCAGCTGGCTGAGTGTCACTGTCACTTTGGCTGTCATCTTTCGACAAGGGTTTGATTGTCAATATTGTCACGATGTTGTCGCCATAACTGCTGTTGTTTGTTGCCGTTTATATAACAACGTGTATCAAAACAAGTACACAGTATCTCAAACACATCTGAACAACATGCGGGTGCCTACATAGAATACGCTGTCTACACTCAAACTTAATCAAAACATGCCCATAGAACACCAACACACACTCACACACACATACAAAAGATTGCCATAGATGTAAGTATGAAATTGTAATAATATTTTGTCGCTTCAGTGTCAGAAGCCGCAAAGTATTTGATGCAATGTGACGTTTGCGCTTAGCTTCAATTACGGCGATGATGACGATAATATCAATACAACATAATGCCTTTATGGCGATATTATTCGAGTTTATTGACTCGATGTCTTCGGGGAGGGGAAATTTGCTTTATTAATCTCGTTAATAAATTGACAAGCATTGTAAATATACTGAGGCGAGAGGGCGAGCGATTGCAGGGCATCATTAAACTATGTGCTTGTGGTAAATCTCTTGATTTTTATTGGATCTAATCAAATTCCATTTCGTTAATAGTTCCTCTACTTGGCCGTGTGCACGGTTGTGGAACATGTGTTGATCACTGGAAACCAATTAAAATTATTGTGAACCATTTACATAAAAATGCTTGATACCCTTTTATCTTTGATTGCATTGCTTATCTTTTCGGCGGTAAAGTTGAAATCACGCCTGTATTGGTGAAACAAACGCCAAATGCAGTTCAACAGCATTCCCCAGCGAACACGTACTCATGTCACGTTCGGTGTTTACACCAAAACGACAATTGCGCCGCTCTTATCGCTACGGGTCCATCTATGTACCAGCGAACGCTTAGTAGTGGTCACAAGTCGCTTATGTTGATATTGTCTAGTTTGTTCCTTGGCTTCCTTTCGAGGAATTCAAGGAAATAGTGCTAAGGCAGCGAAAACAAGGCTACGAATTGATGGCGCTGCCACTGACACAAGTCATAAATTCCTTCATCTTTTTATCGAACGGGGCGAGAGGATCTCGCCGTTCTCATATCAAGTACGTGATCGTGTATTTCAAATCGATCGCTGGAACTGCTCCTTTTTGTTTTGAGAATTCCATTATCATGGATTAATCATCTCATCCGAATAGTTCCTTAGTTTATGTTTCAATTTGGGGGGAATTGCGGACGTGTGTTTGGTTGTTTGTTTGTTGTCTTAAGTGTTCCGTGTTTATTTTTAATAAATCCATGAATGCATCTGACTCTCTCCGCTCTGTCGCCAACGTCATCGACCGAAGAGGAAGTTCTTGTTTTGACAAATACTTACACATGTACTCGTACATAATAATGTCTAGCCCTTGGCGGCGCCATTTCTTATTTACCTTTCGTGATAACTTTTTCATAGAATTCTAAACGCATATTTGTGCCTTAGTTCCCTATCATTATGTCGGTCCAAGACACATATTAATAATTGAATCTCACAATTGACTAAATTTCCCAAAATAAAGTTCTCGACAGTTTCCATTGTCAAAATGAGTATTCGATCGGGATTTCATCCTTATATTTTATACGATTAATTTTAAAAACGTTTTTAGCTTACATTAAAAGGACTTGAAAACACTTTCCACACTTGTGCGATAAAACATTGTTGACGAATAAACTCGTAAAAATTATGGTCATAAAAAAATTAACAACAGCACCACAACTGAGGAAAACGACGAACGCAGCAAGTGGATATTAATGCAAACAATTGCATATGAGTTTAAGAGCGATGTAAGAATTTTAATTAAGGGCTGGTTCACACCTTCCAATACAAACGAAAGAAATAGATTGAATTTCAATTGTTTATGACAGCCCTGACGTTTTTTATGGTCGCTTTAGACGGTGGAAATATCGCATATGCCTCGTCTGGCACCAATAATGAAAGAAGCATTGGCGCTTAGTAGGGCCCTTCACGTGATTGGTACTTATCAGGTGTGAAATTATTGTTTGTTTGGAAGCACTGTACTATCTATTTAAACTCACTGGCTAGTGTTTTTCGCACCTTCGAATTTACCCAATAAATCGTTTTCTATAAAAGAGGATAAAATGATCGATGTAAGCGCCGAAACATTTCGCTGTCAACAGGAAGTGCTAGAAATTAACTCTATAATATTCATATAATCGAAAACTATAACACATGTCTGTGCTACAAAACTGTTTTCATCTTCAACTCTATCACCCTCGACAGATATGTATTAAGGCGACAAGCCATTTGTACAGGAAAGTAATTATGTTTCGCTTTTAAATTGCGCCTTTCCGCCAAAGTGTCTGCCACCAAAAGACGTTTCGTAGTTCTGGCTAATTTAGTTGGTAGTCGTGAAAAGTCTTTTCATAGGCGCGCCATTCCTTTGCGTACCAGTCATACCAAATCATGGGGATACAATGATGCTCCTGTCGAGAGCACTGACGCTTCGGAATTCGGTAAGTCAATCTTATTGTTATTATTTAAATATTTGTAAAACTGTGACGTTTGTGGAATATTGTCACGAGTTGTATGTGAATATTTACGATTATCCACGTCCACTTTGGTTACTTTCATACAAAATGACCCATTGCTTTCATCATATTCACATACATTTAGTAGGGTAGGAGAGTATATATCATTTGATACGACCCGAAGGTGTAACACATAGCAGGAGTCTCTTCAGACCCTAGGTTTCTTTGAATCAAATTCGATTAATGGCTTATTAAGTTGTTTGAGCCATGTCCATATGTCCATCTGTCTGTATGCCTGTCTGTCTGGCTGGTACGCACGATAAATTTCGAAAGATGCAAACAAATGTTTTGAAATTTTGCACGAGTTAATATTTTCCAAATCTACTTACGGTATTGCAAATGGGCTACATGGCCCGCCCCTTCTGGTACCTCCCATACAAATACATCATTCCGCCCACTTTAGAAATCGAGTTATATAGCAATACTTCCAACGCGATCGCGTCCATATTTTGTACTTTGTAAAGTTTTAACTAGAAAATGTTTTAAAAAAAAATTGGAAGTCTAACCACGCCCCTTCTGGTACCTCCCATATAAATGTACCACTCCGCCCACTTTAGAAATTGAATAATATATCAATATACTAAAAAATTGTATGTTCTATTGAGGGTGAGGGAATATGCATGTCGGGTTTTCCGACTGAAACTTTCTTACTGGTTTACTATAAAATTAAAACTAATGAATGTTTTTGAACCAAGCTTCTCATTTTTATTTATTAATATACACAGTGTACAAAAAGCTACTATTGATGCAAAATGTTCGGCTCTGTCACTCACGCCAATCATCAAAAGCAGCACGCACTGCGTCCATTGGAAAATTTGCTACATCTAGCATCAAAGCAGCCTATCGATGGCGGTCTTTGATATCTTCAGTCTCCTAACACTGTGTAGTTCACTTTCATAAACCATGTGGTAATTACGGGGAATATTTTATTATCCTTTTGATATGGGTGTGCTCAAAGTTGTTGTTGTTGTACTATATTTATGTCCCTACTAAGTTGTTTTGGATAGTAGATGAGGGACGTAACCAATAAAAATGTAACCATTTGCTAACTGAAAATTATTGTGTAAATCCTCCATCCATAATAATAAAAAGAAATGCAATCCCTCTACATTAATCTCTACATGTCTTCATATGGTTTATTCTATGTGAAACTAGAGGGGTTTTCGGATAAAATTCATCCGCTAAATATGTTTTAAGCATTTTAACAAAACAGTAAAATAAAGTTTTACAATCGTGCCAGGATGAGGTTTTCACAAGTTTGTTCTATGGAAACAGGTCGAACGTGACATGATGGTTAGCACATGCAACTATGATGAGGGAGATCAATGGTTCGATTCCTGTCTTAGTCGTCTACATTTTTTTCATCGGCGTTGTCGACAGCAGCTTCACAGTAAAAGTCTAGTTAAAGCTTCTTGAATAAAGTGAGGGGCTTGGCGCTGGTTCTTCTCTTTTTAATAGAGGCTCGAATGGACCATGATTAAAGTGATGTTGGGTTGATTGATTGCTAGTTTGGTAAATTGCGAGTGATTGTTGTTGCCTTAATAAATTTGCCTGAGAACCAGTAGTAAACCCAATAGGAATAATAGATGTGGACTGTATTTCGCTGTTTTGCCCTTGTAGGCTGATGTGAAGGATAGCACCTGTGAGATCTGAGAATATTGTTAAGTCCAAATAATAACTCAGGAAGTTTGATATATTATTTAGATAGGGAATAAATAAAAGAGGTTGGGAATAATTAGATTTAATTCAAGTATAATTTTATTGTGGAAGCATATGTGCTTACCGTGTGAGTTGAGCTGAGGAACTGTTTTTTTTTTTACATTTCATTTTACAATATATGTCGGTTTACTAAAAGGTTTATAAAAGTTTCACAATAACGTGAGAAGCTATACTATACATCATTCATGGGGTGGAAAGGAAATTAAGTACGGCATTCAATGATTATTTCTAAATTTAATTTGGTTTGCTGTAATTCATAACAATTTGATATTTATTTCATCTTTCTTTCTTTTGATTTCAATTGACGGTTTCTTAGTCGCAGATCTTAATTTTGCAATTGATAACCTATGATATGAAAATTGGATTCCTTTTGCCCGGTAATCGTACAAATAATGATTTTAGTGCTATCGCAATGAACACAAATGTTACGCTTGCTGTGTAACTCGTGCAGTCTGTATCCAGTGCACTGCAGTAAATGCTGCATATTATGAGAAGTTCATTTGAAAAATTGACATTAAAAGTCATTTGTTTTTAAGCAACAAATTGCTTTATTATTAGTCCGTTTACTTTGTTTGCTCTGCGTCGGGAGCGCTCGCTTTGTTATCATTTCGGTTTTGTTGTTGAGTTTGGGTTCTTTCATATTTTGTTGGCGTTTTGTTTTGCTAAATATGTGATTGCTTGTTTTACATCATATTCATATTCGTTCGAGTTTTTAGAAAAATCATAAATTTTCTTTGTAGACATTTAAGTGAAAATATACCCATAGGAGTAGTTTTTCATATTTCCTACGTTCGGCGAAGATTCGCTTCAGTTCTGTTGCGTATTTTCTGCAATTTCGGGTTTGTTTCCATTTCGGTATGATGCTTTAGAGAATTGTTCCAAAGTCTCAGAACATAAATTGTATCTGTGAATTTATTTTTTATTGGTTCTCTGTGCATGCGGTCGGTGTGTTTGTGTCTGTCGGGCTGTGCTTGTGATATGGGGATATTTAATATTCAAAACACAACATTTTGTGCCTAAAACAGAACAGCAGCAAAAAAAACCAGATAGATCCATCCACTCACACACACGTACGTATCAGCTTTATTTATTTACTCTATTCCCATTATAAAAATATTATAATGATTCATATTTTGTTGTTTTCCATGCGATGTTGTTTATTCATGCTGAAAATTACACTATTGGAAATCCCTAAATCCCAAAATTAATCGAACACATAAATTGTTTCGAGCGCACACAAAGATATGAACACACTGCCCCACAGTCGCTCACACAGACACACACACACCTACGCAATCGCATACTAATGCAAATAATTAATGGAGGGATTAACTTGGCATTACCGCATGGCCGTAATCGGAAATTTAATTTAGTTCTTGTTTTAATTAAACTCAGGGACATGACCACTTTGTCGACCGGCACCTGTACTCCTGTTCTCTCTCGGGTCCAACAATCATCCATTTCCAATTGTTGATTGCGGACGTGTTTGTATGGGTACCTCTTGGGATTCTATTGTTCCCGAGAATAGATGATGATCGCAGCACAGATAAAGTTGTTTGGTGACACATAGGGAATGACAACAAATAAACCCATGCCAGATGATCGTAATTTAAATGCAAAGATAGATAGGAGAACGAGATAAAAGTCCTTCTGTTCAAACGTATGATTGGGTAGATAGGGTACATAACGCAACTCAGCAGGATTGAACATATGACTTCCATTAGTTTGAATTGGATGGGATTTTTTTGTCGGCCTAGTCAAGGGATCTTATGGCCACTTGAAGAAATCTTAGGATTAATATTGACGATATGGCAATTTCATAGTACTTAAAATATTTGAGATATACTTGAAAGCAATTAGTGGCTTTAGTCACACACATTGTCACTTTGCACACACACACATGCTACAATTACCACATTAAACATCGGGAAACTCCATCTCAAGGACAACAGCAAAATGCAAAGCCCGAAGCCCTTTTGAACTGCCGGAACAACAGTCACAGCTAATAATGACTTCATTAGCGGCTGCCAATGCAAAGCATTATGTTATCAGATGAGCCAAACGCACAAACCTAATATCCTCTTCTGTGAGGATGGGCATATGTTTGGCAATTATGCTCTGCGTTTCCCTTGGCAGTGTGCAACGCATTTACTCGTTCAGTGCTCGCCATATCCAGATCAAACACATTGCCTTTGCTACAGTTTGAATGGTTTTGATCATAACAAATTACCTTAGATTGGGATGCAGACCTCAGATACTTGCTCGCTTACAAATCAAGATAACACCTGAATGCTATGGAATAGTTCCAGTGCATTGTGTCGGCTTCTTATGTGATGCCGCACATCATTCGCTGTATCTGTTGTCGACCGTTCGACATCATGCCGTGATCCTTGCCCCCGACAGCTGAGTTGGGCAATAGTGAATACCTCATCACAGTTTTGCACATATTGATCGTGTTGCGTCGTTTGTTTTTTGATAATGACAGGTTAGAGCGGTTGGCCTGCTCTCAGAGCAATTAACAAGGGACGTTTAGTAAAACTACCTGCGTTCCATCCTCAGTTTTAATAACTAAATTTTCTCATTCCGTTGTGTTTTGTTTTCCAAAGAAACACCACGGGACCCACAATTATTGGCGTCCGTTTTATGGTTTCATATCAAGTTGTTCATCGTATCAGTATCCTTTTTAGTTTTTGAAATTTAACAACTAAATTTTGTTTCGAAAACAAGGAGTTATTGTCTGGGTGCATGATGCACATTCGTAATTAATTTATAAATATAACGATTCACGTCTGGTTTTCTGTTTTAAATTTCCACTTACACCAGATATTTATGTGCATGTGCAACAGCAGTGACGCCACTGAGTTTGTGTTGAAAGTGTTTTCGAACTAATTTCTAACGTCAGCTCTCTCCGCAGGGGTTCCTGGAAATGTCACTGCGAGAATTATAACATAAATTTTATCACTGCACTCCGATACAACACAATGTTGCATGGTAGCAAAGCAGAGCGCCGACTCCATAACTTTCTTGGTATGTCAAGCATCCTGGTGTGTACAGAATGTTTTCTGTTTCTTAGGTTTATTGTGGAAAGTGTATGCCAAATTGGGAATGGACCATCGCCACACAGCTCCGCGGTTCTGTATTGTACAACGCATATCTACGATGAGACGATTTTGACATGTGTCTTCGCCTAATGTGACAGCTATCAATCCGATGTGCCCGGTTGGTAAGAGTGACATTTGTCACAGAACCATAGACACCTAGTCACCCCTCAGCAAGCGAGAGCATGGATTTGTGACGTATCAGAAACCGCTCATAATTGATTTTGTGGCCAAAGGTCTTCATCACTGCGAAACATTTGAAAATTTCCAATGAAACATGTGTCAAGCATGAAAATTGCCATTTTGCCATAGATACAATCAGTTCCAGTATTTCTTCAAGAAGGTAGCTTATCTGCAATTTTGCTCAGCACCCCCTCGAGACCCAGCGAGAGTTGCTGGCAAAGAAGTAGCCCACTGTGCAAAACAATGAGGCGATGATTCATTAACTGCAGTTATGCTCCGTTAATACGTTCCAAAGGCCACAACTCATGAGTGTTTGCGGCTGCAAGAATCCCTATTGTTCGTACAGAGTCTGCGTACCTGCGTGCCTAAATATTTGATGGAACAGAACAATAGGACAATAAACTCTTGCTACTTCGGCCGTGAAGTTACCACAAATTGAACCTTAAGACTTGGTTTGGTTGAATGTCCTAAATGGAGAGATAAATATAAATCCATCGAAATTGATATTTGGTAAAAAATAACACGTACACCGGATGGCCAAAGAATGTCGGCTATTCTCTCTCACTCACTCCAGGCTACGCGTCGCAGATAGCCAAAAAAAAAAATAAATAAACATTCAAATGGAAAATCATCGTTCGATATAAATCGAGGTACATGTCAGCAACTGTTTGAGGGACCAACTGGCACGGCGATGCCCTCCACATAGTACAGTGGTGATCACAACATATGTTATGTTTTTCTTTTAACGCATCTACTCACAACTGTCCTTTGGCATCTTTAGACACACAAAGAAACTATATTGTTGTTGTTGTCGAAATGGGTTTATTATCTTTATGACTCTATCAGAAGATATGTTGGAGTGCTTGAGAAAGCGTAGGTCCGTCTGCCAGATTACAAGTAGTGCAGTGTTTCATTTGTTGGTGTTGGCTTTCTTCGATTCCCGAGAATTTCGAATTTTGAAACCATTTGTTTGAGTTGCGTCTCTATGTTCAAGTGGGCTGCTTCACTTATATTTGTTTCAAATTTGTTACATGCATTTTGAAAAACTGTTAATAACTTCCCTTGTGTTGTCGTTATTAGATTCGTTGCAGTCGACCTAAACATGACTCAAGTGGATTATTATGCATTTCTAATTTCAAGGATTTCATGTTCTATTAAACAATGCAGCACTCGCACATGTGATACTAAGGTCGTGCTGTTGTCCTTTAAGTGGAATTGATGATTTTGGATACATTATTAATCAGCCTAAAAATCAAAAAAAATATCCTTCGAATATATTTGTGTAAATTACGTTTTGGTTGAAAGTTTTGCTTTTGTCTCGTTTATGCCATTGCAAATCATGCAGATGCCCTTCGAGGTTGGTGGGGACCCCAGAGACCAGACCATCTCTCTAATGTTATTCACTTTTTGATCTTTGCTGCTGCCGTTGCTGTTCTTCATCGTACATCTAAATCCAATTAAAGAGCTGTTAAGCTATAAAATGGTGTATAAATGTGCGTTAAATGCCGGCGTGTTAATCTTATACAACCCCATGTCACTTTTACGCCGAAACAAAAACTCTTTGGTGTTTTTCGAGCAGGAGAATACTAGTAGCTGCTGACAGTGGAATGGGACATTTTACGATGTTTGGCTGTTTGTTGGTGTGGCGGCGGGCCGGAGTAGTTTATCAATTCATTCATACGCCAATTCCCAAATGAGTTGCAGTTGGTTGTGCTTTGGCCTGCGAGTCTATGAGGGAAGCTCTTTAACGAATTCAAAACACGCAGTAGATTTACGCTATTCACTGGCACAGCTACAGACACGGTTGCGGGGTACCCCATGCGACACTCAGTTCGTCAGGCAGTCAGTCACTTACTTGTTCATTCACGCACTCATCATCAATTCAAAGCTCTCCGATAGGTTTAGGGTAACTATGGTGTGCAGCACAATGTGGACTTGTTGGATGGAAATCAAGAGCAATATGTATCGTTTTTTGACAAACAACTGACATCCATCAAAGTCAACACACATATCCATCTTTGCCCCAGCCCCATCTTTACCCCCCAATCCTACATACCACATCTGAATGAAATCGGGGAATCAGAGTGTGCGATGCTCTGATTGTAGAGGGGGAGTGTGCGTACGTGGAGCACTGGCGCAACTGCTGCAGCAGGACACTGGAGGAATTTCACTCTATGGGACTGATAGTCACAAACATATGTTGCATACTGGCGCGATTAATGTGTTCCAGATGTGACTCAATGTAAGCAACTTTATTGATAATCATATGTACGAACAACTTCATCCTAGCTTGTCCCTGCTAGTACCTACAGCTAGTGAAACTAAACACATTTCGCCATAACAAATTGGCGATAAGATCGGCCATGCTTCGCTTAGATTCATTTGGAGGCATCGCTGCCATCGTCTGTATTGCAAATTGTAGCCACAAAACCTCAACATGTGCCGATCATCACTATTTTGGGCTCCATAGCGTTGCTCGACTCGGCGAGTGACGATCTGCTGCAATCTTGTTTATTACAAACTTTATGGCTCATCTGACGTGGCCGGGCCGGGCATGGAGTCACCGCGTCTTGTGGTTCCTCTTAATGGATTTATTTTGCGATCGTTTAATGCTTTGATGAATGTTTATTATGAGTGTCAAATTGAGACATTAAACGAACAATTTCAGCCGATAAACATCAATTTGTTGATGCTGCAACAGAAACAATCTTGTTTTGAATTTCGTCCTGGATCATTACCCTTTACATTAATATGCAAAAAAAAAACGAAGCAACTTATTTGTGTAAACTTCTCTTCTGTCTTCCTTTGTACAACTCAGCAGTATGCACGTACGAGTACCACAGCCTAGGTCCACCGCATACGTTTATTCGAATTTGGTGCTGTGTTTTCTTTCTCCATTTTTGCCGCAAGTCCAAAAGCGTATTATTATTTATGGATATCCGCAGTGGTCACTTTTTACGTTGGCCTTTCCATTAAGCTAAAACGCTTCTTGGGCTTTGCTACATACAACAATTCCTAAATGGAAGCATCCTAGTGTTCCTGCGGAGTGAGTGGTGCACCGCACTAAATGCGAGTTTGTGGGCCCAGCATGTTACTCATTCCGTAATTCTTCGTCTTCCTCGCCGGATTGGCTTTTGGTAAATGCAACACTGATGCTCTGCAAATTCTCCACAAACCGTATGCAACAGAGCGTAACAGACGAAGCTAGAGTAGCAACAACCTACTTACGGACAAATGATGTCGGGAGGCAAAACAATGGCAGCCGAAGCATTACAATCGTACCTAGCACAGCTTTAACTTCGCCCACCCGTCCGCAGTGCCACGGTAATGAAGTGTAAATTTGTTAGTTCACTGTTTAGTGTTGCACCTAGAGTTCCCAATGCGCACCACATATCGAGTAAAGGTTCGGTAGTGATACTTAATGTGATTAAGTCGGCCACAAGGCCACACATTTCTGAGGTCTCACAAGGTCACTTCTACTTCATGTAAAATGTGATGGTAGTTCTCTCATAAATGTAACATTTGACATTGAAAGTAATATTTGTTAAAACCCAAGGCATTGTTGGAACTATTAACGTTAAATGCTCCCTACTGACAGTTGTTTTCTTTTTACTTGACATTATAAATGATGACTTACTTCATTTGCCTTTGCACCCTATGAATGAGAAGCTATCCCTCTCGCGTTGTTGTGAATTAACACGCTTTCTATTTTTAGATTCACTACTAACGGCACCTACTTGTTTATCGACGAATGCGAACGTCACGCTTAATACTGCGAAGTTGCTGTCAACAACATTCGAGGGGAGCCGACAATGAAAGAAAAATTTCTTTTAAGATGACGAGAGCCAGGTTTGAACCTGCGATCTCCCGCATGTTAGTCGCGTGTTCTAACCACTATGCCACGGCCGGTCCCTATGTAAATGATGATGACTGGCAAGTTTAAAGAGCAAACAGTTTTATTTAAAAAATTTTGTTTCAAATTTGTCAACTAGCACATACCTATCTAATTAAGTTATCTATTGAAAATTGTGTTAGCCAATGGTTTACAATGCAAAAATTATATCGTTGACGTATAACAACAGCTTTTTTGTCAGAACACACCCCAGCAACAGTTCCCGGGCTCTAAGTGAAGTTGTTATTGACTAGTCTCTAGCTTATTCGGCTTAGTAGTTCCGGGGAACCCAATTTTTACACGCATTGGACATATGTTATCTCAAAATATGAACTTCTTCTAATTAAAAATCAGGATAGTTATTATTAGACACTATCTTATCCTATGCATTTTATTATCCAAATACGAGTATCTGGAAGGCACTATTAATGATACAAATACATTTTCATATTTAAAAAATTTTCGTTGCACTATATGCGTTAAGTTCGAAACCGACCTTGACATGATGGTTAGAACAAGCAACTATCATCCTTGTAATCTATGTTTGAGTCCTGTTGCAATTTTTCGAATAGTAGGTAGTGTCAATTGACATATGTCTAATAAAAGCTCCTCAAAAAGCTGACTTTCGAAATCATTGCAAATTGTAGGTGTGAGGCTTAAAACAGAATCGTGTTAATTAATCAATACTTACCCATGAAGAACAATATACTTACTCCTAGATCTTCGATGTGATTTTTCATCTTTCTTCAGACTCACTTAATCATTTCTACCTGATCAACTAAAAAAACTTGCTAAGCTTTTTTGCAAAATCAAACTTATTCTTGCATCGTAGAACTTTTAATTCTTATTCTATCTTCTTATATATATACAAATTAAATGTTGTACGTTGGTAAGGCCATCATTCTACGCCCACTTTTTTAATGAATCTATAATTCATATAAAAATTTCTTAAAATTTAATTTCTTTACAGATCTCGCACTATAATGTTCTGTATGGAAAATATAATAGGTTATATATTTTTCAAAAGTTTGGATAAAATGGGCGGAGTTTGAGTGGCAAAACATTTTATTAAGCTAGAGATATAAAATATAATACACTGATAGTACTCCACATTTCATGTTCAAATTAGCAGATTACATTTTTATTTTCGATCAACGGGTGAAAAGGGCGTGGCCAACCTGTATTCAAGACCTAGAGAGATAAAATTTGATATCATGGTAGTAATCTGCAACATAATTGCGGGCGTGGCAAAATTGTATTTTAGCCCTAGAGATATAAAATTTAGTACACAGAGAGTACTTGGCAGGACCGTGTGAAATTTTCAGATGAAATGTATATTTTTAATTAGTGGGCGGATGGGCGTGAAAATATATTTTAGTCCTAGAGAAATAAAACTTGGTATATAGATTTTACTCGGCACCACTTGTTAAAATTTGGTACGAGTATACACATTTTACTCGGCATTACAGGTTAATTTTTTAGAATGGGCGTGTCGAAAATGTTTTTCATCCTCAGAGATATGAAATTTAGTACACATATACCATTCGCACAACAGATATAAATATATAGACGAAATTTTAATTTTCGGATGGAGGCGTGACAAAATAGTTTTTAGGGTTACAGCGATAAAATTTTGATATGCCAATAATATGTAGCACATCTCTACATATATTAAAATAACGTGTATGTTCGTGATCGCTAAACTCAAAAACTACTGGACCGATTTTGACCAAATTTTATATGCATGCTCTATGGGCCGTGAGTAGTGTTTCTGTATATTCGAAAGTTCGTCCGACAGATGGCTCAATATTTAGTTTTTTGTGTTTTTGCACCGGAACCAGACTTGCAGTGAAAATAAAATTTGAAGGCAAAACAACGTTTGCCCGGGTCAGCTAGTAAGATATAAAACTGTCAGCGAAATGATTTTTTTCTGATCAGTGGGTTTCGGTAAGTGAACGGGGGGTACATGAGGAAACTAAGCAAGCCCAACATATTGTTATCCAGCTTAAGTTTTAATGTGGAATATGGCAGCACTTATAACTGTGAGGCAATTCCGTGAAATATCTTATATAAAGTTAATATTTTTAATTTTCGTCAATTATGCAGTAGCGAAGCATTGCCGGGGTCTAGTTATATATATTTTTATTCTACACTTGCTACTATTTTGTTATGCAACACTTAAAACCAATAGTTCTAAATACTCGACGTATGTAACACTAAACTGCAAACCGACAGCTGACACCCAGTGAATCAAGCCGATTGGCTTGTAATCGTTGGTTAAACGTCGTCGATTACCTCTGACTTATACCTGTCACCGCTGACTTAATTTTACTCAAAAAGCTAAGGTGGCGGTTAGATCAACTGTGAATAAGCATAGTAAACTAAATCATTTATTTAGATTTAATAAAACATATTTACATTTGCGTATATTTGCTATCTCAAAGGCACAAGATCGTGAATTGGTGTATTATCTTTATTTTATGCAAAGTTGTGCCACATTCAATAAAAATATCTAAACTTGATATTTTAATATAGTTAATCTATACAGGCGCCGTGCAAATGGGAAATAAGGCTATATGGCTTTATTATCTACTGCATTATTGCACGTCACCATCTATACAATTTACCAATTTATAAGGAGTAGGAAATGTTACATAATCTAAGGTTGATAAAGAAATGTATGAAATATATTCTTTTAGACATTTTAAAACCAATTAATAAAAAACACATTCTACGTGATGTAACTTAATGGTAATTATGGAATTCAGTGACATTGTGAATCCATAAAGTCGAACCAGACTCTGTTCTATATGTTATCCTGCTATATGTAACCTGATTGGAACAATATGCAATATGATTTTTAAATATCGATGCTGTTTGATTGGTTATAAAGCAGAATATGCATTATGCTGAGGGTGATGTTCTTGCAACCTTTGCCTCCCTTTTTTATTTATTTTTTTTGTTCAATTTATTTATTGTTTACCAACGGCGAATTTAATCGGGTTTGTTGTTGTTGTTTCACTTAATTCGTTAACAAACGTAGATGATGAAATGTTTTCCAACACTCTGTATTTTATTTATCTATGGACGGTGATGTTGGTTTATCATCTCATAATTGAAAGTACACAACGGGTAGTCTTGTCTGACACAACAACCCGCGGATGCTCGCAACTCCCGAAGTTGAGCCGACCAATTGATGCGTCGGGGACAATGGAAATTTGATGCTGCAGCAACAAATTTGTCTCGCCCGACAATTAAATGACATTTGTTAACGTCACTCAATCTTCTTATCGCGATCGAGAATCGATCGAATGACACTTAAAATAATTGGACAGATAGTTAAGGGCAAGAAGACCCCTATGTGTGTGACGGCAGTTTATAGTCCTCCGCGGATGATGAGTGATCGTCGTGTTGAATGATGGATTTGTTTGTTGCACGTCATTACCAATGTTTTCGTTGTTTTTGTTGACGGGCAAATACGTATCCCAATAGACATATATGTATTATTTATTTAATAGAAACAAATATTCAATAAATTGTGGAAAATGGAAAAAATTAATGTGAGAAATAGTACACAGTCCCTTTTGTCATAATGTTTTTTGTAGCCTAGATCAATTTTGAAATGACTTCAATGAATACAATGGGATTAAGATGAATTTCATTTTTATTGTGGCCTAAAGAGCGCATCCAAGGATGAGGATGATTTATGTATGTATACGTACTCCAGAATTTTGTGTCCATGAAGTACATAGCAAACGCAATATGTGTGTGTCATTGTGGATCTTAAGATCTGTAAGATTATGCTGGCATACAAGCAGCGATTGTTTCAATGCATTAGATCGAGTGTGACTCTTTATTATGTATGCATGTATTCCTCAATCTTCCTACCCTGACGATAACTATTATTAAAGCGTTTACCCTTAATTCAGCCAAAATATGAATAGCAAATTGACCATGATGGTACCCAAAGACAAGCATAACAAATTGTTTCATTCCTCCCTAGATGTTGCTGAAATTGAAATGTCATCGTGCAGCGTAACATCCTAATTCTGAGAACAAACAGACAGACAGTCTGTGGTTGTGTTGTTAGAAGACGAAGCAGCGGAACAAACTGGCCATTCACGCTTTAATGACCCATCATAGACGAAGCCATCAATACGCGGTCGCACTAGAAACCCATGCTATAATGAGCTAACCATAAAGTGATCTCTAACGCAGCTCGAATAACCACTGGAATCAGTTGAAGCAACAACAATTGGCACATGTAAAGGGATTTATGACTTTGGGAAAACAAACAAGGTCGTGCCCACTCCTATTAACGATTTTTCAGCAAAACCTTGACTAGGAGTCCTGCTGCTCATGAAGGATATTATAAGACAAGCAATACTGACTGGTTTAAAATCTCAAGGTTGCTTTAAAGGCGATATTCGACAATTGTCAAGAGAGCCCCAATGTCTACATTGTAAAAACTTCAGTTGACATTTGATTTATTAACATTTTTCAGTCTTACGAGGATCATGTCAGAGCAGTGTACGAATGCGTTTAGGAAGAATTCGATACAAAAAAAGAAACAATAAAATGTCATAAAGTGGAAACTAATTAAAATTTGTTGTCCGTCTTTGTGTTCTATACGATAGTAGAGAAAAAGAAAGAGTTTTATTCTTAATTTTAGTATCTAACCAACACGCAAGGCAGTCTTTGTATTTTTATCAAATGGTTTATGAGCTGTCATCGCTTTTTCGAAACAGATAATTATTATTTTTCTAATAAAATTGGTTAAAGACATACAACAGCACGCATGCAGAATGCAAATGCAACCCCCAAATGATTTGAACTCTTAAACTACAGTATAAAACATCCATTTTTATGTTGATGATGTCTCTATTTTAGAGGCGCCACTAAATTTTCGTCCGTTCGACATTGATATTTTGCTTCCACTATAAACGAATGTCAAGTATTACCATCAAACGCCTAATAAGTATTTACATATGAAGGTCCCAGGGACAATATACAAAATTTGAAATGGAAAGGCTGACGGAATGCAGAAGTATTGTTCAGTAAGAGTTCATTGGATGTTGTATGTACCATTAGAACACGTTGTTTCGAACATATAATTTCGAAATTCCTTATAGATGTTTTCTTCATTTACGTGCATGTCAATGTATTGTTCATTAAGCTTCGCGCAAAGTCCATTTAATGTGATTACAAATGTAAGCTTAAATTTAGTATAAAGGGTGATGCGAAGATACATGTCATCTGACTTACTCTTTTGCATTTTTCATATATCTGTTCAGTTTTCAATACTGCCCCCAGAGGTAAACAAGGTGCAGCGGACCATATAAATGAAATAGTTTGTATTTATTTATCAAAACTACGATATGTTCTTTATTATAAAAGAACTACAGTTTCAGATACATATAAAAACACCCAGAGCGATTGAAATGTGCCAATAAGTTTCGCTCAAACGGTCAGCTGTCGGCACTACTGTTCAACTGTTCGACGTAAATGTTAACAGTTTTCTTATTGAGGTAAAATTACGACATTGCTACCTTGTTTATGTGGTCTATCAAAATCTACTTTTTGGATTAACTCTATTATGTAGCCACGGTCAACACAAAAACAAACTAATATAAACGTGAATCTAAACCATCTGTGAACCCTCTCTGGCATACATCGGTCAAGCCGTTTTGGATTTCGTAGGTTGGTGAGAAATGATCGTATCAGTGACTTGTAGAATGTGATTATATCTGAAGAAAGGTGACCGTATTTTTAAACAGCTTACTTAGTCCAAAGTATCATCTTTTAGCCAGGATTGTTTTTCTTTTTTTCTCAAAACTGATGTTGTTTGTTTTGTTTATAGCGGTACCGAGGTTGACGATTTAAATAGTTTATCCAAACTTGTACAAAACTCCGTTATATGATCCAAGACAGACATATTTTATATTATAGAATATAACGCAATACTTCTATATCCATATCGATATCAAAATTACCAATTTTTTTTTACATTATTTCAGCCAAATGATGTTCATATTATTCTATCACAACTTTGATATTACTATAGGAGAAAACTAAAAGACTTTCAGTTTATACAGAAGTACATTTACCTAAGCTTCGGTAAGAGAGATTCCTCCATAGTTTCGCAAAATTTCTTTTTAGTCATTCGCTATGTATGTACTTATAAATAAGAAATAATGCCAAAGAATGTTTGCTGCATTCAAGATTAATTTCCTGCTTACGCTATGAACCTTTGGGATTATATAGGGCAACATATTGAAATATTGCCAAACATTTGACATTTAAACCAAAAACAATCAAACACAGACTACTCCAGCCTTTGATGTTGGCCGAAGAGAAAGTCAATAGTATTCTCTTTTTCTTGTGCAATATATGATGGGAACTGCAGATATTTAAGATAGAAATACCGCAGCAATTTGCAATGTCACCCAAAATCAAAGATATTCATCGACCGCATTGACAAACCTAAGATTGGGGACCAGAGTCTATTGTCCTACGGCCGAGACAATTGCTCAGTGGCAATCGAGCGTGAAAGGAATGCCGCGTTACAAAAGATGAAAGGATCCTTTTAATGCTGGGCGAAGAGAGGAGGCATCAAAGATTCAGACCGATTTATATGCCAATGTGAAACAAAGCACTCCTTACGAACTATTATTTCTCGATATTGAAAAGAACTAAGTTGTGGTGGTAGTTGCTCTTTGTCATCTACTACTGATCGAGACAATTGCACCCAGCAGCTACCTGGTCAAATTTATCTCAATTCTCTGCTTCTCTTCGATTGAGTGTGTTAGACAGAAGAAGAAATTAGTAGATTGTCAACTTCTTAATTTCGTTTGGCTTTCAAATGCGGCTCCTCCTTTGGTATCGTCTTAAGGTATTAACTTGTTTTGTTATTTTTTATGACAAGATATGTCACTGACATCACAGATTCAATGCCGCTGTTTGTGTACAATGTAACAGCACAACTTCTATTATGTCTGCTTATAATGTTACGGTGTCTCCTTCATCTCATCTTCTCTTATTTTATATTAGTTTCGTTATTATTTGATTGTGTTATTGTTGTAAATCTCCACCGACGGATCAGGGCAAACCATTGCCGCGGTGCGTTTAGTGGTGTGAAATCGAGAAAGGATTGTGGCATCGTCATAGAAATGGAATCATTTGTCATCGTAATTAAGTGTGGTAGTTTCGATTAGGTGTCAGTTTCTAATTACTCATCCTAGCCAGCCGGCTGTCCAGAGAAGACAACTTAATTTTAAATAATTAATGTTTTTATAGCTACAGTGGGATAATGACCATCATGTGGTTCGTCATGAGGGTGATTTAGAAATGCAAGCAATTTGTAGTCGCAGCCTTCTAATTTGGAGAAGGCAACGATATATAAGAAGGTGGTGTGTAGTTATCCATTTGCTTAAATGTGGACTGTTGTATAAATAAAACGGAAATAATTTCACATTATGTTGAGCGTTTTAATATGTAACCTTTTTTATATACAGTCGCAACTCTTAGATATTTCTTTGCTCAGAGTTATTAGTTATCGTTATAAAATAATACTTAGGAAAAATGAACAAGCGTCAACTTTTGTAGCAGTAAGATTATTTTGTGTAGGAACATATTGAGGGCATGGATACAAAACTGTATATTCGGCACTGCATTGTGAAGTACTTTAAGTCAAATTACACGAGTTTTTCCTGGCTATTAAATCGAAACATAACTCCTATTGCATTGTTTACCCCCTCGGGATTGATATTTATTTTGAAACCCGAAATAACTTTTTGTGAAAATTTTAGCATACTCTAAGAGATATGACTACAAAATAATGTTCTGCATTTTTAGAAATCATGATATAATCTATTTGTCCTGTATCATAAATAAATAATACCAACCAGATTTGATGTTACCGAAAGTCTCAGCCAAATTAAAAAAGCAATTGCTATAAAAGTAAAAAAAACATAGTTTCAAAATAGGCGGAATGTATTGTCCCAGTTAAATCACAACAATGCGAGAAGCTATCCCATACCTCATTCATGGGGTGTAAAGGGAAATTAAGTTTTTTTTTCAAGTAATATGTATAGATTAATTGCAATTTTAAAAACATATTTATAGTGTATAAAAACCCTTATATTCGAGATCATTACGATACGATTACCTATCTACGGTCACATAGTTAATGTTTTAACTGAAAATATATTTTTGACAATTACTTACTTACTTAATTTCCCTTTGCACCCCATGAATGAGGTATGGGATAGCTTCTCGCGTTGTTGTGAATTAACACGCTTTCTATTTTTAGATTGACAACTAACGGCACCTACTTGTTTATCGACGAATGCGAACGTCACTGTTTGAGAAGCTCTTACTAGACACGACGATTGAATCGACGCTTAATACTGCGAAGTTGCTGTCAACAACATTCGAGGGGAGCCGACAATGAAAGAAAATTTTATATTTTTTTCTTTTAAGATGACTGGAGCCAGGTTTGAACCTGCGATCTCCCGCATGGTAGTCGCGTGTTCTAACCACTATGCCACGGCCGGTCCCATTTTTGACAATTGCTGGTTACAATTTGTGGGGTACGATAATCAACATTATTATTAAAAGTGGTCACACTGTTATTATCACAGTGCAACACATAAATTGGTACCACCTTCTTACCCAACTATTTTTGAAGTATATACCGAAAGAAACAAAATCCCAAAAGGACTTGGCCCCATTACATAGAAACATTTTTTATTGATACTCCAATATTTTCACCCCAACACGATTTTTTGGAAAAAAGGACCATTTTTACGGAGTCCACATTTCATAAACCGTTCGAATTTTTTTCTTTTTGTCTTCGGCAAAGTTGTAGATCTAAACCAGAGCAAAAAAAACCTCAAATAGAATGACCCAAAAAAAAAAAAATTCACAACAAGCCCCGCAACTGCCCCAGAGTAGCCACAAGAGGGATAAAATGTATGACGGACCCCACTATTTTTTTCCCTCCTAACATTTTTCCCAAACATACCTACCCCATATCTTGAGCCCCTAAAGGTGCACCCATACAATTTTTTAAATTTGCTCCCAATGCTGCAATTTCACCAAAGGAGTTAAATGTATGACCGACCTCTAATATTTTGCAAGACAAACAGTTTGTCTAAACATATCTACACTTTATCTTTAACCCTTAAGGTGGTTCCCATACAATTTTTTTATTTTTAATATTTTTTTTGCAACTATATATGTATGTGCCAATATATGTCGATCAAAATATGTTAATATATATCGATAGACAGTGGTTTGTAACCGAAAAAAGCACAACTATCGAGTGGTAAGGGGTTATATCTAAAAAAGAACTAAAATCGTTAAAAACACGAATTTTTAGACTTTCACCAAAAAATTCATAACTCTTAAAATTGATTATGGATTTTTATGGTTGTAGTGTTGTTTTCTTTGAAAAAGTGTCAACTATATTTAAAAAAATTCAAAATTAGGGTTTAGAGTACGTCAATAAATAAATTATTCACCCCAAGTTTTACAGAAAAATTTCAGTTTTTCAAGTTATTTAAATCGCTATTATCGAAACAACATTACTTATTTAAAAACCTTCAAGGAAGAACTTGTTTAGAATTTAGTTGTCTTTCACTTAAGTGGTTATATATGAAGATCGGGTAAGAGATTCCCAAAATATTACCAAAATATGAAGCGCACCTCCAAAAATTTAAAAAATTTCAAAAATTTTTATAAAAAAAACGGCCCCTAATAAAATTTTTTAAAAATCATTTTCGTGTTAAGGAGGTTAAAATCTATGGAAAAAGTGTTTTGAAATCTTGTTTACAATAAATTGTTGTTCTGTGTAATTTTATGGTGAAAACATCATGAAAAAATAGCCTTTTATCCCATATTTTTGCAATTTTCATGCACTGGATGCAATTTTTTTGGGTCGGTCTATTTGAGGCTTTTTTTCTCTGGTTTAGATCTACAACTTTGCCGAAGACAAAAAGAAAATATTCCAAACGGTTTATGAAATATGGACTCCGTAAAAATTGTCCTTTTTTCAAAAAATTGTGTTGGGGTGAAAATATTGGAGTATCCATAAAAAAAATGTTGCGATGTAATGGGGCCAAGTCCTTTGGGGATTTTCTTAGTTTCGGTATATACTTCAAAAATAGCTGGGTACCAAGGTGGCACCAAACGATGACCTTAAAAATGTTGCACTGTGTTATTATTTTTTTTATTTTCAACATATATGTAAATATTTGACGAATATACATATGATTAAATTGCGTACCAGGTTAGCCATTTACCGTTCGGCTTAATATGTAGTTCTCTTATTTGTTAGTAAGGCTGAGTACACACACTGATAGATATTGGTAAATGCAGCGTGGCTTTATAATTGAAGTGTTCTTTTTAAAGATTCAAACATTTGTCAATGGAACGAATGTACCGTACCCATGTTATTTCCTAGCTCTATCACTCCCCACAAATCACTTCCCTTGTGCTTAGAGCCAAAGCGATCCCAAAATGTTCGGGGCAATTTGTTTTGTATGAGAATACATATGTATTCATGTAGAAGCAAGAGTAAATCCTTGTGAGTTATTGTTCATAACGTGGTTCATGTTTAAATGCGCAGCTTAAAATCATAATCCTGCATGTGACACATACAAATATGATCCCCGCATGCAAAAATAGCAGCAGAAAACATGGCAACATGAAGGACACCACATTTACATACATGCATACATAGATGTTAACCTCAGTTTATCCTTTTAACGAGAACACACCTTGATTCCACACATTTGTTTTTTGTTTTGCTTGCTTGCCCACTTTATGCACAAATGAATACCATCTTTATTTGCTTATTACCCGGGTGTTGATGGAATGATGGAATCGCTTTGGTACTTTTCTTTGTGAATGCACAGAAATTTGTGTACAAGTATAATAATTAATAATGCCAAGGGATAATCCCAATGTTTGTCACGAAGCGGAGACCTAACCAAACAAAATGCTTTATTTCATATTTGTAAAATAAAGAACACTCGCACGGAGGGACATTTGAATCAAAATCAAATATGCACGTACATTTTCCTTACAACGAAACTCCGAAAACAAGCAATGTATGAAGTGGTTCCTAACTAGAAATGACTGTAAATGATTTAAGAAAGTTTGTTGGTAACAAACACAGACAGTTCGCGTTAGTGCGTTTTTGCTGCAGCAAAGTGTCCACAGATTTAATACCAGTTTTTTTGGCGGAGGGACAGAAAGGGGGAAACCTCAACCATTCGAGTCGAGTTTATCAAACAGAATGTGGGTCAAAACAATTGTTAGTGAAATTTGCATATCCACACATACATGGTAACATACTACGAGCATATGCATCCATGTTGGGTAGTTTGCATTGTTGCCAACTAAAATAATAAATTCTGTTTGAAACACACGAACACTCGTACGTTTTCCTCCCTCGCATCCTACTCCCTCCTGGTGAAGGGGAGTAAATAGTGAATCATAGATACCCCGTTTGTTACTGTGATACCTTCACGCATTTATGATGCAACTAACACAGATACATATCTAATGGAATTGTGAGTGTGTGGGTGTGTGTGCAAGTGCGATAGTTAAATAAATTTCTCGTGTAGTAAATTCTGTCTGGCATTGTCCTTTATTCCTTTGATATCAATATGACCGACTTGGTATATATACACTGCTCTTGCATATTTACATAGGTAAATGTGTACACACGAAGCCGTGTATGTCCTTATTAAATATAATTTTTTTAATACATGTATGAAGGTATATAGTGAGTTTTTGCCTGAATTTAAATATTACCTACACTCTCCATGGTTATACTCGGACTCATTTACATAACACAATAACAATGAATTTACGTAGAATAAATATTTAATTTTATTTCACAACATTGTGCGAACGTGTACCTGGCTAAGGGGAGGTGTTAATTTCGTTGTTACATTTGTGGTGCACCACACCGCCTAGGTGGAATGGGGCAAATTTGCTTAGCTTTCACGGAGGGACACAGTGAGATACACCGTCACGTTAAGATTTAATGACTGTCAGCATTTTCACATATCACATATTATAAACTATCATTTCGGTTTGTTAATCCTATTTATGAGTTTGCATCTAGTTTGTTTTTTGTTAACTATATGTAGAAGTATGAGCTGTTGGATTTAAATTACATTGAGTTCATTCTTGTTTCTGTTACAATTATACTTATAGACCAAAATGGCTTTTGAAACAATCAAATTAAGGGTCAGTTCAAAGAAAAGGTTAATTGAGGAATGTTACTACATGTCGGGTTGGCATTCATTTCTTGAATATTTTCCATTAATTGACTATTTCTTTCAAAAATTAATTTTATTGATTGAAGGAAATTGAATAACTTATTTGAAAATTTAAACGAGGCAGTCTCGATCTCGCCACCACTGCTTTCCTTCGTAGCCAAACTCTCTATGCCTTCTGATTTTTAAAATTCAAAACAGTAGCGCCAGTCGATTCCACCCAAGCTTAGACATAGGTGTCAAAGCTTGCCGTTTTACATTTAGATACAGTACTACGACATATATATACAAATATTTGGGTGACTTTTTTTTATAAAATAAAAAAAGATCTCGGCCAAAAACAGTATTATGCAGTAATAACGAAATCCTAAATTATTGCGAAGCTCAAATACCTTGCACCAGTTGTAAAAATTGTGGTAAAAATATTAGGGGTATTCACAATCATAAGTATTTCGTCGCTTGTTTATTGTTTATTTCTCATATATTCTACACATAACTGATATTAATAACTTCCAAACCAATCAAAACATCGCATAAGGTATTTAATGGTCGATAGACGACCAAAAGATCTTTAAAACAATGCAATAAACAAATTTGAAAAATTACATATAGCTGATTTGGTTGGCGCAGCGATGATTTTTTCTAGAATTGCAAGAATTTCTGATAAATTAAGTACTTAAAGTAAAGTAAGGCACTTCAGATCGATTGTAACCCACTGCTCTTTAAAAACCTACTCCCTTTTTTCCGATCTTGATCATCTTAGAACTTAACTTCCGCCAAATTTCTGCTCTTTAGCTCTTAAACTACGGCTGTTAACGCGGGACAGATGGACGGACGGACCTTTTTAAATAGATTCAAAATTCCAACGCATGTATTGATTCGTATATCGGTTGAGTGAATAGGACAACCTATTTATATAAATATGTATAAATGAGATATGGCGTGGTAGGTATACGCCTTCTTATGGACTTATTACACAAAAATTTTTGGGGAAAATAAGTGACCGAAATATTATGTATTGAATATGTTTACGATACTCTTATGTGACGAAAATGCGTCATTTATATTAAATTTATTGGTTTACAGTTGGATTTCCGAATACACAAGTAACTTCCAGACCTCATACATTTTACACAAGTAAATGTTTGCACTTAGTAGCTTTTACATCTATTTAGAAAAATTCTACTTAAATAACATTAAGTAATATTATAACTAACTTATCCAGAATCAATTCACTTATATGTAGACGAAACAGGCGGTGATGCCGGCGTTCTAGTGAAAAATGCTCTGCGTAAGTCTAAAACAATCTCTTTCATCCATCCGCAAATATCATCACCTTTCAAGGGAAATTAATAGCTATACCAACTATCTGGATGCATTTAGTTCATTAGTTTGGATTATCAATACATATTTCTATCATTCAAATGTTTAATTAATACCTCTTCACTTAGCCAAGAATCGCATTAAGACTCCCAGAAATCGCTGAAGGAATCAAGTCTTCTCGCCACAAAATGCAATCAGCCTACGAAAGTCGACGAGATAGCAATAGTTTGGAGGTGATACTGAAATTGTTTTGAAAACACACACATTTCTAAAGGCGACTGTCGAAGTGCTTCAGACTTGTCGAGAATACGCTGTTGCGTTTACCAATGGTAAATTACCATGGATCTGGACTATATACGCCGGGACGAAACCCAGAGGTACTGTTCGCACTATGGTGTTGATTGTTATTGATAAATTATTGGAAATGAAAACAAGTGAAAGGGCCCATAATGTCTTTGGTGCGAAATGAATGCGGTTTGGAGGAAGCAGGGAAGACAATCGAGGCGATAATTTTGTTTTTAGTGTCAGTTCACACTTCATAAAATAAACAAATTAAGGCGGACGCATTACAAGTGCAGCGGAGAGGTGTTGAAATTCTATAATGATAACGTGGTTGAAGGCGAACAATGAAAGAATAACAACAATAAATGAAACACGATTCACGGCCTCGGGTATCACAACAACCAAACAAACACACCGTCTGCGGCTGGTCAACATTTGATAAATGTTGCCGAAACATTGTGGCGATGAATACTCGCTCCATGCATGTTACTGGAGCAACATTTGGATGCCAAGAGTATTTCTCCACCGAAATACCTCATTTGGTGCATGTGGTGATAGTACGTCTGTGCACGGCCCATTCATGAGTGGGGAGCCTAACTGTGTGCTTGTGTGAGTGATGTCTGTTTGGTTGGTCTTCCCGACTGGATGGTGGGTTGACAGTTTGGCTCTGTGCTTGCACTAGAGACATTGACCTTGATCATCATAAAGCCGAAGTGCCATTGCTGCTGCTGTAGTTGTCATACGTACGATGATGCACACGGTGATAGCTATTGCTAAGAAGAGGCCTTAAATTGTAAACGCTTTAAAATTAGGAACGAGCATTCAATGTCACCAGTATATAATTATATTCTAGTTACATCCAAAGCTACTTAATCTAGCATATTTTCGTACGTAACTAGTGGTGGTTATTGGCAAATAGACAGGAAACTATGAATGTCATTTTACCTACATTCATACATATGTAATTATGTCCATTTATTTATAGTTCATGCAACAGCTTGGGCTGTAGCCCGTCCATCCATCAAACATCATGGAAATGATGCCAACACCTTTTAGGCAACGAACGAAACCACAAGAAATTATCTTTTTATATCCCATAATACCTTCTAAACACACATACTAAATTATGCGATACAATGCCAAATGAATGGAACCAGACAACTCAATTATTTTGTAAAACAAAAAATAACAAAAATAAGTCTCCAGTAAAAGTCTTACTCTCTTTCACACCCGCATTCTCCTCTCCGAAAAGCAACATTTTTCTCTGGGAGAGAGCGTAAAATAATACATTAGTTCTCAATGTATTCATTTGGAATTCATTCCGAGTGGATTCCATTCTGTTTATCGCATCTACCTGTCTTACATTCACACACAAACACAGGCATCCGTACCCACAAACGGCCGACGGTACTAAGCGTGAGTAAGGGTTCGTCAGTTTGTTTTTCCCATTTTGCCTCTACGAAGATTATTTTAGCATCCACAGGGAAAACCAAGATGTATTAATAAAGGTGAAGTTATCTGTACAACAAATTTGGCATTGCAACAACCACAGGCAATTTATTTTGTGTAGTTCCTCTCTAGTGTCAAAATCTCCATACAAAATTTTGACAACTGAAAGGCGCAACTCGGCGAGTATATGTAAGTTGACAGTGCAGAGGCACCAAAATCAGGAAAAAAGTTAAAACCAGCTGGCAGTTAACGCCACCTGTATTAATACATCTTGGGGAAAACCTTCGATGCAGAGGCACAGCTAAACACGCACACACACAGGAAATGAGACCCTCGCTCTGTGATAGCAAACATGAAATTCAGTTGTTCGTATGACTCTCGCATTGTGAGCGTTTACCAAACAGTTACTGACTGCAAGTCGCCGGATAAAGACGTATTTACGCGAGGATTCCGTTCATCGCTTTAACATAAGTTTACAACGTGAAACACAGAAACATAACAAAACGTATCAACTATTACAGCATTACGAGACGGATTACAACAACAATTATAACAAACAAAATTCAGTCAATCAAATTTAGAAAAAGAAAATTATTCCAATACGGAATACAAGCGAATACCAAATAATATATTTATAATACCATTGGAATGTTTAAACATATTCGCACAAGGTGTCAGTGATAAAAGTGAATTGTGCTGCAAGTGAATTGAAATTAAGTTACAAAATTGTTCAACTTACCTACCAAAAACACACTAAAGCCCCAATTGGATTACATTTTAACTGCTCATCACATTTCCTCGGATTTCCTCATTCAACTCCCGAATAATGTAAGTATAGCAGGCTTTTGTTTATCGACGTTTGAGCTCTTTATCGCTCAGCCTTCCAGCGAATGCAGCGGGCTTTTGTCCGTCGCCTTGTGTCGAAACGCTGGCACACTTAAGACTTTTGCCTTTGCTACGCGCTGTGTAAACGCGGGCCGGGAATATCTGTTACTAGTGTAAATATTAGCACCCGATTACCACATCCCCTTGTGTTTTGAATGCATTTAACCCAAATACTCACTCACAAACACTTTGGAGAGACGAATAGCGAAATGTTTATTTTAATTATGACAGCCTAATGCGATGTCTGCCTTTGCAAGCAGGCCGCTTCAGCCGCCGAGGCAACGACAACGACATCAGATAGCTAGATATTGTTAAAAGCTAAGTAAATTTGTTTAAATAATAACTCAAGACATGCGGCGGCAATCATCTTAAAGTTTCATTCGCTGCCATGTCGGAGGAGCAACAAGTGTCCCTACCAGAGGGGTTTTCATTCCATTCTGTTGGGATGATTTCTCATTTGGAGATCCTATGGAAAATGGCATAATAATGTGGAAAGCTTAAGAAATTACATTATCATTACTGTGGCCACCACACGAGTGCGTGTTGTTATCTCTCCCGTATTCCTAAGCTGAGAGTGATTCGATTCTTGAAACCCGCTCAACTAGGAGTTTCTGCTTTTATGTTTGTTTCTGAACGAACGTTTGATGCTTATCTATGAACCGAAACAACCATGTTTTCCATTCACATTTGTTGTTGCTCGCATGTGTCTTACTCCCGTATGGTCGTTTGCGTGGAGCAGGTAGAGCTGGCGGTGGAGTAACAGACAGGTTTATGTTGAATTGAGACGTGCTTGTAACTGATACTTTTTTTTTGATATCTGCCTACAATTTCCTTTCTTAGCCGAAAATAGAGGAGCATTAGTATGCGATGCTTGTTGGCATTGAAATGACGAAGAATTCCAATAAAGACATAAAAATTATGACTTTATTGAAAAATTAAAATGCCAAGTCAATGAGCGCGGGAGTAGCGGCCTGGGAACCAAAAAGCATTTCCCTTCCACAGCAAGCGTGGAAAACTATTGATATAAGCCGTCTGTCTTAGCTGGATAATATAACTACAAACGTACGCCTAGTCTGCCTTGGTCTTAAGCTATTATTGGCTTAGTAGATATTGATTATTTTGGAGTACTTTGTATTGTTATCAAAATTGGAATCAAAAATGTTAACCTTCATTTGATAAATGCGTTCAATGCGTTCTCCCAAAAAGTATTTGATTCCGATGACATAGACCAGGTACAAATCATTCATACAAATGGAAACAATTGAGCTTAAGCACCCGAAGGTAATTTATCAATTACAAACTGCTCAACTGAAGACATTTGTCTCCGTTTTGGAACAAACGTCCTCTTTAGGGGTGTTTTCTGTCTTACATTCTATTGGGACACTGGGTTAAAGTGTCGATTGCACTTTGGATGAAAATGGGAAATTTATGGATTCCCAAGTACATAACAAGACAAACAACTTAATTACGGACAATGCAATACAGCCAAAGAAAGAAATGCAGATGCGCTCTTGCAATCGGGAGAGGGGCCCAGCGGCAGATGTCTAAAGTGCACTTGAGTGCGACCCTGTGAGCGCACTCTTGAATAGCTTTGGCAATTACTTAATTGGCTGTCTTTGATTATTTTATCACTCGCTTCCATTCCACCGATACTCCTACTCTGTTGGGCTTTTGTTCGTTTAACGTCTTGATATGATACGTATCGTTGTGTTCATCGTACCTTTAGAGTTGATTAATTTCGGGCCAGCCAACCGGCAGTGTATTAGTGTCGGCTGGTATGTTGCTCGTTTGTTTGTGGGACTCCTTCGACTGAGTCTTAACGTCTTGGTGTGGATTTGTCTGTTGCTGGCTGTGGTGTCTTTGGAGTATCCTAAAGAAGCTTAAAGTCACATAATGTACTCATCATCAAGACTTAATCTGAAAACAAATCGATTTGAGAGCTGCGCTGTCTTCTGCTACTCGTGGTCCGATGTTTCGCTTCGCTTTCATACATACACTTGGGATGATTGCTTGGGCGTGTGTGTGTGTGAATGTAACTAGATACAATTTGTGATTTGGTTGTATCCAAAATGTGTTTGTTTTGCGTTTAAATGCTTCAGTTCATGCAGCTCATCCATACACATCTCGCGGTTGTTTATAAGTCGATCAAGTTGTTTGTGTTCGAGTGTGAAATCAAAACATCGTTTCCTAATCTTGAAATGTCAGTGCACAAATCTCAAGATTTATCCAAAATGGTGGGTATCTCTACGCACCAACACATTCGCTCAGCATACGATGCTTAAAGATAACAAAGACAAAAAGTAAAAGTCGACAGCTCGCAGTTGCAGTTATTCCACAAAATACCCAGCCACAACATATGTTGTACTAAAACGGCAACAACATCAATTAAGAGTGTGGCAGATTCATCGATAGATTCAGTAACTTTTTAATTTGGAAGGCCATAAATAATAAATGTATCTCGGCATACCACCCGGCCATAGTGTCAATGGGGGTTGATTGCACTCTCGCCTTTAGGGGTAGATTTTATTTTGGGCTTGGGAATAAGAAGTAAGTGGCATTGTCTGGGAAATGCTTAGTTTTCATTAGCATATGTTACGGATTTTCTCGGGGACATATTTAGAATAACAATGACCAATATTCGACGAGAGGTCAGCTTCTGACATGGAGCGGAATCATAAAGACTGACCAGTCGTCTCATAAACCACTCGCAGATTAGTACATATAAAAAAAACAGCTGCGATGGCATCATACTAATTGAAATATTTTTCTTTTCTCTCTTTATTTGCAGCAATGAGGACACAAATCCCAATGAAAATGTCCAGAATATGACAGTACTTTAAAATCATTTTTCAAAATTTTTAGTTTCCGATTTTCATCCTTCGTTTTTTACGCAAAAGTTGCATTCGCGTACAGAGTACAAGTTTATATTTTTTTGTACAAATGTGGAAAATGTTTGACGACATCATTGAATGCAGCGAGTGCGGTGGTGCTTTAGGTCCACCCCCGAAATTCATGATACCACCACCACCCCGACCACCGTCCATGACGGTCTACGAAGCAACCACGAGCTGCAATGAAGAAGAGATGGCATTGCGGGCGCAACAAGCCTGGGACAACGATATGTGCGAAGCCGTACCGGTAAGTTTTTTATTTCGATCGGGCTAACGTCATCCAATCATCTCACAACATTTTTCTTTCTATGGCGTAATATCAACCCGACGCGTCGACTGCACTAACGAGCAACGTTTATTAGTATGCATTATGATAAATTTACCACCGTATGGAGGTACATAGTTTCGTTTATCACCCAAACATCTGGTGTGATTTGCAACGGCAACATCAAGTGTCATTTGGAAAACGCCTGCCTATTGAACTTGGTTGTTATTGCTAGCTGAAGTCAGTTCCTCTAACATCTGCTATATTAACTCATTTATGTAAAGACAGTTTTCTTCTAGCGATAAACTAATCTTTGACTTGATTTAAAAAAGAGTTTAGCAATACGTATTATTAAACGTAGTAGCTCATGGAGAATATTCTAACACCACTGCTATCGTGAGGTCTCAGACAGTCAAACATTAACTTTTGATTTGTAAAACCCCTGAAGGAAAAGACATATCTTGGGAGAAATAGGAATTAAAAGAAGATTCTTTCAACATGTCATTTCCTATAATTTTTGAAAAAGATTAGTTATTATTGTCGTTTATACTACATTGACATAGAGATTGTCTCTTTCCTTGCTAGCTGTTGTAGGCCTTATAATATATACGACCTAGAAACGAATAGTATGTATTTGTTTTCATCTTAAAAAGGTGCATGCCAAGGACGCGATAATACAAAACAGAAAAGTTCTGCCATATATTTTAATGTGCTACTATTGCAAAAAGCTCTGCCCTAAAGTCTTTATCGACGGAGCAACAATTACGCACGGTTGATTTGCGTGCCCAGGTCTAAAATTTAATTTGAATCAAATACGATTTTAGCCGATTGTTAGCATCTTTAATATTTAATATATACAGCAAACTTCAGCCTCACCCTCATCTCCTTCTTGTCTACGCAAAGTTATTCCTTTTAAGATTAAGGTCATGCGATGTTTGTATTTGTTACATGAAAGTATTTCCGCCGACTGTTATCCTGGGACACGGACACAATTTTTTTTTTAAATGCAAGCGGATTTGCTTTGAGAGGATCTGTGGAAAAGTCAACCCTTTGTTGACCTTTGCAAACTGTTGTGCGCTGTAGGCGGGAAGCGCTTTCCCGAAATGTAAAAAAAGGAAAAGCCAGTAAGCGTCATTACAATTTTATGGCGTGGCATTAAAAAGCTCGGTAATAAACTTGAACCATTTTCTGAAACTCTTTAGGGGAAGTTTACTTTTGATTTATTACCTTCGGGCTACAGTTAATCAACATGACTAGATTTCAACTGCAGATACCAGTTCAACATGGCCGCATGTGTTGCGCACATACGAATATACAGTTATCGGCTTCCCAAAGGTAGTTTTACACACTAAAGAAGCGGTAACCGTGGCGATAGATATCTATCCAGAGGCAAACAGACGCAATGCAACGCATATTTGTCAACACTGCGCTCACTGTGTTTCAATCATTCATTGCGTTCTCGAGCATTGTACGTAGATAAGCCTCAAGTGCCTGCTCGTAACTTGCAGCTCCAACGAAATGGGACCATGTTTACCCTAGCCACCGATTCGAAACAGCAAAAGAGTAGCCACTGTCTGTAGGGAAGACAAACAAACCCTTTGGCTACTGATAGTTTCGGTTTTGGGAATATGATCGATTAATTGTTATCGGCATGAATGGATTGCTGTTTGTTTGTTTGTTTAACTGTGTCCCAATAAATAAATTAAATATTTATAAAGTCGACGCAGGGAAATGATTAATTACCAACGGTTGCGATCAGGCCTTGTCGCCGAAGACTTAAGTAGCCCCTGCCCGCTTAATACGATAAGAGACCTAAATTTGTGTCATTCGTGTTTGCACAACATATTTCAAACGGCGACAACGACGCCATCTGCAGCGGCAGCATCGATGGTCAGAATAAATAATATTTTTCCATTACTCACAATTCGATGGCCATGTCAAAGCTTTTTCTCTGCCTCTAATCTGTTGAGAAGACCGCAGCGAATTTATAAAATATTTCTGTTTTAAAATTTCCCTACGAAATTTATGGTGTTTCCCTGGCGACCTTTGGTTGCATCACCCTCAAGTGAATGTTCCCCGAGACCCCTCTCATTGAATTACAAAATCATAAAGATCCGTCCGTCATTTGCCGTTGAAAGAAAATGTTGTGTTCTTGTAGTCTAGATAAAAATCAATGAGTCGAATGTTTATGTAATGTTTTCCACTTTGTTCTCTTTGCAGATCCTCGATGCCAGTCTCTACAGCAGTCAATCGCTGCAGACATCAGCCATGATAGCCGTATTCTCCCTGCTTCTGGTATTGGTGGTATTGATCTCATCATTATTCGTATGGAAGTAAGTATTCATATATTGTATATAGTATTTGTAAGTGTAGTGGATTGAATGGTATGCGTATGCGTTTAGTTTTCGCACACAAAGTGAAGCTAAAGTAAATGGATAAAATCGAATATGCTTGCCAACAACATAATTCAATCTCGGCAGTTGCACTCTCAACAGTGCAAGTTTGTGTACTCTTAATGGTGGAAGTTGCTTCGATCGCAAACGGGGAGGGATCAAACATTTCCAATTGTCTCACATTCTGTTGGCATATGCCGCATGCATACGTACTGTGTTCCTACTTGTTTGTTTGGTACCAAAATGTATTTGCACTCGGTGAGCAAATATGCTCACACAGATGTGGGCCAGAAATGAAACAATGTTGGTGAACACAACAAAAGTGGCCTACTTGCAGGCGCTCAAACAACATTGCCCGAATGTAGGCCACTTTTATTTGTAATTGTCGCAAGCAACAGCAGATCTTTTGAACTGCATTAATGGCAAACGTTTGCTAAAAAGCGAATGCATATCGGCCTTACTCAGTATTGTTTGTTGAAACAATAACTTTGGGACTATTACAAAGTACGCGAAGGCAAGGGAAGAACAAGATGTTTCCAACTGCTTGCTGGAACTTTATACCGAGACTCATGAGATTGTGTGGAAGTAGATGGTGTTGTCGGATATAATCTCGTGAGCCGCTCTGTGCGTGTGTTTGTGTTTTGCAAGCAAAATTATAGTAATATTTCTTTCACACGCAAAACCTACAACCTTAAGGCCATATTCATTTTTGGATGTCTTGTTAACATTAGGCCATATAAATAAAATAACATTTAATTTTATTTATGAGCAGAAGTTTCTCCCCTCCTCCTCTATCGTGTTATTGCTGTTGTTTATACAGTCTTATAAACGATAATGGTCTTATATGCCTCCTTCTCCCCCATTCACACACCCCTTATGAGCATGCCTTGTGTACATGTGAGCTATACATACGTACGTATGTATATGTTATATTGACTGGGGCAGAAGAACATTAAGTGGATAAGGGAGACCTTTAAGACGCTCCCAGTCGAGCAGGGGAAAAAGCAAACAACAGTTCAATTGTCGAAGAGTTCATCCCAAATTATTTGAATTGATTTTATTTATTCATAACACTGCCACAATGAGAACTCCATGAATGTCTTTGCTTTAGTACGTCTGTGTCTCCGCCTCAGACGCCGAGTTAGCATACATTACATTTAATTTCTGTCGAACTGCGGAAAACTCTGTCGATTTATTGTCTGTCGACCTGAAAGAGTTCATAATTTACAATTTCCTTTCATTAACGTCTTGTTATAATCAAAGTCAACTTTAAGATGATAAGGCGAACCGAACGATCAACACCGCCGACCACTGATCCGAGATTAGAGGCAAATGTTGCATTTCGACTTGACTTATGCTAATGAGCAAAGCACAGAAAACAAGCGTACCTGGTATTATGGACGCACGCACACTAAATTGTCAACAAAAACCCGCCTCTGCGCGGTAATAACGGACGGACAGACACCGTCGCTTTGGCTGTCAAAGAATGTTTGCATGTGAGCGCGAGTGTGTTTATAAATTGATGTTATTGTTAAATTGCCATAAAAATATATGTTAACCAGGTTATTAATAATATATATGGCTTAGAGCACTGAAACGTAATTTGAAACCGCCGAATATACAAACAAGCCTGCATACACACATACGCCAATAACTCATTAATACGTCTATTCAGACAACGATTTATAGAAACAACATTTTGAAATCCATTATTGTACCCTTGAGTGTTATCGCTCGACATTCGTTGGTACCATTTCATGCTCCAGCATCTAAGAGACGCTTCAGCATTGCGGAAAGGTTTAATCCAGTATGTTTTCCAAATTGTCTCCAACTTGTCGTTACTATTAGTTATGGGAAATGGGACATCAGCTGGCAGTGCAGTATGCACTGTCGCACAATAATTTGCCCAGTTTGATATATGTATTTATTTGTGCAAAATTACAGGTTGCCAGATGAACCATTGACATGACTTTAATATCCGTTTAATATCATCATAATTAATACCTGAGTGCCTAAAAGACAAGGAAGCAAAGAAAACACACACACATTCATATGTTGGCAATAGCGAAAAAACACATTACATTAACATGTTTCAAGTTAATATTTTAAAAACACTTGTGCCACTTAACATAAGCTAAGAAACAACCGAAGGGAGGCTCTTCTAGCTGTCGTTGATTGTCATGGCAAGCAAAGTCAAGTTGTTTTGTTTTTCTTGTGAGCTTTAAGCAACATGTGTTTGTTTGCAAAGCACACTCCTTGGCGTTCAATTTAGAGCATACTTGCGGTCGGCGGAGAACAGCGAATGTCTGTTACACTTACACAAAAGCGCAAATAAAGCCATTTATAGACACAACCGTTTGAAGTTCCTTACAAAGACAAATAAATCAAATTATAGACTTACACAAACAGCACAGGACATGACAACACTTTAGAACATATATGTATGTACATACATACGTATGTTTTTTAATAATAAGTAAATGTCAGACCTACAGATTCATTATCCATCCTTCCAATGACAACCCTTTTGCTACTAGTGTCGGGAAAATTGAATTTAAAACAGCCAGTAGCAAAAATCATTGCAACTAATAAGTGTACTAATGTGATTTTTCAATTTTATTTTAATTGCAGAAACAAACGGAAAGTGCAAAACCTACTACCATGTAAAACTCCCAACCGGGGACCCCACATGTCAGGGGCCTTATCGGCTTTGACTGCCGGCCATTCAGTCACCTATGAAGATCCAGATGCTCATTTAGGACATCACAGGCCGCTGGTGGTGCGACATCATCATAATATTGAGGTAAGTTTCTGACGCTATTCACGCCATGACACGAAGATGTCCAAATAAACGACAAACCCATTATGGGGTCTGTCACTAATGACATTGTGTCTCAAGTTCGAAAACATCCTGTAATCCCTTTTTACGGCAAAACTCTAACAGCTTAAAGGTGTAGATTTAACCCCCAATTCCACATCTCTCACTCACTCCTTCTATGATGTGGTTTCAGCTTTTGTTTTGTGTTGACATTTTGATATCAGCCGATGGCTTTTCCGTCCGCATAAACCTTGCAGAATTTCATATCCGCTGTCAATGTACTTGTGTGTCTCATAATTGTCATGTTTATTATATGCGTGTTAAGTTTCCTCCCACAAATTTATCCCTGTGTTCGACAGGAGTACGGGAGGAACATTCACGTCCAAGGCATAAATTCGTAAATGTGGTGTCATGATCCTTTTTACGAGCTATTATGGCCATTGTTGCTTGCGATAGCTTGAATTGTGCGCTGATGAGTATAAAATGAACAAAAGTATCGGGTTTCTTTTCATTTCGGAAATGATTACTTATGTATGTCCTTTCCTTCACACATTTCTGTTAAAGATTTCACGCCGTATATCATTTACTTTTGTTTCGTAACCGTCTGCTACGAAAACCAGAAAAGTGTTAAAAAGCCGAATCACTATTTCAAAAGTTTGGATTTGTCAGGATAAGCAGTGATACATACATGAGTACTATCAATGTAACTAAACATAAATCATTACAGTCTTCTAATCGTTCGCTTTATTTGTATTTTTCTTTCAGATGTTGCATGCCAAGAGTATTCATTATCCCAGTGGCTATCCGATGACTAGATCTCCCCCTTTCCTGGTGACAAACTCACCAGGCCCTGATCCATATCGTTCGAACGACAATGTGTACGAAGAGTTGGGACCCAATCGGGATTCCGACGGTGAAAGCGAGCCGCCAATGCACTCCGACGACGATTTTGCTGAGGACGAACTCTCTATGCCTGGAGAGCGCTCCTTCAACAAGTCCGTCAACGCTGAGTCCAACACTGGGGCCGCGACTGCTTACACCGACGCTGAGGCCGGTGCGTTGCCGACCACTTCGACTTCCACGACTGCTACAAGTGGACAAGAACGCAGTAGCGTTTTGTCCTCGGCCTCTTCCACTCAGGATGCTTCCTCTGCCACTGCCGCGTCCTCAAGTTCATCGAATAACAACAACAACAACAACAATGCGAACACGTCAGCCATGAGAATTGGACCAGCAGCTCTAATTTCGGGCGTGCTCAGACATACAACCGGTCGAAGGTCTTCAGCAGGTGGTGCCAGATCTAAAACTGAACGTAGGACCACAACTAGTGAGGACTTGAACACATCCGCTTCCACGGCCGAAGTGAATGACCTAACGCCGCTGCAGCAAATGTACGACAATAGTAGTAATCTAATGGCTCTGGGCTACCAGCCTCAGCCACTTCATCAGCAACCACAGAGTTATCACCATAGCCTGCATCATGTTTATCATCACAATAACAATCGAAATGTTGCCGCTCACCCTCCGCCACACTTTTACAATACCATCGAAAGCGAAGTAGAACGACGAAATCGCATCAACGTTCAGCTTAAGAACTGTTCCACTCCCGGTGTGGCGACAATCTACAGGGAACGTATCCAGTATCCCGGCGGTAGCAGGTATCCCCAGCATTACTTTGCGGCGCACACACCGAATGGTTTCTTGGCAAATTCTGTAAGGGCCAGAACAAATCCAAGGTCAATGGATAGGAGACGAGGCCGAGTGGCCGCTCCTCTGGATCCCCTAGAACCCGCATACGGCTACACAGAGCCCGTCTACCATCAAAACTATAATTACGAATCCTGCGGTGTCCCGAACAATCGGCTACAACATCCCATTGCCCCATATCCTGCCTATATTATGCCCGAATATAGTTCGGGAAGCATGTCCTCGTCCTACAGACACCACCACCCCGCCTCACAAACATACCAGAACTCAACGCCGCTATATGCTCATGGAGACTCGAGCTTTGGTTCCGACTCTGGCTACAGTCATCATACACCCGCCTCTTCCATCGGTCGCCATGACTACGACATTGCCCTACCCATTCCACCAGCACCGCCGGCGCCATCACAAAAACCGCCTAGCAAGTTGGCCAATGCGCTCAGCTTCTCCTGGCATAAGAGAAAGTCCAACAACAATAACGCAATTACCACGACGTCACACACCGCCAGCCCATCCACAGTGCCGCCAACCGAAGCCTCTAGTCCCAATAACAACAGCGCCTCATCTACAATCACCTCCACGCTGGACAACACATCGTCATCGTCTAGCGTGCCCGCACCAAGCCAAAACAATAACGAACTGCTGCACGCGTGAGAGCACACCAGACTACCGACAACGTTTTCAAAATGTTGCAACCACCGCATCACTCAGTAGACTCTAATCCAAAAACATAGTCAAATGTATGCCATAAGTTAAACAAACCTCCTTTAAAGAATCCTACGTATCATTAGTCTTATATGTGTAAATACCTACATACCTTCTACATAATTAGCGTAACTCTAGAACGGGGATCAGCCCCACCAAATACTACAACCAAATCATTTGTAAATACTGAAACGAGCTTTTGACATTATCTTACTTACGTGTGTGTGACCAGTCCTCCGGACAAGGAAAGACAAACGCTGAACGAGGAACGAGCAAGCAATAACACATTAGTCCAAATACAAATATATTTAGCCGTTGTTACGGTCGTCCCAGCCCTAAGCTGGCGACTTTCTTCCTATTGTTTAGCTGAACTATAAGCAAGATCGACTTTTCTCCGACCAACCGATTGTGATTGTTATACTGAACTGCATAGTTTTAGTTTTGTTTGTTTCCTAACGGGCGCCAGGCGATGCGAGCGAGCGAGTTCGCATCCCCATGACTGTCCGTAGTGTTAGTTAGTTAGTCCTATTTTTATTCTTTTGTGAACATTACCATTTATATTATTATTATATTAATAATAATTTGTACATTGTATTATTATTCGACCACTATGTGTATAGATAGAAGACGCTCCCTTAAGTTGTTATTTTAGTTCATAAGTTCGACGAAAATGAAAAAGATAATTTATTACAGCGAAGAAAAACGACAAGATAAAAATAAAACCTAAAATGATGATTTAGTCATTATTAAATCGAAAAATTACAACTTTTATTTTACTTTTTGTTTTAATTTGGAATACCTCTGTGTGTCCACCACCTTCGATTCGAATCGTAGTTGCAGGGGGACCGTTGGTGATGTGTACCTCTTCTATACTTACATCTTTAATCACAACCGCATTTGCTACAATCGCCACGAATCGAAATTAGTCATGCAGTGGATATGGCAGCTCTGTTTTTACAACCAGCTGGCATTATTGAGCGTGCCATCTGTTGTCAGCTATGTTAACAACAGGGGAGGCAGGAAAATGACAAGCCTCAGCATATGAAGTATAATTTTAGGCAGTGCCAATATAAGTAGCAATAGCAGCAGCTGCAACAGAAGAGCAGAGTAAACATATCAAATTGATGTTTTGTACCCGCAACTGATTTTACATCAAGTGTTCATGTAATGCAAGGCTTCCTAAAGACTGTTAACTAATATTATTTGACTTGATAGTAATCAGATATAGTATAATTAGCAATTAACGGACTCGAGACCTACTCGATTCTTCTACTCAATGTACAAATCACTATGCAATATCGATTGTAAAACGAACTAAACGAAACACTCATGAGTGATGCTAATAAATCCTGACAACACAAACTCTACTTAGGTTGTAAACCGTTGTAAAAAAAAATAAGCATGAGTCCTTAAACACTTAACTGCATTGCAATGCATATGTATTACGTATACCTATTAAGCGCAAACTAACATACTAATATTAATTAACTACTAATCTACAACTAGTCGTAGTGACTTTTTTTACACTTCACCTAAGCCTAGCCCCCCTCCCTCTCCCAAAACGTTCAGACTATTGAACTCCCCTTCCAATTTCCTCTTACCACCACATACCACAATGAGCACATTCAGTGAATCCTACTAGTAAATATAGACTATCCATTAATTTAGCATCGTAAGTAAGAAAAGAATTACGACGAATTAGAAAAACTTAAGTCAATCCTCCTTCCCGCCTCCTCCCCCAATCCATTCGTCTCACCATCTTATAATCATCATCGGAAAACGTTCCGTTGTTTTTTCTCACGAAAATGTGTCTGTTGCATCAGAACAATCATCATGTTATACATACAAAATAAACAAACATAGAACTCATAATAAATATGTTAAGATATTTAAGTGGTATTCAATGTAGCAAACCCCTACGGATCCTGTAGATAGCCAGCCATCCCCACACCAAACCTGTTCCCCTTAATCCGATCGAAATAAGTCGACATTCCAATCATATCAAAAGAATCATGTATCGTTTTTCAAATCCAACCAACTCTTAATGGCGTAAGTTCAGAAAGTGCTGTCATCTGATTTAATCGAATGGCAACCCCGATTTATATCTCTATTCCAAATCAAATTTTGTTTGGCCACCACGGGAGAGAGAGAGAGAAAGAATCCCAATAGCATATTAAGTGAACTATGTATCTACATTTATGTATAACTACCAGCCAAATCGATTAAGACGTAACAAATGAAAAAAAAAAATTATAAAATTCATAGAGACACTAAAGCAAACACAAATAACTAATTCAAAAGAGAAAATGAATAAAAACTCAAATTTTATTACAAAAAATTCTGTAATTGTTTTACTGTTTATATTGGAAGGGTTAAGCCGACCAGCCGTTGATATTGCCATACGATGAACGACTTATGTGAGGAGATAGTAGGGGCAGTCTGTCTTGAATTTGTAAAAATTTTTTTTTAGCGCATCCTTAGACAAGTTCACCAAAATGGTTAATCAGATTCATGTAATCGTTAACAAAGTAGGGTTCAAGAAAAATTTATGTTTTCCATCAATGTAATTTTTATTTGTCTTAATTATTTATAAATAAAAAATAAGTTTTGTTTTCCACAAAAAATTTGTATGGAGGCGATTGATGAAAAATTTAGTAGAAACAGGTGGTAATATCAGCAACATGCCGGCCCGGCTGCAATTATCGTCCTATTGTATTTTATAATAACCGTATTCTCTTTTGAATATTCTACGTAAACTTGAGATATAACATACCTTGAATGTGTATTTTTTGCCCTCTTATTTGGATTTCTTTTATAAATGCTGCAGCGACGTGTTCGATGAATATCGTGAAAGGTTTCACAAAGACATTCTTACTTTAGAAAAGCGTTATGAAGAAAAAAATTTGCCTACTATATTCGCTGACTGATCCTGGAATGTTTTAGGAGACTGCAAGGATATTCAGGATAAAATATTACTAAAAAACTGTGCCTGATGAAAAAAATTCGAAAACATATTTGATATCATGATATAAATAACCATAGGATCACAATTCAGATACCCAGAAAAATGAAAAATATTTTTTTTTTGCAGAACAGTGTTATTACTAACAGAATATCCTAATTATAAACATAATTTAATAATATGTATGTATGAATATTAGGGATACTAATCCCGCTTCAATACCATGAGGGGAATATTTTTGCGTTAAAAAAAAAATCCGGTGTTTAGGGTGATTCGGTTAAAAAAAGTTTCAGTACCGAAAAGATTTCTAAAGTGCTTTTTCTTTGAATGAAAAATTGAAACAAGTTAAAGGTACTTTTATACCCTCACCATATGGTTAGAAGGGCTACATGGCCACACCCCTTCTGGTACCTCCCATACAAATATACCATTTCGCCCACTTTAGAAATGGAGTAATAATATCAATACACCCCACGCGATCATGCCCGAATTCTGTATTTAATAAAGATTAATCAGGATAAAGTTTTGGAGAAAAAACTGGTAGTCCACGGAATTATATACTTATCTTTTTTCAAAACACTAAAAACGAAAATTTGACGATGTCTCAAATCCCATTCTACTTTCCATATATCTCAGAGCAGATTTGAATTCAGCGTGGTATTTCGTATTTACATCAATTGTTAAACATCCCGGATACAGACACTTGAAATTTTGCGACATTGTGTAATTTAAGAATAAATGTGAGAAACATCGACCTACTTTTCATAACAATTTATCTACATATATTCGGAAAATCAGTACTCCACAAAATATTTCTGAACGGAAAGCACCAGGATCTTATGACTGTTAAATTGCTTTATACATATCCTATTAACCCTTTTACTTTAAAGATCACATCTTTGTTTTAAAACTCCGAATTATAAATAAAAAAATTGGCTGTATTATTACATTGCGATACTGTAGTACATAAAGGGTGGTTAATTTGAAAAATTTAATTTGAAAAAAAAAACACTAATTATTTTGGAAATTATTGTCATTTCCTTTTATTAGGTTAATGTTGGTATGGTTCAATTATGTATGGAACAAAATATAGGCTAAATAGCCGCCGCACAGTGGAGTATTTCAACGATCTGGGCGGCCAAAATTATTTCAAGCAAATTTATGAGGCAGAATGTTAAAAAATGAGGCGTAAAAACTAATAATATATTAACAGTCGGGGTAGAGGTTACGGCCGTTTTTATACAAAAATGGTTTTTATAAAAAATTTAAGATTCCAAGTATTTTCCATATATCTCCACAGGGTTGCATTTTAGAGCCCTATCTCCCTGTAATTTTTTTATTTGCCTGGATACCCTCTAACTATAAATGCATAGAGATATAGGGCACCCTGTATGTCAACTAAAGTGGTTCAGTAAAACCGCAGAAATTATGGTACATTCTTCCGCTGTAGGTAAATGGCTATAAAACGCAAAACCGCAAAAACCCGCGAAATTTTTTTTTCCATCTGGACAATACGATGTTAAAGATTATATTTAATCACGGATTGAAGAAGTGAAAAGTGGTGATACATAACTTTTTGTCCATAGTTCGATTTTGGTACCCATTGAAATTAACAAAAATACCATATTTTTCAATGCTGCTTTACTAGTAGGAAATTGAAATATAATTTTATTTAACAAAGTGTATTAAATGATATTAACCTGCTTTATAATTTTCCATTTTACTTAAATGTTTAAACTAAACACACGCCTTCCCATAGCCTACTAAAATTTTTGCTTTATCTTAACGCAACAAAATAAAAAATGCACAGCTAGCTAACTTTGATAGCGTGTAGAAAACGAATGTAAGCAAAATGGAATAAAAAAATTAAGAAATCTAGTTAAGCATTCTGTTCTCTACCCTACAATCGGTAATTATTAAACACATTGGTTTTTGAGAAATCGAATTTTGGCCGCCTAGATTGTGAATTTACCCGCATGTGCGCCGACGCGAACTCAGTGGCACACCTCCATCCGATGGTCCAAATTTTTGATGACGCTGAGGCATAATTAAGGTTCTATGCCGTTAATGTGCCGTATTATTTCATCCTTTAGCTTTTCTTTCAAATAATCCCAAAGAAAGAAGTCCGACGGTGTCAAATCACATGATCTTGGCGGCCAATTGACGTCGCCAACGCGTGAGATAAAACGGCCATTGAATTTGTCGCGCAGAAGAGCCATTTTTTTGCTAGCTGTGTGGCAAGTGGCACCGTCCTGTTGAAACCACAAATCATCCACAACCATATCTTCCGATTCGGGCCATACAAAGTTCGTTATCACGATAGCGAACACCATTCACAGTAACTGCTTGACCGCCCTCATTTTGGAAAAAATACGGCCCGATGATGTCGCCAGCCCATAAACAGCACCAAGCAGTCATTCTTTGCGGGTTCATTGGTTTTTCGACAATCACTCTTGGATTACCATTCGCCCAAATGCGGCAATTCTGCATATTGAGGAATCCACTGAGGTGAAAATGTGCCTCATCAATGAAGTTGATTTTCTTCGAAAGCTGATTATCCACTGTTGTCATTTCTTGCCACCATTCTGACCATTGACAACGTTTAGAATGGCCAAGAGTCAAATTTTTGCACGTTTTTCCAAATTTATGCACATTTTGACGAATAAATTGACCGGAAAAATCACGAAGTGCCCGATATGCATTTTGATTTAAACGCCTATTTTCATAATAAGCTTGAATTACTTCAACGCGTTGCTCGATTGTGTATTTTTCCATGGTTCAAATTGAGTTTGTCTGAAATTGAGAAAATGCAGAAAAGAGTTTGAAGTTTGGGTGTGGTTTACATTCAACATCGGCTCGTACAATTTAACCATCTTTAGGGGAAAAACGGATAATATACTCCTCCCCTTCTTGTACATTTCATACAACTTACCCAATTACTCTTAGCAGCTTATATTTTTTCAAAGTGCATTAAATATAGTCTAAGTTTGCACACAGTAAATTTGTTGTTATCACGATCCCTCCGGTATGACCGACTTAAGGACAAAAATTGGCTACTGTATCTCCTTTGCAAATTAACATATTTTTTGAAAATTATAACCGAATAAGTTGCTTCACATATATCTTTTATTCATTTATACCTTAAATACTACCGACATAATACAAAGTGGTTGTGTGCTGCAACTTACGATATACTGCAAATTTAGCAGATTTTATCATTAGTTCTGAGAATAGATGACCGGAGGCATATTTCTTACTAAGTGTATTGTAACAAAAAATCTCTTAAGAATATTTTCTTTTTTTTTTTGTTAGTCAACATTTTATAACAAATCTGTCCTTCCTAGCATTAGGGTGGTATCGTCGCTGCGCCGACCAAATCAGTTATGTGTAATTTTTCCAATTTTTTCTTGCATTTTTTTTGAAGCTCTCCTTCGATCCTTAAATTTCTTTCGCGATATCTTAAATCGTTTGGAAGTTATTAATATCGATTACGTATAGAATATATGTGAAATGTTCCAAAATAAACCAGTTTTTTGGCTCTCCTGATAAATAAATGAAAAAACACATGACTGTTTTGGTCGACGCAGCGACGATATGTTTAGTGTATTTATATGAATATTTAGATTATGACAATGTCAAATAATCCATATTGTTACTTCTTTTATTAATCAATCAAAATTGATTCATAAGACTAAAAATAGTTATGTTGATTGTACAACAACTGCGTATTTCATCAACTACATACAATTTTCGGGTGCAGTTCCCGATTTTCACAACCAAAATCTTTCAAAATTTGAGAACACTAGTACTCGCACATCTGGCCTTCTTAACATTTAAAGTGTTACACGACTGAGGCATAGCCAATATAAATATTGATTTTATATTATTTGCTAGTGTCACCCCATAATAAATACGTATGCTGAAAAAAATACACAACAAAAAAGTTTGCATAAGTTGCAAAATAACATTTGAAATGTAATTAAATGTTAATCAAATATCAATTTAAAAAAAAAAACATTAAACAGATAAGGATTTATACACAACTCTTCTAAAATTATTAAACAATGCCCTGTAGCAACAGTATTTTGCACACCATTTCAGATTGTCAGGATCGAAAATGCCTCTTGAGATAAAAACAACATATTGTGGCTGAAGACGTCGTAGAAGTTTTAATCTCATCTTTCCATGGAGATACGTTGAAAAATATGTTTTTTTTTATGTAAAAAGAAACATTTACCTCGTAACGGCATTTGCACTATACAAAATCGAAATTGTTAACTTAAAGTTATATTATACTCTTTGTAGTGTAGCTATGCTTAAAATATTACATAAACTTTGGTAACGATAATGCCTTGAGTTTGGCCACAACACAGTGTTTTACGTATTTTTTGCTTATTTTCAGTGTGGCAATTTGTAGCCACATCTTAATGCGGATAATTCAGAACAAATAGCGGTTGAGAAACTCGTGCTTTGGAAATAGTTACTCAATCATCTTTAAGATCGGTCGGACCATCCCAATGCGCGCTGACGTGACGGCTGGTCTTGGACAACAGTTCAATTTCATTCTACACCTTTGACATCGTAACAAAATAGAAATTTGCACTCTTTAAAGTGGTTAATGTAAATTTAAATTTATTCTACTCGATAGATCCGAATTAAGGTGAGAAACCGAGTAATTATAACCTGTCAGTTTATCGTTCACAAAAGTCTGGACGAGGTGGCAATAACATTTCGAAAAAATATTCAAAATTTTTATAGGAAGTGCCACTACTTGTCATATTTCTACTGTATATGATTCAGACAAGAGGCATAAACAACAGGTAAACAATTGAAGCCATTACAATTGATAACGAAAGTGCAGACCAAGAACACAATCATTTCTTTCTAATTACTACCGACTAGAAATGTCGATTCGGTAGCGTTTTCAAATGTTGGCAATTCAATTAGGAAAAAATCCCCTGCCGAAATCATGGCCAATATCAGCAAATTGGCCAATGGCAGTTCACCCAGTTCGCGTGTTACTCATCCGCCTATATATATAGATAATGCTCATATCATAAATTTCGAAAAGTATTTAGTTTTCGTTGTTTTGAACGTGTTATCTTCTTTCTACCTAAAAAGTATAAGCTTCTCTGTGAAACCACTTGTGGCAAGATAAAAAGAGCACCGGGTCTGGCACATACAAACTTATCGAAAAGATACGACCGACGCGGAATGGCAACGAAAGACTGATATAAATTATTATTATAGCTGTTTCTGAAAAGTCAGTACGAATCCAACAAGCAAACGCAAAGGACCGAAACGCTTCTTTTCCAGATACTCTGTGCGGATATAGTGAATACATTTAGGAAAATGGCCCAAAGTTTAGTGGTGTGTGTGCTCTTAGTGGCCGCCTTGAGTGCCATGGTAGGAGCACAGCAATCTTGCCAATCTGTTACGGGCATGCAGGGCGTCAATGCTACTCAAGTAAGTTTAGGACAAGGGCTGCTTAATAAGTCGACTCAGTAATATGCAAAAACCTAATAATTTCTAGTTGGCTGGCATATGGTATGAAACGGCTCGCGCACCAGCTGCCCCCGTGGGTTGCGTTCAAACATACGCTGTTCTCGCTAACAACAATACAATGCTGAACGTAACCACCTCATACTCTTCGTCAAACTCTTCGCTCTACATGAACCAACGCGCCCTTGCAGTGCTGAACATTACTCAAGTAAACGCTAACACCGGATTTAATGTTGTCTACCATGGATCCAGCACTTCTAACACAACATACAAAATCTTGGGTACGGATTACAAAACCTATGTTGCCGTGTGCGGCTACTCTAACGCCAGTGCCAGCAGTTCATTCGGTGCCGTCTTCACCAGCACCAACAACGTCAACTACACGTGGTTGGGTCAGGTTGTGAACAACTCCTCCGCCGTTCTGTTAAACTTTAACTCATCCGTGATTGCGAATGTCACACAAAAGGGGTAAGTACCTAACTTCGTAATAGCCCTGTCTGCAATAACAACAAAACTAACCATTTACTTTCTTCTTTGCAGTTGTTACGCCAGTTCCGCCTCGACCTCGGTGCCATATTTAACCTCTGTGTTTGCTGCCCTCTTGCTGATCGCAAAGTTCCTTTACTAATTCCCTTTTCGTTGTTGAGTCTGCGCTAATTGCGTCATTTATATTTATTAATTTGCCTTGTAACCTTAATTAAACAAGATAACTGTTATACCAAATAAATACTACTTTTTAAGACCCCAACGACACCTTATGCCTCTACTTCTACCTCTATTTAGTTTATTCTCTCCCCCACTTGAAACGGTGCCACCAAAACCCATCCATAGTTCTGGAAATATGTTCAATATGTTCTACATACAGACAAACAAAATAATTTCTGCGATAAGATAATGGTAACAGTCATCAGTAGACAGCTTCGGCTAATTAAGAAATCTTCCCAATATTTACACCACGTCGCAATGGAGTTATTGGGACATGCGATAAGAAGACAAATCGACACGACAAGAAATGCGTCATCGAACCACCGATTCCGACCGCACACAAAGAGAATAGATTTATTAGGACAAAAGTACTAACGATGTAGTAAATGGACATATTAACGTTTTTATCAGGTCACATTTATGACAGTCCAATAAAGCAATTAGTTAATTGAAATGGCCAGATTTATTATGGTTATTAACGGCCCAAAGCTCGATCGTAAATAAAAACGGTAGCAAAAAAAATGTACAGATATTCGACATTGTTAATTTCTGCGTGATGATCTACTACATATATCAAAAATATGACGATACCTTGATAACTTTGATAAAAAAAACGAGTGAAGAACTTTGGTACCTCTGATAATAATAATCTACTATAGAACTTCGCCAAACAATGATCAACATGTTAACTACATACGCGGCAATTTATCAAAATGCTAAAATGTCTGCAGTGGAATTTGTTATTAATCTTTTTGAACTAAAAACAAATTATTTGTTTCGATTTATTTGATAATGGTGTGATATCGAGGTAGCGTTAGATAACCAATTACACGCTTAGAATACATGAGCATATCTGACCGATACGTGAAAAACGTTTAAACAATACCACAAACAACATGTGTTTGGACGTTTGTACAAATTAAAGCTACAAACTATTTTGGGTCTAAAACTTTAAATATTTCGAATATATTCTTAATGTTCACAAGTACTTTTAATTTTCTCATGTGACATCAAATATTATATATTATTTGGATGTTGTCAGGCAGTGTTATATCCATTGTTGTTTATTATCGACCTTCAAACCGTTTGAAGTTTTTGAAAATCTCATTGAAGTTTCTTATCACCCACCACACAATGAATCAGTCTCCTTCCAATAAACCAAATCAGCAGACAGCATATTCCATCAAATCAAAATCAAGTTGATTAGACTCACATGACAATGAAGCTATTCGGAAACGATAAGGGGCTTCGATGAACTAAACTGGTGATCGAATTGCCAGGTATACTTATTGTAATGGATTTGTAATCTAAAGCTATGTACAAATGGTTGTCAGATCTTGCAATATTGTCAGCAAAATGTTCAGAAAATTTGTAACAGCCTTGTGAACTAACAATTGTTTTGTATTGTATTGTCAAAACATTGTGCAAGAATTTACATGTAGCTCAAAACTATTTTTTTGGTTTGCACAAATATCCGCTTATGTCACTTTTTTTTGTCGATTTTGAGTTAATGTGTTTCGATCCACGTCGAGGATGATCTTCAGGAATTCATCAAAATAGATAACAACTTAAGTTGTAAAGGTGACGTACAAACATAAAATATATATTGACACCTACGAAATACAAATAAGTACACAAAACAAGTATCTATTAGCTTTTTCATGTAAGCTCGCGCCTGACTGACTGACTTTAAATATTCCTCGTCTTTCTCCTTCCAATAAGGGCCTGTAGTTCCTGGCTAACGATTCTGTGTCGCTCTTGTAGTTCATTCTTGTATTTGTTGGTGTTTTAACAATAAGTAGCATTTCTAATATCAATCTCTTATTGTAATTGCACTCATATTGCAATACGCTCACTCTCTCCAGATCTGGTTGGTGGTCTTCTGCAGCACAGTGGTTAGTCAAAGCTGTTTTTTGGGTAAATTTATTTGACCTTAGTTTAACCCATATTAACCCGTCTGTCATCAATTTCAACAGTCGCCAAGAAGTGAGTGACGTTACTGCAGCCTACTTCGGCATTGAGAAATAGTAGGCTGAATTGGATCTAGTGATAAAAGAAGAAAACCGTAAATACATGTTACATAGCACAATGTTGCTACTCAATTATTACTTCGAGTGAAATTCGACTCTAATAAATTTTCTAGTTATAGATCAATTTATTTGTCTTGGATCCACCGTCGAGAAAATGCACAAATGGCATTAGCGAAGAAATCAGCAAACCGCTGTTATTATTATTGTTTAGAATAGAAATCAAGATAAATCTATTTTTTCGTCCATTAGATATCAGACAGCTGCATTATAATTGTTGTTATATTGCAGTCTCCAAGTATTTTAGTCTCAATGGTGCACACAGCAAAAATGTTTTTTGTAAAAGAAAACCAATAAGAAAGTTTCAGTCGGGATAACCGACTAACATATACCCTCACCCTCAGAAAAACATATTATTTTCTAGAATATTGATATTATTGCTTGATTTCCAAAGTGGGCGGAATGGTACATTTGTGAAAGGTACCAAAAGGGGCATGGCTAGACTTCCAGTTATTAACTTTTGCAAAGTTTCAAAACATTTAGTTATCATGTGCACCCACGGACAGCCAGCCTGACAGACAGACAGACGGACATGGATGAAATGAATTAAAAAGTCATGAATCTAATTTGGTTCAAAGAAACTTAGAGTCTAAAGTAACTCCTTCTATGTGTTATACTTTTGGGTTGTATCAAATGATATATACCCTCCTACCCGTAGGATGAGTATATAAATATAAAAATACAAAACTTAAATAATAAATATGGCTTAATTTAGTCCAAAATTTATATGACATTCGTATTATAAAGGGCATTTGAAATAAGATTTAAAATCATCTTTGTCGTAATAGCACTAAATGGCTTTATGTTTGTGATTGTAGACATTATCGCTGAAATATCACAGCGAGAGCTGATTCCTCACCAAACTCATAGTTTGATTCATAGCTTGACAATCACAAGCATAATTGCTCATGACGGAATGCAGCGAATGCAATGTCGTTTGATAAGAGCACTCATGCCTGACCGCTTAATTGAACGGCTTTCATAAAATGTTGGTACCAGTTGTTGTCGCAACAGTATGAGGTCTGTTGTCTAATCAATTCGTATCCAAGCCGTATCTAAATGAGTTTTTAATGATTGGTTACGAAATCGGCAAAACATTGGGGACTTATACCTTGTGAGACGTTATGCATCACACACAACTCGGACAGAATTAGTTCGCACAAGCACCCCTCAACAAACATACACATCTTTGGGAGCGAGACAATGGCGCTTATTCAAGGAATTATTTGTGTGATCCTCGCTGTGACTGCCGTGTCGGCCCAAAATAATCCAACGTCCTGTTTGCAGTCCAACAGCATGGCGTTCGATATCAATCAGGTGAACTGAATAAACTTATGTCTTCAATTACTGTTAATAGCGATGACTTAATACGATCACCTCACCTCACAGGCCAAAGGTGTATGGTGGGAAGTGGCTCGCAATCCTGTGCCCAAGGACAACTTGGACTGCGTAGAAGTAGACTTCATCGCCAAGGCGAACAATGTTGTGCAAATAAACACGACATACTCGAACACGCCCAGTTATTTGTGGGTGAACCAGACCATGTACACCAGCATCACTGTCGACAATTCCAGTACTTCGGGCTACAATATCTCGTATGAGAACGGCCTCACCACCACTCCGTATACGGTCTTCAAGTTATTGGCTACCGACTACAACAACTATGCCTTTATCTGCGGATACAACGCCACTAACAGTAGTCAATCCTTCGGCATTGTACTTACCCGTGTTCGTTATCCCAACACCACTGTGCTTAATAGTTACGAGGGCATGGCGTCCACGAACTACGCCGACTTCACCAATGGTACCATGTCCCTGATTACTCAATCGCCCACGTAAGTTCTTGAAATTAGTGGAGTACTTTAACCAGTGTCTAATAAATCTGATCATGTGTTAACAGGTGCTACGCTTCTACTGCTGATCGGCTTCACTCGCTGGTGGCAATCTTGCTATCGGTCGGCTATGCCTTGTGGCATATTGCCACCTGAGGAAATGTGGGCGAGCGCGGAGCATTGGGGCCCCTGTTATTGCTGCAGAAGTTCCTATAAGGTATTAAGCACGAAAACAATAGCAGGTGAAATATTCTGGAAGGTTTATAAATCGTTTGTCAGATAACAACGTACATAGCTGAAATAAAATTAGTTTCATTTACCCAATACAAACATTTTTATTGTAGCTGCCATAGCCCGAGAGGTTCTTTTAAGGATCATATCGAATCCTCTTGCGGGTGAGAGGTTTGTGCTCACACACACACTTACTGAGTAGATGTCACATTACTCGTATATGTGGATCTTATTTACAAGGCTGCCTCCTTCATTTAAATGGGTTTGCATATGAGAGAATTGCAAAAAATAGAGGAAGAGTCCGGTTTTCACTCGTCACGTCAGACGGTGGGAACATCGAGGTAAAGAAACAGTAATAAAATTATCAAGCCTTATTTCTGCTTTAACAAGCTGTAGTATAGATCAAACGACACTATAAACAATTCTTTACATTCATTTGATTTTATTCTGTGGCATCTAATGGAGTATGAGTGGGAACAACACAAACTTAATTCGCACGTCACCTTCATCGTATAGCGGACGTTTTTCTCATTTGGTGTCGTTCACTCTCCCCTCGTAAGTGAATGTCTTGAGTGCGGAAAGCCTCTCTTTGCGAATTCATGTTCCCATATTGCTGGTGCAGCGCAGCTGTTGTTTCAACATGCCACATTAATTTTAAATATCCTTTCGCATGTTCATCTTATGTTAAACGTCGTCGCCTTCATTTTCATTTTTTTTTGTTAAATATCTACCGGAGAAGTGAGTTCCCCCACTCAAGGACATTTGTAAAATCCCTCAGCGTGTGGGCACCTGATGTAAGTGGCGTCTTTGTATGTCAACCACTAGGTGTGAGAGCAAGTGGGAGTCATCATATTTGTAGTTTTAATTCGGACAGTTTCGTGTTGAATTGTTCCATCATCTGGTGTTACTTGGTCTCTTAGCCACTATGAATTCATGTGTGAATTAGAATTTCCATCACGTATTTACGGCCATGATGATGCTCCGCTGCTGATACTGCTGATGATGTTGCAAAAATCCTTTAGGATTTTACTAAAGCAAATAAACTACTCGTTGGGTCCACAAAGAACTTTACATAAAAAAGCTGTCTGCACTTCGTTTCGTTTCCAATAGAGAGGAAAAAATCATTAAATTATATTTTTATTGTTTTCTTCTTCCATTCTTGTGCATTCTCTCCACCGTCAGCTATCGTCGCAGACGCTATGCTACAGTTGTGCAGTTCCTTCTGCTGTTAAGTTTCCTTTGGCAGCGCCCGTGAAGTGTCTTTGCGGGCAGCTAGATGTTGGCTCTGTGTCCGGATGGTATTTACAATTTCCAAGCACACATTGTTGTGGCATTACTATAATGACTATTGCAGCAGAATTCAACTATTACCTGACTGGCATCTCAAATGTTCCCTAGGTCGGTTTGATGCTGGACGCGATTGTGTGTCTGGGTTTGTGTGAAACAGGAGTTCCTTGTTTGAAAATATCCGTATAGTCTGTGGAGGAGTCACTTTATGTTTGTTCTCCTTTCCTTTCCTTTTCATTTTTTATTTTTTGGAATCCCCTAATTAAATTATCAAGGCTTACACATTCAATAACAAATAGTTAATATAAATATACAAGTATACTATTCATATAAATTATGACAGTGTTGATAACTCCATAAAATATGACCTATGTATACTATGAGACGGATTCTTGTATTTCAGCGGCATATGCGAACTATAATAAAAATTATATTACTGTTTGATTTAATGAATACGCAAGGGAGATGACGAAAGTGAAAACGGAGCAATCCAAGTGTTTCACATTCTTGCTGTTAAAATCTTTATTATGCACAATATCAGTTAGTTGTAGTAAATGGATATAAGAACATCTCTTATAAGAAAGAACCGCAGATATGTCTTTATGAAGTTTCAAAACTTTCAATCGGCTTACTCGACATATCAGCTTTTGCTAAAATTCTATAGGTATATTGTTATATGAAAGAAGGAAACTTGTCTTATTGTTTTAGTTTCTTACACCCCAAAAAAAAGACCGTACACGAGCTTTTTTTTAACTAACATATGTATGTCCCATATGTATGTCGCGGTTAACAGGTTTAAACGATAAACCAATATTATGTGTAAACTTGATCAAGATTCGTTGTATATTGAACTTACATCATATATTACAGTGGCTTTAACACTGGCTATGTAATTACAAGTATAGTTTTCTAGGCAAATAATTATCAGCAAAATCATCAACGCTTCCAAACTTTTAAACGTTATTTTTTATGCTGTACAAAATAAAAACAAAAATGTTCCACAAAATATTTAAAACAGGAAGTGCATCGATAAACAATTTCTATTTCACAAATGATTGACTGACTGATTGATCTGAGTGGGTGTAGAAATTTCATTATAATTTGGTACGGTGCATCGCAAACAGTACTCAAGAGTATTATGGAAATACATAAATATCCAAACAAACCTAAAAAATGCCAATTACAATTTTATCACTCAAATGGTGTTTCCTAGAGGACTGACTCTTAGATAATGTACCAAACAGAGTTAGGGAGTTAGGATTTAAAGACTATTCGAATGCTTTTAAAATTAAAAAGATTCGATTTACCTCAAACTAACACATAGACAAAATTAGGAGCAATTACTAAATAAAATATCGATCTTCAGAAATCCAATCTAATGAGTTAAAGCAAGTATCGCTTAGATCAATATCAAATAAATGTTTCTTGTTCCTCTTGTTTGTGTCCATGTTGTTGTATACGTAGCATGTATGCCACATACGTCACAGTTTATGACATTCAATGCCTTTCAGGGCCCCTTACATTTAGCTTGAAGCAATGCTGTGTTATGGGGAGATATGTACATATGTACGTATGATGAATAATTATTAAATCTAATCATTCAGAAATAAACGAAAGTAAAGTTTTGGTTTGGAACATTAAATGATGAATAGTAATGATTATGAGGGCACAATCACAATTACCGGTGTACACGCGTATCTATGCCCTGCTTCAAATGGAGAAGCTGATAGCTGTCAAATCAATTTCCAAGAAATATGCGTTATCAAAAGAATGTTTGAAAAAAAACAGACAAAACTTACACTTGCTACAAAGAATACATGTTTATTGTAAGGCAGTTGGGAATTTGTTATAATTTACTGTTAAAGCGATATCAGTGGTAGAAGGTGTCAATACTATATAAGTATATATTTAAATATATAAGTACATTTATATTAAATACACTTGGGATGTCTACTATTGCTATCAGTGGCATCGCCTATTGATAATAAATTAAATATAATACTCCTAAGTACTATTTGTGATTCACCGTATCAAATTATAAAGAAAAATCTATTTCTTCGTAAATCGTTTTTTTACACCCACTCTGATCAAGTTGCCAGTCTTAGGTGGCATTTGTATAATAGATATTGTTTGTCGATGCACTTCCTGCTTTAAAAATTTGGGGGAACATTTTTTACAAATATTTGGTGGCCATTGCATGACAACTTTGATCAGAGTTGGCGACTTTTTAGGAAATAAACACGTTCGATTACACCTTAGAAGTTGCCCTTTATGTTCATGACATACTATTTAACTGATCAAGTATCCGTGGCAATGTACAGATAATTAACGATACAAATATTGCTTTGAAATCTATTATCTTAATAGTTTTCTTTTGCCCAACAGTACGCAGATAATACCGCGTGGGTTGCGAGTTATTCGCTGTCTCTCTTAAAGTTTATTAGATGGAGTCTACACATAGGAGGTCACGAACGTGACGGTTTTACCTTGAGTTTTCTTGAACATCTCCTCCGCCCCAACGCCTCGAATTATGTTTTAAATATTTACTTTGCATAAAACTTCACAGGTGTTTGAAAGAGATTCCTGAGATGATCTCGCATGTATGTGTATGCCTGTGCTGAGCTGGAGCACGTATGTAAGTATGCCAACATGCAGGGTGAGCATCTACAAGCGTACGAGAGCATTGTTGTTCGAACATAAAAATTAATGTTTGCTTTATTATTGAACATTATTGAGAAATTTTAATGGTTGTAAAATGTGAACGTGAATGTTTACCACTCTGCATATGAGGACGTGTACCGAGTACACAAATCCTCCACATGAGTACATACAAATTACTGTTACTTGATGTTGTATACTAAGGTATTGTCAGATGCTGTTAGTGATGTTGACTTAAGGCAATTTTAGGGTTTTAATCGAATACTGCTTTAAACATCTGGTGTGTAAAATTATCTACTCGAAAAGTCTACTTTCACTGAAATCAAATGTATTCTTCTCACATAATTCTAGTCAATGGCTTAACTTGGGTGAATGAAGAGTACATGAGGTTTGATTATTAACACAGTACAACATTTTTCAGCTCATTGATTTGGGACTTATTTCTGATTTGCTCATATAAAGTTTCTCTACATAAGCAACAGTTTCACTTTTCCATTCATCAAATGATTTTGAACTGAGTTTATTTTTTAGCAGTTACAATAAAACTATTGTCCTCCGTGGCGTATGATTTACGCGAAATTACTTATGATAACACAGTAGCACATTTTCCAACTTCAAACTCTTGAACCAATTGAGACCCCCAAAATCTGAAAGCTTATGATAGTAGAAGAAAACCCCTAACTGGGTTTTAAATTATGAGCTAAGGTTTTCTTTTAAATCATTTTTGAAGTTTTCGACTGGGAGGAGGATTTTAGTACATTTTTCAAAGATTCTTAAGTCTATATCTCTTAAACTATTTCAAATATTGCTTTTCTCTCTTCAGCATATTTTTAGCTCTTAATCAGTTCTACAAATTTTACCTTGAGATAAAATCAAAAAAACAACGACATATTACTCAATTCAGCAAAGCTGTAAAAAAATCGAAATATTTCGTCATATTTTTTATGGTTTTTCACACTTATTTCAGAAATTGCTACGAACTCGACACGACAATATAAGACAAAAAGATAGCCAAAAGCAAAACAAACAACTCTTCTTAACAAGCCGACTTCATTTGATGACTCCTTCACATAGTTTTAGAACCACTAAGTCATCAAAAATTCAGAAATCACTTACAATTGTATGTTTATCGAAATTAAAAATGCTATACTTTTTAAAATAAAATAGGTACAAAATAGAAATAAATAAAAAAACAATAAAAATCTATGATGAAATATGACGATTTTTTTACAGTTTTGTTGTTTTGAATAAGATGTTGGTGTTTTTTTGATTTTATCTTATTGCCGAAGAGAGACAGACAAAATTTCGAATAGTTCACGAGATATAGACTTAAAAATCAGTACATGTTTTCGAAAACTTCAAAAATAATTTTTAAAAAAACCTTAGCTTATAATTCAAAACCCAGCTAGGGGTATTCTTCTACCATCATAAGCTTTCAGATTTTGGCGGTCTCACTTGGTTCAAGAATTCAGTGCTGCACTGTGTAATCATACGCCTCCATGTAGGTTTTATGTTATGTCAAACAAAAGAGCCTAAAATGTGACAAATTACCACAACTTCAAATCGATATTAAATTTTTATGGCATGTAACTTGACAAAACGAATGATGCAGAACTTCTTCTTTTTGGGGCTACTTTCACATGTAGTTCTCAGAATTGAGTCCCAATATCATGAGTTGTACAGTGTAATTCTATGTAATAGAGACATGAGTTGTGTGCGAAAGCTGGCCGGTATTTTTCGACCAATATTATTTCATTGCAACTAATGGACGGTTAGTGTGTATCAAGTGCCGTTTTCAGATACAAAAATAAATGTAATCGTTTTTCTAGACAAAAACATAGACAAATTCCCATTAATGCAATGAGAAAGCTTTTTGCATTTCTGTAAGTGGACCTATAGTTTAACAACAATTGCGAACGTCATCTTTTGGAGTCTTTATCGACATAAAAAGTAAATATCAGAAGCATGTTCCAACTAAAGATGAATTCGCAATGGATTTGCCTGTACTTCATGTATCAAAAAACAGTGAATTACTAAATCCCGTTTGGAACACATAATGATTGATACATTCTCAATTTATTTACATATCAAAACCTACATCAGAAGAGTATTAATACGTATTAGCTTATAGCACTACATATAGAGTGAATCATTATAGATTTAGTCACCAACAATAACAAATGTGAAAATTTCCTCATTGACTTAATTCGAAGATGCTAATAACTTATGTCAATTCATTGTACCCAAATCAGCCAAGAACCACCATAGACGAAAATGATAAAAGGTTGAATCATAAATTATGGACAGGTTGAATGTATGTCTTCAAAACTTTCAAACCTTCGCCGTCATCTTCGTAACACCCTAATAAGAGAATTTTGGCAACTGAAAGGTACTTTTTTGTCGTTATAGTTTTGCGTACAATTGTTTGGAATAGATTACCCGAATGAACTGCAATATCTGGTCCGTTCTATTCGCTACCTTGTGCGCACTAGGTACAGCGTGTGCTTATCAGCAATTCCTTTTGTGATTTGGAGCACACACGCACTGGCACTAAAGTGTTTACATAAGCCTGTGATTTGAATTTTTATACTTGGAAGTGCATTAACTCCACCACTTTCACTTCAGCAATCAGCTTAGCTGGGCCAAAAAAAATACATAGGTAGACAAATGACAGAGAGAAAAAGGGAGAGCGAGAGCGAAAACAAGACATTGCTAAAAATCAACTGCTATTATGATGTCCCGCTTCAGTAAAGGTTGCAAACTCATAGCTTTTCTAAGGAAACTGGCTACTGACTCAAGGCGCCATACGGACAATCTTTGCCCATATGCCGAAGTATGTTAATGCCACTGGGATGTAGGCGGGCAAGAGTTTTTCAGAATCAAACATAATTCACACATGTTGGAATTTATCACAATTTATAGTCATTCTTTCGCTTGTAGCATAAACGCATGTGTGTTGGCAAATATTTAGAATTTTAATCACTTTATGGCGGAAAGGAAAACTTTTAATTTTCTCCTCGCACAAACATCGCCAGCCTGCCTTTGTCCTGTAATTAGAAACACAAACAAAAACACATACGCACAAACAATGGCAATAAGAATTCACACTCAATGGAAAAGTTTTCCTTCTTCTACCCTCCTTTCAATTGCGATGGCCTACTCATTTGAGGAGAACCATTGTTGTTACTTATACGCCACGTTTTATATGTTAATGTGTCACTTCTAATGCCAACAGCGGAATTTCGGGGTAGCGGGAATCGGAGCCGCCAAAGATTTATGTCGAAAAGTTTAGTAAGATTGTCAGCCAGAGAGCGTGTGTAGGGTAGGCGGTTGAGGTGGATGTAGATCTCTGTTCTAAAGGAAATTCTTTTTATTGTTGTTGGCATAATTCTAAATTAATTTACAATAAAACTTTTCCTGCAGAGTCAGCGAACACACGCACACACATCATCTGAAGGTGTCGCATGTTTTCCTTCGTTCACAGTATTGACTCTCGGAAGAAGGTTTGTCTTTTCTCGAGGTCTCCATTTTATTTCTGTGGATATCCAAATACATACTTGGTAAAAATAGGCCAACAAAACTAAAACCATGTAAATAATTCATTAGTATTTCCACTGTCAGTAAAAATTTAATTCCCACATACACACCCACGCAATCTATAGATCAGCAAATCTTAAAAAAATGTTTGGTAATGTGGATTCCTGTCCGTGCAGCAACCACTTATCCTCTTACTGGTGTTACTGCACCTGTATGTCGCAGTTACACGACAATCAAAAGTATGTCACTGCACCAACACGATGTGGCTGGACAACAAAGCCGATGTTGTTGACATCTGTTGAACCTTAATAGTTCGAGTTTTTCCGAATATGGAACGAACCACTTCTATCCTTTAGGGCTACTAAAGTGTTGGTGCGTGCTCAAAATTGAAAAAAATTATTTCCACATCCTCATAACTCTGTGCCGTGGTTTCGTTTCAAATCAAATTTTGAAACAATAACGATGATTACTGTTAGTGCTATTGGTGCTACACGGCCATTTGAATTGTTGAAGTACACCAGACGAGCGGAAAATTGTGTCAAAGGGTTGCCGTCAATGTTCTCATCAAAGTCAAGTTATCCTAATAGGGCAAATATCATTTGAAAATTCTTCACTCTGGCTTTCGCCATTGCATGTGAGGTTGTGCATGTGTGTGTGTTTGTTTAGCTTTGTACTTTTAATTTCTATCTAACATCAAAGTATTGATTGCAATAATTTTTTTTTTATAGATGCAAACGTTTATGTTAGTGTTTATTGGCCTTTTTGGATGGCTCGTTCATATTGCAATTGACAGTAGAAACCAACGTTTATTGGTGAAATTAATTAAATATTGATTGCTTTGAGGATTTTGTGTCGAACAGTTGCATTCAATTTCCCTCATATGCATGAATGTTAAGTATTCAGACACCAATCACTGACCTATGCACAGCTCAACTGAGAAATATGTTGAAAATGAGTGAAGCAAGAACAAATATTCCATTCAGCCAAAATTAAAGCGAGAAAAAAATATAACTATTTGGACAGTCTTTGGATGTTAGTCTGTCAGTCGGACATGATTTGTTCTAAAAATTATAAAAAATAGCTAAGAGTTAATATTAAGCGATATGAATGATAGCATAAGTCATGTAAAGTATATTTTTGTCAGTGTATTTTTTTTATAATTTATAGCAAACGTTGTTAAGAACACAATAAAGTTAGGATTTGAGCAAGCGTTAACTCTGGTGCAATATAATGTGATAGAATCAATGCTATTTGTGGCTTTTATGGAAAACAAAAGATTAATATTTAATGAATAGTTATCACTGTCTTATAATTTTAGTTGGGTTCAGTGAATAAAAGGTTTCTTGAATATCCTATCCTATCCTATCCTATCCTATCCTATCCTATCCTATCCTATCCTATCCTATCCTATCCTATCCTATCCTATCCTATCCTATCCTATCCTATCCTATCCTATCCTATCCTATCCTATCCTATCCTATCCTATCCTATCCTATCCTATCCTATCCTATCCTATCCTATCCTATCCTATCCTATCCTATCCTATCCTATCCTATCCTATCCTATCCTATCCTATCCTATCCTATCCTATCCTATCCTATCCTATCCTATCCTATCCTATCCTATCCTATCCTATCCTATCCTATCCTATCCTATCCTATCCTATCCTATCCTATCCTATCCTATCCTATCCTATCCTATCCTATCCTATCCTATCCTATCCTATCCTATCCTATCCTATCCTATCCTATCCTATCCTATCCTATCCTATCCTATCCTATCCTATCCTATCCTATCCTATCCTATCCTATCCTATCCTATCCTATCCTATCCTATCCTATCCTATCCTATCCTATCCTATCCTATCCTATCCTATCCTATCCTATCCTATCCTATCCTATCCTATCCTATCCTATCCTATCCTATCCTATCCTATCCTATCCTATCCTATCCTATCCTATCCTATCCTATCCTATCCTATCCTATCCTATCCTATCCTATCCTATCCTATCCTATCCTATCCTATCCTATCCTATCCTATCCTATCCTATCCTATCCTATCCTATCCTATCCTATCCTATCCTATCCTATCCTATCCTATCCTATCCTATCCTATCCTATCCTATCCTATCCTATCCTATCCTATCCTATCCTATCCTATCCTATCCTATCCTATCCTATCCTATCCTATCCTATCCTATCCTATCCTATCCTATCCTATCCTATCCTATCCTATCCTATCCTATCCTATCCTATCCTATCCTATCCTATCCTATCCTATCCTATCCTATCCTATCCTATCCTATCCTATCCTATCCTATCCTATCCTATCCTATCCTATCCTATCCTATCCTATCCTATCCTATCCTATCCTATCCTATCCTATCCTATCCTATCCTATCCTATCCTATCCTATCCTATCCTATCCTATCCTATCCTATCCTATCCTATCCTATCCTATCCTATCCTATCCTATCCTATCCTATCCTATCCTATCCTATCCTATCCTATCCTATCCTATCCTATCCTATCCTATCCTATCCTATCCTATCCTATCCTATCCTATCCTATCCTATCCTATCCTATCCTATCCTATCCTATCCTATCCTATCCTATCCTATCCTATCCTATCCTATCCTATCCTATCCTATCCTATCCTATCCTATCCTATCCTATCCTATCCTATCCTATCCTATCCTATCCTATCCTATCCTATCCTATCCTATCCTATCCTATCCTATCCTATCCTATCCTATCCTATCCTATCCTATCCTATCCTATCCTATCCTATCCTATCCTATCCTATCCTATCCTATCCTATCCTATCCTATCCTATCCTATTAATATTATAAATGTGAATGTCTGTTTGTTTGTTTGTTTCTATGTTTGTTGCTCAATCACGCCTAAACCGATTTCAGTAAAATTTGGACGGCAGTTAGTGTACAATATGGAAATAACCGTAGGCTATAATTTTTTTAATTTTTGACCCTATGGGCGGACTGGGCGTGACAAAACTTTTTTTTCGAGCTAGGGAGATACAATTTGATACACAAATAGTACTCGACAACACGAGTATGAATATGCAGACGAAATTTTAATTTTGGACACAATGGGTGGAGTGGGTGTGGCAAAACTTTTTATAGACCTAGAGAGATAAAATTTAGTATCTAGATAGCACTCGACAACACGAATATGAATATGCAGACGAAATTGTAATTTTGGAACAGTGGGCGGAGTGGGCGTGGCAAAACTTTTTTTTAAAGCTAGAGAAATACAATTTGATACCCAGATAGTACTTTACAACACGAATATGAATATGCAGACGATATTTTAATTTTTCACCCAATGGGCGGAGTGGGCGTGGCAAAATTTTTTTTTGAATGCTAGAGAGATTAAATTTAATATCCACATAGTACTCGACAACACTAATTTGAATATGAAGACCAAATTTGGAACCAATGGGCTTAGTGGGTGGGAAAATCATTTTTTTAGAGCTATAGAGATACAATCTGATACCCTGAAAGTGCTCGACAATAGGAATTTGAATTTGTAGACGAAATTTTAATTTTAGCCCAATTGGCAGAGTGGGCGTGGCAAAACTTTTTTTTAGGGCTAGAGACATACTATTTAATACCCAGATAGTACTCGACAACACAAATATGAATATGCAGACAAAATTTTAGTTTTAGACCCTGTAGGCATATTGTTATGGCAAAACTTTTTTTGAGCTATGAAATGATTTGACAACACAAATATGAATATGCAATCAAAATTTTAATTTCCGATGAATGGGCGGATTTACCGTAGCCAATTTGTATTTTAGCCCTAGAGGGACATTTGCTGACCAAATTTTTATTTTTAATCAGTGGGTAGAGGGCTCGGCAAAACTGTATTTTAGCCCTAAAAAGATAACATTTGATACACATATATTACATGGCACTACAATTTCAAATTTGCGGAGGAAATTTTATTTTTATTTTAACTCTCGATAGATGCACCACAATAAATAGATAATACTATGCGCAGCAATTACAAATATTCAATCATAGGGCGGAGGGGGCATGCTTAAATCGAATCTTAGCTCTAGAAAATTATAATTTGGTACACAGATAGTATTCGGCACTACAATTACAATATTGCAAACGACAATTTTAATATTTTTATCCTAGAGACATGAAATTTGGAGTACATATAGTACTCGATCAGGGGTCGGATGGTCATAGTGAGATATAACATTCAACGGAATAAAACGTTGTTGATTGAACTGGTTTGGGAGTTACTTGGGTTAACAAAATGTTTACCGAGGGCATAAGATCAACGTTTAAAATTATACCATTAAGAAAGCAAGCCAAACATATTATTATCGAGTTAAGGAAACGTTGCCAAAGTTTGAAAATGGCATTTGCACAGCTTTTATAATTGTGAGGCAATTTTAATTGATATTTGTGTATTATATTTAGTTAATTTTGTAATATTAGTCAATTATGCTATAGCGAAGCATTGCCGGATCCACTAGTAGATCATATTTCTTTAATTCTAACCTATGCCTTATGAACCCTATTCCTTATGCGCAGTAGTCGTCTTAAGTTCTTATAAGTATAAGGTACCTTTTGCTTAATATGTAGTATTTTTGGTTATAACAAACAGTCAGCTTAAAAATATATATCGACATATAAAGTCTACGTGTAAGGACTTTTTAGCACATCTTTAAATTTGTAATATACCTTTCCTATTGAACCATTAAAAAATAATTTCCACGTAAGGCCATAAGGCATTTTTATGCAGAATGTCTCTATTTTCGCTCATGACATTCATCCTATATTCACATATGCTTCAATTAACTTAGATTCTCATAATGAACAAATTTGTTACAAATGATATATCAGACTAAGTGTACCACCATATTTTGGTGTAGAGTATACAAATATGTTATGTACATGAGTAGTTTTAGGAAATGAATCATAAACTAGATCAGTTTAGGGGCATGACAACCATGCTAAGTATAACTTGTAGCATTTCGCTTATGATTTATTACAATATGCATTATTTGAATCAAATTTTCGTAGATTGGAAATTTCGACATGTAATTAATAATAGAATTTTTTATATTGCTGGTAACTATTAATTTGCCGAAAACATGAAAATAGCCCAGGAAACAATATTCAAAAAGGTGTAAACTCGGCGGCAGATTGCAAAAAATAGGGACTTTTATAAATCATATTGACATGTATTCTTAGATGGTAAACATACACAATAAGGACGGCATTCTAAAAAAACTTACAACTTATAAGTTCATTGAAGAGTTTGATGCAAAAGAGGCATACTTTTTTAAGACTGAATGTGAAGAGCGAGTTTCTTAAACACTTAATGACCAGCACATTAGAGTTGTCTCGTAACCAATCCAATTTACAACCAACCCTAGGAAATATAATATGTTATTATTAAAAGAATTATCAACTATAATTAGTTCTGTTACAATTGTGTTTAATGTCAGACACGACTGCTGCATCTTGGGATTTTTTTCGCCAATAAATACTTAGTAACCACATTGCTATCATAAACGAGTATATTTCTAATGTACAAATCCAAAGTATAAAGAACAATTTTAATCTATTTTTATAAATATTTCAAGTACCGGTGTTATCTTGTGGAAATATTTTTAAGCGAACTTGTTACTGTATGTACATTAAAAAGCCAAGGTCCGCGTGAACTTACTGCCGCCGAATGCACATTAATTATTCAAATCAACGTTATCAACTTGTTGTCAGATGTACTTTCACGCCGTTACCAACGCCACGATTAATCCAATAGTCGCCCTCATCATCGTAGGATACTTGAGCTTATGATAGTAATGAAACAACTTAATTGATTGAAGAGAGTAATCTACATCATCACATTAAGATATTGCTCGTGCACATCCAACGCTACTTACATCCATACATACTGACGTGTGTGTGTATCACCCACTCTTAGAAATTGAAACTTGATGTCGCACAATAGCGATGATGATCTTGTAAACATTGGCAAACTAAATCGTACGCTCAGCATCTAAATTGAATTGGAGCGAGAGTGCGCGATCTTTGGCCAGAGTTACTGGCAACGCTACAAAAAAGTCGGCGATGAGTACAATGGCTTTGTATGCACAACCGTTTAACGCGTTTTAATAATTTACACTTTACGCTGTAAGTACGGTCCGGTACCAACGGACTCAAGTGGAAAAATTGGGGGAAACGTGCAAATTTGGGTGACAAAAAGCCGCCCAGTGATGATTTATAAAGTAAACGGAATTTGTCGCGACGATGTAGCGGTCAACGTCACATTCTCGGACGTACTTAGAAACATTTGTGTACTCGATCTAATCGAGATCATTATCAATCCGGCAGTGAGTCGATGGACATGTCCGTATAGAACGGTAGGCACAAGTGCAAGTATCTCTCTCCCTGGTGTATGTCAACAAGATCAAATCAAACATGGACGGTTCGTCATCCAACGTCGGCGAAACGCCAATTGAACAAGTTCAAATGCTAAACCCCGACAAGTGTTCGAAAAGGCCGCCTCGGATTGTATTTACGTCAAACAAGGGCAAAGCAAATCTGCCCGAGAAGGCAAAAAAGGTTTTGCGAAGGAAATTATGCATTCTCAACTGGATCGGCAAGTATAACCTTGAATGGGGCATCAATGACTTTATAGCCGGTATCACTTTGGGTCTCACCATTATCCCGGAGAGTATTGCATGTGCGTTGTTGGCTGGCCTTCCAGCCAGATATGGTCTGTGCTCGGCTTTTATGGGATCGTTTATTTATCTGGTCTTTGGTTCGATCGACAAGGTAATCATCGGACCCACGAGCCTTGTGGCTTTGGTCAGTGTCCAATTCACGATCGGTAAGCCGATAGAGTTCGCGTTTATGTTAACTTTCCTAAGTGGTGTTGTTCAGTTGATTATGTCAGCACTGCAATTGGGTAAGTTGCGCCACTGACTGACATCTACGAAGTCGTTGACTTTTCTTCTTCTTTTTCTAAGGTTTCATATTCGAGTTCATTTCTATGCCAGTAATAAAGGCATTTTCGTCCGCCACAGCCATCCTCGTTATCGAGTCACAGCTCAAAGTCATCCTGGGCATCAAGTACCTGGTAGCCGGATTGGTGGAGTCGGTAAAGACATTGTCCTCCAGACTGGATGAATCCAACTTAAGTGACGTCACGATGGGAGTCTGCGCTATTACCTTCCTTATTGTATTCGAGGTTAGTCAGACAGTCAAAGTTATAAGAGTCTTAACTCTCATTTATATCCAACGGTTTGCAGATCTTGGGAAAGTGGGCAGACGGAGCGAAGACAAACAAAGTATTGCGAACCTGCTGTCGGTACTTGTCCTTTTCCCGGAATACTTTGATTGTATTGATCACAGCGATAATATCATTCGTGTGGCTGAGTGCGGAACCCCAGGTGCCTTATGCGCTCAGCAAGAATGCTATGGCTGGGCTTCCAAATTTAACGTTGCCCCTGTTCACCATTGAGACCCCCGAAAAGACGTACAGCCTATGGGACATGATCTGCGAGTTGAGTATTGGGATTATTGTAATACCCATCGTTGGCACACTGACCAACATATCCATTGGAAAGTTAAGTAAGTACAAATTGGCGGATAGACCGGATAGAAATCGTAATTGAATGTTTCCCATAGCTCCCAAGGGCATGGTAGATACCAATCATGAAATGCTGACCCTCGGCTTGTGCAATATCATTGGCGCCTGTGTTCAGGCCATGCCTTCCTCCGGAGCCTTCAGCAGATACGCCATCAGTACGGCGAGTGGCCTTAAAACTCCCATGGCTAATTTGTATTGCGGTATGCAAGTGTGTGTCCTACATTTAAGCGTTTGTTAATTCAGTTATTTTTTAGGGGCCATTGTTCTGTTGGCACTGGCGTACCTGAGCCCTTACTTCAATTACATACCTGAGGCTACACTGGCCGCCATCCTGATTTGCTCATTATACACCCTGATCGACTTAAAGCTGCCTCTGCGTCTGTGGCGTGATTCAAGAAGGGACTTTGGAATATGGTTAGTGTGTTTCTGCGTTTGCGTTCTGTGTGGCGTAGAAGTCGGCCTATTCGTTAGTATCATCGTGAACGTCTTGCACCTGTTGTACCTGTGGGCGAGACCTGAAATCACCGTGAAAATAAATGAGGTTTGTACGGAACGCTGCACTGCTGTGAAGTGAAATAACGGTCTGATATCCGCTCTATTAACAGGTTGAGGACATGCAATACATTTGCGTGACTCCAGGCAATGGAATATACTTTCCAGCCATCAATCACTTGCGGGAGAAAGTGCTGAAGGCTGCGGAACGTGCCGAGTTTCAGATTCCCATAGTAATTGACTGCCACAAAGTCACCGGCCTAGATTTTACAGCAGCTCAGGGCTTCGTTAAACTGGCCGGAGGCCTGAAGCGGGAAGACGGCGATGGCGAGGCGTTGCTTATCCTATACCGCATGGAAGTAAGTCTGCAGAAACTTATAGATAATGCCGAGAATCTGGTGTTTTGTGAGACGCAAGAGAAGATCCGTGAATTCCTCACTCAGGAATCGTTACGCAACGGATTTATCAATCTCAAGGAACATATAAGGGCATCTATCGATTTGGGTTATAAAATCGATATAGAGCCGTGAATATTTTACTCATTAATTAATAAATGTCCATAATATACACAAATGGCCGCCAATGTGATTCTTTAAGCAGACCCATCCACTGTCGACACAAGTGCTAATGACATCAATTTGCAAAAGGGCGGCAGTAACTCTGCTCCTCTCCCCTATCCTCTTCGATCACTTGTATGCTTCCTGCTCAAATCCACCACATCGTATCACGCCGTTTAGACGGTGTGCTCCACCACGGCCATTCATTCATCACACTATCCCAGTGTTTTCTGTTCGGTAGCGATGGACGGACGGGCCCGGCAGAGCTGCAGACAATAATTGCTGAGTTAATGGATTTCTGTTTACTTTTTCACTTAGCTGTGAAAAATGTGACTCACAAAGCAGTGTCCGTGAGAGTTTCACAGCAAATGAAAGTGTGACAAAAACAAGGAATGCAAATGGAAACGAAAATGAATGAAAACAATTGCAAAACACCCTCGAAAACTAATTAAATCTCGCAGTGGCAAATGAATATGTAACAGCGGTCCGCGTCAATTTAAGGTGCATTTAAACGGTTCCAAATTCAATTTATCTCCCGCAACCTTGCCGGCACCTGATGTCGGTCTCCGTGTCAGCAGCCGAGCATCACGTCCTTGGCTCAGTTGTAGAAACTCTCTAATCGATTGTTCATAAAGATGAGTTGCACGCGACTATGGCCACTCTAATTACCGCAAAGCGTTCGGCGAACAAACTTTATTGCGGCATTATTTGCTCATTTATTTAAACAAATTGTTAATTATTTCTCATGACTCGACACATAACTACGTTAGCTCGTAGCGGAGGCTGTCGATGCCGTTGTACGTATGGTCTTTTGGTGGCTGCTGCCGTCGTGCGCTTCGCAAATGGCTTTTGTTTGCGGAGGGCACCGCAAAAGAAGTCGACGCTTCTTCTTCCCATTGGCTTTTAATTAAGGACATTAAGTTGACATTTTAAACAGTCTAAATGGGGCTGTAACTGAAGCTTTGTGGCTAAACATTTTTTGGGAAATTTAATAAATATGCTCGAAAGACTTTATGTCCAGAGGTTGTGTAGCAGTGGCGCGAGAGGTGTAGCCACAGGCGATGAAGAAAATGTCGGCGCCTACTCGAATGCAGGAGGAGGGGAGACTCCGAATAACTTAATTAGCGCAATGAGGAGAGCTTTATTAAATTCCATGCCGAAAATATTTCTTGTCATTAGGCAATCGAATAATGTTAGTGCCCATATCGCTTTATAGCTTTAGCGTAGAGGAAGCAGAGCAGAGAAATAATAAAGACAAGATAGGCCACTAGCCAAGAGCTGGGCACAGGCATCGTCACTGTGACAGTTGTTGTATGTGAAGGATTTTAAGTATTCGCAAAGAATTCTCAGTTACAGAATGTTGAGGAAAGGCTTGTGCTGTACTAAGGCAAGTGAATGTGTTCATAGCGACTGCTGCTTGCTTGTGTGCATAATATGTTGCCAAATGGTGTAAAATAATATATTGGTTGTCAGGGAACATTCAATTTCAATGCGAATTAAATAAGAATAATATTGGAAAAAAGTTTTTTTTTTTTTGATTATCTCGGAAATGTATTTTTTTGAAGATTTCAAGTGTAGCTGAAACTTTTCCAACTAGAAACTCAAGAAACGGAATATAATTTATTCAATCTATAAGGGATGTAGTGAAAGAAGCTGGAATCTTTTAAGGCAATGTCCTTTTGGAGAATAATTTACACCTTTTCTGAGAACCCCATTGACTCCTTCCTTGCTTTGTAATATGTAAAGAGACATTGATATATTGTTGATATAAGGAGTATTTCAAATTGTCGCACTTTTACATATGAAGTTACGGCAAATTATTATTTTCTGAACTACACATCACTTATAAAACGCAGATTTTAATGGTCCAAAACTATGTTACCATTTATCTGCATTAAGCGATTTACAGCGTACTCTGCTCGCATTTAATCCGTCTCTAATGTTTAGTTTTTTTTTTTTTTGTAATATTTCTACATACGTATTTTCGAATACCAACATATTTGCATTTTATAAAGCTACATTTTAAATATTTGTAGCGATTCTTTTCTAAGAAATCGATGTTATTGCCTTCTTTTTGTACTCCTTTGTTCACAGCTAGAATCAGTGGAAGCGAGAAAAAAACAACATGGACAGCTTGAGGGTTTAAGAATTACGCGAAACTCTGTAAATAAACATCCAATGAAGAAACGCAAATGCAAAAAGGAAGCACCCTAAGGCTGAAATCTGAAGATGCAGTTTACGACAGATATCGACAACTTTGTTTAAGGGTAGTTAATTCTCAACTTCTGTCAAAGTTAGATGGAGGAAGTTGAATTTTTTATGTGGCAACCAAAAAAAAAGGAACTAAATGAACAACACAGCCACCCGGCCAAAGTGAAGGGAGATAGAACTTTGGATGGGGAAAGTGACACGACGCCCGGCGGACTGTCAAATCATGTGTATGCTAAAGAAACAAACAAGTTGCCACTTAAATGCCAGTGAATATCTTGCTAGTGAAGTGGAGAGGGGATGAAATCTTGTTGCCTTTTGAATGTATTACCTTTGTTATTCTTTCCTAATGCCAATCGAGTCTTTGTGTTTCGTTGATTGTGTCTGCTACTCAGATGTTTGACAATCCTCGGGTGTTCCTGACTGAGAGTGTCCTTATGTGTATCAGTGTATCTGTCTGTTGGTAACACCCCAGAGTTATACACCCGCACACACACACACACATTTGGAAGTGCGATCCCTTCTAATGTTAACGGCGCGTTCAGCTTTTCCATTAAAGACAATTGTTATGTGGTACATCAGTGGAGTCAGTTGGAACCCGTCCTGCTCGCAACACCAGATACATCATCAATACTACAAACGAATAACGATTGTGTTGTTGTTGTTCAGGCAAAAACCATGTGATTCCGTTTCGCATAACGCCTCTCCCATCTTCGAGGATTTGTAATGGGATTATGTATGTGGCTGTTAACTGGAATCTTGTTGAAGCACACAAATAGCTTAAATTATAAATTAGACACCTTTCGCACGGAGTAAAGGGTGGTAGCTCGCACTGCTCTACACAGCGGCACAATGCTAAAGCAAAAAAATCCATTAAAATTCGATCATAGCGGAGTATTATTTTAGCAGTGCTCCATCCATGTGTACGCAGGAATAAAGTAACGCAGCAGATGTTGCAGCAATAAGCTCGTACGCATCAAAACTTTGTCGCTTGTCCGTGTTGCATACAGGCATGGGCAAACGTAATGACAATGCATACTTTCCACATATGTGTGTGTGTGTGTGTGTGGCATCATCATAGATTATACAATATTAAAATAAAAATAACTTTGGCACGTTCTTCATGTTGCTGTCGTATAATGGCATTTGTTTGGACCCATTAAAACATCACGACCCCTCCACCGTGCCTCTCCAAAGCATACCATACACAGGCGTTAGGTTTTACAATCGTAGGATGCGGCAACTTTTGATAACTTACCCATGTGAGGGACATTATGGTCGTTTGTTTTGTGTGAAGTTGGCTACGCTCGTCAGCCGGCCCAAAAATAAAAACACGTCGAAGCCATTGATGATGATGGCCATTAAATTGTGGTCATTTGTATGCAGACAATGTTCCTCAAACATAGACAAGCCGGCTGTTGCTTTCCGTACTTGCAATTTTGGTTTCATTAATGACCACAGAACAAAAAAATATACAGCTTTGGAGGACTAGAACGACAACAACAGCAACAACAACATCAACAAACGAAGAGGATACATACAGTCGGTTGCGACCGAAAGACCAATCAATTCTCTTCGGAGCATTGGGCTGCATCATCCCCGTCGAGTATTTATTCTGACAAACTGTAGCGTCAGGCCACCTGTTTGTTCTAAGGTGGCTGCTGATGTTGTTCCAGCGGATGCTGTTGGATTCTTTATGTGCCATAAAGTTTCGTTTATGTTCTGCTTCATTTCGCAATTAAATTTAATTAAAAATATCCTCAAAGCTCCTCAGCGCCGGCTTCGACATTTAATGAACGAGGAACCAACAAACCGATAAACGATTACAAGGCACAGGACGAACGAAGCCTGCTTAACACCTCAAGTAATTATGCGTCCTCATAAAAGCAGATGTAAATCTTAAGAATGAAAACAATCCGATTCCATTCATTACCACCGCATTGGGCGAATGGCGGAGGAATGTGGAGCTGGCTGCTGGCTCCTGGATAACAGCAAGCTAGGACATTTCCATTTAGGATTCTGATAGTTTGACAAATATTTGTCCTGAAACCTGTTTGCACGAAATGTTTGCCTTTATTCCGTTTGTGTTATATCTCTTCAGCGAGCATTTACACTCGGTCCGAAGAACAGAGCAAAAAGTGATGCATACACCCTCCAGACCCACCCAAGGGCATAGCGTTTATGTTTATACATAATCCAAACCTTGTTTCGTTTGTTTATTACGCGTACTTTGCTTTTAACGACTTTGCATAAATTAATGTGGACAGGATGAGACGCAACGACATGTGTCGCATTGTATGCGCGGTTTATCAAAGGGACGAAAAATCCTTAATCGTACTTAAAATAATATAAAATTTTCTAGAAACGGAGGAAACATTCTCACTTACATTTTACATTTCGATAAGACAACAAAGCAACACAAAAGCGGATATAACTTGTTTAAAATATAATCGACTAGCAAGGAACCCACATGTGCAACTGTTGAATGCCGCTTATTCTACACGCAATAAGAATTTCTCACCCTAGACTATTATGATTGTTCTCACTATACTCTAAGGTTAGCCTCGAAACTGAGACTGCAAACAAATCACTACCATCTAATTATCAAATTAGTCATCTGTCATTCCTGGCTTTGCTAATACGAAATGCGTTCTCATCTCTCCTTCCAGAGATAGTCAAATTGTCTCTCATCATAATCGCTACTCTAATCTGCCAACAATATGAAGATAATTTTGGCGCATTAGTGCAATGGTGCCTATGTAGACTTTTCTAACTAGTTTTGTTTTCTAGTCGGTGCGTGGTAGTTGTAAAGTAATAAAAAACCTTAATTTCCCTTTATACCCCATGAATGAGGTATGCGATGCTTCTCGCGTTGTTGTGAATTAACACGCTTTCTATTTTAGATTCAAAACAAACGGCACCTAGTTGTTTATCTACAAATGAGGGAAGCTTTACTAGACATGCCAATTGACTCGACACTTATATTGCGAAATTGCTGCCGACAACATCGAGGTGGCCTGCAATAAAAGAAAATTTTTTTAGATGACTGGAGCCAGGATTCGAACTTAGATCTCCCGCATGGTAGTCGCGTGTTCTAACCATCATGCCACAGCCGGTCCAAGTTGTAAAGTCCAGTTGCAAAGTAATAGGTTTCCTAAAAAAATATCCAAAAAGTAACGTAAAAGTAACATGGGAAAAAAAATAGACAATCTTACTTTTGCTGGAAGCTTTTTCAAGTTTCAATGGCGAAGTACAACTTTGTCAACATTTGCACATTTGTTTGAAACTAGTTTATATTACATTAATTGGGTATCCAGCAGCACTTAACAGAAAAATAGTAGTATTTCCCAGGTATTTGGACTTCAGTATATTTTTTTGTCGCACTATGTAATTTTTTGTAACCACTTCATAAATCAAAATTGCAACCAGCAACCACATTCCGTTCTATTGGCTTTTTAATACTCTTTTACATATTTAACAAAAAATACAATCTAATACTTAGATCTCATGTCAAGAAATTAGTAGCGTGTCGGTTGAAAGCAGATTAAAAGTCCAAAAGCACCTTGTTTAAATTGTTTTAAAATATTTTGAAGTCAAAGTTTCATAGTTTTCGAACAACTCTACGAGTCTAATAATAACTACACCACACATTGTGTTCTCAACATATTACAATATTTCCTTTACCAGATGAACATTAGCTAAGCAATGGCGTCTTATATCCTATTGTTCCTATAAGGAGCATAGCGTCCTGTGGCCGCATGTTATTTCATATCACATGTATCTCATGCATAAATATCAATGTATGTGTATGGATATGTGCTTACTGATGGAAAATTATACTTGCCCATCCTCTATATGTCCAGGTGGTATACTCATGGGCTTTAACGGAAACTTAGCTCATATTCATTTCAAATGAAACTCCTTTCGGATCACTCACATCCTCGTGAATACGAGTACACGGTGAAATTATGCCATCGCAAGTATGTTGTACAGATACGAAATTTCATTAATTTCATCTTCGCCCACTTTTGTGCCGGAAATCCTCTTGTAATCCCATATGAGGGTAAACACAAATTTCATTTGCCACAAAACATTATTACATTGCAAACGCTGAACATCAAAAGCCACCTAAGTCGTCATCCAACGGATGAAACGAGCAAAAGCAAATAGCACAAGAATCATCATAACCGGCATTTATTAAATGTTGCCTAAATTGGAAAGACAAGAAGTATCTTCTACTCGGTCCCCTTGGGTACTCTCCCCACATTGCAACCTCCCATCCGGCCATCCATCAAAGGGGCGAGCTTGGCATTCGGTTAAAGCAGCCAGTAGTACATTTTTAAAGCCAAACAACAAGCAGAAATATGAAAATCTGTGAATCTGGCACTTAATGTAATGTAAGGGGGAATTAAACGAATACCAAGTATGCAAAAAGTCCTCTACAGCTGCGAGTGAGTAATACGCTTTTGGCCCAGTCCTGGCATAGCGAGAACAAATAAGACAGCCAGATGACGCCAAGTGATACAACGCCACACAAACAAAGAGCCCCAGCAACATATGAAAATGTCAAGTTATTTATGCAATTTTCACTTTGTTGTTTTACAAGTATCTGCTGTTAAGTCATATAACTGCCTCAAGGACATTTAATAGAGCCTTGGCGATGATATAAATATAAATCCGCCAAAGACGATTCAACAGGTATGCGGTGAACGCCTAGAACAACAAACAAATCTTTTCAAATATGAGCAGTATATCTTCTATATACATACAACACAAGATAATTAAATATCTTCTTTACATATTTACTGACATATACAATGTTGAAAAGTGTTCCTTGAGAAAAAGAAAAAAACCAAATTTTTCAATTTTAGACGTCTACAATTCCTATTTGGTTGGCTCTTATAACAAAGACATTATAAAATCAGACACTAGAAACAGGTATGGGAATGATGTAATAATGATTGCATTATTTATTCAAATTATCCACTTGTTTCAAAAAACAACCAGCCCCCACGATGCCGGCAATGTATAAAAGCTGACAACTATAACTTAGGTGCGTTGTATAAAAAAGTCATATTGGCTTTACAATAAGATAAACGTATTATGTCATTTTGACATTATACGGCACTCTGGGCCGAGGAAGTATGTATAGGGTGCAAAATCGTTAGCCGGTACCAGAGATGATACTCTTACAAGTTTTTACTAGAAAAATAATTTGTTAATAAGGAATTTGTTTTCATCGTTATGTTTCAAGATCTTTTCTATTATTTCTTATAGAGTTTGTTTTACGAAAGTTGTGTGAAATGGATTATGTGACAGTTGGCAGGGCGGATAGCTATTTCGATAGTTGCCAAATTATATCACCAGCACCCTTTGCTGTGGTTTCTCCACTATCATCACAATACCTTAAGTTTTAAAAGCCCCATCAATGAATTAAGAAGCCAAAACACACCGAAGATAGCATCAACGAAGACAACACGTCATCATAACCTTCACAAGCTCTTGTCTTTAAATCTATAAAATTAACACAGTACAACACATGATTTTGGGACACAGTTCTGAGAACTGCACGTGAAAGTAGCCCAAAAAAAAAAAGTTCAGCATCATTCGTTTTGTCAAGTTACATGCCATAATAATTAAATATCGATTTGAAGTTAGTAAGTATCGTTTAGGGGAATTTGGCACGTTTTAGGCTTTTTTGTTTGAAATTAAATAAATACCATACATATGATGGCGTTTGATTATCATAAGTAACATTCCACGTAAATCATACGCCACGGAGTACAACAGTTTTATTGTAACTGCTACAAAATAAGCCCAGTTCAAAATCATTTAATGAATGGAAAAGTGAAACTGTTACTTACGTAGGGAAACGTTATATTAACAGATTAAAGGAATTGTAATTCTTAATTTTTTTTAATTTGTTTCAGCTAAATCGAAACGTGACAAATTCCCCTATACGATACTTACTAACTTCAAATCTATATTAAGTAACTTGACAAAACGAATGATGCAGAACTTCTTCTTTTTGAGTCTACTTTCATGTGCAGTTCTCAGAATTGAGTCCCAAATCAATACTGGGTAAGTTTAATCCTGTTGCGTAATGTTCTCACACTCTCTGGTAGGATTGTCCTAATAGGCACTGTTCGACTACTCGAAAAGTAAGTTTCATGGAAGTACAAAATCTTAGTCCAAAGGTCACTTGCTGACTATTTCCAACTTTTGCCTACAATTATAAAATTCTTTTGGGAATAAGTATTTTACAATTTCATTCTATTTTAATAAATGGAAATTTTTGGTACTTTACAACACCAACTTGCTGCCTACAAAGGGGATTAGTAGAATGACTGTTTTAATTCACTCTAACATAGTATTATTACATACAGCGCCGAGAGTAATTCTATAGAGAAAATCGACAAAATTGTCTTTCGAATACTCGAACGGCAGCTCAAAATGGGTTAAAGCTAATCACGCCTTAGTTCTCATAGAAATACTTTAGAACCATTTTTTTAGTTCAATCACTCTTTGGAATGTAAACAATGCGAGCATTGCATTTTATTTGCATTTTAAGCCTTTTTTATAATGAAAATGCACTAATATAAATATTACATAACTTAATGAGCAATAACATATTCAAGAGCTGGTTGCATTTATTCTTAGATGTTAGCTGTTTGAGAAGCTTTTGCTAAGAAAATACCGATTGACTCAACTACAACTTCGAAGGCGTCATAGATAAACGTTATTGGCAATATTTCAGTTAACAAAATCGCAATTCACTAATGTTGAAGCCAATGAAATGTAGAAAATAAAACTATGAATGACGTTGGAACGGAACACACCGTTTGAATTAGTGTTTCAGTCACTGTTGATGGTGATGTGTGCCGGTCTATTGCATCACATCTCTTTCTCCTCGAACTGCACTTTTAGCACCTGACCTGACTTGCAGCGCGTGCACGCTGGCATATGAGCGTGCGGTGTTGCTTGATGCTATGCGCTCTCGTGTATCGGACTTTCATTTCTGGTCTACTCATGTCACGTTCCTGCCAAGTTTTAAAACTTGCACTTTTTGTTCAACACGAAATTTCCACTCGTAACCTAAAGTTGTACATTTGCTATGAATTCTAAGACATTTCGCAAAGTTTCTTCACAGCTCAAGCATTTCATGCGCGCTGAGAAACGTGCACCAATCATGCTAAGAATGACCTATATACATACTCGTATACAGAGCTGCACAGGTCATACGCGTCGTTTCTGGCAAAAAGTCTATTTAAATTTAGTTAAATACTTCAACGCTCTAAAGACACCCGAGTGTTGGGTATAAAGTAATAGCGCATTTTTCTGGCTTTTAGCGAATTTCCTTTTGCACAGCTAACTAAGCTGAAAAATGTGTCATTTCCAATATTTTCCTTTTCATTGAGAAAAAAAGCTGGGAATTTATTTCGCTCACGTTTCTCATAAGTTCTTCATTAATGTGCAAAAATAGCAAAACATCCTTATTTTTAAGGTGCTGCTTGCCACCAAGCGACACCGTTCGGCATGAGTTGCGCTCGACGGTGCTGGTGGGGCTGTTGCTGGTGGAGGATTACAGCAACAATCCACTCAAGATATGTATTAGTGTCCACCCGCAGTATATGCCTTGGCAATCTCAAGGTGACGGGTGCTGGTGTCGCACGCCTGTAAATATTGAGTGACATGCACCTCTGACAGCTGACTGGAAGACAAGACATGTCGTGCATGAGAAATCACATTGATGTCGCCGAGGAAACTGTTATGTTCAAGAGTACCGCGGCAAGTTAATATTAGTTTACAATTCGAGAATCTGACGTTGTTATGCTAATCTACACATAAGATGTGACACTTGATCTGGCATTACAATACTCCAAACGCTGTTAGAAAATAGAACAAGTTCACATTGCGTTTCTTGTTTGTGATGTGATGTAATTCGCACGTTCGGTAGATTGAGGAAATATCTGCCACGACACAGGTGTAAGATTAATATGGTCAGACCATCCTCTAGTAATATTCCGACTCTTCTCTCTCTCTCTCTCTCCCTAATGGACAATCACATGTACTATAGTAGGAACTTCAACGGTATGATGCAAATTAACATTTTCAGTTGACGTTTGCAACATTAAAAAGCCTATGATGCTATGCTTATTTGTTTTCACACAACAGCAGGGTGGCAATTCTAAATCCTTTATTTTAGAATATGATACCAGTGTGGCCACTAAAGTAGTAGTTGATACTGCCTAGTAGCCTGGCAACCTCAGTGGCTGGAAATGTTTGTGACACGAATTAACATTCAGTCAATTTATTCCACATGCATTTTGTTCCTTTTTTTGGTTAAGTATAAAGTGCTTTTCTCACCTTCTGTAGATATTAATTGTGCGAAACACTCCGCGCTGCGGACATTCACGGAAACCGACAGGCCCGACAAAGTGACAAATGCAAACGTAAAGTGGTAAATTTACGATGGCAGACCGCATTTGAAGTACTCAAACACACATGCTTGCACATTTACATATACACACACGCACACGGCGGCAGGAGCAACAAAAGGACGTGCATATCAAAATACACACACACAAACACACACTCATGCATTCGTATAAACAAATTTGAGAGCTCAGCCCAAACCCCAAAATCCATAACGAGATATGTGTGTGGATGTCGTTAGTATCACCGACGAATTCATGGCAATGCCAACAGAGGCAACGATTCCGAAGCGCAATCGGGTGGGCACACTCATTCAGCAGATTTCGTTGGGAAGCAGACGGACCATTGCCGATTTAGCATCAGCTTAACCAGTCATACATATTTCATAAGGGAAACTGTTTGAGTGAAATCTCATTTCAGTAAAAGATTAAACAAAACTAAGCAAAACAAGTGGGCCGCCAGTTCGTAGCTGAACTAGTTGCCCATCATGGCGAAGCATTTGACACGCTACACTTACGTGAAGGCGTGTGTTTATCATAATTAGCCAATACATATTGCATAAAATACCTCAAATGTTAAGACCTCCTAAACGTGCACCTTATGGAAATCCATATGTAATAATTACGGATACATCTTATATTTTACTAATGATTCAATACGAATACGTTAAGCTTCGAGGACCAGTAAGTAGGGCCATGAGACACAGTGCATGGTAGATGTAAAGATTCGTATTCAAATAAGTGGGCATGTTAAAATCGTTATCACGTCTAATATGATTGTTTTAGAATCGTATTTTCAATATGAATTGTATGAATATGTAGAACTCATACCGAACTATTGTCATGTGTGTTAGGGGGAGAAGGAGTTCGATGAAACGTCTTCCTTGTAATTGTCCCTTTCTGGCCTGTAGGAGGTTATATACTTAGGGCAAGGTTGTATAGAGGATCCAGAGGATCCCTTAACCTAACCTTACCTTTTTAATAGCAAAAGTCGGATTTTGCATCCATGATACGGACAGTCACCAACAGCATGACAAATGTATTTTTTTTTATTCCACTGTAGCGAATAGCAAACGAAACAAACACCCTGCAGCCCTTTTGTGAATGAAAGAGTTTCCTCTATTTTGAACAAATCATTTGCAGATGCATGGCAAATCATGGACACTTTTAAGCTTTTCACACAGACAAATAAATAAATAATCACCGACACACACACAGCTCATTCGTACCTCGGTGTAAGACCATTTTCGCGACCATTTGTGTATGTTATATTTCGTTTGGGTAAAAAAAATTGGAGCTACAAAACACCAACTTTATTTCAACTAACTTAAATCAAAGCACCCGCCACACAAGAACGCCAAAGGTTTCAGCACAGTGAATGAGGGGCAATTGGTATTCTTCTTGTACACACCCTGGTTCACCCCTCGCTGTTCTTGTTTCATTGTGCGATACATCAAAAATGGTATTTTATGTACAAAATTGAATGTAAATCACAATTCGATAATAAAATCATTAAACCTTTATTGCTTTTGTAATTTTCAGTTATTTATGGTTTATGTTGGAATTTTTCGCATGGAAATGATTTATGACAACCTTATTTATGACCTCACCTTAAAACTATAAAAAGCCGATAATGTGGACAATTTAAAAGCGATATGATTACGATTACTGCTGCATCATCCACATTCGCTAAGAGCGTTTATCGCAGGTGCTGGAGTAGGCGGGCACTATTAATACATGCAGTAGTAGCTAATTGAAAAGAATCAAATCAAAACAAATAACCAAACAATTATACTTGAAATATTTCAAGTGCTAATAAATAATTATCAACGAATGGAATTGGATGGGAAAGGGAAGAAAAGAGTTTGTAATAAATGGGGACAATGTTTCTAGCGCTGGTGTTCACGGCAATGCCCAGCACGTCATCCCATTTTCCCATACGTGATGCTGCAACAGAAACATGTTCCGTTCTTTGTGTTCCTTAACAAATGTTGCACAAATAAAAGACAATTGTTTATAGAGTATAAATCAAATTGGCTTTCCATACCAATTGTTTCGCAAGACACACGACCAACCAACCACCAGGTGCTGCTGCCTTCACAGTCCTAAATTCCGGCTAAATTCATGTGTGTGTAGTGTGTTGCAATTGTTCATATCATTAGATATTCATTCATACATACCGCTGAGATGTATGTGAATACGCGTTGCTGTGCCATTTAACTCGCATTCTATTGCTTCACAATGTTCTACCCAGAGATATACATAAAATCGCAATGCTAACAAATATTTAATATATGGACACATGTACGTCGTACACATAGATTTGTATGTATGTATATGTATACACGATTGTGTATAGGTATTTGGCGATCGATATTCATGCACCGACATAAATTAAAAAGTTCATTCACTGTCAGAACTTGTGGTTTTTATGTTATTTAACAAACTCAGTTCACCTAAGAAGACAAAATGGATCAGTGTGTCAGAGCGAATATGAACCTCTTTAAAGTTTCATATTTGTTTATAAACATAGGTTTGTTATGTACTGTGAAATGATAACTTTTAATTACACCATTATCCCGATTCTACAAATTAATAATGGTTTTCGGCGCAGGTAAGTATTAAAGTTGTCTTAACCTGAGAAATCTTAGATCACACCGGTAAACAGTAGTAAATAGTTGTCTTACAAAATTTCTAAACTTTCGTTGCATAGACTTTGCGCCGTACTTTGAAAGTTTCAGTAAATTTACTTACACCATATTGATTTATATGAAAATAATAATAACAATATCTATACTATAAAAAAAAGTGTACATTTGGCAGTAACGACTAACTGCGACGATGGTTTAACCGATTTCTACCAATAAGGAACCAATCGTTATTGATATGTCAATTATTTTGGAGGCAGAACGCCTTCTGCCGGATCAGCTAGTATCATACATAAATAGAACCACTCTCAACCACTCATAATTAAGATTCTGTTTATATTCTTGTGGCAATATACAGAAAAAATTAAACGGTAGGACAATTTGAAAGGAATATTTATCCGTATTTGGCAAATCATTCAAAGACATGGGGCGTATGATGAATATAACCTAGGAAATAGATCATACACCCTGCTGATCCACTGTAATTAATGTATGTTATAATTTTATCTTTTTATGTATGGTCTTTGAAATATTAACATAAATGATAAATGCCAATTTTATAAGTAACAAAACACTTTATTATAAACTACTTTTTATTACAATAAACTGTACCTTTTAGTACTATAAATGTATTTTTCGATACAATAAATTTACTTTTTTGATAAAATATGCACATAGGTAGTACTCGGCGCTACAGCAATGACCCAATGATCCAAATGTCGTCTGTACAATATATTAGTATTGCTGTGTGTTTTCTGGGTGTCAAATTTTATCTCTCTAGGTCTAAAATACATTTTACCATGCCTCCTCCGCCCACTGACCTTAAATTTAAATTTCATCTACATATTCATACTCGTGTTGTTGAGTACTATCTGTGTACCAAATTTTATCTCTCAAGGGGTTAAGTACAGTATTTGCCACGGCGCCTCCGCCTACTGGTCCAAAATTAAAATATCGTCTTTATATTTATATTCGTGTTGTAGTGTACTATCTGGGAGCTAAATTTTAACTCTCTACAAAAATACAGATTTTCACGCCCACCCCGCCAACTGATACATAATTTAAATTTCGTTCACATATTTATATTCGTACTGTCAAATAATATCTGTGTATCAAATTGTATCTCTCTAGGACTAAAATACAGTTTTGCCCCGCTCTCCCCTCAATGATCCAAAATTAAAAAGTAGTTTACATATCCTTATTATTGTTTCCGTGTATTATCTGGGTGTCAAATTGTATTTCTCTTGGGCTAAAATACAGTTTTCCACGCACACTGATCCAAAATTTTAATTTCGTTTGCCTTTTTATATTCGGGTTGTCGAATACTATCCTTGTATCAAATCCAAACTTAAAATTTCGTCCGCATATTTTAATTTTATCTCTATGGTGCTAAAATACAGTTTGTTGGTCACTCCCACTCCGCCCACTGGTCCACAAATAAAATTTCGTCAGCAAATTCATATTCGTGTTGCCGAGTACTATCTGTGTATCAAATTTTATCTCTATATTTCAATCTCTATAAAATAAGTTTTACTACGCCCACTGATGCAATTCAAAATTTCGTCTGTATATTCGTATTCGTATTGCCGAGTACTATCTGGATATCAAATTTTATCTCTCTAGCTCTAAAAAAAGTTTTGCCACGCCTACTCCGCCTATTGGGTAAAAAAAACAAATTTTATTGAAATCGGTTCAGTCGTTTAGGCGTAATTGAGCAACAAACATACAAACAAACAAACAAATAAACAAACAAACAAACAAACAGACAGATATTCACATTTATAATATTAATACGATTAATAGGATAACACATTTGTAAAAATATGTATATTTAATTAAATTATAAAAATGGATGTGTGAATAAACTCAGATCACCAAAGGTCAACTAGTGATTATTCTTAAATTTCTAATAATAGTGTCATAATAAAGATCGACATCTTCCAAAACTAAACATATACTACCAAATTTTCTATTAAATTTTAAAAAGTTAACTTAACTTTCACATGTGTAAAGTATTAATTAAGTATTAATTGTTATATTGATAACCGTTGCACAGTGGAGCCGATTGGAAAAAACACTGTAATAAGTTCACAACTATTAAAGTATTGTTTCCGATCATTCTGAAAAGTTCTTAGCATTTATTAAGGAGGAGTCAGGCTTTCTGAATTTTACATTCCGAGGCTCCCTGTGTCAACACAGTTGGTGGATAACAGGGTTTTTTTAATAACTCGGCCATTTGAAGTAAAAAATATTTCTGAAAACGATTCTGAATTCTCAGCAAGAATACCCTTCAACAATTTTTAAGTTACCTCAAGCAGTTTAGAAATGCCGACCTTTTAAAGTTGAATTTTCTTCCCAAACTGTAGAAAACACAATATTTTGCCGAAACACAATTGTTTGCCTTACATAGTAGATTCTTAAAAGAAAAACATCTTTGTAATCCGTCTATAAGTGCGGAAGTACCAGGCTTTGAAAGTTTCAGATTCACCAAAGTGGTCATGTTGACACCCAGTATAGCCAACTGTGTTGACACAGGGTGCCTCTGAATGCAAAATTCTGAAAGCCTGACTCCTCCTTTACAAATGCCTAAAACATTTCAAAATGATCAGAACAATAAAAAAATAAACAAAAACTTCACAACCACCAAGACTCAAGATAGTCAAAGAATTCTACAGTAACAGAGTTAAACGAATTCGTTATTGATTTTGGGTATATTGTCATTAATACATTTCACGGAGTACTAATATAAGTTTGAGTTATCAGCACATGTTTCTGTCATTTAATAAATATATGACAATAAACATATGGATGTGACAATAACACTTACAAACTTAATAAAAGAGAAATTTGTTGTTGTGTTGACAACAACGCCTTCTATTATGTACTACGCCTTGATACCACTACAAATTGGTTTTAATCGGTAAAATGATAACAAATATTGATAATTTTTTAAAAGTTTTAGGGTCTAATTCTTGACAATTTATGAAAGTTTTATATATTTTGTTTTATAAAACTTGAACTAATGTTTATGACTGTAATAATTTAGAAACTTAAAAAAAATAATTATTAATATTCTTAAGAAAAACGTTAACTCGATAAAAAAAACAACAACAAAGTCAGTAGTGAAATATTTGAAGTCCAGATATTTGTGCCCAGATACAAATCATAAGATTTAAATAATTGATAAAAAAAAACCAATGTCGGTAAAGCTAAAATTCTTGAACAATTAAAGGCACATTAGAACTTTCAGGAAAAAAACTATTTCTATTGAAACAAAATAATTAAAAACTTCAGGAAACAGGAAATGAGATTTTTAGTCGTACCCTTTATCTAATTAAATATATATCTTTATTTTAATAAACAGTGACAACATGCTGGTCTTTTCAAATTACCTAAACCATTTGTATTCCTATGTACTTCAATATTACAATTCCCGTAAATTGTTGATTATGAATTTAAAATGTGCGTTGGCATTTTTGGTCATTTCTCTTTTATCAATTCAGAAACTGATATTAATTTCAGTATCAAGAACACCAAAACAAAGTATTGGGGGTTTTTAATCGAAACTCAAAAAAATTTTAATTACATTTCATTCATTTATTGAAATATTTAAGAAATGGCCAAAATTTGTTTCACTCTGGGCCATACCAAAGTGTGTCCTCTGATAAAAGTTAATTAGAAATCTAAATTTATTTGTTTCCAAAAACTAAGAAAAGTTATATAAAGTAGATTAAAGGACCTCGCAACTACTTATCAGTTTCAGACCATAAAGTTGTGAAAGTCGAATGTTATGTCAGATGAAAGATATAATTTGGATCCTACACTAATGCATTAGCGCAAATGCAATTGCGCAATATATATGTATGTATAATATTATAGTGAAAGATTGTTATCACCAAAAGTCGGTTTACGTATAGTTTCACGATAATTCATATTGACAGCTTCCCACATGCAAATACAAAGACAGCAGTATGTGCGTGTGCAGTTGTTTGTGTTTGTGTGTGTGTGTGTGCTTATCTAAACTGCTTTTAACTGTTGCAATTATCGCAGCAATCTAAAACGCATTTATCATTTGTTGTTTTTGCGACAATACACGGATTTACATACGTCTGTGAGCATAAAATGTAACCAAATGAATTTTGTAGCAATTGTGATATACATATGTACATGTACGTACGTACGTACGTATGTATATCTATACACATATCACATATGCAGGGAGGTACACACAGTGTTGCCACCATGCGCGCTATTATGCATATTGTGTGTCATTAGTGGTTTCGTCTGTATGTACTTACATATGTATCTCAAAGCTAAAATTATTCAGATATTTAAGAACTTCAAAAATGAAATATTGTTTATTACAGTTTGCGGTCATATCGAACTTTGGGCTCATACCCAACTGTTCACTTGTCAGTTCGAACTAATTTAAATATGTTGTTGATGTGTACCATGCTATGAAAGCTCATATGAATAAACTATTCACACCCAATCAAATTTTAGAATCTTCAAAAATGTTAATATTTAAGATACAGTGGCCGTCAACCTTATGCTATCGCTACGAATGCAAAAATGTTCCAAAAGGCATAGTATATATCCTGTAGAAAATCCCACTTAAAGTACTTTTGTAGTTATTGTATCCAAATCTAGGCGGCGATAAACTTTAAATCATAATTACTCAAAAGCACAAAAAGTGGACTTTAGACCTTTTTGCACGATAACAACTATATATCTTACACAGTACAACATTTTTCAACTGCACGTAAAAGTAGGCCTAAAAAGACGAAGTTCAGCATCATTCGTTTTGTCAAGTTACATGCCATAATATTTTTAATATCGATTTGAAGTTAATAAGCATCGGATAGGGGAATTTGTCAAGTTTTAGGCTTTTTTGTTTGACAAAACATTAATACTATATGGTGGCGTATGATTATCATAAGCAGGGCAACCGGAAATATGCCCTAAAAATCGTGTTTTATGCGCATAAAATATGACCTGAAAAATGGAAAAATATGACCTTAAAATCAACAAAAACATGCTCTAAAAAATTAAAGTCACACAAGTTTTTCATATGAATTAGAAATATTTTTACTTAAATCCTCATTTAATACACTTAGGACCTCTAAAATGTCTTAATAATTGTTGGCGTAGTAGTTAACTGCTTCAAGCCATGTTCCCATCGTAATGTTATAGCTTCTGGAGGTAATAGAAGGTCTGGAAACATTTGTTTAAAAAGTTCCTCTCTACACGGAGCTTTTAAAAATACCTTCTTCACATTAGCAATAGTTTTATTTACGTTTTCATATAAATTCCTAATACATTCACACATGAGCAATACAAGTCACACATTGTTATAGCTTCTGGAGGTAATAGAAGGTCTGGAAACATTTGTTTAAAAAGTTCCTCTCTACACGGAGCTTTTAAAAATACCTTCTTCCCATTAGCAATAGTTTTATTTACGTTTTCATATAAATTCCTAATACATTCACACATGAGCAATACAAGTCACATTTCGAATAAAATGCCACTATAGCTTTTGCAGCCTTTACCATGTATAGAGCTGCATCCGTAAAAAAAAAAAAAAAAAAACGTTATTCTTATTGAAGTTGACGTCCAGATTTTTGATGGCGTCGTCCCACAGTCGAGCAATTGTTGAGTAATTAGCCCTTTCCAAGGCTGCTGTATGTAGTAAAAATTTCTCACTTGCAATTTCCTTAATACAACTGCTTACATTTTTGCCACATTTCTGCCTGTTGCATCTATAGTTTCATCGATTGTGATCAATATAAATTGATTATTTAGTTTTGCTCGTATATTGTCCATGAAGTCGTTGTATCCATTTTTTAAATGTTTAGTTCGAAGAACTGTTTCGGATGGCACTTGGTAGTCCGTGTATTTCTCAAATAGTGTTCATATATTTTGATTTCTCATTTTGTAAAGTGGAATGTCAGCAGACACAAAAGCTCGGCACAGTTTTTCTTGAAAATCATGTTCTTTTGAGAGTCTACCGTAACATTCTGGCAAAAATAATTGTTTGGTCTGCTTATATTCACTTCTATGACTTAGTTGAATATGTTTGCCGCTTCCCACATGTTGCTTTACGTGAAATCTGCGATTTGCTGCAATAACTGCTGCTGATTTTAGAATAGAGGAATCCAACATCAGCTCGTAAGTCAGGAAACTTTTCTACAACCGCCTTTATTTTTGCTGCTTTTGTCGGATTAGCTTTAGGCATTATTAGATTAGATAGATTAGATTTGGCTGTTACATTTTAAAAAACCAAATTTGCAAAGACATTTGTTTTTACGAACAAAAAAATACTGTGAAAAACATAAAATATGCTTAAAAAGGGATATTTTTGAAAAAATATGGCCTTAAAAATATAAATTATGCTTTAAAAAATGAGGCTTTTTTTTAAATTATGCTCCTAAAACCAAAATTTGACGAAATATGACTTTATAGGTAAAATATGCCAAAATATGCTCTAACAAATAGGTCTCAAAACACTTGTAGGACCATGAAACATGAAAATACATTACCCATTTGTTAATATCTCGTTGTAAAAAAACATGCTGTAGCATATTTCCGGTTGCCCTGATCATAAGTAATATTCCATATTAATATTCTCAGAATTGAGTCCCAAAATCATGTGTTGTACTGTGTTATTTATACATATAAATATACATCTGTCTTTTATATAAGTTTTAAAAAACGGAAAGTTTTCATGTTTTCAAATGGTAACCCTGGATACAAGGGATTTGTGCATTGAATCAGGTACGAAAATACATTTGAATACTTGTGCTTCCATATAACAGGTGTCGTTAATACACTGTGCTCTGTATCATTGCTCATTTATAATATATGTACTCGAACGCGCGCTTATTTTGATGTGTGTGGGTGTATACCGCTTTGCGCTACTGTATATTATTATTATCGTTGTTGTTGTCGCTGTGCAAGTGAGTGTGTGTGTGTGTGTTCGACTGTGATATTTCATAAAATGTAATCACAGTGATATAAATTATATATACTGCATAAAAATCAACAAAATATGTACACCTTCCAACACACAAACATCGAGATATATAGAGGTAAATACACATACAAGCATGCCTGGAGTATCTCAGTTCAGATCGGATATGAGCAGTGGATGCAGAGACTACATATGTACATATGCTGCAATCACTGCACGGTTTGAATATTACAACAGCCCAAACATTACCATAGAGTACAATACACACACACACACACACACACGAAGCCAAACTCAAATAGCGACACATGAGTGACCGCAAATCCTAAATGTGTTCCCGTGTGCATGTGCTTGCAACGGGGCATGTTCTTGTGTATATTTAAAGTAAATTTTAATAACTGCAGGGTCCAAAATGAAATTTATGATTTATGACGACTGAATGAATCATTGAATGCACTGCAATCGCTGCGGCCTGTTGACCCTCCCTCAGATGTCATAGTAAATACAAACACCGATAGTCTTGCACTGGGAGCACAGATAGCGAATGCGAATCTGCATCATCATTAAATGGAAGCTTGAATTCAATTGGTTATGAAAATATGCTGTTTTAGCAAAACTAGATGATAGATGCAAATAAACGCATTTTTAATTTCTGTGCCTTCGCTGCTATGTCAATTTGTAATGCTTTGTTTATGCAGCCCATAACAACAATGTATTAAGCATTTAATTGCCATTCGCCACCATTTATCTTCGCTTATTCCTTATCCTTGCCTAAGGAATAAGAGCAATCTTTCATTATTTCTCATAAAACCATAAAATAAGTCTTCCATCTTCAGATAATGTTGATATATATTCTTCAATATTCACTTGATGTTATTTACTTATGAAAAATATCAGCTATTGAAATGTTGTAATACCTACACTAAATTTTTTTCAAATATCAAATTTCCCCCCTGCGAGGAGATTGCTGAAATAGATTAAGACGGTTATAAGCATGAATCCCCAACTGCAAGACTACCACAACTTTTTTTTTAACTAGAACTTATTAAATTATTGGCGGGAGTAGACTACAATTTATCTGTATCCCTTCGCTGCATTTCTATCGCTATGATCTATTTTAATATGTTGTTTTTTTTTTGTTCATGTCCCGACAAGTTCAGGTTTAAGGTTGCGGCAACACTTTCTTAGAAATAAATGTCATTTCATTGTGTATTATTCCTTTGTAGGCGAACCCATACATGTCCTCATATCATTTGGCTCAAAACACACACACACACATGCAGACAAATGCGACGGACTTAAACCAGATAGGAGTAAATTGCGTTATTTTTTTGGGGAAAATGTGCGATGCTACGAATGGGTTTGTGCATATTTGCTTATCTTGGGTTATGTGCAACAAAAGAAAAATAAAAGGCAACTAGGTTTTGTCGCTGCTGTTGCTGTTGCCGCGACTTACGCGGCAGACACATAAATTACACAACCATAAAACACAAACACATTCAGTCATTGTGTTGGCTGTGTTTAAATAAAACATACTCTTTTTAAGCCCTTGACAATGGCCCAGCAAAAACCTAAATAACTTTTTCAACTTGTGTATGTTTCCCGCTCTATCATCGGCTCCAGCTGCTCGCACGACCCCAGCGATATGAGTATGCACTTTGTCCAGCTCTCTGAAGGGAACGCTCAAACGTACGTTAGTGTGATGCATGTATGAGGAGGACATAACGCACTTTTATTAAATCCGCAAACCTCTTTGCCAACTGAACAAATGCCACAATTTGTATCGGATCCGTAGACACTTTTTACTCTGCGGTCACAACAAACGGACCAAGAACCATTCCGGATTACGCAATTCCACTGCTAGTGGTTTAGCCGGTGGGAACACTGAGTCGTCAATTGTCTCATAGCTCAGACTTATTGTTAGCTTAATGAATGGCAAAATAGTGAAGTGAGTTCCTGAGGAAAGCCATGTCCTACATAGCAGCAGTGCAAACGTGCCCAGTTGGATGGACACACACACACTCATTTTGACTTGGGGCGCATTCTTTTGTTTTAAGTGGACAGGCATTGGCAATAAATTCTATTTCATTTGTTTATAATTTCGCTCACACCACAGACATAAACTGTGGCTGTTTTCGGCATAGGACACCACCAGGAATGGTGACACGTCTGTGGTCCAATTGTCCAGCAAATGACTTTTTGTTTTGAGGCGAACAAATGTCGTAACTTTTGCGAGCATTAACAAGTTTTCCTGTTGGTGATGCTTGACAAAACAACAACAAAAACAAGAAAACGGAAATTGAGTCGAGAAAATGTAACAAATGAATGGCAGGCGAAGGCAATAACCCTCTTCCTTGGCCTCGCACGAGTGTGAGTACACTCTTGTTTCCATTACATGGACCCTTATTAAGGACTGGTGTTAATTAGTATTTAATCTTTGCAACCTTAGTATAAATCTTTAGTTATTTGTCCGCACACACGCACACATCGAACTACATATATATAAGTATGTGTATGTAGTAGGTGTACGTGTTTTTGTATATACGTTTGAATGTATTTAAGGTTCATGTGCTTTAGTGAAATTAGTTTCTTATAAAAGTCAGCAAAGCATTAAGATTAAGATTGTTTAACCTTTGCTTCATATTACCAACAAAATAAATCTGGTATCATCTTATCCTTTGAACGCTGCATGCACCACTAGATTGGATAATTCTCCATGTGTCTACCGGAAATTAATATATCTCTGCTTTCTCCTCCGGTTGGTCGGTGCTATTCTAAACATTACAGGTGTATTCGAGTTAATTTAGCAACAGCAGTATCCCTTTGCTCAACCTCAATGGAGTCCATCAATTACGTGCCATTCTATGGGTCAATCGCCATTTTCTTTAGTTCGATAACAAACGAGGATTTCTTTAATTTAATTAAACTGATATACATCTGAAAAAGGACTACACTAGGAACCAGTGGTAACAACAACGTCGTTGAATTTTATCATGGCCCTGGCGTTATTTCATTTACATGGACTACTAAATCTCTGTATCGTTGGTTATCTGACAACAGTTAAAACATATGGTTCCGTCATTAATAGAAATTATCCTTATGCCTACCGTAGAACATACTTAGTGACCATCGAAGACAATGAACTTTAATTGAAAAGTAATTTGACATATTGCATCTAACTTTTTTTACAAATACTACTGTATTGGATATCTCTTATAGGAAATAACGCTTATAATCAGTTATGGGCACCAGTACATTCAAAGATTTACATGTGTTTGTGCTTTAATGTTCTATTTATTGTTTTTTGTTTGGGACCGGCCGTGGCATAGTGGTTAGAACACGCGACTACCATGCGGGAGATCGCAGGTTCAAACCTCCAGTCATCTTAAAAAATTGTTTCTTTCATTGTCGGCTCCCCTCGAATGTTGTTGACAACAACTTCGCAGTATAAGCGTCGAGTCAAGTAGGTGCCGTTAGTTGTGAATTTAAAAATAGAAAGGGTGTTAATTTACAACAACGCGAGAAGCTATCCCATACCTCATTCATGGGGTGCAAAGGGAAATTAAGTGTTTTTTTTGTTGTAACTTCTTTGTATCGATACGGATTCTTGAAGCTGCCCCGATAGATCACCCTGCCCATAGCTGCTTATAATAAATGATTGCCTATGTGAAAAAATCGCTTACATGAAATCTCTCTGTTGGTTGTCTATAGGTTAATATTTTCATACAAAAGGTGCAACGTAAAGGATGTTCTTTTAGACGTATAGAACTTCCGACTAGCTCCTAAACTAATGTCTTTTTTTGAGTATAATTTGACGCAAATCTCCATACGAAGACTAAAACCAGAACAACGTTTACAGATCGTTGTAATTCATGTCCAAACTTCACGCTCTATATACGTCGTCAAGTTTACGGTGCGCATAATCGACCACCTAAGCAGCTAATACACAATACCACGGGTCGATTAATAACATTTACTCTTTTAGATAATATTCATCCACATCGAGGACGTACTGTGCGTACATGCGTGAATCTGACAGAGGACTCGAATTTATCTATCCGACTCCGTTCTCAGCAACTGGGTCTCTTCCCATTCGCCACTTGAGAAATTTTAAGGTAAGATTTTTGATTGCATCCAACTGGTGCAAGAATTAAAGTCAGCGTACGTGCGTTATGTATTCGGTGAATGGGCTGAGAATCAACTTGACAAATTGGGAATGATGTATTTGTGGTGTATGTATGTATGTATTTGATGTAGTGGACAGTATTGAACATATCGTTCTTAAGTTATGTCGAACAACAGACATCCAAACGTATGTATAGAACTTTGAGCCCCTGACGGCACATACTCCAATCGTGCTCAAACTTTGACTTTAGTATAATCGGTAAAGACTTATCATTTTGTAGGGTAATCGTTAACAATATTCAACATTGATTTTTACGGTTTTAACGGTGTTTCCGTCTAGGTGCAACTTTTTTACATCCTATCATATATTCTATCCTATACGTGAGGGTAAAGTAATTAGATTCGCAATGTTTTTAATAATTTCTGTTGTTGTATTGACAAATGAAATGAGTATTTAATGCTTTAATGCCATAAAACGTTATAATTTCCTTGTTGAACACTGTATCTGTGCGGGATGGCCTGAAACTGACTGGCGTAAGTTGTTGCCAACTATATGTATATCTTTGGCCTTGATAATGTATCCCCGTCAAATGCAATTAATCAGCTAAATTTTAAGGGTCACCTGAAGTGTACAAAGGATCGTTTTTAGCGAATCCTTTGGGGCATGTGGACAAACATACAAAACAAGTGCCTGGTCAGAAGGACCTCGAGTTAACAACTTGAAAAAGAATAAATTAATAAAGAACCCCAAACACACACACACGCATATAGTTGATTGAGGGGGCTGCAGTTCCCTCTTAAGTAGTGAGTTTGCACATATGCACTGCTTTCTCCTATTGGCGTTCTCCTTTCGAACGTGTTTTTTATGTGGTGTTTCATTTGGTGCTCACCGCTCTCGTTTTATGGCAACAAGGATGTGTTGCGATACTCGTTAAAGTAAAAGTCATAAAATGCCCTTTGTTTCTGCCATGCTTTTGGGCGGTTTCGGACTAGAGTGTGGTGCCGGCCCCCTCAAATAAACTGCTCCACAATGTTGCAATAAATTAAATTACTTTTTCAGCTGTATGAGGTATGGATACGACGGAGCTCAGGTGCAAAGGCGGATCGAAAATTTATTAAATCCAACAAACGCGCAAGTTGTTAAATTGATACTCATTTCAATAAAGCGTTTTTATAGGTGCCACCAAACTGGAATTCGCAAACAGCTAAATACACGGGCGAATATTACACATTCATGTGCGGTTGTGTCACACAATTGGTAAAATCATGGATGAACTAAATGACATCACTGGACAACAGTACATCTGTTGATAGCATGAAGAAGTTCACACAGTCGCGTACTTCTAGTGTTAGCAGCGTTAGATTATGCCACTCGATACCCTTGGGCACTTGTCCGACTTCTTTGGTCGCCGCTGTGTCACTTCGCCCGCTTCGCCAGTTAGCAGTGGAAAGCTTTTAGCATATTTTATTAACTCAATTTGAAATGGAAAGAAATCAAGTGCCACTGCTTGGGCTTCTCGTCGTCGGTGTTCCATTTATCCATCTTAGTCGATTTTAATTTGATTCTATGCTAATACACTTATCGGGAAAACTGAAATGCATTTAGCTAAAAATGTCACTAATTGCATTAAAGAAAAAAATCATTGCAAATCAAACTAAATTCAATACTTGTGTAATCCCTCAAATCGCCACCATCACGGGCCACTTCACTCTTCGCCAAGGAAGACCACCAAGTTCAGCTGAGCTGCAGTGGAATCCCAACAGCTGAATTGATTTAACATAAACATAAACAATTTGCCATTACGGGCATAAACACAACGCTTGCATGCATAAACACGCAATGCCAGACACGATTTTATTTAACCATTCGCACTTTTTTGCTTATTTTGCTCGAGCTATCCAAACTGTTGGTTTATTCTAATGATTTGCATAAATTTAATGCGATTCTCCAGACTCGCTCCCAAAGTTGCTAATGCAATGACCTGGTGGCCAGAATAGAATTGACAAGTGAGTTTAACCACAACGTAATGGATTGCAGAAACGATTTTACAAACCGCTTAACAAATGGGACTGTTTCAAGGGCCATTTAGTGCATTCTCGCAACCGGATAACTGGATGTATATTTAGTAAGCAGAGACGTAGTCCCGCGTTACCAAAGCGCGTCATGGTAACCCACAAGTAAATGTAGTGCAGTTTATAATTGGGAGGCATAGGCATTTTGTATCACAATGTTTGTCACATCCATAATTGTAATCTTTTTGTTGATGAAAACTTTCCCAACGTGGCTCTCAGTTGGATGTTATGTAGGGTGATTTTTTAATCAGATTTCAAGTTATTCTTCGGGAAAATTTTCTTACTTACTTCAGTGTAATCAAATGCCATTTAACATTGCCTAACATTGTCTGGTAAAATGATCCCACTTATAATAATTGTATGTATGTATATGATGAATTTCATATCAAACCCGATATTCATTGAACGCGACCCTCTCAGATTTTAATGAAATTTTGCATGCAGCTAGATTTTACCTATAAAAACACAACCTCATTTTTAAAAATTGCAGTTTTGAAAATATGTGGGCGTGGCAATGTATCGAAATATTTGAAAAATGACGGTAATAGATACATTTAAGCTGCGATTACTATGGAATGACTCAACCGAATTGAAAGGTCTTGGTGCCATTAGAAAGGTATATAAGACAGCTTTCGAAAACATACACTGTCATCAAATCTTTAAACTTGGAAAACACTTCGAAGATCAAGTCTTTTTTTCCAAAAAAAAATATTTTTAGATAGGTCTATTTAATATATATAACATATCCAAAAACTAAAATGGGGTTTTTCTTATTTTTTTTAAAAAAAAATTTTAAGCAAATCCATCTTTTGTAAACTTCCTTATATTTTGATATCTTTGTGTGACAAAAATGAATAAAGTACCTAACTTTGGAATTTAAACTGATTTTTTTTTTGGTAATTCTAATAGATTAGAACAAGATTCGCGTTATAAATTTTTCAGAGACCCCCAAAAATATGGACTTAACCCTGATAAATTTTGCGCAAGAAATACTATTGACTTTCGGAATATTTGCTAACATTTAGTGGTTTCATCTAAAAGAATGGAAGCTTTGAGTTCCTGTAATAGTATTAGCATTTTTGTACCTTGCTCTTTTTTCGTTTTGTTGTAGTCGTCAGCGTCTGCATAAGCAACTACTATGGAGGTCTTACAAGTTTGTGAAGCCCAATGATAAAGGCCTTTCGCCGTTTCAAGAAGTCGCTTTAGTCCCAAGGTTTCTTTGAACCAAATTCGATTTATGACTTTTTAAATCATTTGAGCCATGGCGTCTGTCTGGTTGTCTGGCTGGTGCGCACGATAACTTTCGAAAGACGCAACCAAATGTTTTGAATATTTTCCCAAAATTACTTACTTACATTCCGCCCACTTTAGAAATCGAGTAATAATATCAATACACTCAACGCGATCGTGCCCAAATTCTGTATTTAGTAAAGCTATAGCAGGATACAGTTTTGGAGAAAAAAATTGGAAGTCTAGACACGCCTTCAGGTACCTCACATACAAATGTACTACTCCACCCACTTAGAAATCAAGTCATAATATCAATATAATAGAAAATTGTATGTTTTACTGAGGGTGAGGGTATATGCATGTCGGGTTGCCCGACTGAAACTTTCATACTGCTGTTTATAAATTAAACTTGAGGTCTGATTTTTATTTTAGATGATAGCTTTTATTCAGGCTCGCATCTATGTCCGATTTTCGTAAAAAAAACTAGAAATGTTTTATATGATAATAGTCTGAAGCTCTTAATACAATCTATAATCTTTGTGTTATTTTTGACAAAAATTCAATACATTTTAACGAAAGCGTGTACTTAATTTAATTTAAATTCCCTTATCTTAAATGTGCAATCTTATCTGTACGGTGTGAACCATAGGTAGGGTGATGCGAATCATTGGTGAAAGGATATGTAGGTAATTTTCAGAGTAAATAAACCCAATGAAGTGTCGATACTTTGAAATCCTTTTTTGTTCTGTCTTCGAATGGCATAGTATTTGCTCTTTCCCCTTGTTGTTTTATTACGCTCAGATAACTGTGATTACAGTTGCAAGAGTCCTGTGTCCACAGTCCATAAAAACGTATGAGGTGTTGAAGCATGTAAAGTACGATTATTTCGTATAAAAATGAATTTCATTTCCGAGCATAAAGTGCTTATCAATTGCTGATCAATGGAAACATAAGGAGGAGAAGGCCAAGGTACAGGCTCTGAGACCACTCTGTGTAATGATAGCAGGATTACAAAAAAAAAAACAAAAAGTAACCAAGCGACAAATAAAACGAAAGGATGGATAATCATTGGAAATTGCCAACAATCTCTTGTACATAATGATACAAAGTCCATTAGTTTGTGACCACCATCTTCACGAGGATTTCGTACGTTCGCTTACCAGAACTAAAGAATCCAAAGAAATAGGACAAAGTACAACTTCCGCTCCTTTTTCTATTCGGAAATGTTGTGTTTTGCTATTCTATGAGTCTGTGTGTGTTTGTGTGTGTACTTTGGTTTAACTGTTGGAATATTGGCCTTAGTCCACGTTTCATTTGTGTGTGTGTGTCTCTGTGTTAAATGTTTAGAAAATCGCCTTTCACAAGTTTGTATATCTCTACGGGTCTGTGTGTCCCATGCATTGTGACCTTTTTTCCGACACTTTGTTAGTCGTGTTCCTACGTTGTATGTGGCTGTATTTGTGTGTCCGTGCGGTCCTTTGTAGGCATTTTGCACGTTTCAATTGTGTAAAGTTTTTATGGCTTTTTGATTTTTTCACTTATTGAATGTGGAGATTGTGTGAATGTTACAAGTGAGACACTCCAACAGGAAACATCAAGTGGTCTTCAACATCATCACCATCACAATGAGCAAGTATCAAGGACAAAAGTAATAATAATAACAATCTTGGCATATAAAGTTGCAACAACATTTGATTTTTCTGTTTTTCACCCAAACCCCTCACAACATTGTCCAAATTAGAGTTATAAAAGGCTTAAATGTTAACTACTGTAATTAAACAGCCCCATTATTCTACGAATCTCTATTGACTCCACTGTTTGTGGATGTTATCCGGATTTTCCTTTACATTCATCGATTATGTATTAGTCGCTACGTCTGTTTTAAGGGTCGTTGTCGATAATCAAATAATGCGAGACTCACTCTGTCCTTGTATTTCCTAAATGCCCGAGGAGCTCAGCTGTCAACTGTCATTTAATGTGCAATTGCGAGGTCTGCTCATGGGTTTGCAGAGTTACGAGAGGAATTTCATATGAAACGTACGTCAAATAAACCCAACCAATATAAAATATGTATAAATGCCATACCCGGAATATACGACAATTTATAAATTATTAAATTGTTGTGAGCGAGGGAGTTTTACATGATGTTTGCCTCTCACATTCGCCGGTTCGCCATTGCGTTCACCATTTGCCCCTTTTATTACATATGCCTGGAACGGTAGCACCAATTTTTATGATCTTGGCTCTTTTATTCCATTGGCACAATAAATTTATAATTTTGTAACAACTCTCGTTTATGCAGTCCTTTTCGTTGGTTTCGCATGGGTTAAGTATATAACAAAATGTGATTTTCACATGAGAGTTGCAAATTCATAATTTTTACAACAATAACTTAAATCAAATATTTATTAACATCTGAGCGAATGCAAATTGGAAAATGTTACCATATGCAGAGAAATTTGATTCTTTTTCAGTTCACTTATTTCAGAAACATTACACAGTGCAGCACATGCTTTTGGGACTCAATTCTGAGAACTGCGCGTGAAAGTAGCCCCAAAAAGAAGAAGTTCTGCATCATTCGTTTTGTCAAGTTATATGCCATAATAATTTGATATCGATTTGAAGTTAGTAAGTATCGTATAGGGGAATATGTCACGTTTTAGGCTCTTTTGTTATATGGTGGCGTATGATTATCATAAGTAATATTCCACGTAAATCATACGCCACGGAGTACAACAGTTTTATTGTAACTGCTACGAAATAAACCCAGCTCAAAATTATTAATTATTTGATGAATGGAAAAGTGAAACTGTTGCTTATGTAGGAAAACGTTATATAAACAGATTAAAGAAATTGTAATTCTTAATTTTTAAAATTTGTTTCAGTTAAATCGGACTAGTGCTTCTCGAGTCTCAAACTAAAGAGCCTAAAACGTGGCAAATTCCGCTATACGATACTTACTAACTTCAAATCGATATTAAATTAGTATGGCATGTAACTTGACAAAACGAATGATGCAGAACTTCTTCTTTTTGGGGCTACTTTCACGCGTAGTTCTCAGAATTGAGTCCCAATTCAATGAGCTGAAAAATGTTGTACTGTGATATGCAGAGAAATTGGATTCTTTTTCAGTTCACTTATTTCAGAAACATTTTTATAAACTTCACTTGTAGTAATCAATCTAAAATTCGCCATTATGTCTAGAATCTGCAACTCTTAAAATCCCAAATTTAGTATGAATAGAAGATGAAACTGTTTTGAAAACGGACTTTCTTCAGATATTGTGAGTCAACAACATAAATGTATTTGAAATATAAATTGTGGCAAAAAAAAACACAATATGCAGTGTGTGAAGCTTCTCAAACAGTTGACATGCGCATTCGTCTATAAACAAGTAGGTGTCGTTTGTTGTGAGTCTAAATATAGAGAGCGTGATAATTCACTATAATGCGAGAAGCTATCGCATTCCTCATTCATGGGTTGTAAAGGGAATTAAAATAAAACGAAATTTTTTCAATTAGAATTCTCTATTGAAATTGTTCGAGTTATGGATATGTAATTAGATCACAATCTCAATGAATGTATATCTTCAATTTATCTATCTTTGATTTATTTATAGCCGTATATAGTATTAAAATTCTCTAAGTGTTATTAATTACACTCCGTTCAGCAGCAATCAATTGTTATCGCCTAAAATATTGACATTTAGAAATATCAAATAAAAACAACTTCAATTAAATTGTATATTTTTTTATATATTTTCGAAATATACAACAACGTAATATAATAATAACAAACAGATCAAATGAAATGTGAATGGTCTCCTCCGAAATGCAACTTGAAATTTCCTCCTTGTTTTCAAAAATACCCCGGCACAAGTTCGAGCACCAATCCTGGCAATATTTTAGGGCTACACTATTTGGCTAACCGAATTAAGCCAAAGTTTCTGGATGGCATTGAATTGGACTACATTCATCGCCTGGCACCCAATAAATGCGCCAAAGCCAATTGGACATTGAGCCACAACATGCCCTCAGGTTTTCGCTTTGGCGGAACATACTCTGCACGTCTCGATGATCAGGTGTTGGTAAGTACTATTGACTACAAGTTACATGTTACGGTCCTATATAATGTGGATTATGGTTTCAGCGTACACCTACCATACATGCGGACATCAACCCCTCTACGTTATCTACTAACGTTGGCATTCTATACTATCCCCTGCAATGTTTGCGCATCGAAGCCGAAATGCAAAGGGTTGCAGAGACAGCCAATCTTCAAACGCAGACCTGTATTGAGTTTTGCGGCAAGCACTCCACCCTAACTGCCAGTCTGTATAACGTCCGCCCAAACAATGGCCGCGGGACTTTGTCATTTCTACGAGCTATAAATGATAATTTTGCCCTGGGATCGGAACTCCTCGTAGAGTGGACCGATCCACATTCAGTTATGACAGATATTGCCTTAGCAGCGCGTTACCGCCACAAAGCGTACGCAATTGCCGCGACAGTCTCTCGCCAGGGGGTGGACATAAGTTATTGGCAGCGCCTGCATAAAAAGATCCAAATGGCCAGTTTTTGGGCCTGGCAGAGGAAAACCGAAATGTCACTGGCTACAATATGCTACCAATGGGATTTCGATGATGCCTACGTGCGTGGCACATTCGACTCAAATCTCTCAGTTGGCTTCATATACTCAAGGTAGGTCGCTCTGCGTTCTCCTGTACATTCTATGTTTCATGTGTCGGCCTTTACAAGTGTTCTTTCCAGAATTGTCTCCAACATACCCATTGGCATGGACATGAGTCTTTTGATAAATCTGCCCACCAACCGATTTGTCTTTGGTTTAAAATTCACATTAGACCCCAGCGGTCTACGAAGGGGCGAATAACATAAAATCCAATTACACGAGCTACAAAGAAGGCAAGCGGCTAGACAGCATCTAACAGTGTACGCTGTTAATATGTATTAAAATTTTATTTTTTAACTTATAAATCTGCATATGTTTGGACATTATAAACTGATATATTCTGTTACATTTGTAACGATATTCACAATATAATAGCGGCCAACAAGAGTTGTAAATATACCTTTAATCGAACATCATTGAAAATTGCTAATGAGGCATACTGCAGAAAGCACAAAAAAACTGTTCTGACTGTTTCAGTAGACTTTAAAATGAAAATTAAAAACAACGCAGACAAAGCCGAAAGCGCCCAACACAAACAGATAATGACAATGCGAATTTCATTAGATAAATACACCCTCAATCGTTAATACAACTACACCTACATACAAAATAATCATAAGACTCCATGCCACATGGTGAACAAAAATAATCCAGAAAAGACAACCGAATAGCTCTCGAGTAGCAGATGACGTTTTCATCAAAGAATATCGGAGTGTTGTATGCGAGCTAAGTGTGACGCTGCCAACAATGTTGCCCATTGATGCCCACGCGTCTTTGCCGTCACAAAAGTATCAAGGCTGAGAAATCTAATGGCTCTATGTTTCTTATTCGGTGGTCCCAAACATAGCTTCGATTAATAAGGGGGATGCAACTCAATTTAATATTCCCTTCCGTTTCAGCACTCATCTTTGTCAGTGCCGTCGTCGGCATTTGCACAACAATCCCTCACTCTCTCTCTCTCTCTCTCCATCTACGCCGCTTCCTCAATGAATATGAAATAGATGAAATTAATAATTTCCCCTTCATTGTTGTGTGCGTATCCTCGAAAAAAGAAAGAAAACGTATCCAAAAAGCTACCGAAACATCGGCAGCGCTGTCAAAGTGAGAGCGTAGGGATGATTGTGTTTCTCTAACAGCACATAATGAAAATGAAGAAGAATTTAATCATTTCGTTTCATAAGATTTTTATTATCATTTCTAGTACATATAACTCTCATTGATTATGTCTCATTCATAATCATCCGCATTCCCCGGCTCCTCCGCACCCCCCATCCCAGCAGCCATACCCAGGTTTACATATAAACATATTCACTGTGTATATGGTGTATGCACGCGTGTGAGTGTGTAAAGACTTGAATCAATCATGATAAAGTATTTTATTAGGGATTTTCGTTTCTTTAAGGACCATTTCAAGACTGATAAGAAATGAATACCACACGGGAGACAAACATGGTAGATATGAAGCTAGAAATTAGCATAAGTATCACCATCAGAGGGTAATAGGTTTGATGGAACTCTGACTGACAAAGTTCCTCATGGGAAAGTAATTGAAACCGCATAGCATCTTAAATGTATTTGGGTCATACACCGAAGAGAGCTTTAATGCGACGTCAACAAATGTTTAATTTTAACGATTGGCAGATAAAGTCAAACACTTTGTTAATTTAGCATAAAGCTGTGGCTGGAAATGTGGCAGAAAAAAAATATTGAACGCTTCACTTCTTTAATGAGTTGCTATTCTTCCTAATCGTCCGTAAAAGCTCACTAAAGATTTTGTCGTACTTAAGAAAATTGTTTAACAAATAAGCCTATAATGTAAGGGCTCAGTATACGAGCGCAAAAGAAAAACACGACAATCAAACAAAAACAAATAAGAAATTCTCACGAACAATAAACACTCTGGACCATTATAGAGGTAGACATACATGGAGCTACACACGCACAGCTCAATGTATTCCCTGACCATGCATTGGTGTGTGTGTGTGTGTGTACTCGTGTATACCAAGAGATCTAGATATTCACATGGCGCCAAAGCATAGCCCACCCATCCAGTATTGACATGTACTTTATACGCACTATCGCTCGATAAACATCTTAAACAGGTGTACGGACAGGACTTCAATTAGACGTCCATTGTCGTAGAGATGTGATTACCACATTTCTCCGTTAAACACTAAGGGCCAAATAGAAAATATCACATTTTACCCAGCCTAAGGCAACATTAAATCTTTTGCAAATGTCTTACAGGTATCCCCCCACGTATGCGCATCGTAGCCCTTCCTCCATGCGGGGTGGACGCACAACTTTAACATCTACCTACGTTTGGATGCTTCAACTCCATCGCTGTGTACACAAAGCAGACAAACAGAGGCCATAACAATGCGATTTGTGTTTATGTTAAAAATCACAGTCCAAATATTTACTTGATGCTCAGCATTAAGCGTTCATTGTGCGCTTATTTGGGAAAACATTTGCTGTCTGACATCGACGAAGAATAACAAGAAGTGTCAGTGGAAAGGACAACAACAGACATAACATCAGACTTCAAGTTGTTACAGGAACATGGACAAATAGTCTTCAAGTTTACAGGTTATTTGATATTTATTGATTTGCCTACGGGGAGGAAAGCATCTGCAATTACGCTGCCATTACGCCCGAAGACGGGCTGAGCGAGACTTTGGTGTGTGGTAACGAACGAAGGAATCAAAGTAAACAGGGTTAATTGGTACAAAGTATCAAGTGATCGGTAGGGGCAGAATGATGATACAATTAAATGACTGAATGATATTTTGCTAATGGCGATGTGGCAGTTGAAAAATACTACATGCACTGAAAGGATTCAATAAAACCTAATGAATGCATTATTTATAAAAAGATATATTCATATTCTTCATCTTAACTTTATACGTAACTTTAAGTAAAAACAACTGTTTATTAAATAACACAGTACAACATTTTTCAGCTCATTGACTTGGGACTCAATTCTGAGAACTGCGCGTGAAAGTAGTCCCAAACAGAAGAAGTTCTGCATCACTCGTTTTGTCAAGTTACATGCCATAATAATTTAATATCGATTTGAAGTTAGTATAGGGGAATTTGTCACGTTTTAGGCTCTTTTGTTTTGGCTGTTTATAATTTAAGAACTTAACGTACGATTTGTGCCGTACCAATCATGGATTGCTCCATATTCACAATGTGTGTGAAAACAATATATATAAATCCTTTACATATTTTAAAAAAAAATATATGTTCCAAAGTAAGGCCTGAAACACCTTATCGTCCCTTAATAAAACAATAGTGTAAAATTTTGTTGGTGTTTTGAGAAAATCGAGTTTAAAGTTTTCGTCAAATCGGATGTCTATGAAATTTTCGAAGAAAAAATTATTCACTATTTTTTCCAATGACCTTTAGACGCACTTTGTGGAAGTAGATTTTGGCGAAATTATGACCAGGCATAGAATCAATGGTGAAGATTCTAAATATGCAATAAAAAAATAATGGTGTATGAGCACATACACTATTGTTGTATTGAGGGGATGTTATATTCTATGTCACAATAAGTTTTATTATGATATTACTCTTCGCTTTACATCAAAAATTGTTTTGTGAATTCTAATGTTTTACTTAATAATACGAGTACACCAAGAATGTTTATGGACATACAACAGACAACATTAGCTCTACCATTTGCGTACTTACAATACAAAGTATCAGGCCTGAATACTCATAAACAATTCAAAAAAAAAAAAAAAGTTCGAACGGATGTAAAATAAATTTGTGGCATCGATTTGTTATATGCACACAACAACACAGGAAAAGTTTTCTCTTCAGCCATAATAGCCGATAATTATTTAACAGTAATCACCAGTATAATCATAAATTGTTTCATTTCTTTGTGTTAGTTTTCGCAGATTGGACACAAGAGAATCCAAAAGGAAGACGAACTGTTGTAATCGCCGTCAAACATTAACACGAACGCTCATCCTTTGATCTGGTCGTGGGCACACACTCAGTTCACCCTCCTCCCCCCGTTTGACGGATGCAGTCACGGGACACCTGTAAGCAATTTTCCAGAGTCCATTTTCGGAATTCTTTTTACAGCTTTAAATGGTCACGTTCCGTACGTTAACTACCCAGAACATTAAAAGCATCTTCTTTTAGTATTTGTGAGTGCAACAAAAACAGTATCAACTCTCGTAAAAACATTCAAGTATTATAAACTTTCTACTAACCTCGAGCTTAAAAACTTAATATCAAATCTAAAAGAAGATGACGCGAAAAACCCCTCGCTCCCTGCTAAAAAGCACTCGGGATGGAACGAAAAATTACGTTACGTTTTGGAGCTAAAAGGAAGTAACTCACCCACAAAAACAATCGACTAGCTTGAACTAGAAAAATGGCAAGTTTGTTTATGAATTCGCTATAAGAGAAGCACCATCATTTTTTTACCTGTAATGGTTAAAAACATTCCAGCGAGTACTTCACTATCATGATAAACATGCATACATATGTAATCCGCAGTAGCGTTTAACGTAAGCTGTTCACCTTCAGCTGCGTCAGTGACGGCGACGAGACCCGTAGTGTGTTAGAGCAATGCAATTCTCTCTGTGGTCTTGCGTTTCACTTAAATTAAATAGACTGTGAATTATTTAAACAGCGCAAATGACATCAAACGAAGCACTTTATACAATTCTAAGGGATATTGTGGCGATTATCACTGGCATTTATCGTCTGATCCGCTCAGTCATAGAATAACTCTAGGGGAACCACATTGCACAAATCAAATTTCGAACTTTATGATTTCCCAACAAAAAACCAAAAAGAGCAAATGTCTCCCAATAACTAAGACCAGCACCCAAAGAAAACGTGCGAGACATCTGCAATAGATGCCCCAACCAGTAGTTACGTGCGGCCAATGATAGTTTCGTTTCACCTTCGAATACGTGGATGGATACAATTCGGGTGTTAATACTGTTAGGACTGCGTGACACTTTGTACAGTCTCACAAAGGCGCAGGAACGTGTCTGCCACCATGACTGTCTGCTGTCAGTGTCGCGTAGCTGGTTTGCAATAGATAAACTTTATTTGGTTGTTTAAAGATAGCACCGTGTGCGTATTTGTCTGGGTAGACAGAGCTCCTAATGAGGGTGAAGGACATGGCAGGTGGGGGCATGACCCACCAGCATTTATTTAGAAATCATTGTGTCGTTAATGTCAATTGTAATGAAATAAACAAATTGTGACAATTCTATGGCATTGTTATGTCGACACGCACTCACATACTGATACATAAAAATTAACACAGGTGACAATCGTCGACAAATTATCCTACAAAGATGGTCTGAGGCGTATGAGTCCGCCGCCAGAATATGCAATAAAGATTTATATATAGTATACAGATTAAAGCTATTTTAAACGTTTACACCTACTTTTTGTCTATCTCATCATCATGTCTATCTTTATCTTCAAGAGTGTCATAAAAACTTGAACATAACACGCTAATGGACATTTCTGCACTTTGAGACAAATGATGAAGAAAATGTGTGACAGAGAAGTGACTGAGATTTGTTATGTATGTGGGAGGGAAAATTAACCATTGCGATGTTTTCGCGGAGCATTCAGTTGATATTGGCTTACTGGTCCCAGGAAATTCCATAAACTCAACATGCAACTTATTGTTTGAAGATTTTTTATTTTTTTTTTTGTATATTTTTCTCTTTATCTTCTCATATCTATCAAAATGATTCAAATGGTCTCCAAACGTACATGATCAGTACCAAAAGTTGTGATTATCTTTTGTGCGATATACTTTTAATTATTTTCTATCGGCCATTGTAGAACGATATGGATACCAAATGAAACGTGACACTTTATGATATCCAAATATATTAATATCCTTCACAACGTACACGAACGGAGTGAAGGGTATATAAACTTTTTTCTTCCATTTGTAACGCCTATAAGGAGGCGTGGTAGGTATGACAATATACGTATATACATGATCAGCGTTGAATTCTGAGTCTATTTAAAGATGTCCGTCTGTCTGTCCCCTTGATTGATGAAATTTGGAATACAAACTTATATCCTCAAAACGGAGTTTGAGTTCTAATTTGAGCAACATCCTGCATGCAAGCTCAGGATTGAGTTCGAAGATAAGCCCGGTCGGTCAAAAACTACTCTTACCTCCCAAACAAATTGCCCCTATTTTGGTCTGTCCCCGCTATCATAGTCGTAGTTTAAGAGCTATAGAGCTGAAATTTGAAATTCTGGCTTACATCATCTAAACGGAGGTTAAGTTCTAAAATGAGCAAGATCGAAATATAAAATTCTTCCTTTTTGAGGGGTGTCCGTCTGTCTGTCCCCCGATTACATCAGTAGTTAAGAAGATATGGAGCTGAAGTTATGTATGCAAACGTATATCCTCTAAATCTAATTTCTAATGTTCTGAATTGAGTAAAATCGGACAAATATAACTCCCAACTCCCATACAAACTCACCCTTTTTGGGGGTGTCGGGATGTTTGGGGGAAATACGGTATACCGACAAACTTTTATCCTATAAGCAGTGTGTAAATTATAAGATGAGCAAATTCCAATAAAAACTACTCCCACCTCTAATACAAAACTATCCAATAGATGTTACAAGACATTTCCATGGATATTTTATTTATTGGGTAGCCAATCCATAATGCAGTCTCCGTCACTAAGTATCACAGTGTTTTAATGACATACAACATTTGAAAATGTCATTTGATGAAATATATACAAGTCGTACGTCTGCGATGAGTAGTATCAACATCTAAGACTGTATGTTTCGTAATGTTTTTCCTTCTCCTAAATATCTACAAATTGATATGTTTACCTATTAGAGATCTAAGTAATATTCCGATAGACTGATTTACTAAGGTCATTTCGTATTATTTATTTCAAAATACTCAGTTAATAATTTATATAAAAACTAAGTGTTTTACTGGCGAATAATGTATTTCCCTTCGTATTGTTTTGTATGTATTTCATTACATCTCATGCTACAGATACGTGTGTATTTGCACAAATATAGAAAGAATATTTCACTTTATTTCCTCTTTTTATTGTGTAAATGGCTGCCTGGCATCCTGCTATGGCCACATTCCACCACAGTCCTGAATATTTCAATATGAAATTTCCAAGCATCTGGCTTTATTGGTTTGTATTGTAAACATGAGAGCGGATGCTTCGAAAAACTTCCAAATGCTTATGAACAGCCGTGTGCTTAGTCGTTGTGTGCCCGCGATACTTTGCGGCAGTGAGCCGGGGCACTGGTGAAAATTGTATCTTCAAATTGACTCAGTTTACTGCAAACAAGTTCGCGGCTGTTTGTGGGTAAAAGGCTTAAACCAATGTAGGCTGTCGCCAGTCCGAAAACAAACTTTTGACATAATTTTGCATAAATTTGTCGCTGAAATACTCATTTTGGGTTTTGTTGCTGTTGTTGTTCTTGTTCTTGTTGTCGTAGTTGGCTTTATTGCATACACAGCTGCTGTTTACATAATTTACATCAAGTTGTAAAACTGACAAAGGCTCCGCAAATACCTTTCAAACATAATGTTTATAATGTTCGGTAGGGTTATGAGGCTGGGCTAAGCTTCCAATGACAATGCTATGTGCACTGATAAGGCAGCGGATTTTTAGAGGAGTATCACTAAATCTGTAAAAGGTGATAGGAATGTCTGTGGTATACAATTTTCAGAGTTGTTCAAATAATTTATGAATTTTTATTTCAAATATCCTAATGTAAGCTTCACTTTTATACTCATATCAGTATATATATGAATTACTGTAAAACGAGTTTCACCATCTCGCGTATAAGTGAGTTGACACGACTCATACAAGAGGGCTTTACAGTGTAACGAACGTCAGATATTTGTGAAGTTTTTACTAGACAAATGCTGATTGTCCCGACTACTCGAAATTTTCTGAGTGCATTACATCAAGCAAACAGCCGATGCAATCAATGTACCGCATGAAAGTTGCCTGACCTAACCATCATTGACAAATCTTTACGAATACTTAAATTTGCTTGTTATCGCTTTTAAATCTCCGACAATATTTGAAGTTAGTAAGTATCGTATAGGGGAATTTGTCAAGTTTTAGGCTCATTTGTTTGACATAACATAAATACTATATGGTGGCGTATGATTATCATAAGTAATATTCCACGTAAATCATACGCCACGGAGTACAACAGTGGGGTGGATGGGCTACTTTCACGTGCAGTTCTCAGAATTGAGTCCCAAAATCATGCGTTGTACATTGTTAGCCGCTAAATACACTAACAAATATTTCTAAAATAACCACTAAAAGAAGAACAAATGAACTTTCAGCTATTTTTCACCAATCAGTATAAAGCAAATCTTGGCCATTACCGCCATCTACACTGAAGGGATAATTAAATTTATGTATACACTTATAATACATCGTTTTGTGTGCCAGGTTAGTACTTTAATCAATAATCACAAATTTCATATGAGTTTCGTTTATTTGAAACTCTTATGCTGGAAAGAATCCTAGTAAACCAAAAATCTATAACTAAAAATTTAAGGACCTGTACGTAAGCAGTCGCCAGGCACAAACTCAGTAGCAGACATCGTCGACAGAAATTGGAAACTCGTTATTGTGCATTCAGTTCAAAGTCAAGGATGTTTCCTCTTTTGGTCTAATATTAATTCGCTGCAAGCGGAAAATAGGGTCATGCTGTAAAAAAAAATTTTTCAATAAGCCGCGGTGGGAAGGGAGAAAGTCGAAGTATGTAATGCTTATCAGATGTGTATGAATGCCGTGGAAATGCAAACTTTAGTCACCACATCCGCCGACATGAGTGTGATACATACAAGAGCACACACACACCCCCAAAGATCTATATCAACTCACCAACAACCACATATACAGCCAAAGGACAAATAGCAAAAATACGAAAGACAAAAACGTATTTCTGTCTTTCGTATATTTGGACAGCCAAAATGCCGTTAGCAAAGGGGAGATAGAAGGGCCAGTCTAGGAAAACCATGACAACTTTGACGAAAACGAAGTTGTTGGTATGATGATAATGATGATGATGATGACACGGCCGCGAAAACTTTGCCAAATATCAGACCAAAAAAAAAAAACTTTATAGATTTCTAATCCGGCTTTTCTTTTACATTTCCTTCCACACATGTATGTGGAAAGATACGATAGGGGCAATAAGATTTACCCATATGTTCGACTAAGAGGTTCGGAAAGTTGAACAGTAATTTTGATTACCATATTGATGATAATTTCAATCACTACCGATAACTCTTTCATCACACATACACACACACACATACATATTGTAATTCTTAGCTCGTTGGTGGTTAGCGGTGATTTAGTTCCATTTAGATATGACACTAAACGAATGACAATCCATTCTAATGTCTTCCACAATGTTTTGTTACAAATTCCTTCAGAGTCTAATGTATATTTAAGCCTTTTAAATGCGAACGGAATAGAGCAAAACGATTTCACATAATCTGCAGCCAATTCTTTGTCCGAACACAGCCAACTTGAAGTTGTGCTAGTGCCGCATAGCTCGGTCGCATTGGATTAGAATGCAAAAACAAACTGTTCTCACACATTTTATATGTATATGTGGCCAGACGAAACGTAGCTTAGATGTCCGACACATGCAGATTGTTGTATTCGGTGATGCACAGGCCACATCCCTTGCCGAACATTTTGGGATTGTGGCAGTAACCGTCTGGAATGCGGATAATTCGAAATGCTTTTGTTTGCTGCTTCCCTTCTCCATTTGGCAACAGCGTGATATTTTTAAATTCTGCGTAACACTAAATTTGTGTTTAAGCATTGCTGGGTGAAATCCACAGTCAGAGTGCTTATTGTTGTAAATAACACAGTGAAGGATTAAAGGATGCATCCTATTTTCACTGAACGAATATTTAATGTATACTAGTTCCAACAAAGGCCGTATAATATCTTGAGCGATTTCGAAATGCCCTCGAAACATTAACCACAAAAGTGGAAAGTTTTAAAACAAATTTTGGCAAAAGCTCCCCCGCACGAGGGACACGTTCGAACAACTGTTCAAACGAGCACTAGCAGCATCCGCAATAAGGAAACTGAATGGACAAAACAACAAAATGTGGTGTCCACCTCAACTAAAACTCAATCCCCGAAACCAACTCTCTGTATTTGTAACGAACAACAGCAACAACAACATCAACACATCTTACAACAATTTTTAGGGTCGCTGAGTGGCCAACATCATCAGAGTTAAAACTACAACAAAAACAATCATACGAAGATGTATTTAATTAAAGCTCAGCGCATATTAAAAACTTTTCACATTCTAACCAACCGAAAAGTGAGGCCGCAATTCCGGAAAAAAGGAAATGCGTCTAAGGAAAGATAAAATGTAACAATGTCCCGCAAACATTTAAAGTCCAAGGAAAAGCAACGAAATACTCCCACACGGCATTTGTGTAAGAAGAAGGCAAGTAGGATAAACGACATACAACAGAATGTATAAATTTACAACATTTTTTCTTAAAGTCGGCTACTACTTAAATTGGAATTTAAAAATGGAATTTGTGGCCGAATTTTTATATGTGAAATATATTAAGCTAAATTAGAGTATTACTCAAACTATTCTTAGATGGTTAATATAAGTCAATCGAAAGTCTGAAAAATGACTATGATCTTATTGTCGCCAAGTGTTCAACAGTTTTTATATGATCTTCGACAGATTAAACATAAAAATAGAAAACGCTGCATAAACTCTTTCAGAATCAATCGGTTAAATGGTAAATTTCAAATGATAGGCAACTAAGGAAACAGCTAGATTAAAGTGTGCATTAACCAGCGCTGAAGTTTATCCCAAGCTAAGTATTTTGTTTAGCGCTTACCAAACTGCAAAACCTAGACATAAATGAATCATCTGTGACAAGTGGGAAATGTCCCACAATGGATTCATTTTATATTTCATAAAGAGTATAATTCGGTCTATGTTGTTTGGCTATGCCGGTTCGTGATTAAGTTTAGAAATGCGCACAACAATTTCAAAAGTACTCTTAATGAAATTTAAGACAACAACAACAAATACAAAGTAAACACAGCAGAACACAAAAGACCGTAGGGAGAGGAGGGGAAAATCTACGAGAGTTTGCCAGAAAGGAATCCCCATTCTTGTTGTTTTTTTTTTTTGAAAGTAATCAACACAGGAAGCCTGAGGAACAGTTTTACACAAATGAAGCTGAGAACAAAGCACTTTTGCGAGTAAAACGCACACATACCAGCTCACACACACAAAAACACATAGATGAAATCACTTCTCAAGGAGGAAGGAAATAAGTAGAGTTAGCCGGAAGCGGAAAGCCACAATTACCGCTTTTAAGCATATAGAAAAAAAAGTAACAATTACTTGCTTTTAAATTCACTGAGGCCAAATTACAAAGACCTCCTTTAATTCGTCAGTCTGTAAACCTTTAATTGCGTTCGGCCACATTCAAACCACAGCCATAGACTCTTAGACATTCTCAGTGGTCGTCGGTTTGCTGTTGTTGTTGATGTTGTTATCGTTGTTGCTGTTAGACACAGTTGTTGCTGTTGGTATCTTGCTAAAGAAAACGCTTGACTTAATCGAATTAAATGGTCTGCATTATCATAATACGGTTTACGTGTCCTTAATATGGCAACAAGTGTTTTTTCTCTCATCCTTTGTACGTCTAGGGGAATAACCCCGTAGTAACACAATCTCACAGTATTGAGCAGCCACATACATGAATGTGGGTGACTGTGATGGAGGGAGTGGAGTGCAAATGGTTGATACATTACCAAGTATCTTATGTGAATTTTACATACCTACTTATGTCGCCAAACTTAAAGAAAAAAATGTTAGGAGTTCTGTTCTTCAATGTTCCTTCTACCATTTGTTTTGATAGGGCAACCTTATCGCGACCTATTTTCTGAAACAATTTCAAATGTAAGTCCAACTCAGGTGAATGCCTAGCATTTTATGAAGTCGCTGAAGTTCTGGAGGTGTCGATTGGCAATGGATATTTACGGGGTACAAACGGGTATTTATGCTACTGTTAGATAATGCAGCACGTCATCAAATAATTTAAAATTTAATATAATTAAATTTGCCAATCAATATAACTGTACAACACATAATTTTGGAAACTGCACGTGAAAGTAGCTCCAAAAAGAAGAAGTTCAGCATCATTTGTCTTGTCAAGTTACATGCCATAATAATTTAATATCGATTTCAAGTTAGTAAATATCGTATATAGGAATTTGTCACGTTTTAAGCTCTTTCGTTATGTTGTTATATGGTGGCGCACACTGGGGATTTCCGGGAAAAAAGTCAAATTGTCAACATACTTTTCATGCAATATGCAGTGGTATTTTTAAATTTAAGACTAAATGGTACAATCAAAAAGAATTACTTCGATCTGACTGCTAGTTTTTTTAAGCCGTCTCAAAGTCAGTACTTGTATGTTATACCGAACTGACTAAATATAAACCTAAGATTTTGAAGACGAACACATTCAGAATAAAAGAACAAATTTTGTATGAAAAATTCATCATTTGATGAATGGAAAAGTAAAACTCATGCTTATGTAGGGAAACGTTATATGAACAGATTAAAGGAATTGTAACTCTTATTTTTTTTTAAATTTCTCGAGTTATGTCCAACAAAAGAGCCTAAGACGTGACAAATACCCCTATACGATACTTACTAACCTTAAATCGATATTAAATTATTATGGCATGTAACTTGACAAAATGAATGATGCAGAACTACTTCTGTTTGGGGCTACTTTTACGTGCAGTTCTCAGAATTGAGTCCCAAAATCATGTGTTGTACAGTGATATTGATTGGTAATTTTAATTATATTAAATTTTAAATTATTTGATGATCCCAAATCAATGAGCTTAAAAATGTTGTACTGTGTATGAGTTTGAGGCAAATGATGAGAGGTCGCTTGGTTTAACCATATACAAACAAAAATTTTGCAGTCCCTATACACTGCTCAAAATTAGGTAATATAATGCACACACATACAAGTAAATTCATTTTTTTATATCTATTATTCTATATGTTTGGTAACAAAAAAGGTAACGGCATATAAGAATCGCCTATCGCCTTTTTTTGTTAATTAGAAACTACAGTCTTTAATATTCCTTAAAATTACTAGTGCTTCTTTGATACTTCTTTAATGGTGCATAAAATCTATTTGCTGTCACTATAAATATTAATTGAAAATCGTTTGATTAACAAAATATTCACATCCCCATACAGACATACACCTCTTGCACACATAATGGCATACGTCTGCTTTTGTGTCTGGTAAAGCGACATATATGACATGATCTGATCTGAATTCGTTGAGTTTTACTCGCTGCATGAGTACATTATGTGTGTGTGTGTGTGTGTGTGTTGCTGCAAAAACACTAGCATTTCAATGTAGTAGTATTTGCGGTCAGTTATCTGCGACGCTGTCTCTGCGCCGCATATGAATGTTGTTCGTGGCGCTATTTGTCTGCTTTCACACTTGCATTTTTATTTGTTCATGCGGATGTATTTGTGGGAGTGTGTGTTACTATATTAATTTTTCATTTCGCACACGCGACTGTTGTCATCACTAGTCTAAAAATCAATCTACTTTAATGTGTGTGTAAGCGTGTATATGTGTGAATACGAGTTCATGAATGCAACTTAAAACATCAACTGCTGCCAGCGTCTGACTGACTGACTGACTGAGTGACTGACGTTTCGAGTGATTGTTTAATGGATATACAAGCTTTATTTTCGATTATAAATATAAACAAACATCTGACAGAAATGGTGCGAAAATGAATCTGCTGTGAACTGAACTAGTGTAGGTCACAAGTCAAAGGCCTTTAACTTTCTCCTGCGTCGGTGTAGTTGCCTCTTTTACAAGACCACGCACATTAGCATAACGAGTATGGGACATACGAATAGCGTAGCATATGTAATTCATAGGCCACTAATGAGACCGTTGGTATTGGTATATTGGTTAAAACAATAAGCCAAAAGATAGAAACTGATATAAAAAATTAATGTCATTGAAGAAAATTGAATATTTTTTAAACAAGAATTATCGAACAAATTTTCTTTTTATTTTAAAAAATTGTAGAAAGCATTTAATTTTATAATTTATTTTTTTCTGATCCTTGGTAGAATTTCGACCGGATTGAGAGCCAAAGAAATATTGAGTTTCATTAAAAAACAATTATATAAACATATTAAATACAAATGTAAATTGAGTTAAAATATGAATATTGAATATAATTCAATCGGTATGATAACGCTTAAAAGGGCGGTTGAATTAATTATATTTAATATGTATGTATGTACTACATATATTCTTAGTAAAAATCTTATATAAAATCCATGATCCATAAATGTTGAGGCGAACTTGACCCGCTCAAGTTAAAATGAAAATATGATAACTCGAAAGCCTTTGCATTTAACAAAAAGTCGATTTGTTGCAAATACATATATATATGTACTCTATATACACATAACTATATTTACTAAGCTATACATTTACATATATGTATTTCAGTTTTATTTGATTGTAGCAGTACGTACAATATATTCGTGCCAATGAATAAATTCACGCTTTCGAAATATTTTACGAATGTTTATTAAAAGGAAAATCGCAAAAGACGATAGTCTAATGGTTTGGAAAAAGAATGATAATAATAACTGCTGCACACTTCAAAGGACTGATGAAGCAAGAATTCTACATGCATTATTGTAATGTTTTCTTACTGATGGAACAGTACTGATTCATTATTTCGGTATTTTTATATTTTAAATAAATACATTCATAAGTTATTAAAGTGTTTTAGTTTCGATCGATTTTGTTGCAGAAAAAGCTTAATCTGCCTCATCCTCTCACAATATTATATTACAGCAGTATTTGCATAAATCAGTTTATGCTAGAAAAGGTAGAAGTATCTTAAGAATACATCCTTGCGAATATAAACATGCACTGTGTTGACAACGTAGTGCAAACTTTAGCTTTTAATACATATAATCGATTCAGTACAATTCAGCGTTAAAAATTAAATAAGCTAAACTACCGAAACGTACTTAGTAAAAAATTTGATAGTATATACAAATATTAAAATCCTTGCAGTGATATTTATTTTTAAATTTTTACATTTGGAAACCATATTTAATTCAGCGCCATTTTGCTACGTTGGAAATTAAATTGATGTTGGCATACTCAATTATTGTCCACAGTAAACTGTAACATGACCAAGTTTACATCACAAGATGAGCAAATTATAACGCTCAGTAAGAAGCTCCCTTTTAGGGTATGTTGTATTTTACATTACAAAATAAAAAGTGTCAGCTTCGGTCGAAACTGCTTTACATGTAATAAAATGTGGTTATTCCTGTATTTGATTGCCACCTCAAACAACAAATGATGGATGTAAATGTCGAATGTGTAAACAACTCGAATATGTTACATACAATTGAGTTACTGAATTCCTCGCTAACAAATAACTGTCAGTTGTCCCCTACTTGCTCAAAATACACTGTGGTCCAAGTTCACAGCATTAAATTGTATCAGTAATATTGACCATTTTCGTTACTAGGACTGTAATTCCTTTTCGGAGCTAAGTTTGGCAAACAATTTGTACATATCCTTTCGAAAGGCTTGCAAGCGTATTAAAAGCGTCTAGACGAATATGGCCATAAATCACAATGCTGCTTCGATTAGCACGTAGCGAATGGAAGGATATGCCGATACTTTTATTGGAATCCAAAGTTTTCATCCCTAACATGCGCCAACTAGCGTTGCTAGGCAACGACATCTAATTAATATTTTGTACATCGCAACGAATTCGCAAAGTTGCATCCTCTAAAAAGGTCTGTAATTCAATTTGTTAACAAATATTAGTTTTTATTTTCAATTCAAAACTAAACCATTCGTGTGTACTCGCTTCAACTTTACTGCAATGAACCAAACGCTTGGTAGTATTGATTATTGTCGATATCTGTTGTTTTTGCCAAAATAAAAATTGCAGTTGTGTATGTAAAATTCTATGCATGAGCACATGTATGCATTACATGTTCTACAATTAAAACTTTGATTAGGCTCCAGATTTCTCTCTCGTATGTGCATGTGTGTGTGTGGCAGTAGCAATCCGCATATAAACATTGCACAGCAGTACTTTACAATTGTCAATGGCGAACATGTGAAATGTGAACCGATATTGTAACGATTTTGAAAATTGTTGTTTCGTCTAATATTGCAATAGGTTGCGAACTTGACAATATGTTCGCGATGAAATGGCTTTTATCCTAAAACCATTGGCTTTTACTTTAGACGTCAACCAAAAGTCAACTTTATTGTGATGTGCTCATGCAAATGACTACACCATTGTATAGCTACGGTGACAAAATTATGGGTGTGTACACAATTAAATATGGGTGGTGTTTATTGCACAATGACGACGAGACTAGACAATATTGAGAATAACCACTGCCGCAAGCGTAAAGGTATAGAAGAAGTATATTGTATATTATATTGACGAATTTTTATGATCCCCGTACAAAACAGTCAGTGGTGGACATTGCTATGTGATTATGCAATTTAACAATATGCATTGCGATGTAAGCAATAAATATATTTTCTCCTAATTTTCATTTTGAGTTCAGTAACTGAGAAAGTTAAATTCAATCACAACCACATCTGTTGAAACAAACAATTGTAATTGTAAGCGCAAATGTTTCTCAAAGTGATCTCAAAATAAGTATTTCTCCCATGAAAGAGATATGGAATATGAGAACTACATTATAACGATGATTTCGAACGTCAACTTTATCTTTATCAACTACACATGCGGAATAATGCTACAACATCGTTGCAACTGCCGATCAAGGAAATGGGTACTATGGCAGAGCTCGAACTCATTTTGCGATTAATGTCCGCAAACATTTAAATAAAGACGAGTAAAGATGATCGACGTTTCATTGACTCTTGGAGCCAACAATAGAACCGATGTACGGGAAAATTAATTCAATCATAGTTTATTACTTATGCTGGCAACGATCTTTTCGATAACTTCCTGTGTAAATATAACCAATCTACTGTGCGCACACTGTGCTATGTTGTCAAATGAAAAGTTTATAAAAGAAATAAGAAACAAACAATCTCCGGCACAATTTTGTATGCATCGAATATTTATACATATGTATGTATGCGTGTGTGCGTGTGTGCATGTATGTACCTGTGTCAGCATGTATGAATACATTCTCAATAAACATGACACAAAACAGACATAAACTAAAAGTTTCGTCTAGCAGTCTCTGTCTCCCACCTCTTGCTGGCTCTCTGCTCTTTGTGCTGCTTCGTGTTATGTTGTCATAAAAGTGTGGTAAATTTAACGTCATGGTAAATGTTTTTTAGACTCTAATCTTCAAATAATGGAAAAACTTTTGCTGTTAAGCAAAAGCTTTTGGATTTTTTTTTTTTGCTTTAATGTCTATACTTTGCTTTGCTTTCTTTTCATTTCATACCCTGACATTCCGTTCGCCGGTCGTACCCCTAGATTCTGTCACTTGTTTTGTGCTTCCGTTCATTCAAAAGAAACGTAGTGATTTTCAATTTATTTCAAAGTGAAAAATGGCGAAAAAATACTATCGGTTTATCGTCCAATTCGGAAAAATACCTTTGCCTCGGTTTCATGATTGAATTGACGATTTATTTCTGTGATTTGAAGATGGAACACGAGGAAACAGAAGAAGAGGTATTTTCATTTGTCTCTGGTGGGAATGGAATGTGCGGTCTCTTTTTTCAGTTTTTTGCTTGTGTCGAAAGCCACAAGTAATTAAGCTAAAGTTAATTGGCAATCGATGTGCAGCGATGAAATTCTTTTCATACAAATTAATCATGCTATTATTTTCAAGTAGATCATACAATTTGTCGGGCTATTTAATTACTCGTGTAGTGCTGAAAAACCAATAACTTAGGGATATATTTAGTTATATTATATATAAGGAATTATATATTTAAAATATATAAATTAATTTCAGATAATACAAGCAACGTAATTTTGGGGTCCCCTAGCAATGCGTGTCACATAAGTACGTTAACTTTTCCAAATATTGTATCGTTTATGTCCTTTGGAGCTTTTAAAGATTTTTGTCTTTATAAGCGTAAACTAAATACATATTTTCAAATTCAGTTAATAAATAAAGTAAAACAGTACAAATGGCGAATGATTTATTAATACTAAGCCTAACATATGTTATTCATACGCAGCAGAGGCCAATTGATGGACATCATTTTTGCACATAATAAATGTATGAGAACTTAAAATCATAATTGAAGACAGAAATATTATTGGGATGAAGTTTTTTATTATAATCTGGTAGATAATTTCATGACTTTTTTTAATTAAATTCGCAATAAATCTATAATTAAGTGCGCCGTATGGCAATTGGCGGAGTCTTGTTGGGACGAAATTTCATTGGTATTAAGCTGATGATGGATATTGATAATTTTTTGATAACGATGGACACAGCTAACTTCTTGAAAAAATGACGAAAGTCGAATTAATGTCAAGATTGTGGTCACTTAAATTTAGTCTGTTAGTTGGTGATGTAAAAAAAAAACACTCCACAACACTATACAAAAATTTTTATATTTCGAATACAACGAACTATGCCTTTGTTTAGTTCCTAGATATATTAATGGATGGTCCATGAGTGGACAGTAAACCAACAGCCAATAAGCTGATAAGTAACACCTAAAGAAGAAAAATTCTGTTACAGTTGGCAATAACGATGTTTGACTTGACGAAATCGGAATAGTTTGTAATCGTTATTCACAACTTGTGCGGCCTCTTTACTGACCATATGCGAGAAATCGTTCTTACAGCATTTAAAAGCTGTTGCAACATAAACATAATGACATTTCAGCGGTGTGCGTTAAATGCATCAGACTACACCTTCACTTCTGGGGTAACAGCCCGCATCAGCACATGAGAGGCTGTGGACTTAAATTAAAACTGAACTGAGTTACAAAAACCATGTGTGTTTGCAGAAAACAGACGGTGGTGCAAGCACATGAATGCATATTTCTGAAAGCATCACAACAACACAGACAAAAAACCACCTCACTGCGGTCAGGCATATTCTGCTCATGCGGACCAAATATATGATGTTACAACTTGTACAGCCAAGTATATGATAATAGCAGAGTAGTGTATTAGTTGTAGAATCAGCATTTTAACACTATAACAGATATGAACTTTAGAAAGAGAATAACTCATGTAAAGTTGCAGCTTGGAATTCGGAGCTTTAAATATCATTTGTTTTTAAATTATAAACGGAAGTTATAACTATGTTCTATGACACTTCTTTGAAACTTAATTCTCCGAATAATTACATATTTCTTTTAAACGCAAAAGTCACAAAATTTTAAATTTAGACTAACACAAAAATGATAATGTCTTTGTAGATGCTTTGCTATAAATAACATATATCTAAATTTGTAATAAATTTATTAGGGCTAAGCAAATCTAGTATGTATTACACGATATATCATCCTATAGGATGTTTTAAAATATTAACTAAAACATTTATACTAATAACCAGGGTAACCCTAAAAATCGTGTTTTATGCGCTTAAAATATAAGCATAAATACGTGTTTTATGCTCTAAAAAATTAACAATACAATTTTTTCATACGAATTATAAATATTTTTTTGTAAAGTTAAAAAACCCTTTAAATTAAATAAACAAATAACTTTAAACAAAACAATAATATTATAAATTCAGTCTTGTAAAACAATTATTTTTTTCTGTTTTTTTTTCACTCCTATGACTTAGTTAAATATGTTTGACGCTTTCGAAATACTGCTTCACTTGAAATCTGCGATATGCTGCAATAACTTTGCATATTTGGCTGATACATTTGATAAAAGCAAGGTTGCAAAGACTTCCTTGTTTTTACGAACGAAAAATTAATGTAAGAAACATAAAATATGCTTAAAAAGGGATATTTTTAAGAAATATGCCCTTAAAAACATAAAATAAGCTTATATTCCTTTTTAAGCATATTTCATGTTTTCATTAAAAAAATATGCCCTAAAATACATCAAATATGCTTAAGAGAGGACGTTTTTAAATGTGCTCTTAAAATTTATATATGCCGAAATTTGACTTTATTGGTAAAATATTCTACATTATGTTCTAACAAATAGGTATCAAAATACTTATAGGTACGAGGTTAGTAAAAATGGAGCGCAACACAAATGAACAACGCATTCTCATTGTGAAATTGTTTTACCAAAATGGTGAAAGTTTTGCGGCTACAGTTCGCAAATTGCAATCAATTTGGGGTCACAATAATGCTCCAAAAGAGTCAACTGTAAAGAGATTAATGGATAAATTTGTCGAAACTGGGTCTGTTAGTGATGTAAAGACAACAACGCGCCATCGACCAGGTCGATCGACCGAAAATGTCGCAGCTGTACGTGATGATGTCGCTCACACTCCATCCACCTCAATTCGACACCAAGCTCAGCAATTTGGTGTCTCCAAATCCACTATGCAGCGAATTTTGCATGTAGATTTGCATCTTCTTGATGGCTTCGTCAATAGGCAGAATTGTCGTATTTGGGGTGAGGAAAATCCTCGAGTGATTCACGAGAAGCAAATGCATCCTCAACGTGTCACTGTGTGGTGTGTTTTTTGGGCTGGAGGAATCATTGCACCTTTTTTTTATGAAAATGAGGCAGGTCAAGCGCAAACAATCAATGGTGTTCGGTATCGTGAAATGATAACAAGTTTTTTCTTGCATCGAATTGAAGAAATGAATGTGGAGAGCATGTGGTTCCAACAAGACGGTGCCACATGTCATACAGCCAGAAAAACAATTCAATTGCTGCATCAGTCATTTCCCGGTCGTGTTATTCCGCATTTTGGAGATCTGAATTGGCCGCCTAGATCGTGCGATTTAACACCATTAGATTGTTTTCTTTGGGGTTTTTTGAAGTCGATGGTTTACGCGAATAAGCCGACGACGACTCAAGCCTTAAAAGAGGAAATTGGACGCTGCATTATTGAAATACCGCAGCATTTATGCGAAACCGTCATTGAAAATTTCATTAAAAGATCGCGTGCATGCCAGCAAAGCCGCGGCGGCCATCTGCACGATATATTGTTCCAAACATAACCTCATTCTGTCTACTTTACGATATAATAAAGTTTCACGTTTTTTTTAAATATCTGTGTTTTATTTAAAATTTAAAAATTGCGCTCTTGTTGGGACACCATTTACCTTACCCATTTGTTAATATCTCGTTCTAAAAAAACATGCATTTTCATATTTCCGGTAGCCCTGTTTATAACTTACTTACTTACTTAACTGGTACTTCTATGCAATCCCAGTGGATTATATACCGCACGTAGAAAAATATTATAAGCGCCTCGATCTTCTGCGCTTCTTCTCCAGTTTAGTCACACCGAGTTCTGTAAGGTTCTCAGTAACCTGGTCTTTCCAACGGAGTTTTGGTCGCCCTCTTCTGCGCCGTCCATCGAGTTCATTGTCGAAGACTTTTCGACCTGGAGCATTTTCGTCCATGCGTACAATATGACCTAGCCAACGTAACCGTTGCACCTTAATGCGTTTGATCACGTCAATGTCAGTGTACAACTCGTACAGCTCATGATTCATACGACGCCGATACTCTCCGTTAACGATGATGGGCCCATATATTTTACGGAGTATTTTTCTCTCGTATACCGCCAGAACCGATTCATCTGCTTGTGTCATAACCCAGGATTCTGAGCCATACATTAAGACAGGTAGAACCAGTATCTGGTATAGCTGGAGTTTTGTTCGTCGAGAGAGGGCTCTGTCATTGAAACGCTTGCTTAGTTCGTAGTAGCATTTATTTGCAAGCAGGATTCTTCTCCGGATTTCTAGGCTGACATTATTTTCTTTGTTGATGGCGGAGCCTAGGTAGACAAAATTATCTACCACCTCGAAATTATAGTTGTCAACGTTCACGCAGTTTCCCAAACGAGTAGATTCTTTGTTCGTTGAAACTAATAACTTCGTTTTGTCCTCGTTCACCGTTAGGCCCATTTTCGCTGATTCCTTCTGTATACCCGAGAATGCTGCAGTCACATCCCGCAGTTTTCGACCGATGATGTCTACGTCATCAGCGTACGCGAGTAGCATGTGGCTTTTGTTGAATATAGTGCCACTCGTGTTTACTGCAGCTTTTCTCATTATCATCTCCATCACAATGTTGAAGAGATCGCACGATAGGCCGTCGCCTTGTTTTAGGCCTCGTCTGATATAGAATGGCTCCGTAAGGTCCTTGCCAATCTTCACTGAAGACTTCGTGTCAGTCAGCGTCATTCCGCAAAGACGTATCAGCTTCGCTGGAATACCAAACTCAGCCATGGCTTCAAGTAATTTCTGCCGTATCGGGCTGTCGAAGGCAGCTTTATAGTCGACAAAAAGATGGTACGTGTCGATCTGTTTCTCTTGGGTCTTTTCCAGGATTTGCCGAAGTGTGAAAATCTGGTCAGTTGTTGATTTTCCAGGTCTAAAGCCACACTGATAAGGTCCGATCAGGTTGGTTAACACTGGCTTTAGTCTTTCACATAGCACACTCGACAGGACCTTATATGCGATGGGTAAAAGGCTGATCCCGCGGTAGTTGGAGCACACACTTGGATCACCTTTTTTCAGCACAGGACATAATACGCTTACATTCCAATCGTCGGGCATGCACTCTTTAAGCCAAACCGTGAGCAAGAGCTGGTGCATGCTCGTTATCAACTCCTCGCCACCGGACTTGAAGAGCTCTGCGGGCAGACCGTCGGCACCGGCTGCTTTGTTGTTTTTCAGCCGCGATATTGCTCTTCTTACCTCGGCTTGACTTGGTGGTGGGCAATCTAAGCCGTCGTCGACAATTGGCGTGATAACTTCACGTGCGCTGCCTTCTGGGACCAGCAGTTGCTGGAAGTGTTCTCTCCATATGTGCAGCACACTCTGCGTATCCGTGACCAGATTTCCATCACTGTCCTTACAGGTGGGGAGGCCATTACCGTATCCATTTGCTCTTACTTTCTGGTAAAATTTTCTGGTCTCACCTCTATCCCTGTATCGCTCCATATATCCTCGTTCTCCCGTTCCTTCATCTAACGTTTTTTTCGCCTAAATAGCTGTCTCGCCCGTTTTACTTTCTCCTTATGTCGTTCCCTAACAGCACGGGTTACAATTGGCTGTAGCGTTGCCACATAAGCAGCATTCTGTACCTCAGACGCTATGCGACATTCTTCATCGTACTAGGATTCGTCTGCGCGCGTCTTTTCATAACCTAGCACGGTTGTTGCGGCGGTTGCCATGGAATGCGCAATATGCTGCCACTGTGTATCGGGAACGTCAGAAGTAGAGGCGTTGTATCTTAAAAGTTGGGAGAGCTGGTTGGAGTAGGCAGTAGCTATCTCAGGGGTTTGCAGCTTCGCGATGTCCAGCTTTCTTTGTGTTTGGTTACGTGCATTTTTCGCTCTGCTCAATCTTGTGCGCACCTTGGCTGCAACCAGGTAATGATCCGAGCCAATATTAGCACCACGGATCACACGCACGTCCATGACACTAGATGCATGCCTGCCATCAATTACCACATGATCAATTTGATTTTTGGTGTTTTGATCGGGGGATAGCCAAGTTGCCTTGTGGATATCTTTGTGCTGGAATCTGGTTCCACTCACTACCATGTTCCTTCCCGCTGAAGCTAACCAGCCTAAACCCGTTGTCTGACGTGTCGGTATGCAGGCTGAATTTACCGATAGATGGACCAAGAACATCTTCCCTTCTTATTTTTGCATTAAAGTCTCCCAGAACAATTTTAATGTCGTGGCCAGGGCAGCGGTCGTATGTTTCCTCTAGGCGCTCGTAAAATGCATCTTTAATCTCATCGTCTTTATCTTCCGTCGGGGCGTGTACACAAATCAGCGTGATGTAAAAATATTTCGCCCGGATGCGAATGGTGGCTATTCGGTCACTTACAGGGTTAAACCGCGAGACCAGGTGTCGAAGTCTCTTGCCGACTATGAAACCACATCCAAATTCGTGTCTTTCTGCATGGCAGCTGTAAAAGATGTCACAGTTTTTTCGTCGTGTGCATCCCTGTCCCGTCCATCTCATTTCCTGTATGGCGGTGATGTCAGCCTTGTATTTGTCGAGGACATCCGCCAGTTGGATAGAGGCACCATCTCTGTAAAGAGTTCGGACATTCCAGGTGCATATCCTTAAATCATGGTCCTTATATCGTTTGCGGGGGTCGTCAACATTTGGGGGGGTTCTTGTTTTATTTATTCTCCGTGTTTTCATAATAAATTTTGTTTAAGGAGAGTGGCTTATTAGGCCACCGCTCCCGATCCTAGTTTCGTGGGGCTGCCAAAGCCACTAGTAGAGCCTGTGTTGAGCTTCAGTAACATCTGTTACCTAATTCCTAAGATGCATCGGTGGTAGAATGCCGATTAGGTTACTCAACGTGTCGCCTTCTAACTATAGCTAACTTCTAAGCGGTTGCTTTGAAGTCATTGCCCAGGGAATACTTGGTCTAAGACCGGAAGTAGTTAGCTGCTTGGACAGTGCCGCAAAGGAATCGATTCTGGTCACTCCCAAGTGAGTGACAATCAGTAACTTTCAGCCTCTGGGCAAAGTCCCATTCCCCTGTTTATAACATTTTAATTAAAAAAATATTTATTTTATTCTATAATAGAACACTGTATTGATATTACTTTCTATATATCAATATATGTTGAATATATGCAGTAATGCATATATTATTGTAGAATTACATATTTACGTATAAAAGTTTTTTTTTATTTAAGAAATAGCAGGAGCTCAGATTTTGGTATAAGATATGAAATCGTAATATTGTGTCTCAATATCATAATCCATATGTATATATAAATCATAGGCACAATGAAAGTTTTATTACTCTTTTCTGTTGCATTCTATCTACACTAAATTCGTCTTTAAAATAATTATGTATTTTTTATCTTATAACGCCCAACACTTTGTTCGCTGCTACAATTTTCACCAGACGGTCATTTGTGCATACATCTGTTGGGGAAGTAACTTTTAAAGTAATTGCTATTTATTGGTTTTTATGACCGATTGCATATGATTCCAAGCAATAAGTAAATTGCGTCGCTTCATAATATCACGATTACATGTAACCGATAAAGTACAATCCGTAAGAGCATTGCTGCTCTTTAATGTAAGCAAATCAATATCGGCTTTAGCTAAACAAGTGAAAAACACATCTCGCCTTTGGACAGCCATGACGCATTGAAACGACGATATCTCTTTTCGAAACATGTCTCTCGCATCGCCGACCAGAAACTGTCTGCAACTGTGACATAACTGACATTGCAGACATTCGGTATCACGACTTTTTATTGCGGTTGAAACCATTAACGTAACACAATGACGAGCCTCATAGGCTAAATGGTCTACCACAGAAGCCAGAACAAAAAAAAAAAGCGTGTTTGTTTGTCAAATTGTCACAAGCGAAAACGGCAAAATATGAAAACGAAATTAACGATGTATTAGTTCACTTCACTGATTCGTTGTTCTTGCGAAGAGAGTGAGCCATCGCTCGCACAATGTCACCGTAATCAAGTTTAGTGAAAGTTAAACTGCAACAAATTATCATGCGACCACTAACAGACTATTAAATGTTTCCAAACCAATGAACAGCGCTTTTGTTTTCCTGATTTGCCCATTTGCAAAATGGTTTGTTAGGCAAGTAAGGCAACATCACTTACCAGACTGGAGGTGGAAGTGCTCAATTGTATTGGTCCATCCAAATGAGATTGCAAATTATTTCATTGCTCTCAATTTTCAAGTGGGATATAGAGTCGAAGTGAGACTGAAATTTTAACTATTTTTTTGATGGCCGGCAATCCTAATGTGCTTAAATTGTTTTTCCGCAACATTTTACGTATAAATGTGCACTTGTATCCTATCTATCCTGTCCTAAATTGTCCATGACATGGACATTCATAACGATGACTTAATATAAAAAGAAAAGTATAAAAAAAATTGATATACGACTTTTTCTTTTTTAGCCATCGATATGTGATCCAATCACATATCCGATCAAATTCAGATCCAATCAGATCTGATGAGTTCTAACGTTTTACACGATTTCTTTCATTTTTCGATCTGTTGAATTAATTAAGGGAATAATACTAATCCCTTTGCACAGCCAATGCCATATCTTCTTCACATGTCTCAGGAATCGTTTAAAAATCACAAACATTCTATCAATTCTCAAATATTGTTTAATACTATTCTATCATTTAAACAATTCTGCCATTTAAAGTAAAGGATATACTTTCGTATCAAATAACTCAAACTTGTGTGTCCTTGAAGACAAATGACGATTTAAAGCACAAAATATTTTGAAGGGTGGCCTTCACCTCCACTTCTCTCCTCTCTATGATTTTCAAAACGTTTTTACTCACTCATACTGTGGCATAGCTGATGGAAAAGCTAAACGTATCTGTCAACGACAACAACTTTTCTTGTATTTTTTTGCCTAAACACAAAACCTACACCACCGGTCTTGCATTACAAAAGGTACTTGCAAAAAGGAGGTGAAAAAACAACAGGATTTCATTAGGTAAGTAAACCGCAAACGACAACAGATCGGATCAGAGATACATTCAGACATGGCCCTACCGCATGCACAGATGACTGCAACTCAAAGTCACACCTAACCAAAATTTCATATACACTCATCTAGGAACAAAGTTCCATGTCCTGTGGCCACTCATGTTAGACACGGACTGTACGAGTGTAATTGTGCGAACATGTTTGTGTGCCCATATGAATATGAGATCGCACACAGTCCCACACACAGACAGAGTTTTTTGGAGACATATTCCAGTGATGTTTGTTGGCATGCCCTTTGTTTTTATAGCCGAATATGGGCCAGCACTTGAGCATCATGAGGACGAGCGCGAGGAAGAGAAGAACGACGAGCAGACGGTACATACGTATGTGAAGAACGATGTTTGTTTTGTCGGGTCAAAGTGTTGGCAACATGTGATGCGTTTTGGTTCGTTGCCTGTTAACGGGAGAAACCGATATGCAGGAGTTACCATCTATAAAGGAGTTGCATCCATACGCCTCTTTGCTGCACATACGCATGTAGTGGGAGGAGGAACAAATTCAGTACGCTCAACTTTAATGTCTCATCATTTAGACCATAACTCTTCGACTACAATTTCAGTGGTTGTACATAATTGAAAAAGAAGTTTGGAATAACTAAACTACGCTGGAAATATTTGATTTGAAATGGAAACATTCAAGTTCAATTATTGCAGCTAAAGTTACCCAAAAACAAATGTGTACGTCATGGGGTATGGAGGGATTTAATACGTTTTAGTTTTTCTTTTCGCTTAAAAAGTTTACGCGTCGGTATTTGGTAGAAAACTTATAGCCGCTACATGTGTCGCCGGCTCAGCCACAACGAAATTGTTCGTGAGGTTGGTTAACAGTCCAACGCTGCACAAGTTGCTGCAGAGCGTTGTCACTGCCACAGCTCCGGCTTGTGGTACACAAAGAACTTTGCCATTTTTTCGGCAACCGGAAGTCAAGTGCACTTTCTTTGGTTTCCTCAAGAAACAACGGGGACATGAGGGAGGCAAATAAAAACCATACAAACGGCATTTGTTAGAGACCAACAACTTTAAATTGCAAGTTTTCTACTTTTGCGACAGCGTACACAGAGTGCGTCCGTGTATGTGCCACAAATCTGTGTACGTGAGTGTCGTTGTGTGTGTGTGTGGATTTGTTTGCTTAAACACGTGACGTTAAAGTTGTGTTTAGCTTGTTGGGCAACAAATGGCACAAAGAGTTGCAGAATTCGTTGTAAGAAATTTCTCTTTCAATTTCTACATCTCCGACTGCAATTATCCTTTTGTAGCTAGCAGCAGCTTGCGACAATGTTTTCTCGCAGACAAAAGTAATTTTTCGTTTTCATAAATAGAATTGACTTAAAAATACGCAAAATCATATGATGATCATTATTCGTAACGCAAATTTCTGGTCTCAAATCAATGACATTCAAAAGTCTGTTCGAAGACAGGATCGAATTGTAATACTAAAGAGTGACTTCTGGTTAACATTTTACTATGAAACCCCATTAAATTGGGATCGTAAAGTATCCAAATTTTTTAGTTAAAATTGCAACAAGTCTGTTCACAGACTTGATACGACGGAAAATTGAGTATGCATTTTGAAAATATTAGATTAACTGCAATAGTAATATTGCCTTATATAAGTACATCTAGTAGTTCTATTCAGGCATGCGTTAAACAGAAACTATATCAAACATTTTTTTTTGTATTTTTTCATAAACATTATTATTATCAGTTAATGTCCTTCACCTGACAAGTTCTATTATTGATGTCTGGCAAATGAATAAAACTGCCAAATACACAGTAGGGACTCTTGAAACTAGTTCAAAATCGTACTAGTTAAGAGATATGGACTTCTGAACTACTTCCAAACAATCAAGTTTGGAACCAGTTTAACGCTACTAGTTGGTAAATATTTAAAAAAAGGGAGAATTTTAAAATAATTTCAGAAGTTATTATTATTATTATTATTATTAGCCTTTAAAACAACTTGACACATATATATATTTATATCTTAGTGCCTAAGTCAGAGGCCGAAATGATCAAAGATTTCCATTCGCTTCGATCTTGTGCGCACCGTCTCCAGTCAGTCCTACCAAGCAGCGTCAGTGATTCCTCCACCTGGTCCTTCCAACGTAGTCGCGGTCTCCCTCTTTTGCGCCGTCCTTCGAGGTCTTGATAGAATACCTTTCGCGCTGGAGTTTCCTTATCCATTCTCACGACATGGCCTAGCCAGCGTAATCGTTGCACTTTGATTCGCTTGACGACATCAATGTCGTGGTATAACTCGTACAGCTCATGGTTCATCCGAATCCTAAACTCGCCGTTTACGCAAATGGGTCCATATATTTTGCGGAGTATTTTTCTCTCAAACACCGCCAGATGAGCTGCATCTGCCTGTGTAAGCACCCAAGATTCGGAGGCGTACAACAGGACCGGTAAAATTAGTACCTGGTACAGCTGGACTTGGGTGGTTCGAGATAGGGTGGTGTTTATGAAGTGCTCGCGTAGTCCAAAGAAACACCTGTTGGCGAGCACTATTCTCCGTTTTATTTCGAGGCTGACACTGTTGTTTTTGTTCAAGGCGGATCCAAGGTAGATAAATTCATCCACTACCTCAAAGCAATAGTTTTCAACGTTCACGCTGCGTCCCCAACGGGTGGACACTTTGTTCGATGATACCATTATATTCTCTGTTTTATTTCGAGGCTGACACTGTTTTTTTTGTTCATGGCGGATCCAAGGTAGATAAATTCATCCACTACCTCAAAGCAATGGTATTCAACGTTCGTCTTGTCCTCATTCACTGCCAAACCCATTTTCGCTGACTCCCTTTCAACTGATGAGAAAACAGCTGTTACCTCTCGCATCGTTCGACCGATAATGTCGATATCATCGGCATATGCGAGCAGCATGTGGCTCTTATTAAATATGGTGCCAGACATGTTAACCGCTGCTTTTCTTAACACCTTCTCCATCACTATGTTGAACAGCATACATGACAAACCGTCTCCCTGTCTAAGACCTCTCGTCGTATCGAATGGTGCAGATAGATCCTTGCCAATCCGAACAGAGGATTTGGTATTCGTAAGGGTACACCGGCAGAGACGAATTATCTTCGCAGGAATACCGAACTCAGACATGGCTTCGTATAGTCGATGCCAGATGGGACTATCGAAGGCAGCTTTTTAATCGACAAATCGAGGTGGTAAGTGTCGATTTGCTTCTCATGGGTTTTCTCAAGAATCTGCCGTAGTGTAAATATCTGATCCGTCGTGGATTTGCCTGGTCTAAAGCCGCACTGATAAGGTCCAATCAGGTTTTCCACAATTGGCTTTAGACGTTCACACAGTATGCTAGACAGGACCTTATACGCAATCGGTAAGAGGCTAATTCCACGACAGTTTTTTCACTACGGTCACCTTTTTTGTAGATTGGACATAGCACACTGAGATTCCAATCCTCTGGCATGCTCTCCTGAAGCCAAATGTTCTCTATGAGCTGTTGCATGCTCAAAACAAGCTCATCTCCGCCTTAAACAACTCAGCTGGAAGACCATCAGCCCCAGCGGCCTTGTTGTTTTTTAGGCGGGATATGGCAGTTGTTATCTCAGCTTGACTCGGAGGTGGACAATCGATGTTATCATCTCGGATTGGTGCACAGTCTTCATCCGCCAAGTTTTCACACATCAATAGGCTGCAGAAGTGATCTTTATATATTCTCAGTACGCTCTCGGAGTCAGTAACGAGATGACCATCCTTGTCTTCACATGAGGGAAGACCTGTTCCATGTACCTTACCTTTTATCTTCTGACAGAATTTTCGGGCTTCACCTCTGTTCCTGTAATCTTCAATACACACATTATTCCGCTCCTTAAGCTATCGTTTTTTCGCCTCGTCGCCTTCGTCGAGTCGCCTCCCGCCTCTTCTCCCTATACTTTTCATGAACAGCTCGCGTTGCCATTGGCTGCAGTTTGGTCCTGTATGCAGCATCTTGTTCCCGGGTGGCATCGCGGCATTCGTCATCGTACCAGGCATTATCGTTAAAGGGCTTCACATACCCCAGTACGGACCGCGCAGTCCTTTCCATCGAGTGGGCAATATGTTGCCATTATACTGGTGGCGGGTGGCAAGCCCAGCTCACCAGGTTCTGCATTTTATTCCTACTGCCAGGAAACATTTCAGCCGCTCATTCTGAGGCAGACGCTGACCAGGAAGCCGCCCAATATGGAACAGACGCTATGGATTTTCGCAATTTAGTTTTCGGAAGATGTGGGTTGCTAACCCTCGTCTCCTAGATTGGTAATACGGCTGCTATCTGCACGTCCAATCCCACGATGCAACCATGCTTCAGCGGTTCAAGCCTACTTTCCTGAGACGTCTCTTTGACCATTCAGGATACATGGTTGTAATGCCTTCTAACTTTAGCTAACTTCTAAGCGGTTGCTTTGAAGTCTTCAGAAGTTATATTATAAAATTTCGCCAAAAGCTACTAGGTACTATACTAAACTACTATCTCACATTTTCTAGAATAGAATAGTTCTTATGTAAATATTTTGAAGTGGTCCCAAACTATTTCTAACGAGGCAATCAACTACCGCCCGACTAGAATTTCAAAATTGGTTATATTCTAGTACAAAATGAACAACTACGTGCCAATTAGACAGAAACTAGTATTTTTTCCCTACTGGGTAATTACAATACAAACAATTTAATAACTTATTTTACTGTAGTGTCAGTAGTATATTTGCGATGTATGCGGTGCACAGTGGCACCGCCCCATACTTTTCTTGGAAAAAAAAATAGAAGGAGTGGTCGTACAGCAATGAAATTTTGCAGAAACACTTCTCTGGGCTAAATTAAGAAAATTTGAGAAAATCTTGGAAAACCGCCTACTGCTACCTCCCATACAACTGCACTTGCCAAAATTTGCATTTTTGGACCTAGGAACTCGAAATTCGGGACACTTCTTAATTGAGTTCGCCTTATGAAAAAAAATTAAACATATTGGGGATGCCACGCCTACTTTAGATTTTACGCCCATTGGAAGTTGTAGATTTTAGGTGTTTTTCTTCCCTTTCTAGAATCATATGAAAATTTCATATAAGTTAAAAAATTTTAATTTTTATTCAAAAGTTAACCATGTGTTGTTTCTTACAAAAGAAGAGAATATCCGCAACAACCCTCCGCGAAAGATATTAGCCTATAAATACACCGAAATTATCGCACAAATACATGCATTAAAATCGATGTTACTAAAAGGGACGGTATTTGGCGGTACATTTTTTTTTCTTAATTGAACGTACAGACTTGGACCTTTCATTTTTTTATAGTTAGAGGGCTAAGCAAGGCAAAGCACATAAAGTTTTTTTCCATCAAAAAGTGAAAAGTTAATATTTATATGTATAATTTTTGATAAATTATAATAATTAGTTTACTTTTCCAATTTCATAAATTTTTTTTTGTATTATAAGGTAAGTGCTACATTTTCATTGAAAAATAAAACAAAAGCCATAGCTATAAACTTACACACAAAAAAAGTTCTTTATTTGGGCAATAATTTTAATCTAATTTCATTGAATAAATTTCCGTTGACTTCTGTTAGTTTTTTTAACTACAAAATTTCACTTTTCATAAAAAACTTTGTTGAATTCTTCTTATCCAAATATTTCTTTACAAAACCACATCATTAAAATTTTGAAATTGCATTGTTTAAAAACACTATTTTTTCCACAGAAATGCCACTGTGCGGTGTATGAAAACAAATAATCATATTTATTGGCCGACTAGAATAATAAATTATTATTTTTTGCAATGTTTTTAAAATGTTCACTTCTATGCCAATGAACAACACACTACAAATTTTATTATTTTCTCTGATCCTGCAGATGTGATAAAAATTAAGATAATTATACATATGTCGATATTGACCAGTTCTACAGTGACATATGTCAAGAGTATACAAGAGTTAGCTTTCCGTCTAGTCTCTGCCCTGATCGCTTGCTACACACTCCAACATGCTCTGTATGTATCTGAGAACAACCGTAGAAATGTATTTTGTTGATACATACTGATATAATAACACACGATACGAGTACAAACACTACCACACAACTAACAACTTCTTTTGTTCCAGCAATTTCATAAGCACGTATCACATAAACGAAACTTCTTTGTGTTACCTCCAGTCTACGTCGAAGGCAACGAGGAGCGGCGATAGCAAAACACGATGGAAACATCCTGCAACTCTGGATGCACAACAACAAAAACAATTGAGTGGAACTTTGAAAAGTTTAAAGTTGCTTGCCAGGAATTGCTAAGGTGTAAAACCATTAAACATGCTGATAAGATTGTGATTTTTTTTTCCACTGCTTCTTTTGAAGTTTTGAATGAAAACAAATGAAGAGTTTTTTGCCTCGCCCTACGAGTTTCCCCATTACGCGCCTAATGGGAACGGGGGATGAATGGGAAGGACACAAGGGCATAACAAGGAATAAATCAAAATTTGTTTGCATACTAATAAGGCTTATTTTAACAACATTTTATAGGTTTTTACACAACTCCATGTGTCCTTTGAAAAGTTCTTGGGATAGGCAAAGACGACAACAGTAACAACAACAACAACGCTAGTATCCTGGCAAAGTTTAGCATCTACTTAACGTCATTTTTGTCACTCCATCGAGTAAAAAAGAGAATAGAATGAATGGTTTAACAGCAAAGTCGCAGTTGACTTTCATCTTTTTCACTGTCGTTTTTGTAAAATGTTAAATGCGTCTGTGCAAATTAGAAAAAAAACATTGTACAAAAGAAAGCGAACACGGAATGGAATTCTTTAATTTACAGTTTACACAAGTTTCCACATAAAAATTGTATTTTAGGGCTATAATTTAAATATTATTTGCTTTTGAAAGTGACGATAAGAGACCCATTTTCCGCTCTGACACTTCCATACATTCAGTCGTGCTCATAAGGTAGCCCTCGTACAGTCGTATGACAAGGGAGCTTCTCCAGGAGTGGGGGTGATTCTGTTTGTTTTATATTACTTTTACTTTGTTTTTAATACATCTCCTATGAATGCTTTACAATGACAAAGCTAACACACAAAATATAAAGAAAAACATCGTCATAATTTCATTTACGCTAAAAAAACAAAACAAGTGAATGCGTAAGGAAGCCTCAAATTCCAAGACCATGAAACCGTATTAAGAGTTTAAAGTTAAGGCAAATGACCCTTGTCCCGAGTGAGGTCTTTGCTGTGTCTACTTAAACCTATGTGCGTCTTACGCCTTGACACTCTCGAACACAAAGGGGGACTTATTTATTTGAATACCTTTAAATTATAATAGAATGTAATAAAAAAAACTGTAGGCGGTCTGTCTTTAATCTAAAAGTAAACAATACCACCAACAACAAGGAGACCAGCGAAAAGGCGTTGCCTTGAATTCGAATACTCGGAGTCGCATCAAGTGTTGCCCCTCACACGTCCTACCGTTCGTGTGCGTTGTACGCGTACAACAAGAAGCCCAGGAAAAAAGTTTCCCATAAAAAATAATGGCAAAATTTGTTGCGGTTTATGAGTTTTTATTATAATTTCCTTTAGACGCAGCTCCACAGGCGGTCCGTCCTCTTAAGCTTGAGGATTATGTAGTGAAAATGATGTTCACAACTTTTCTTCTCCATCTGAGCAAAATGAAATTAAGCACACTAAACACAATGGGACACAACAGTTCTCCGCAACTACTTATGGTGGCACTGGCCAGCCGGTTTTTGCATGGGGGACAACGGTTGGCGGCTTGCATATGCAGTCACACACAACGCTGATACCTGAAACCTTCCCAACGGTTTCATTTTTCGGTGGACAACTGCCAAACCTATCATAATAAGATCACCCTCGGCGCCATTACATCGTAGCAGCTAACAAAGAATAACTATGGAGGAGTGCTGCAGTCATGCTTAATGACGGCCTCATGGAGTCTACGCTGCAGATTGTATACACATGCGAATTGGACTGGTCACATGTGTCCATCCAAACAGATAGGAGCGCATCGAGTTGGCTATATGAGACACACTCTCATACTCCCATATATGTGTGTACCTGCAAGCACACAAATTAACAAACAAAAATGTCCGTTTATCAGCATAAAATCGTCTGTTTGTCATGCAAATGCACCCAAACTCACTCATCTCATTGTAATGTTCTCCACCTACACACACACACAGGAACACGCACACGCAGACACATTTGCAGACACACTTCAGGGTAGCAGGACGAGCATAAATAAATAACACAAATTCATATAACGCAGATTTGCATAACTACTACTCGTCGTCATACAACTAAAACAAACTCCGATTCATATGCAAATATTCTGGTTTTACGTACTGGTGGGATGAGGAGAGGCCAGGACACGCATACACCACCCATACGTCTGGGTACGTTCAACTCATGAAAGACGTGTCATGCAAATGTTGCTACTATTGCCATTATTATTATGATTATTACTCTTTGGCTTTGCATACGTGTACGTACATTATGTGTATGTATATATGTAAATATAAACTGGTATAATGTTTAGCTATATAATTATTTTGATAGTTAGCAGTGAAAGTGTACCTTTTGTCCAGAAATACCATTTTTATATCCTTCCGTCCCTCCTCCAATGATATATCTAGCAACTCTTCTCGGAAATGAACAATGAAATCTAAATGAGTTGCCAATGTTTTACTTGAGTTAATAGGGAACTATGTATGACGGATCAATACGACACTCACTCTCTCCCCCTCTCTCTATGTATATATGCAGAAGACATGCATTTTAATATAAAATTAGTATTTTTAATCCTTTTGTTGTTTGTATAATGACCCACAAATAACTGTCTCTTCGTAAGCTCTGCGAATAGGAACAGGTCGAAATAACGCATCTCCGTTTTGTATGGTTATATTTGGTAACATTATTTGTATAGCGAATGGTATTGGCAGGACGAACAAAACTTACCTAATGTGTCTATATTTGATGGATATTATGGATATTGTAGACAACATTTAACGTAGGCCACTCATAATCCCTGAATGTAGACAACATTCAACTAGGGCACTCAGTGACGAATGTGTCTTGTTTAGATAGCAAAAACTTTGAAATGAAAGTTGTTATTGATTGTGGTTAGGTATAACTCTGATTTGAATGTCAACCTTTGTTTAGGGCTTCTTGTAGTTTACTTACGGCGAGTCAGTGGTGTAGGTGGGTCTGTCGACTTTTATTGGGCAGTATTTTCTCATGTTTAAAAGGTTCTGGGTTATGGGTCTGACTATACTGACAATCTTGTTCAGCAATGTCTCAATTTCCTACATTGACGGGCCTAGCTTTAAATACATGGTAGAAAGAGCTCTGAATTTCTCCCTTCTTCCACCGATGAGGCTACTAAATCTCTTTAATGTAATATTGAACCTTCCAGCTGTATTGATGTAAGATTGATTGATTGATTGGTATGTTGGATTTTAAATTTAATCAACTTATTCAAACAATACGTTAAAGTTTTCAGATTCTCATTGTAAGAAAGTTTCAATCCGGCAACCCGACTTACAAATACCCTCATCTTCAGTAAAAAATCAAATTTTCTATTACATATATTGATTTTATTACTCGATTTCTAAAGTGGGCGGAGTGGTATATTTGTATGCTAGGTACCAGAAGGGGCGCGGCTAGATTTCCAGTTTTTTTCTACGAAACTTTGTCCTGTTATAGCTTAACAAAATACAGAATTTGGGCATGATCGTGTCGAGTGTATTGATATGATTACCCCATCCCCAAAGTGGGCGGAAAGGTCCTTTTATATGGGAGGCACCAGAAGGGGCGTGTCAAGACTTCCAAATTTTTCTCCAAAACTTTATCATGTTATACCTTTACTAAATACAGAATTTGGGCACGATCGCGTTGGATGTATTGATATTATTACTCCATCTCTAAAGTGGGCGGAGCGGTACATTTGTTTGGTAGGTACCATTAGAAAGTCGCTAGATTTCAAATATTTTTCTCCAAAACTTTATCCTGTTATAGCTTAACAAAATACAGAATTTGGGCACGATTGTGTCTGTCGAGTGTATTGATATTATTATTCCACCTCAAAGTGGGCGGAGAGGTAAATTTATTTGGGAGGTGCCAGAAGGGGCTTGTCTAGACTTCCAGATTTTTTCTCAAAAACTTTATCCCGCTTGAGCTTAACTAAATATGGAATTTGGGCACGATCTATTAATAATATCCACCGATTTCTAAAGTGGGCGGTACCAGATGGGTATCGGAGGTTCCGGATGGGGCGTGGCTAGATTTCCAGTTTTTACTCCAAAACTCTATCCTGCTTAAGATTTACTAAATAAAGAATATGCGTACGATCGTGATAGATTTATTGATATTATTTCTCCATCTCTAAAGGTACATTTGTATGGGAGATACCAGAAGGGTCGTGGCTAGACTTCCAATTTTTTTTTTCAAAACTTTATCCTGTTATAGCTTAATTGAATACAGAATTTGTGTACGATCCCATTGGGTGTATTAATATTATTACTCAATTTCAAAAGTGGGCGGAATGATGAATTTGTATGGTACCAGAAGGGGCGGGGCCATGTAGCCCATTTGCAATACCGTATGCAGTTTTGGGGAAATATTAACTCGTGCAAAATTTGATAACATTTGGTTGCGTCTTTGAAAGTTATCGTGTTTACCAGCCAGACAGACGGACATGGCTCAAACGATCTAAAAAGTCATGAATCGAATTTGGTTCAAAGAAACCTAGTGTCTAAAGTTACTCTTTCTGGGTGTTACACTTTGATATGATATGTATTTGATGATATGTACCCTCCTACCCGTAGAATGAGGCTATAATAATAAACCTAACATGGAATGACTTGTAAAAGCTCTTCAAAAAATTAACATTCGTGAAGAAGAATTAACTAATAAACTGTACTTGTGTTTTCAGAAATCAAAAAGCAATAACAAAATTCCCTCAGACTTTCGTTAAGAAATCTTACCGATTTCGTGCAGTCATTTCTGCACACAAGAAATTGAAATATCCCTCAGACATTTAGCTCCGAAATCCTAAAGAACTTTCTGCACAAGCAAAATAAACAATTCCCAGACATGTCGATAAGAATTCAAAACGATGTCGGTAAGAATTTTCTAAAGAGATCAGACAATGTGCAGACTTGTCGGATATCAGCCAATGTCTGATCGCAATGACATACAATCGCAATGATTACAAAGACAATTTTTTACATAATAAATGCATACTTGCGTACATATGTATATTATATGCATACAGTAAAGTTTTCCAAGCACAACCACGTTACTGTCCAACATTTTGAATCGCAATTTTTTAAATTAAATAAAGCAGAGCTCAACAACAATTAGGTAAGTTTTTGATTAGGCAAAAAAGCACCTTCAGGTGCTGTTTCGGGGGTGTCGGGTGAATGACAACTAGCTATTTCCATACTAAATATTTCATTCACAATCTGTTATGTTATGTTTTGATACTTTTGCCCAACTTTGCCCCACTTTTCCTCCAATTTTTCACGCATTTACACATTCATCTCCCCCAAATTAAATAGAATGCGGCGCCTTCCCAACCAGTACATAAATTTGCAGTGGAACCAAATCCTAATTATGACTCAGACTGTAACCGGATGGATGGGCCTTAATAATAGTTTAAACAATTGATTCAATTCGATATATTCTTTTCACTTAAACCTAAAAAAAATGGTGTATGTGTATGGCAAGTGCAATTTTTTGTCTGTGTGCAACCAATTCTTTCATATGCGAAAGAGCACACACATGCACACACTCACAGAGTAAAAACGTATTTCATTAAAATGAATTAAATAATAAACGCGCTGCTATTGGGTTGATATGCGGACAATCATTTGTTGTTGATCCAAACGGATTTCGCAGATTAAAGCCCGAAGCTTGGAAAATATTTACACAATATTTTAAATAAATACTACGGAGGAGTTGGCACAAAAACTGGAGTGCACAACGCCATTGAGTGCCAGCCGGGAGTGAGAGCTGTTAAATACTCGTATGACTGCAGAGTATTTGCTATAAACTGATGTGCAATATGAAGGGTCGGCAGGTATTCACATATAGATTCTCTATGTGCTCCTAAATATACATAACTTGATGGAGTTATCTCTAGCTGGGGTAGCCCAGCACTGAAGAAACCTTAACGAAAGTGCATATTCTTACAATTCTGCGTGTGCGCTCGCTCACACACACTCACACAATTGCATTTTACATTTATGCATTTATCCTGCAAACTACAAACACAAACGGAAAGGTTTCATTCGCCGGAATTACGTATAAAAAATAAATAACAATTCACAATATCGTAGATGGCAAAGCAACTTGCCACAAGATACCTCTGGCAAAGCAAGCAACGCATGAGAATTCTCATCTTCATCTTCTGTATCAACATACACACGTCCTCATATGTACACATACATGGATACATGTGAGTGTCTGATTCAACGCTTGAGGCTGGGCAACGAGTACGGTTTATGGATACTATCAGTGGAAAGTTATTCTATTGCACACTCATGAATATCAACAAGATGACACGAAAGTTAAAACCCAAATTTAAAGCCACAAATTCAAACAGCACAAGAACTTTAAACAACAATTTTACCACCACTAATAACTTATGGATTCGGTGTCCAATGATTCGATATCCTAGCCCAGCGGGACAATATATTGCAATGCACCACATTTTCGGTTCACCATGTCCGAGGCGGCGTCTATATAGACAGGGTGTCATTTTTATGCAGACATTCGCACTTAACTCTTTCTATGAAAATGCAAAATAGCAAAATAGTAAATGCAATTTTCAATACTTTTAAGTGATTTTCATATAAACTAGGACATAATAGCATCGTGTTCAAAGCGTACCTCTCTGTGTGTGAGTGTGTGTGTATCCAGCTGTGAATGTGATTGAACATTTTCTACATGTGATAAGTACCTCGTACATAGCATTATTTTCGATTACATTGGCAGGTGCAACTGTGAAATCAAACAAGTGAATTTGTTTGTATTACTGCAGCACATGTTTATGACTTTTATTTAATAATAACTCTATGAATCGATTTACTAACGTGGAGAGCAATTTGCCACGTTGAAGGACCTAGTAGCCAGAATAGTCGTTTGTATTTTATTAATCGGGAAATGCAAAAGCAATCGATGGAATTGGTGGATGGATGATATTTTAATATTATCCTCAGGATATACACTAAAGGGACAACAAGTGTATATGGGAAAAAAAAAGTTTTCGTACGTCAGCTTCATGTGAGAAGCTATACCAGATACATGACGATTGATTTACTACTCGAGAAGAAATATGAACTCACGATCATTCGCATTACAATCGCGTGTTCTATCCGACGAACATAAACAAAAACGAAATACCTATTAAAATCCAATTTTTTTGCGCTTAGTGTCCACCGAAAGGACTGTTGCTTGGATACAATTACAACTGTCACACACTGCATTATCGACTGCAATCAAAAGAGTACGCAGCACCGGTATGTTGTTGCCATGCAACATTCATATGTCGCCTAGTTACCGCTGTTATGCCCAATGCAGAAAATATGACTGATTATTTTGTCAGAGTATTGTTATAAACTTGACGAAAAATGGTTGGTATACCGCTGAGTCAACATTTTAGAATTTATTACAATTCAGAAATTTTATTCATATAGATTCTGTCAAGAAGCAAAAACGATTCAGCGAATTCTCGTCACTTGCCAAGTGCAACAAATACCAAGAAAGTTCCGCCGTCTTTGGAAGATTTTATCATCAAACGCGATTACACAGGCGCTAGAGCCTTTTTAGAATTCTCCCATGACGCTGACGAAGAGGAGAAACTTTTATCGATTGACCAATGGATTGCCTTCTGCCACTTTCATTTGGGAGACTACCAAAAGGCGTTGGAGCTTTACCGGCACATAAATGAGGTGGAATCTGCCACTGAGGATATAAACCTCAACATGGCTGTGTGTATGTTCTATTTGGGCATGTACGACGAAGCCCAAAAGCTGATAGAGCAGATACCGAATACGCCACTAAAGCTGCGGTTGATGTTCCATCTGGCGCACAAATTTCACAACGAAGACCAGGTGACGCAGCTGCACGACTCTCTGCGAGACAAGGTTGAAGACCAGTTGAGTGTAGCCTCACTTCACTACTTGCGAGCTCATTACCAGGAAGCTATAGACATATACAAGAGGTTGCTGTTGGACAACAAGTAAGCTTCCTTCACTTATGATAGATCTTAGTTAAAGTTCAAATAACGACAATGGCGTTTTCCTTTAGGGACTATGCTGCTGTCAATGTGTACTTGGCGCTTTGCTTCTACAAGCTGGACTATTACGACATGTCCCAGGAAGTGCTAGATGTGTACTTAAGTAAGTACCCCGACAGCACTATCGCAATCAACTTGAAAGCTTGCAATCGCTTTCGGTTGTTTAATGGCCGAGTGGCCGAGCAGGAAATCAAAAATATTGTGGACAATGGCACTTTCGGAGCGGACCTCATCCGCCACAATTTGGTGGTGTTTCGTAACGGCGAAGGAGCTCTACAGATTTTCCCGGCTCTATTAAACATTGTGCCCGAGGCCCGACTTAATTTGGCTATATTTTATTTAAAAAATGGTGATGTGCAAGAGGCACATTCCTTGATGAAAGAGGTGCAGCCAAGTGTACCACACGAATATATACTCAAAGGAGTTGTTCACGCAGCACTGGGTCAACAATTGGGTTCGGTATTTGCATTTCGCCCCTTGATATTCGTAATATGATCAATATATTCCCTTCCAGACGGAGCACATTAAGACTGCTCAGCAAAATCTGCACCTGGTGGGCAGTTCGGCCACAGAATGCGATACCATTCCGGGCAGGCAAAGTATGGCCTCTGCTTTCTTTTTGTATGGACAGTTTGAAGAGGTGTTGGTCTACATGAATTCGATACGAAGCTATTTCGTCAATGACGATACTTTTAACTATAACTATGCCCAAGCCAAGTGCGCAACGGGTTACTACAAGGAATCAGAGGAGCTGCTGCTGCAAATAACAGACTCAGACATCAAGAATCAACATTCGTACTGCATGATTTTGGCAAAATGTCACATACATGCCGGTAGGCCCGAATTGGTAAGTTCAAAAATTGGTCAAGAAAGAAACCTACTCGACCGGCAGTGGTGGTCCTTACTTGTTGACAACTCCGGCACAGTAGGTTGCTAGAAACGAAAACACATACAACAGAAAAGTTAGTTTGGTGGAACAATAAGAGTTTCTTATTTACTCGGGCAATAAGATTTTTCATTCCGATCTGTAACTATTCTTCATTGATGTAGTGCTAACTATTCGTGGATGACTAACAATTTGTGGATCAACTGAAAATAAGTAAAGATAACGATACTATCTACCGAAAATGGAACGCATTTTGGCATTTTTAATGTGAAATTAATAATTCAGCTGACTGATTAATGAAGAATATTTTTATACTCATCCTAGTATCCAAAGTCAATATTATGAATTGTTTAATTCTAGGCGTGGAATATATTCATCACAAGGGACACCAACTCCGAAGCATTTCTTTTGCTCCAGTTGATAGCTAACGAATGCTACAAATGCGAAGAGTTCTGGGTGTCAGCGAAAGCTTTTGACATGTTGGAGAAGTAAGTGCGGACGAATTCTCAGAAACTTAACGATTTGTAATTGTTGTCCTTGTATTCTTTACAGACTCGACCCTAGTCCTGAAAACTGGGAAGGGAAAAGGGGTGCTTGTGCCGGTGTCCTTTTTGCTCTGGCAACAAAATCAGAAAAAGGAAGGCCCCACAACGGCATTACTGATGTTATAGGCATCTTAAGGGACTCATCTAACAGCCAAGCGGAAGCCATGATTAAAACAATACGCAAACACATGTCTGCATTCAAATAATCCATACGCATTCACCGTTTACCGATTCCTTTTCTATTTTTGTTTTTGGCAAATCTTTGAGCACCTATTTACATTCAAATAAACACTATGGTTAGGCAGAAAACAGATTTCTTCTTCTATTTAGTTCCGCAGTTTGGGTTCTATGGGAAGAGGATACTTCAGACTTGTCATCATTATTTATCAAGTAAATGGATAAATAAATATGAAAACAAATAAAACATTCGGCTGCCACCCTCAACAAAGCACAACAATCTACGGATGACTAAATGCGAAGGCACCTAAACTTTATTGTCAATATGTAGGTGTACGTACTACCTACAACATGTGTGTGTGTGTGTATGTACTCCAATGTATCCACAAACAAGCGCTGTGAATGCGCTCCTGGAGTGCGATGGTTATTTGTTGAGGTACGTGATTTCCTTTCACCGACCTTTATCATCGTCATCATCATTTGTTTGATGAGTGTATTATAGATTTAATGATTGTGTGGGTGTGTGTGCTTGTTGTAGGAATGAATGAAAAGTTTATGGGTGGCAGGTATAACTCTTCTCGGAATATGACAAATGCACGTCACTGAGAATTACTATGCCAACACTTCGTCTTGTCTCCACCAGTAGCCCCTCCGTTCTGCATTTGCTTTACGCCGCACCACGCCAAGTGAATTTCGCTTATTGGCGTTTCTTGATTGTCCTCCAGGATTTTCTTCATAATTTGCATTTATTTTTGTTGTGTTGTTATCCTTGTTGCCTTTATCCTTTTTTTTACTAACATTTCTACTTGAATTTATTTCTATCTGCGCTCCATCAAAGAAACTGAAGCGAGAATTGAACGGAAATTGGAATTATATGTATGTGTGTGCGCGCACCAACAGCGAGTGTTTTGTGGGTGCGAAGTTGCGGATGCAGTGATTATCAACACAACCGCTGTATTGCTCATTATGTAAGTCTGTATAAGTTTTGATGGCAAAAATAAAAAAAAAACAAAGTTATAACGGTATAACAGAGAATCATATCAAATATACAAAACAAAATTTCCCTTGGCATCATATCTATGTATTTGTAGACTTTTTGAGAATGCTTAGCCTGACGAAATCCGACTGTCACGATTCCTCAAAAAAAAATTGTAGATGGTTCTGCCAGGCCCCAATCCCAGTTCACTGGCGTTAATCTTTATAAGTCACCAGATACAAATTGATCGATTTATCGACAATTAATTCACTATCCAATACTTACTTAAACTTAATTTCCCTTTGCACCCCATGAATGAGGTATGGGATAGCTTCTCGCGTTGTTGTGAATTAACACGCTTTCTATTTTTAGATTCGCAACTAACGGCACCTACTTATTTATCGACGAATGCGAACGTCACTGTTTTGAGAAGCTCTTACTAGACACGACGATTGAATCGACGCTTAATACTGCGAAGTTGCTGTCAAACAACATTCGAGGGGAGCCGACAATGACAGAAAATTTTATTTCTTTTTTTTCTTTTTTTTTTAAGATGACTGGAGCCAGGTTTGAACCTGCGATCTCCCGCATGGTAGTCGCGTGTTCTAACCACTATGCCACGGCCGGTCCCAATACATACAATACATCTACTTGAATAGAGCTAAAAACCAGTCTGTTCAATTTAAAATGTATTTTTCGTGTGTCAAATAATATGTAATCATATATTTCTTTAAAATAAAATCAGATACCTTGCCATCATGTAAACTTCCAAGGGTCAGCTAACACAAAGTTAGTTTGGACGCATGTGAAATATTAATTTTAGCATTGCGAAAAACTCCATACTTCAATGCGTTTTGCAGCGATCTGCATTCACAATTTAACCGTCGAGTGTTTTGTTTTATTGATAATAAAAACACTATAGTCTCCAAGATCCTGTGTCATCGGAAAACATTAATTCGCTGATACCTCTAACATATATCACTTGCGCTCTCCATCGCCAGATTAAAAGTTAATTTACTATGTTTTAACAATTTCTTTTGAGATTTCCCTCAGACAGAAAAATAAACAAGCGTCGTACAATGTTTGCCCAAAAGTTTTCACATCTTTTAGTTATCGGTCTCAACAAGGTACTGCCGAATGGAAAGGTCGACGTCGAGGAATCTCTGACAAAAGTTTGCTTTTTTCCTAGCGAAAAAAAACTATTAATTTGCATGATTATCGTTTTCAGCATAAATTCATTTACGGAAAATTGTCGTTTAGCAAAGAGTCGGAAGAGCAGAGCGAAGTGAAATGGAACCAAAAGAGCTCGCACAATGTTTGCGACAACCAGGTAGAGCCATCGTCTGTCTGTACATGCAGCTAACTAGCGTTGCGGTGGGGAAGTGAGCGGGGTAAGTGCAGGTGCTCCAGCTTTGCTACTCTAACAGTGTGAGCATGTGGCATTGCTGCACCGACATAAAATAAACAAACTTTTAAATTCCATTAAGTGCTATAAATTTTGTAACTGATACGGTGCTCCGATACGAGCCAAGTTGAGGTGGTCGCACACCCCACACACACACACATATATATACTTGTATACGTATACAAAGGAAATTGGTATGCATATTTCGTTGATATAAATGTTGTACAGCCGCTGCGAAATACTTTTCATTTTCTTAAATTGCTAACATAGGTAAACTTTAGTACTTTCCAATTCAGATGTTTTCTCTAGATTTCATTACGGTGGGTGTTTTTGGTTTTGAATACTATTCTAACACACACACACACACACACTCACACACTTAGGTACTACAAAAGTTTGCAGACGATATTCGTTTTTGCGTTGCGCTTAAACCGAAAGCAATCAGTTCTATAAGTATGAATGCAATTAAGTTTTCTTTCTACTACCAATTAATGTGTATGCTCCACAAAAAGCTTGGGCACTAGCAAACAAAGAGAAGACGTTCACACAAAAGTCAAAAATTCAACTTTTTCAGTTCAAAATTGTCAAAACGATATTTGTAAGCACTCCACTGCGACGTCGGAGCCCACAGCACAGCACTGCACCTTGTCTAACCAACCTTAGCCGGGACATGGCGAGGAGTCTCCCATCAAAAGAAGAGGCCATCAATCAACTTTATGTCACCATTAAAACAAAATTCGAGCAAGATGGCGTTCTTCAAGAAGTGCGCTGTTTGTTGCAAGCCAAAATGGTTGACATGATGAAGGGTAGAGGCGAAACAAACACTCTGGTGCAAAGACCCCATACATCACCATCAGCGGCAGATTACGTCGGTGATGCACGTGTGGCATTATTGCATCAGCTCATAATGGAATATTTGCATTGGCATGGCTTTCACTACACCGCCCAGATGTTTTCGCTCGAGAGCGCCTCTGACAACGCCCGACCCGTGCGTCAATGTTTGGAGGCAATTCTGGGCCATTTTGAGCACACATCGGTGCCCATCTTACTGCAATTGGTGGCCGAGCTCATGGAGAAACACCAGCGCAAAGCCAACGACAATCCCTAATTACACGAATGATTTGTAATACCAATTCTCCCAATTGAATAAATTCCACTTGAATCAATCGTCTCTGCGATATGGAAAATTGTCATTCTAAATAGAATTCCCTCCGCCCGTCCGATCGATCGTCGGCGTCCCGTGCCACCAAATAAATGTTCGCTCGCTCATACTGTAGACTCGATGTCTCGGCCACCAATTGTGGTCGTGGATGAGTGTGTGTGTGTGTTTGACTGCATGGCATTTGTCCATATTCACATGTTTGTAATTGTGGGTTAAATGCCAGTTTGCTCTTGCATGCAACATCCGGTTTCCGTTGCACTGCCAACCGGTATTGATTTCAGTCATAATTGTATTTCTCCGTAATTGCTACGACGAAACATGCTTTGAATTGCTAATGGTCTCAGGAGTGTAGTTATTATATCATTTCACTTGGACATAATCTCTAGTTAACCTTATGTTAAACAGGGGCGGCGGGCGGATATGTGTGCGTTTGCAGTGATATATTTGCTTGCTGCCGCTCCACCCATGCTGGCTTATGTGCATGTCGGGCAGCATCAGTGCGGTGTGCCAATGTGTGTCGGCCCATAGTCGCAGGTGTTTTGTGTCCCTGTGTGTGTGTGTGTGTGTGCAAGGTAATTATTTGAATGAACGATGTCATGATGTATTGGCTTCCAAGCCAGAGGTTTATCATTCCATCGAATGCTCATATGTGTAGCAGCAACAACGCATACGTACAATGCTTTCTTGTGCAAGATGGCCATACAGTTGAATACGTTAGCATATCTACGGCTATTTGCATCGTCTTCTCTTTGGTTGAATTTTGAGGCACTAAAGGACAGTAACAGATTCGGAGGCTGAAATAAAGGGAATATATGCATTTTCACTGAATATGATGCAAGCGAATTAACTTATGGGTAGAGCCCATTTAGTGAGTGGACATTCATTTTACTTACAAAGTACTAGTGAATTTACAAATAGAATTAAGTTCGAAGACGGCCGGGGTAGATGTTTTCCAATTTCACAAAAAGCCAGCAAAAAATGTAACATTTCGCGGAAATCATATTAAAAACATTCTAAAACCTTTAGTGGAAACAACAATTCGTCCCCTTAATATAACAAAAGTGTATGTGCTCATACACCATTATTTTTTTATTGCATATTAAGAATCTCTATCACTGATTCTATGTCTGGTCAAAATTTCGTCAAAATTTACTTCCACAAAGTGCGTCAAAAGGTCATTAGAAAAAATAGTGTATAATTTCTTCTTCAAAAATTTCCATCAATAAGTGTGTAAGCTCAAATGCGCTATTTTATTTGAAATTGCCTCTCCAAAGTTGTTAAAACAATAATAGTGTATAGGCATCATACTCGATTTTAGTTTGTAGAAATATATAAAATTTATCAAAAAACTTTTACTCGTAAAATAGCTTATAATAATATACTCTATTTTATATCAAATATTTGTGCAAAAATATGGTATTCCTCGTGGCCCGCAGTCATTTTTTTTTAAATTACAAAGAGGAAATAGGCGCATTTTTTTAGATGAGCTAGATGTAGCAGAGAAAGAGAAAGAATACAAATGATTTTCTACTTACATTTGAGTTATGCAATGTATGCATTAATTAGTTATAATTGTTTGTTTGTAATAACCTAAATTGCAAAGAAATGAATATGTACTAATAAATTGCCAAAACTATCAACAAATCATCTGAGTTTTTATCTTGTTACAAATTGACATTTTTGTGATCAAATACTTTGGGAATGCTACCGTACAACTATTGAATAAAACAGTGTATACCATACAAAATAAAATAGTGTATCAGATACATCATACGAATTTTTAAAAAATAAAACAGCCTATATGGCGTACTTGAGTTTTGAATGACATAATTATGGTATTAAAGGATGAGTAAAATAATAAAACTTGGTCCGTTTATAGAACAAAAACGGTATTATGTATTTGACGAAAAAACCACAATAAAAAACTTATATTAACTGCGATATTGAGATTTTAAAAGACATCCGATTTGACGTAAACTTTAAACTCGATTTTCTCAAAACACCAGGGGGTTAAGGGGACGAATTATGGATTGATATCTTTTGTAAAGCAATTTTCTCATGAACAGAACCGAAATGTACATGTTTCAATATTTTCTCTTAAAATTTACGGATAATTATGCCAAATTTCTTATGAGACTAACGTCTTCTCAACAATACTTTATCCTTAATAAACTACTTTTTCTCTTCGTGATTATATATCCAAAAAACTAACGTGGTTGCTATCATTTAAATTGCCTCTACATTTGTTGTAAACTAATGCCAACCTAAACCAAATAACTTCTAATTTCTTCCTAAGATGTGATGCTTATGCGAATACTTAAAAGCTATCAAAATATAGCTCTTTTTCGAATTCCCTGTTCTTTGCTGAGATTTACTCGGGTAAAATTGATTGTCATACATTTATTTTATACTAACTATCTTCTCCGGATCGCGTTACTCCGTCGCTACTAACCCATATCAATCGGTGGAAATGTCGCATTATACTGGTAAAATTTTTAAATTCGGATGATTTGTTTAGAAGAATACCCCCTACATACAATCAAACAAACTCACCAACATCTCCTCTTCATTATATTATTCTTTTTTCAAAGGTAATGTTTGGCATAGCAACTAGTATAATATTGTATTAAGTCAATCGTCATGGCTAGTAAAAACTTCTCAAACATTGACATTCGCATTCGTAGATAAATAAGTAGGTGCATTTTGTTGTGAATCTAAAATAGAAAGCGTGTCAATTCATAAAAACGCGAGAAGCTATATCATACCTCTGCGCGTTACTTATAATTGTAACATAACAATAATTTTGGATTTATTATAAACGACGATTTTTTCATTTGGGTGTAACATTTTCTGTTTTCTGTTACCCATGAAAGCAATATACTCTGTGGAAAGATCTTCGTATATAAGTATGTGTGAAGATATGTTGCCACGTTGCTACACCTTAACAGCGTCACTGAAGCCACAAGGTGACTCTCAAGGTGAAAAGTGCTTAAAGTAAATAAACCTATCAAATGTTAATTTAAACTATATTTATTTCGGGAGAATATCAGTAATTGAATACGTACGTAAATACTTCATGCGAACGCATTTTCCTTCAGAGGCGTGCGAGCGTATGTAAACATATGATACATGGGCACATAAAGATACACGGATGATGCTCCTCTACTCAAGTTCACCGTGTAATGCGATAGGTAGGAAGCATTACGCATTACACATAGGTATGTGCAAAGTATTCTCTACTTTCTTACATGTGATGTATTCGCGTGTATTACACCCATACATACAAACATATGCGTTGATAGGTACGTCATATACGTTCACACCCAAGTTCATACATATGTATGTATGTACATTCAGATCAGTACGTCGATGAAACGATGAAAGTGTTGTCTCAGTGGAATTTTCAACTCTAATTAGTTGCCTTAATCGCTATTCGAGGTGACGATGTAATAATACTGCTAATGAAATTGTTTCAGTAAATATTATTACACTCTATTAGGGGATTTCGAAATGTGCTTCTACATATGTACAAATACGTGTGTACATATGTACCCCCAACCCTCTCTAGATGTGATATCGGTGGCGTAATAGTTACACAGATAACATAACACTGAAATCGAGAATGCTTCAATTGTATAAATAATAGACAAAAGTAGAATGCGTACAAGTCCCACAGCAGATGACAAATTAAGTTTACTTGTCATTTCTATGATTGTGTACTTTTCTACTTACATATGGTAAATGTATGTGTGAACAGTTCCAATTGTGGCAAATTGTATTATTGTGCTGTTACAAAAGCTTCAATTCATGCTAAATCAATTTCAGAAATTATCACATTCGATGTTCATTTTATAGCTGGGAGGGGAGGCAAGTAAGTATTCAACGAAATCAAAGCTTACACAGATCTTACGTAAACAATCTTTAAGTGACCAACTATTAAATTCAAATAAAAAAAAATAATATTAATACAAATAAATTTGTTTTAATTTACTGTATTCATTTAGACTGAAATAGTTCTACCTTTATATAGATAGCTAATCTCTACATTATTCACAATAAACGCTAGCGTTGTGTACTAGCCGACACAACAAATTTTAAGATTCTAACTTGGATTTAATGAATTTAAAGATGAATTTAAAGGGAACAAAAAATAATTCCAACACACTTATTTTTTACACATATTGTTATCCAAAAGAAGGTTGAGTTTACTCTAAAAAAACATGTTTTTATAAAAGAGCATAAAACGTGACAAATTCCCCTATACGGTACTTACTAACTTCAAATCGATATTAAATTATTATGGAATGTAACTTGACCGAACAAATGATGCAAAAATTCTTCTTTTTGGGGCTACTTCAAGATGCAGTGCAGTTCGTGCAGTTCTCAGAATTGAGTCCCGAAATCATGTGTTGTACTGTGCTATTAAAAGTCGGAATATTAGAAACGACAAAATAAAATATAATGTGTTAATCCTATAGACGGGACCGGCCGTGGCATAGTGGTTAGAACACGCGACTACCATGCGGGAGATCACAGGTTCAACTCCTGGCTCCAGTTATTTTAAAAAAGAAAAAAAAATTTCTTTCATTGTCGGTTCCCCTCGAATGTTGTCGACAGCAACTTCGCAGTATTAGTGTCGAGTCAATCGGCATGTCTAGTAAGAGCTTCTCAAACAGTGACAGTGAATCTAAAAATAGAAAGCGTGTTTATTCACAACAACGCGAAAAGCTATCCCATACCTCACACATGGGGTATAAAGGGAAATTAAAAAAAAAACAAAAAAAAAAATTCTATGGACTCTCCGTATGAGTTATATTAACTTCAATATTTCGGCGTTGTATTCTTATGAGAATATGTAATATTAGTGTGCTACGATCCCACCGATACTGAATGTTGATCGTCTTGAGAAAATATAACGGAACCGAATTTATATATTCCACAAATGCATGCAAAAATATTCATTGAGATATTCCAGTTCTCACATATAGATAGAAGTAATATCAAACAAACTATAAAGTAGCCACAATAAATTCGATTCCAAACCACTGTTGTATGTGCACACACTGAAAGGCTCTTGACCAAACACCTCAGAGAGAATTACGACTACATGCAATCACCGTCATCGTTATGTTAGGGACTGAAACGTGTGATTGTGTACACTTGTATTCACTCAGGTTTAAATACGTTTATACATTTCGTTACATAAATGAGGGTACGTAAATAAGATATCCCTGGAGTAAACAGATTTATTGAAATATTTAATAATTCTCTGAGATAACATCAAAGGGGACTAACAGTTTAAAAATTACAAAATCCTTATTCTAAATAACACAAACCCCTTTCAAGCATAGTCATAACATATGTTGATGGGTGTTGCCAGATGTTTCCAATATCAATTTGAAATTTAATGTTAGTGAAAGAGATTTTTTTTGCCTTAGAAATAATTAAATGTCAATGAGATTGAATTGAACTGTTTAATCGAAAATTATTCACAACAATAAATTACATTAACTACCGATTAGCGACATAAATTCTAGAAGACTCCATTTAGGTTCGGTTCATAGAATGGTGTAGAATACAAAAATACATTCCGCAGAGAATTCAATTCCAGTGTGATTTTTATTCGTTAACACTAATACATGTCTTTTATCGCTTGCTGCTCCAAATTCATGAAATTTCCCGTCATTTTAGCTAAAGTAGTTTCGATACAAAATGGATTCAAATGATAAATCTTAATATGTCGCAATAACACCAAATAAATTATGTTGCATATAATTTAAAAAATTGGATATTTTGTGGATGATTTTTTTTATAAAGATTTTCCTGAAATCCCGATTTTGAAATGGAAATTAACCTGAAGAAAAAATATAGAATATTATCAACAGGTGGCACTATAGGCAGTGGTAAATATATTTTAGTTCACGTATGAGTAATGCGTTTAATATGAGCTACATAAATATTAATCATTCGTAAAGTAAAACTTTAAAATCCATCAGATCTTAACGATAAGAGCTATGTAAGCTATAATCACACCATAGGTTCGGTTTTTGCCTGAATCATATGGTTTAAGTCCAAAAGGTAATGCTAATAACAAATTTTTTTAAAAAATTTACTAAAAATCTGCCACGATAGCTGTATATTTGGTTAAGTGCTGCCATTTCAAATACTATCCTCTATGTTTAAATTACCGAGCAAGTTAGTTATAGAAGCAGGATTGCCTACAAGTTAATTTGAATGCCGGTACGATATAAATTATAAAAAGCTGGTACGAGTTCCGCCGTAAAATATTTTTCAATTTATTTTTTTTTTTAATTTTATTATAAACGTATTATAATTCATAGATCTTAGAACCAAAAATTAATATGGGACTTGAAGATATTAAATAATGGCGAGTAAAAGGCATAGGAAATGTGGTGCGCTTTAAGGGTAACACGATTACATAGTATTTAGTATTACCAAGTATTACAAGTTATCTATGTACATAGAACCCCCCATTTAAACCCTGAATACTGTATCGAAATCCAGATAAGAACAACATATGCCACAAATTGCAATGTGTAGCAATCTGGTAATACTATTTCATCGCATAAACATATAAAAATTTAAAAGTAGCAACATGTTTAGCATTTCAAAGTGATACTTCATATAAATGTCCACACACACTCACACCGACACATGTGTGTGTTGGCAAATGTAAATAGTCCTATTCATACAACATTTTAAATGGACTTGAAACAAAAAAATCTCTTGTTGCCGTAGCAGCATTTGTCGTTATCGTTATTGTTTACCCCCAATGTTCTACATGCAAACATTTTACGAAGCCAACAACAATAACACCAAAGGACATCATCTATTTACATCAAAAGCCTAAGAGCATTTGTGTTTTCTTTTGCACGACAAAGGACGAATTTGGCTCACAATCAATGCGATTATACATTTGAAATTTTGTTGTTTCCAAATAACGTGTGGGTGCGTATAGGTGTGTGTGTGTATAGGTGTACACGTTTGGTCTGGTTTTGTGGTCTACCAAGACCGATTAACACAGATGAAACCAACCAATATGATGAAACACAACATACCGACGGGTATACCTCGACATTCGTATACCCCAAATTTCAAATATGAAAATATTAATCCTTCTGCCACACAGGCTGCCGCTGTCATGTTTCATTGCAAATATTTACTAAGCTGCATTGTATTTGGGGGTGTCGTGGGCAACAGCTTGAAGATGTACTTAGATGTACTCAGAGTATAGTGTCCATTACTGGCATATGTACGTTTCTAGCATGACAAAAACTAGTAAAAGTAAAATATAAAGGAAATGCGTTCGAGTAGTTATTCGACATAGTCTAGCCATAATTCACCACAGAATATCCTACAGTGCTAGTAGCTTTAGGTTTACATTTTACTACTAACACCATGTACACTAAATTTAATATAAACATTTAATTTATGTACTGTGGAATAGCAAAAAAGTTAGAGGCGTATGTCAGTGTTGCAGCCCTGTAAAAAAAACTCCTAAATTATAATAAAATATTAACATTCTCTAACTCTTTTACAAAATGTTATGGCGATACATTCTTTATTTTAACCGTTAGCCACAATGAATGAAAAAAATAGTGTCTCCTTCACAATTTCCTGCTCGCAAGAAATTTCCATGTGACAACTCAATTTCTTTGAATCCACCATTTTAAATTTTACACATGTTTCAAAATAGTGTCTGTTATTGTCAAACATCCGGTAGAAGCCGATTATGATACAAACTTAAGATATAATGTGCCTTTTATATGCGAAAGCAAACTATGATTCCGACCGAGGGAAATCTTTGCAACTTCAGCGCATGGAAGACGAACAAGTTGTACGAGTATAAAAATTTAAACTTAGACACAAGAAACTGAATTAATTTATGTCTTTTGGCAACATCTAAAGACAAACTCGTAAACAACAAATCCACACAAGTTCTTGCTCACATGTGAGTGGTTGTTTTCACATCTAGTGTGTGTATGTGTTATTACGGTTCATATGTGTGTGTACCAATATAAAAGATAGCGTTCTAATTTTCTTGTGTTAAGTCAAAAAATATTTTCAATTAAAATTTTAATAGAACGAAACATACACCCACCCACCTACCCGTCTGCCACCGCTCATGCAGCCCACATACATACATACATAGCTCCCGTAACCGAAAGAACAAATTATTGCCAACTACAAAAGCCTTGGGTACACATATAGAAACCGCTAATAACTTAAGAAAAACTTAATGCTTACAAAGTTTATCCAAAAAAGCAGGAGCACAACAACATCCCAAGCGCCCATCCTCCCAACTCTTGTATGGAAGATTTGTGGTTTAATTATTTGTTAAAGCAATAGCGGTAGTGGTGCTGCTCCTACTCTCAAACATATCTTCTTAACGTAATGTTGTATGTTTGCACATTATGTGGTTGCCTGACGCACTGACAGACGTCAGGCGGGATGGCAGCAAGTAGGAGTAGTTGAATTTTCACATTGTTTGGTATGGTATAAGTAATCGGTGATATGCGGCTGCAACTGAGTGTGTGAGAGGGTGTTTTGTATAGTCTCGAGCTGTTGTTTCTACATATTCGCCAACAAGTCATAAAGCAGTCATTTTCAAATTACAAAATCCGGCAACAGCAGCAGAAGCTTGAGCGGTAAAGTTTATAAGGCCTTTTTCTAGTTTGAATATAAATTATGGATCTGTTTGCGTCTAAGGCAAAGCAAAGATGCATTTAAATACGTGAGCCTTGTAAGTGGCTCTTTAGATACATTTTTATCGTTGGCTAAATTTGGTGAATACGTTTCGATACACAAGAGCAAAGTTAACTCAAATTACACAGTTCAACATTTTTTAGCTCAATGATTTTGGACTCAATTCTGAGAACTGCACGTGAAAGTAGACGACCCAAAAAGAAGAAGTTCTGCATCATTCGTTTTGTCAAGTTACATGCTATAATAAGTTAATAAGTATCGTACAGGGGAATTTGTCACGTTTTAGGCTCGTTTGTTTGACATAACACGAGAACCACTAGACCGATTAAGCTGAAACAAATTTAAAAAAATTAAGAATTACAATTCCTTTAATCTGTTCATATAACGTTTCCCTACATAAGCAACAGTTTCACTTTTCCATTCATCAAATTAATTTTGAACTGGGTTTATTTGTAGCAGTTACAATAAAACTGTTGTACTCCGTGGCGTATGATTTACGTGGAATATTTATTATGACAATCATACGCCACCATATAACAATATTACAAAAGAGCCTAACTTCAAATCGATATTAAATTATTATGGCATGTTACTTGACAAAACAAATGATGCAGAACTACTTCTTTTTGGGGCTACTTTTGCGTGCAGTTATCAGAATTGTGTGTTGTACTGTGTTACGTAACAGTTGTGGAAGAATATGTTTTAATTTTTTTCGACATTATTCGAATTTACACAAACTTTTTTTTATAAATCCACTCTATTTAACAAGAAGTGAACCTGACTCCAAATGAAGGCCTTTCACTAAGGCCTCTTTTATCTCAAAACGTACGTTTACGTACATGTGTGTGTGTGCAGCATCATCTATTAACATAAACTTACATACGGATCATAAGACTTCCTTACTCAATGGTACATTTTATTGGAGGATTAAGTAGTGTCTATAAATGATGAATCTTAAATTAAATCCAATAATAACACAAATACACATACGCATATAAAGCAAAACCCACAGCTGTATGATTTTACTCACAAATTTATGCATTAATAGCTACGACACACTTATATAAACGAACATGTGTGTGTGTGTGGGAGTATGTCATATGCCACAGGTAGACTCGTTTATGCGAAGGGAAAATTAATTTCAAATATGTATAATACCATTAAATTTCAATAAAAGTAGATTTTAAATTAGTACAAGAAGTAAATAATGTATGTAGTTATGTTTTGATGTTTCGACACAAGCACAATGGGCCTACACATACATACATGTATGTATATGCACACATACATTGGCACTTTGAAAAATACATATGCTTATATTAACACTGGTGCACATTTTAAAGTTGGGTTGAAAACTTTTGGCAAGTTGCAAAAACCTAATATGTATAATTTTTTTGGGGCCACCCGGAAATTTATAATACACACCTCTTTGATGCATTAGCTATTGGAAAATAAAGTACCATTTAAAATTAAAAAAGATAATTGGCATTAACTTAAATTTTACTGATTATATAACTTTGGTTTTATATTTAGTATTAGGGACAATATATGACTGGAATATATATTTTGGAGTGGGCTTGACTTATAAAGACAAATAAGTGAAATAAAAAGTTTAACAGTGTAAGTAATATACAGAAGTGTTAATGTTGGGACCGGCCGTGGCATAGTGGCTAGAACACGCGACTACCATGAGGGAGATCGCAGGTTCAAACCTGGCTCCAGTCATCCTAAAAGAAAAAAATAAATAAAATTTTCTTTCATTGTCGGCTCCCCTCGAATGTTGTTTGACAGCAACTTCGCAGTATTAAGCGTCGATTCAATCGTCGTGTCTAGTAAGAGCTTCTCAAAACAGTGAAGTTCGCATTCGTCGATAAATAAGTAGGTGCCGTTAGTTGTGAATCTAAAAATAGAAAGCGTGTTAATTCGCAACAACGCGAGAAGCTATCCCATACCTCATTCATGGGGTGCAAAGGGAAATTAAGTTTTTTTTTTTAAGTTAATTATTGTTACTGGTGGACTTTTGTACTAGTAGAAAAAAATATGAAATCTATCAGTGATTTTAAATTAAAATTTTCAAAACTCAAAAATCACGGTGATGCAGAACAATACAATAAGTTAAGTAATTTAGAAAAATTGTTTGTAGTTTCAAAAGATTTTGTCAATTTAATGTGAATAAAATTGCATTAGAAAATAAAAAAAATTGTGTTGTGTTCATGACAAAGAAGTCATAGTGCATGAATGACTCTTTGTTCTTTCGTATTCACTCACTCATGGATACTTTTTGAACTACATACATACCAAGGGCGTAGCCAGGATCTCAGCCAGGGGGGGGCTGAAGGTTTTCTGTTTTTTTAACTTATTTTTAAAATAAAAAAAATTAAAAATTTAACTACATAATAAAAAATAAGTACATAATGATAAAAGTATATAAAACATATAACAAAAAGAAATAAATTTATTAGAAAAAATTAAAATTAAAGACCTCATGTTTTTCAGTATCATAAACGTAAATATGTAATTATCTTAACCGTTTTGTTTTCATGTGTATTTTTTATTCTTTAGACGAACTTTGTTGAGTCTATTCCATGTAAGTTATGTGTAGTGTTTTTGTCCCGAGAATTCCCGGGACAAAAATCCCGGGAATCCCGGCCAATTTTTTGTCCCGGAATCCCGGGAATGCGACCGGGATTTCCCGGGATTTCATTATGCTTATTTAATCTGTTAAACTACTAAAACTAAAACCATAAATTATTAAGTGTTCCAAATTTTTACCATAAAATTACCAATTGGTGACTATTTTCTTGACCATCACTATCGTCTTCCGCCTCTCGATGTGTTATTTATTTTTCAAATGTGCTTTAATGTATAGCGAAAAATTCGAACGTATTGAATTGCTAAAATGGATTAGCAATACCATGTCTATGAGTTGATGGATACTTACTTATTGATATATTCTAAAACAATATTTTTAAGCCAATTGACTGACATATAACTTTCCCTGTTGGTGTTCTGGGTGATGGTACCTGTAGGTGTTTGGTCTGAGCGATGATAATACTTATCCCCTTTTTATCTCAAGGAGTATGAATCTCAAAAAAATCCATTCATAGTGCACAATTACCATATAAAATAAGTTTTACATCGAATTGTCGCGATTCCACCTTTAGCTTTTTGGTCTGGGTGATGGTAACAATTTTATCCCATTTTCGGGTTTGTCCTTCTTAAATTTCGAAATTCTTTCATATCGTGGAATTGCTTCATAAAATAAATATTCGTCCGCATTTATAACTTTAGGGTGATGGTACCAATTTGATATGAATTCACAGCGCATAACTACTCACTAAAATTAATACTCCGCCCCTTATTTGCTGTTCTACCTTAAACCGTTTGGTCTTGGTTTAGTTAGGTTTTTTAAGGGGCAATAATTTTGAAAAATCTCCTCATGAGGATCTCTAATTCTATAGGAAGCATTCAATATAGATTTTTGCGATGCTATCTTTAGCCGTTGGTCTGGGTGATTGTATAAGTTTTACCCCTTTTGGGACATTTTTAGCACCTAAGAACGAATTTTAAAAAGAGCCATCGGATTATAGCTTTAATCTTTTGGATTGGGTCCTTTTTTACCCCGAAAAGTACGAATTTCGAAAAATTCCTACTAGCGGCCCTTTTATTCTTCTTTATTCTTGCTCATATAAATTGCCACGCTGATAGCTTTTGCCATTTGGCGTGTATATTGTTACCAGTTTTCTCGTTTGTTAGAATTCATTTCCACCTAAAAGTACGAATTTTGAAAAATCCCTTCGTACACCACTCTAAGTCTATAAGGAGATTGCTCATATACAGGTTTCACGAAAATAGCTTGTCTAAGCATTTACAACTATTCAAATAAACCATAACACGAGATTTTTGGAATGATTTGTATGTTTCATTTCATATTTCTTAGTTTGCATTAACATTTAAACAATTTTTTTAATAGTTAAAGGCATTTTTTACATATTTTTTGTTCCGGTCCGGGATTTCCCGGGATCCCGGGAAAATGAAACAAAAATCCCGATATCCCGGGAAATGAAAAATGCCGGGAAATCAAAAACACTAGTTATGTGTCTTTATAATTAAAAGCCAAATAGATTGTAGCATCATCGGCTGTCCAGAACCGGTCACATCGCGCATTTGCGAGAAGATTGACAAAACTTCAAAAAACGTCATTTTTGTCTGAAAAGAACAAGTAACTTAAATGGCGTTGCTATTGGAGGTGGTAATTTATACTCTTTAGATTCCCTGTAACATATCAAAAATAAGTACCATTTAACCTCTTAAACTAAACTTCAAAATTTCTATGCAATTTTTTGAGACATTTTTCTAAATAATTTGTCATAACTCGAAAGCCACTTGTTTGAAATTTCGAAATTTTAAAAGGCCCGAATAGTGATAAAACCCTTACCATTCCTCAGGCCAAACGGTTTAAGCTATCATCGTGAAAATCTATATAAGCAAGATTCTTAGAGACCTAAAGAGCAGAGTGAAGGAATTTTTCGAAACTCGTACTTTAAGGACTAAAAAGGCTTACAACGGGTAAAACTGGTACCAGGCAATATAACGGCTTAATGTAGAATCAAGAAAATATATGTTGCTTCATATACAATTATATTCCAATTTAAGTGAAAAATAATACCATAAAGTAATAAAACTGGTGCCACCACCTAGACCAAATGGGCTTTCTCTCATGTTTTAAAGAGAATTATGCGATGTTTACAAGAAAGTAGCGGCGGAGTAATGCGAGCCCGGAAAGATATGTAGACTAGCTTGGTTTGGCCAAATCCGTCAGCCTAGAAATCGAAAATTTGGTGTGAATATTCCGTTAAAAAAACTTTAAAAAATATAGTTTTACCCTAATAACATAGACTTTAGCTACTGTTCAGCCATTTGCCATGACTTGTTGTCGTTATTAAGAAATTTACCAAAAATATTAGATGAAACACACTTTCCTATAATTTTTTATCGACTCTCCTATGAAATGAATTATTTAGTTGAATGTCAAATATTTCCTTTAAGTCCTGTCAATTGTTCTTCTATTTTACCTTTGTATTCATTTGTCCAGCTTGGAAAGACATATTAAAAACACTCTTGAATTTATAACCGAAACTACCGGCCTTATAAATTTTCTCGTGAGATCTTTATATTTTAAAACAGCCCCATTTTGTTGCTTTCAACTTTAATTAAAAAGTTTGAGACAGCCGTAAAAACTATTACGGAAATACAACTACTAAAAGATTTTTGAATACATAGAAGAAATAGGCATGGCACTAAATCAGACTACTAAATATTCTAACCATACGACTAGAAAGATCTAGAATCATTTTATTCACGTTTGTTACTAAGAACAAAATTCGCATACAAAGAAGAGGGTATAATAGGGTGGGTCAATAAAAAAGTTTTGCCGGTCTCATCCTAGTATGAAAGACAATTTAAAGACAAATTCCGAAAAAATATTCATAAGCGAACATCTTTTGCTAAATATAACTGAGCCAGCCAGACTGACGAACATAGCTCAATAGTCCTGAAACGAATTTGGTGTTAAGATACTTTAATGCGTTACAATTTTTCTCATGTCAACTGATAAATACCCTCGTCCCTAAGGGTGATGGTATAAAAAGAACCTCGTTGTGCGTGTTAGTAGTTCCAATATAAATAAGCCTAAATTTTTCCAGTAATTTTAAGAAGGATTTTTCATTTATTTTTGAGTTCTTTAACACTTTCTACACTGTGTCCATTTTTACAGTTTTATACATGTCTGTAAACGTTTGGCCTTACTATCTCATATAGTTAACGCTCCACAAGCAGGAAATAATAATACAGAGGGACTTTTACTTAAAAATAAGTTAATTTAACTTACGTTCAGTTAAAGGTTATAGGGTAAGAGTATTTAGCAGTCAGTTGACCTTACTGAACTTTCTGTACTGGTTTATATTAATTTCCATTTTTTCCAACTCCATGAAGTGTATAAAAAAATAATGTAATTGTGTTACAAAATTATATAAATATAAAATTTTTTTACTATAGTTTCCAATCTGTAGGGGGGGGCAGCTGCCCCCCCCCCTGCTCCTACCTGGCTACGCCCTTGATACATACATATGTATTTAGTTGCAACCAATCAAGAATAAGATACATTTCGACTCCTTATATATAAACAGGTACCTGATACAAAGCTTGCTATGCCAGTATCACTATCCACCGGAAATGCTTGAATTACTTCTGTGACAAGAGAATCGCTCTTAACATTGTTAGCACTTGACCACTCATCTCTGTGGGTTCAACAGACATAAATATGAATGTTTAATCTTTTATACGACATTGTTAAACTACAAATGTACGGCACAAATTAAATCACAATTTCGAAGGATAAAGAATTGTCCTTCACAAGATTAAAATTTGAAAAAAAAAATCACTGGGGAAACCACAAATTCTAAGTATAATAACATTCTATGGCTGTTTCTCTTTTGCGAACAAATAATATCAAAGGGAAAAAGAAGAACTTTTACATTTTATTAAATATCTATAAATCCTATTGTTGTGGTCTACAGGAACATCATCAGCTCAGTTGCAGCCCCTGCCAACGATACAAGAGACAGCATAACATTAGGAACATTTGAAACTAAGTAAATAAGTAAATATGCACATCTATCACAAGCTCCGTGTTACCGGAGGAGGATTTGAGGCGAGGGCACAATACTCAATATCCTTTCGAATCCGACATAAGTTTGTGTACATTCGAACTGTTTCCAGTTTAGTACATTGGTCATTGCTTTTATAATGATACATACAATAAAATAGCCTTGTGCACAAAAATGTAACCGAAAACTATTTGAAACACCTTGATTCAAATAATACTATGGACAAGTACATACATACATATAACAAGCGGATGCTGGATGGCTGCCTTTACAGGCACACTTGAATAAATTTCATTTGTTCGTTTGAGGGGACAAATTACGTCCTGAAAGTTTGTAAATAAAAAAAAAATACATTTTATTTGACGACAAAAGAGCAGTGTCAAATTTGAGGTGATGTCATAATATGTATGTATGTACATATGCCTGTATTGAAAATTTATTTGATGGCTTCATAGTCAGAATAGATCACATTTCAGGGGCCGAGCGTAGCATGATGGAACTGTAATGCGGGTGATCCGGGTTCGAGTCCATACACAGTTATTTAAATGCCAATGATCGGCCAATCGAAGTCCTACACTGAAAAAAAATATCAGCAAATAAGACAGAAGGACCCAGCTAATAATAATAGGTAACATTTCGATGGAATAGCATTTGCATTACTTCCAACGAAGCTTAGTTAGTTAGTTAGTTGTGAATCTAAAAATAGAAAGCGTGTTAATTCGCAACAGCGCCTGAAATAATCACATACTTCATTCATGGAGTGTAAAGGGAAATTAAATTTTTTTAAAGGAAAGGTCCGTTATGTTAAAATATATTGCTCCCACTCTCCTTTTCTAAATTTTTTTATTGTTGTGGAACTTACAATTTCTACCCCTTATTTCAAAATTATTTCAATACCTTTCCAAATTGCAGCAATTCCTCTTAATTCCTTCCAATTCCTCCCAATTCCGTTAATTCCTTTCAATTCCTTGTAATTAAAAAGTAATTGAGCTAATTGAAAAGTAATTAGGAATCATTACTTTCAAGTACAATTACCTGTGTAGTTTAGACTTTTAGTTTCAATTCCAATTCCTCATGTAATTAGAATTGTAGTTAACTTTTAACTACTTTCGAACATGGTAGGTAATGATTACTTGTAATTGAGTTTACAGCTCTGTTCAACAGTATATGTTTGAAGATGCATCACAACAATGTGCTCCCTATGACAACCATAAGTAAAATTGACTTACAGTTTTTCACTACTAGCTGACCAGAACAAAAACGCAACTTTGCTGTCCGTTTAATGATTATGGAAACTAAGGTAGGCATCGGACATTTTAATTTCATAAAATATATTTTTTCTTTACTAATACAAGTCAAAAACAAATTTCTATCAACATTTTATTTTTCGATCACGGCGGACCTATGTACATTAGGGTAATAACTTTTTGCATTTTTTGCAAATATCAAATCTCCCCAGACAAAATCGTGTAGGACATGGAAAAATATTAAGAACTGCGTTTTTAGTTTTTCGCTATCGTTAAAAAAGGTTACGCACCAAACGCGTTAAAGTTTTGAACCAAACAAAGTTTAAAAAAAAAAATTTATGAAATAAAAATAGTACAAGATATATATCCGCTTTGTAAAACATCGCGTATTTTGAACCTAAAGTTTATATCTTACAATACCTACATTAAATCATTTATTGTTATTATTTGTTTACATACTTACATACGTATAAACCATATTTAAAAAAAAATTGTTATTAAAAAAAAAATAAAGAACATATATAAAAGGCATTTTTGAAATCGCTGTCGGTGCGTAAGGTTTTTTTAGCAAATTGAACTGAAATAGTTTTTTTTATCATTAATACAATATTTGCCATTAGAAAAGCCCTGGGGAGAATGTTGTCCAAAAAAAGTTATTACCCTAATGTACATATCTAGTATATCGAGTTCAAATTGGAATAAATACCATAGGAATTGAGGGAAATGTGTACATTTTCTGTTTTAACCACACAGTGCAGCAAAATAAAGTCTCTCTGTCCCTGAATTCTAAAGGTAGCGTAGTTTTTCTTGTGGCAAATTGGTTGTCGTTGCTGTAAGAGCTGCTCTGTGTCCAGAATTCCTTCCCTGGTTGAAGCTGGTGTTGCTGAGTCAACAATCTTTGGCCGAATAATAATCGTTCCGAAACATAGATCCAATTGTCGTGATCATTTTGTATGGCACAGAAATAAACTAAAAGGAGCTATGTTGGTGTTCCACAAAGATTTCACTAATTCGTGCCCGTATTTGAAGTTACAATTAAATCAATGTTTTAGAGTTGTATATCATTTAAGAGGAACGTTAAGTTGAGTGATAAACTCCACAATGTAAATCTTAGGTAACTCCATGGAAGCTACTCCAAATAAAGATATCACTCTTTACCCCTTATCATTTGTATAGGGAGAAAAAAGATGCCAGGCTCTATTAAGCGCTACAAATTAATACGAATTACTGAAAGACAATATTTGTTTTCCCACGCCACGATCAAGAGTTAACTAGTAAATGGCAAAATTAACAGTTAGCTACATTTATGGGAATATTGCAGAAACGAGAATTAATTTTAAAATCAAAAACTGTTTGAATTTAAATACATTGTTAACAATGATGTGAAAAAAATCTGAAGGCTCGTATCATTTGATATATTTCGTATCTTCGTATAATAAAAAATTTCAAATTTTATTATTTCGTAAACTGAAACTTAAATCTTCGAAGCACGATGTCAAAGTGAGCATCACCCCAATTGTATATTTTGCAACCTGTATTGAATGCAAGCTAATAATAAAGTTTTTTTCACTTTTACTGAATTTATAAGGAATTTTGCGAACAAATTTCTTGTTGGAATGTTTGCATATATACGTATATTTTTTAAATTTTAGTTCAACACAATAATTGTATGTATGTATATATATATATGTATGTGTATATATAGTTGGTTATTATTATTACATCAAATGTTTGCCATGTAAATACAATTTGAATATACACAATTAGCGTATAGTGTAACATATATTAGTATTAGTGGTTTTATGTAAATACAGATTTCATACATTTACAGACATAGATTTACTCAAATTATGCCGTCATAACGTGACACCCGACTTTGTGGCGTAGTGGTAGCATTGTGATTATCTGTATTTGTTGTTTTTCTTCCTAAAACGATTGCCAGGAAGTTTTACGTCCATTGATTGGGTTTGCTTGAGATCAAGTATTTCTAAAACCTCCGTTGAGATTTCTGGTTTATATGGATACGACAGAGCTTCTTTAAGCAAGTTATAATTAGAGTATGTCATCATAGCTGAATAATGAAATATGTATATGCGCATATCATATATATTAGAGATTAAATATGTAAATAATAGAATTAAAGCTAAATTCAAAGGAATCTTATAAAGTATAATAATATTAATCTTAGGTGTTGCAAAATACTTTGAAATAGGTCTACAATCAAACGAGATTATTGAAACTGTGCAAATTAGTATTTCCAAAAAAATAAATGCTTCTTCGGTTTGGCTATTATCCGGAAATAAATTATTTCTTCCATATCAACTTACTGGAGTTTCAGGTTGAGTCTCTAGGAAGATTATACGTAAATAGACTGGACAGGACCGCAGTGTGTATCTGATAAATGTCAACCCTTTAGGAGACAACGGGAATAAAACTCGCGATCAATGGCATCATTAGGAATAGAACTGGACCATTTCAAAATTAACGACAAAATCTCTTCGGCCTTCATGTATTCCAAAGCTATGCCGAGGAAACAACTCCAAGTGTAGAAAAAATGGCGATTGACATTTTCTACGTTTGTAGTGCATTCACAATTGATGCACGTCAAACGACCCTGTTGCATATCCACAAAGTGCTCGAAACACTTGGACCATGCGCCCAGACAGAAACTTTTGCCAATGTCCATCAGCAGTTCAGGCTGGCCATAGTTCAGCACGATAGGCAATACCTTGTCCATATTGTATTCAGCGAGATACAGTTTGGCTAGAATGTCGAAAAGGGCTGGGACACGGGTCAACACATCGAAACATTTTACTTGTTCATTGCGTGACCAGTAGTAGCGCAACAGCACTGATCCCAAGTCATGGAACAGACATGTGTCATCGAACCTCAAAGGAAACATGCAGTTGTCGCAACGTACGATGTCTTCAGAGGCGTTCAATAAGACAAACCCCTGCGTTATATAATCTCTAGAGGCATCATCCATTTCCCATATAAGTTCAGGGTTTAAGTAGTGGAAGTACATTTCATAACAGTGCCGTTGTGCCTGCTCCGGGTCATCACCATGCTCGACCATCACTTGCGACAGTTTCTCCAACAATGCGATCAGTTCCGGCGCCGAGTACTCGTCGAAGAGCGAACGATAGCGTTCGACGAAGTTTGTATTGCTAAATTTGGAGCTTTTGCAAATCAAATATAGATTATAAATAGTTTTCTCTTCTGCCGTAATGTGTTGCCCGTTAGTCCCAGCGACTTTCAACCTGCCGCCGCCACCTTGACTCGAAGGCGACGATGTACCCGTAGTCGATGCTGTTGATTTCTTTGTGCGACATACAATGTCCTCGTCGTTTTCGTACATAGCCTTTATGTCCTTGAAGGGTAGAGAGCGCTCATTGGCCGGTATTAGATCTCTCACAAGTTTTTGTTGCTCCTCTGCAAAGATATTCAGTTTGTACTTAATAATATTCTTGCCGAATTTGCCGGTAACGGTCAACAGTGCGTCCTTAAAGTGCTTTTCTCCCTTTTGGTTCTTCAAATTATCACAGAATGAATTCTCTAGGACGTAGACTCCTTGAGGAGAACTCTCGCCAACGCTCTTTTGGCACGGTGCGGTCGTAGCGCCTACACTGCAGCTTCTATCGGCAGTCCCCGAGCTACCGCCGGAGCTGTTGTTGTCGCCGTTACTCTCACACTGCGATATGGCATCGAATATAACAGACAAATCATTGAGTAGCTCGTACTGGTGGCGAGTCATCAAAAAGTTTTTAATCTGATTCAGCACACCCAATTCGTACTCCTCCCTCGCCTTGTCTGCAAAGTATTTTACATTTCTCCGCATCATCCACGCACAGTCTAATAGCTTGTCTTGCCGCACTAGAGAGCATGCCTGCGACTGCAACGTCTGCAGCTGAACCGAGTACAGTGAGCCGGTCTGTGTGAAAACCACAATTTCTCCATTGCACACGCGACAGTCGACTATGCGTTCAAACTGATTGCACCACAGCACGACAGAAGAAGTGCGCACATCGAATATGTACAATCCCAATTCCGTGAACGAGACCATGAAGTCATTCCTCAGTTTCTGTATGTTGCCAAATTGAAGATTCTGGGGCTGATAATCCAACATCTCATCATTACCGTCGCCGTCGCCGCACATATTATCGTGGTCATTGTCCTGATCCTTGTAAATTTTCGAAGGAGGACAGGCAAGTGCAAATTTGAACTGGTGGGTCTGTATAACGTCTCCCTCAAAGTCAACCTCCCACAAGCGCGAGCCTGGCCGAGCACAATAAATTCGGGAAGGCTGTTGTGCTTCGTTGGATGAAATGAAGAAGCATGCACCATACGCCCCATCACGAGGTTTGTTTCCAATCTAGAGAAGCAAGCGAGAAGAAAACTTTGTCAGTAATTGTCTCAAGATCTTGTTATCTACAATAATACCTGTTTATACTCCTCATACTCTGTGTTGCACAGAATGCACTTGGAACAATTGGACACAAGAAGAAGCGATTCAAAGTCATCGATTTGAACAATGGGAGATTCCAAAAACAAAATTGGATGTATAGACATGTTTATCAAGCTGGTGCCCTTTGGAAATAGAAAATTATAAATCACTTAGTCCTGGGCGGAAATGTGAAACTAGCTTCACTCACAATGAATGTTGACAACAGCACCAAGTTGACTTGCCCCTTCGAATCGCCATAATAGAACTGCTTCTCGTCCTGTGTCCAGTGTATACACGTAACCTGCACCGACTGGTCGCTGCACAAATTGGTGAATATCACCTGAGGAGCAGCCTGGGCAGATAGGTTAACAGCGTACACACAGACAACAGAACGGACCGTTGAAAAGCCCACATATTTCTCATTGGCCGATACGGCCAGATGATTCACGGCGCCATGCTTACTGGGTATGAGGTGCAGGAACTTCCCCTGGCGATTGAATAGATACAAGGAGCCCGATGTTGCCCCCAAGACTATGTAGTTCTCCGAGATATCGAAGCAGGTGTACTGCAGACAGAAGAACAGAAGTGTGAAATGTAATTGGATACCTTTAACCCAATTGTGGTCTAATGACTTTTCGTCGCCCACTTACCTTGATACGGTTGCTATGCTTCAAAGGCTGATGGACGGCCAGCGAATAATCAATAAAGTTGGTCAAACAGTACAAATTCATGGTGCTCGGGTCTAATCAGGGTATACCTAACACTTAATCAGTGTGTGTCTATGGAATCAATTCCGATCTTGATAAAAACATCATTTACTTTTTACGGAAACGTTTTCAATGAAATTTTCCTCCAGCGAAGATAAATAAATAAAGTCTGTAATGAGCAAAAAGTTATCCCGTCCTAATGTTTGCGTATGGCAACACCGTCCATAGCGAAGACAATTGTGACAGGCTCACCCTGCACTGCGCAGCTGTTAGAGATGGCATTAATAGTTGGTACTGCATTTTTCATGTCAAATATTGAATTAATCTGCAATCATAAAATAATAATTTCACATAATCTCGTTCAGTGCCCTAAATTCAAACTTAACAAACAACTGTATTCAATATTAGACTGTTCACAACTTGAGAGGCTGAGAATGTTTATAAGCCATAATAATCATTTGAATCAACTTTAATGTTAATAAGCGTTAATCACAAAACAATATGTTTTCCTACGTATTTTATAAATTTGTTTCTACATTGATTGGACACGTAATGCAATATTTCTATAGTTTCACAGATTTTGTTTAATTTATTGATTACAAAAGAATGATCATTTAAACATAAAAGCAATTACATTTTCGTTATGAAAGCATAAACCATCAAAGTTTCTCATTATGCATAATATCGTAAGAAAATCAATCTTTAGCCGACCTAATGGCTTATTGAAATTCAATAAAAGAAAATAATTTAGCTTCCTTTTTCATTAGTCTATGCATAATGGTTGTATTATTTTAAGAATTTTTCATACACATATAGATATCTGAAGACACATCAAGACAATATAAATGCTGTTGGAAAACTTATCAAAATCATTCTTGATGTGTAATCCCAAATTATTTTATTAAACTTTAATCGTTCTAATAATATACGGATCCTGAATCTGGTTGACACTGCAAGACATGAATTTGATTTTTCACGGTCATGAGCGATAAATAATAATAATCGTCAGATAAATCTAGCAGATTTACCATCTAACTACTAACCATTACCTCCATATCTCATCCCGTCTCATCGATTTTAGAAAAATAAAAACAATCTACGGAACTTCTGACCAATGCGCCCATATTAATGTTTTACCGAAAAGATTTTTAAATACAATATTTTTCTTTCTTCCTTGATTCTGATACTTAGACAAGGTACTTACAATGTTACCAGAGACAATGTAACCAAAGTACGACATAAAAGACTTGCTCAATTTTAATTGTGAAAATCTAGCGTGTGTTTCAGTGGCCATACAATCAAATTTGTCTAAACGTCTTACATTATTTAATATTTATTAAACTCTACTTTCGACATTTTCTTAAGTGACAGTGCTTATTATTCTTGACCATGTGTGACGTAATTCATTTCCAAAAAAAAAAAATATAAAATAATTTGAAGAAGAAATACACATATGTGCAACCGGAGTTGCCATTCTTTTTCCAATCGAACTTGAGACAGAGAGGTTGGCAACGAGTTCGTGCTTTTGACACCTAGTGTTAAAAAGTGAAAAGATTTACAGAAATTTGGCTTTCAGTGTTGAATAGTCACAAGTTTGGAAGGCACTGAGACATTTTTACAACTGTGACAAAGTCGTCTGTAACATTGCTAGCAAGGCTTGATGCAAATTCTACGGTTTTTACTTTGCAAAATTGATATAAAACGCGATTCCGTAAAATTCTCTCCCTCCAAGTGTGGTCCGTGGCCAACGTCGATGCAATACCGATGAATATGTAAAGTTCCGTCACGTCGTTTTCTTCGTACCCGCTATTTTTTTCCTATAATAGAATGCGGTTGTCATTCTAGGTTTGACACTTTCCAACTATTTCTTTCTTCGGAGGGCTCCTTTGCATTTACTTCAGTATTATATGTAAATCTTGTAGATAACTTGTGGTAGATGGTGTCGCGTTGGTAAGGAAATTGGATTTAAACTATTTCAGTCAGTGTCTGATTGGTTGACAATTGTGTGGTCAGTAGGAGTGTGGCCTAAGCAAAATAACCAATCATCGTAGCGTTTCTTATGCTCTGATTCAGTTGAGCGTAATTAATAGTACTAAGGGACAGTCTTATCGGACGAACGACAAGTGCCAACTTCGGCCTCTAGTAGTGGGTTAAGGCTATCCACGTCTGCAGAAGCGCTTTATTGTTTGCTGGACAAACAATCAGTGGTGACAATGGAACGCCCCAAAAGTCTATTTGCAGGTAAGGATATGAATTTATTGCACATAAGCTCAGTAACATTTGATAATTTTTCTTAGGACGGCCTCGGGTGCCGCCTACAGAGTTGAGTTTGAATCCAGCAACACAGCGCCACGCCCCTTCCTCGCTGTCGTCAACTTCGTCCGGTTCCGCATCGTCCACCAGCAGCTTGTTAGTCAGCGGCATGCCCATGAGTATGCCGACAGAGAGAACAAGGGAGCGCATCAGACAACAAGCCTGCGGCAAACTACAATTGGGGCCCAGTGTCAACGACGTGTATCAGTTTACTTCGGACGACTTGGAAGATTTGGGAGAAATAGGACGAGGCGCCTTTGGGGCCGTCAACAAAATGGTCTTTCGAAAGACCGACATGGTAATGGCTGTGAAACGAATCCGTTCTACTGTGGACGAAAAGGAACAGAAACAGCTGCTGATGGATCTCGAAGTGGTGATGAAGTCCAATGACTGCAATTTCATAGTACAATTCTATGGGGCTCTATTTAAGGAAGGCGATTGCTGGATATGTATGGAACTTATGGACACATCTCTGGACAAATTCTACAAGTATATCTTTGAGCACAAGAAACAAAGGATTCCTGAGTCGATTTTGGCCAAGATCACAATGGCTACTGTACATGCTTTGAATTACCTCAAAGAAAACCTGAAGATAATACACCGGGACGTGAAGCCAAGCAACATCTTGTTGCATAAACGAGGCGACATAAAACTTTGCGACTTTGGTATTTCTGGACAACTGGTTGACTCTATAGCCAAAACAAAGGATGCCGGCTGCAGGCCCTATATGGCGGTACGTATTAAATTTCTTATATACATTATTTTTGAAGACATGTAATACGTTTTAACCATGCAGCCCGAGAGAATTGACCCGGAGCGAGCGAAGGGCTACGATGTTCGTAGTGATGTGTGGTCATTAGGAATAACTCTAATGGAGATCGCCACCGGCACATTTCCCTATCGCAAATGGGATTCTGTTTTCGAACAACTGTGTCAAGTATGTAAAATACCAATGTTTATTATTCACTAGATCAATAATGCATATTATCCCTTCAGGTCGTCCAGGGTGATCCCCCACGTCTTCAGCAAGGTCAGGAATTTTCTACAGAATTCGTAGACTTTGTAAATACATGGTAAGTATTGGGCATAAATTCATTGAAAGGGTTTTATGTAAAAGAATGGACTCTATGAATTATGTCGATTCGGAATAAAGCTACAGCTTGTTATCGAATCAGTACAAAATACAACACAATGTAACATTCTGCAACAGGTCAACTCTGGTGGTGGTTTGAAATTAATTGATGATGGAGTTTATTTTATAACTCATTCAATGCAAATGAAAGAAGCCCATATGTTAAAGAAAACAAAAATTAATTATACAATGCATTATATGAAATAATGCTATTTTTAAACATCCTTGAAACATTTTTTAGAAGGAATATTGTTCCAGGATATTTATATATCATTATGTCATATGATGAATTGAAAAATTTTGTTTTTATTTTCATATAAAGGCTTCAAGACGTTGTTTTCATAATGATTTACTAATAATAATCACTTTTGAAATAATAAATATTTTCTAAAATTTTATCGCCTTTCAGTCTAATTAAAAACGAAAGTGAACGTCCCAAATACGATCGCCTCCTACAAATGCCGTTTATACTGCGGGGAGAACGCAACAACACCGATGTAGCTGCCTACGTCACGGATATTTTAGAGGCCATGGAACATGATGGTATAACACAATTTACTACGAATCAGCCTGCCGAAAGTTAATGGACACACATCTAGCCTCACATAAAGCACCCACCCATCATCCCCCTTATCCCCTTAGAAATGTGTAAGCATTACGAACTAAGAATAAGTCTTTTTAGAAAAAGAACACATACAATACATACATACACGTTGTTGTCTACTTGATAGAGAGTAAGATTTAAGTTGTTAGAACACGGCGAAGATTTAATAGAAAACATAGATTATAATTTAAACGAGAGGAAACAAAAAAAAAATGAATGAAACAACATCAATATAATAAACTTAAAAAAAAAATTATGTACAATTATAAACACTTTGCTAGTAAGATGGTATACCGCTAGATAATAGACTTTGAAAAGGTCACAAATTAATAAAAGATAAAAAAGCTTAAAGTTTAAAATTATTTGCCTTGTATTTTTTAAATAAAATGTAACTTTGTCATAAAAACAACAAACAGATTTACATTGCATTTTGAATACACCCCCAAGATACACAACGTACGATAAGAATTATATAATACAATACAATATATATCTATATGCAATAGAAAAAAACACCAATTTATAAACTGGATCTTAAATCCAGAATAATGCAAGAATAACACAATGAAGATTCGTTATTGTTCATGAATCACAATGAATCTCTTTACTAGATATAGATAATGCTTTTATACAACTACACAGGTACATGCGATGCATTGCAATTGCGCGAATAGAGTTATGCACATTAAAAATCGTATAATGGTTTAAGAATTAATGGCTTTAACACAGGTTGTCCACACGGAGTTGAGACTTAATGACCACGAATAATAGCATAACATTTACAATGTTCATTATGTTAAGGTTGCAAGTTACTTAGTTTGTGGAATACATAAATTGCTTCTGGCAGCGAAGCAAGAAAGGGAATCCATAATCAAGCCTCAGTTGAAAGCAATCACTGCATGCGTCCAATTTTGTCGATATAATAAAACAGTCATACAAACACACTTGAAACTAAATGGGTTGCCAATCATGATTTTTTAAACGCTTTTAAAACAATAGGCACAGAAACACAAACAAAAAATTACAATAATAACAATAGTTTGTTAACTATATATAATAATCATAAGAACATTTTGTAGCAATTTGTAGTACTGGTAGTGTAGCTATAAACATAAGAAATCGACTTAGTTATACAAAAAAAGGAAAATCAAAATAAATTAAATAGTCTGCACGTCGGTGCCAAGCAGCTCTTCAGAAGCCCAGACGTTTTCCGAGTGAACCGGTATTGCTGATAAAATATCAAAATAAAAACGTTTCACATTGGCTTGACAATAAGTATTTGGTACATATATTGTGGCGATAGATCAGACTGCATTTGGAGAGACTTAATAAACTGGCAGTTCCATATAGAGGCCCTCGTTTGATGCAGACTTTACAAATTGTCACAGTGACTTCCAAAATGAATTATTTTCTTTCTACTATAAAAGTTGTAACACTAGCATGTAATATACATATTTATGTAAGCCACAACTATGCGTCCATATTCTCAACAATATACTAGAGACATGTGTAAATGATCATCATACAAACATACATATTTGCACCAATTTTACTACACCAAAAAGAAAAGAAAACAAAAAAAAAAACAATCGAAAATTTTTCTAATTCAAAAGAATCACATGCATTTTTAACTAAAAACAATTTAGTCAATAAAAATAACTTAATTTAGAAATAAAAACAAATCCAACTCGAGTTGCATTCCTTTATTTTTAATAGACAAATGAATCAGTTATCAGTTATGTAACTATTTCTACACGGTCTGTTCAAACGTGATAAAAGTATAACACAAATATGTATTTAGTAGTGCTCTATGTTTGTACCGGGAAACCAGGGAACTCGTTCTCGGTACGGGCTAGACGGGAAAACTGAAAAATTTCATATAAATAATAGAAATTTCCTGGTTCCCGGACAGGCGTTTCCGCAGTTTTTATGCAAATATCCTAACAAATGTGAAAATGTTTTACTAATGTTGTTCTTCAATACTGCTAACTCCCGAGCCATTTGAGTAAGTATTTTAGAAACGCCGGTCCGGGATAGACGAGAAAATTATACAATATAACGAAGTGTCTGTTTATGATCTCTGCAAAATTTTAAGCCATTCTGTGCATCTTTGCTTAACAAACCGAAGAAACGTCTTTTTTTATTTCCCGTAAAGTATAAAACATCAAAGTATTTATGGTTAGAAATAAACGTCGTTAATAGCAGAGTACGGATGATTTATACCCTTGAAAGAGTTGAATTTTTAAAGATTTCAATCTAAAGACTTGAATTAAAAAAAGGTTGACTTATTTGGGGATCTGTTCTTTCGGGACTTTAATATACTCACCTAAGGCATTCATTTCGTAATGGAATTATTCCGCCCCCATACAATAACGTTCATTGTGTGTAACAGTGTTATTATGAATAAGGCCTGAAGCTTTTAATTACAAGAATTAATAAATGAGCGAAATTTTACCTACTCTGATTTAAAGACAAAGTATATTCTGTTAAGGTAACGAATAATGACACTACAGTATTGTCAAGTAAAAGGGGATGCATTGATAAGATGGTACTTAACCCAGTTCCATAGATTGATTCTATCGGTGTGTTCATACGAAAGGATTTTCTAAATTTCTCACCATAAATTTGTGTAAAAATAAAAATCGCAAAAACATATTTCCCAATTCTTTATATCTTGTACGGAATGATCCACATTACTCTAAACTTCATTTCAACTTATTTTCGTGTCATCGAACTTATTTTCGTGTGAAACCATAGAGGGGTGCAATGGTTTATTTTTAAATATTATTGGAAATAAGTTATATAAAAGTAACTGCAAAAATTTAGATGGGAAAAGTTCAAATATAATCTATTCATTTTACCAATTCACTTTTATAAAATACAGTCTACTATTGTTATAAATTAATGTACACAACTTATGTTGATTGAATTGCAACTGTTTTCACGTACCGATTTGTAAAATTACTAGTTTATTCATTTCTATATACACATAGCAATGTAATCTATCTGATTTGTATTTGACCTGAAATTACACTATTTTTGTTTTAGAGCATAAATTGTTGTCTAGAATCCAATGTTATTTATTTAACATCATTTATAAAATTCAAAAAATATAATCCATTCAACATTTGTCACAGACGTTGTCTGGCAAAACTGTTGGCAGCGCCATCCGCTTGCGTTGAGGGCGTGCGGAAACCTTTTCTTAGTTGTAATTTGCAAAGTGGATAATGACACAACTTCAATGAGATATTTCCCTTAACGGTCAAGTCATCAATTTGTGCATCGGTACGCACCCGAAAATTTCTGAATATCTTCGCTATCATAACTTTCATGAGCATCAATGCGTATCGGTAACCAATACACATGCGTAGCCCCTTGGTGAACGGTATGAAGGCAAAGGGATGCCGGTTATTTGAATCACCAAAGTGTCGTTTTGGTTCAAAGGCACGGGCGCTGGGGCCCCACAAATCTTCTCTGCGTTGCATATTGAAAATGTCGATTGCAATTTGTGTGCCACGGGGCACAACAACGCCATTGGCGAGTGAGAAGTCAGCAGAAGCACGGCGCAATACTACAGGGACGGGGGCAAAGAGACGCATGGCTTCATTAATCACCATTTCCGTGTACGTCATCCGCTCCAGTTGCTCCTGCGAGACATTGTCCCATGTGAGGCTATCGTTGTCATTGTCGTCGGGAAATAGTTGCACCAACTCGTTGTACAGTTCCTCCTGGCACTGGGGGTGCATAGCCAGGCACAAGCACACCAAGTACAGGGCAGTGGAGGTTGTTTCGAATGTCTGCTCAAATAAATTTTAGGACCTTAGTTACAACGATACACACATTTGTTCACTGGCAAGTACTCACGGCTGCCACTATCACATTAGCTTCGTCTATGGCATCTTGCCACGTCAGTTGGCCCCCTTCAATGTGGACACGGACATGATCAACGAATGCACGAGATTTGTTGGACTTTGTTATGCCCCCTTCGCGTACATCATTCATGTCGTCGTCGGCATATTGCTCCTGTGTTTTGTCCATGCCTCCTACTACCTCATCTACGGCTTGTTGATGCACTGCTCCATCCAGTTGATTTGCGCTTTTAGACGTTGGCTGCAGGAGCTGTCAAATGTGAAAACAATAGTGTGTCATTAGACAATAGCGTCAACGATAGGGATAGATGGCCTCATCTTACCGTTTCGACGAACTTGTATAGGACTGATGTGACTTGTTGCTGACGTTTGCGTAGCGATGAGTAGCGATATATGACATCCGGATATAACCATGGTGACAGCATTCTCCGAACGCACGACTCAGTTATGCTGCGTGTGGGCCGGGGGATTGAAAAAAAAAACAAACAAACAAATGATTTGTCCAATGAATGGTCCTATTCACTGGATGCATTCAATAACGTGCAATTACACTACCCACATAGCTATTGTCTTCCACAGGAATATGGTGGCCAATTGGCCAGTAAACCCCAACACCGTTATACACAACACCCACACACAAGCACACACACACATACACACACTGTCAAATATAGGCAATAGTTTACCCATTATATGAATCGAATATTTCAGCAGAGCCATTGGTTTGGAAATCCATCTTTTTGCCCATTGTTGTGCCTGAAATTGTAACGGTTTGCATGGTCGGTCATGGGTTCCAGGGTGCCGAGAAGGGGACAAAAGAAAAAAAAACAGGATGAGGGGGAGAGATGGACGAATGGAGTGTCAGCTTAATAATGAAATCACTCCGGACATTACAAATGGCCTTTTAAATGAAATGAAATGAACAATGGCAACGTAAAACATAAAAGCAATCAATATACAATTGTTAACTTTTGTTTTGTACTAAATGCCCCAGTGCGCCTACACATAAACGGTTATGTGTGAATGAGTGCGTCTGTGTACTTACGACATGATACCTCTAAAACACTCTTCTTTAGCAGCTCATAAATCTCTAGCGACTGGCCCTGAGTCGCCGTCAGTTTACTTAAGAGTTTATTGGCTTCTTCGTTGAAAATGGGCAAAAAATTGGACACGGCTCGCCGACCAAAGGCTGGATTCAACAGTCGTCTGTGTTTATTCCAACGAGGTGCTGTTATGTATGCGGTATTAAAGTTCCATCTGGCACTAAAACAAATAATCAACTTACAGCTGGAAGTGAATAGACCGTCGCCTATGGCCGTGGTCATGAAACGGTACACATCCGCTTTGTTTGTGCACATTGGGGAATTGAAAACGGTTTCCACTGTTTCCGGATCATTAACGTACAGAAAACATTTGTTGCCCATCCACGAAATGAAAGGGGTTTTGTATCTCCTACCCAACTTCTCCATATTCTGCAGGAACTCTACGTGAAGGAACAACAAACACGTTTAAACAGTGGCATGTGTCATATGTAAGTGGCCGTTGACTCACCTTCTGGCTTCATCATTTGCAATCCCATGCCAATAAAAGGTAATCCCCAGGGCCCAGGCATCTGAAACTGAGCCCTGTAGAACCATCGTCTGGACCACAGCAGATAAATCCATAAGCAACCTAGACTTGATAACAATATCAGCGTACTGATCGTCATATTGACTGTGCGCGCAAACTCTTCAACACCTACTGACGTATCATGGGAATATTCTGCATAAATATAGACGTCGTCAATAACGCATCATAGCTAGCCAGAGAATTCGTCAATGAAAATTGACTCAAAATCTCTACCAATGTGCGTACAATGTGTGATTACACTTACAATTTGTACACATTTTGTGCATTAGACCGATTCGGTTCGTCTAAATAAAAGTAATGTAAGTATAAAAATTCATATTTATATTTCTTGATTGATTAGTTTGTATAACATCTATCTATCAATAATACAGTACAACACATGACTTATGTCAAACAAAAAGGCCTAAAACGTGACAAATTTCCCTATACGATACCTACTTACTTCAAATCGATATTAAACTATTATGGCAGGTAACTTGAAAAACGAATGATGCATAACTTCTTCTCTTTGGGGCTACTTTCACGTGCAGTTCACAGAATTGAGTCCTAAATAAATTAGCTGAAAATATTGTACTGTGTAAATTAAAAATTTCATTACAAATATTTGTATCAAATTGTTTTGGATTTTTTTCACTACTATTGCTCCAGTTTATGTTAACCCTTATCCTGTACTTAAAAAAAATTACGCATACTGTATTTATGGGTCAATTTTGCCCAATACATATTTATATGAATATTTAAATTTTTTCTTGTTTGTTTTTGTCGATCTGTAAGAAGTATGAATATGTTTCGCATTTCACACAACTCTTGTAAAACAAATTCTATTAGAGATAATAGAAAACTGATCTCAAACCGAACAATGAAAAACATATTCATACTTCTTACAGATCGACAAAAACAAACAAGAGCATACATTCACGGGAGGTACACTGGGTTGGCATTTGTTGCCAAAAACAATTCTATGCAATTTTGTCCGATGGACAAAGCATAGACAAGAGCTTGTGTGTATTATGTTGACGTGTGGTCTTCGTTGATACCATTTTCGCACCGGTGTGTGTGAGCTTCACATTGATTGTGTGAAGCTTTTAACACTTAAGGTTGTGATAATGAGTGGAGAAGGCACAGCAAACGGCACTGATGATGATGGTTTGGCAACCATCGAAATAGCTATCTGCCCTGCCAGCTGTCAACATAATACATTTCACACAACTCTTGTAAAACAAATTCTATTAGAGATAATAGAAAACTGATCTCAAACCGAACAATGAAAAACATATTTAAATTTTTTGCAATAGTTCGACCGTTTTTAAATTATATTATGCTATTACAATGATTTTTGTACACAAATTTTGCACATTTGGAACATTTTCTAAGTATTTTGTACTTTTTGAACATTTGGGCTATACATAGCAACGGTCGCTTGTAAGGTTTGTATTTTGCAGTTCACTTGTTGCAGCAGGATTTAAACTGCGTACGATTACTATAGCTGAATTGCTGGAAGAAATATGATCTCGCCGAAATATTTTCTGTTGAACAAGAGGCCTGCCTAATTCTTTCAAAAATATAAGACGTCAGAAATGATTTTTCTAATTCCAGTCTTGATTTATTGAAGTAAATAAATAAGATGGGTTATATTTTGTAAAGTCCAACATGTTGTTGAATAGGATTGAGAGCCATCGATTAGATCTGCACCTGCAAGTGCAATTCCTGGCCAATTAATTTATCAATTGCTGACTTCGTGTCATGGCGACAGTATGATATAATGTGCTTACTAAAATAACAAACCTATTTTCTTGTTTACGAGAACAAATGCAAAAATGGTTGTCTGATTTTCTTTATCGAGAAGAATTGAGAAAAGATATCTGGTATATTTTTCATGTCCAATTTTATTACCAGAAGGTAAGTTTTATTTTTTCGGACTGGAGAACCATAGTAAGGTTTCGTCTGAGTAGTTAATTTCGAAGTCCTTAGGATGTTAGCAAACTGTTGCATATAACTTTTCGTCAAATCAATCATTATAAATCCAAAACAAATATCTTGTTTCTGCTTTCAGTTTACAGCTTTATGTGTATGTGTTTGCTTGCAACAACCATAATTTATCTGAACGTCACATAGCGCCCGGATTCTTATCCCATATTTGCCGCGATTAGAGGGTATATATTCTATGAAAGGGCTACGTTCACGGTATGTTACTAATTGTTCACCTACGGTCGTACTTTCGCCAGGAATACACATTACTCTAAAATTTTCTTCCCAGCAATACCAAAAGTCACTTATAAAAGCTAGTTTATCTCGCGCTTGTCGAAATTTCTGTCTGACTTTTTATCGAAAGGAGAACTCGGAGTACATTCTGAAATCGTTGCCTTCGATATTGGCCGGCCCTTCTTATTATCTCACAATCTTACTAACCACACCACGAGATCGAAATACATACGAGCTAAGAGAAGAACGCCCAAATATGCTTTTGTTGAAATTTCGGCTTCCAGAATCCAGTTGTCTTAAATACTGAATGGATATTTTAACTGTTGAAGAAATTCACAGCAAATATATTTGACCTAGATATGCCTAAACCGCTATAAAAGTAAAACATAGTTCAAAATTTAGTTGATATTTGTATTGGACAATATTGACCCATAAATGCAGTATCCGTAACTTTGTTCGTAGGCCACATCCAAAAAGAGTATTTAACTTAATTGAACATTTAAGATCAAATTTAGGCCAAAAAAATAATTGTCAGAAAATTTCACGAATCAGTTTTCAGAACGTCCAGTTATAAGAACTCAAAAATGGTTTGGGCAATTTTGACCCATTAATACAGGATAAGGGTTAATAAAGTATATACATGACTGCATTACAACTTCTAATTGACGCTAAATCGATCCAATTACTACGTCTTTTTGGACTGATTTAATGAATTGAAGAAAAACTTCATACATAATTATCAAAACGCTATCGACAATTCCTTAATATCATGTATTTTGGAATCTTTTCTAACAATTGGTACGATTTTATTACAATTGAGTGGGTTAGAAGCAAAGGGGTACAAGTGACAAATTGACAAAAAATTAAGGTAAGTGTGCAATTGTGTTACTTGATCCTATATCTGTCTTTTAGTATGAGAAGAGATTAATTTTTTATTACCATTGGTAATAAATAGCAAAAAACAGTTCAAGTAATATCTGCATTTGAAACTTTGAAAACGAATATCTCGAAATGAACTTTTTGTCACTTGCATCCCTTTGCTTCTAATCTAAACCCACCAATTGTTTTAAATAAAAACAACATAAAAACCTTTTACTTCAATTTAAGAGAAAGTTTCCAATAGAAAAGTTATAAAAATTTAAGATCGTTGCAATCGAACACTTAATGCAGACCTTCGTGAGCTAGTAACAAAAGTGCAACAGGTGATATTGGTTCTTTTTTTCTCATACACAACTATTCTCTTTTTTAAGTGAGTTGGTCTAATGTTTGCAAACACATTTGTACGTGTGTATTACACACATGTTTGTTATTTGTGAATGTCGCACTTACAAATATGTATATGATTAATTAGGCAATTTGTAAGCCGAGTGTAAATTGTTGAAAACGCATTTGTTGTAGTTCGTTTGTTGCATGCGCCCAACACGGCCCTCAAAATGATTTCGTTTTTAACCGACGAGCCACAAATGTACAAATGCGGATCAACAGTCAGTCTTTAATATTTTGTGTCAAATTACAACGTCTACTCGATACAATGTTTAGCACATATTAGCTTACAGGTAATACTCTTTCTTAGTTACATCTGCAATAATATATTATTATACAATGTGGAATATCGCGACTTAATACTTGCAACAATTGAAATTTGAATTTGAATTTGAGTTTTGAATCTTTATACTAAATATGGTTTCATGAAGATCTATGCTAATTTTGTACAGATGGTACTGAATATGTTTATAATTTTAAATATAATAAACAGAATAGAAAAATAATATTTAATAAGTAGAATTTCTGTAGCGATTGCAATAAACAGCACATACATAGCTTAAACAACATAAAGTCCCGATGGCAGTTGGTTGAGAAAAAGTGTACTGGAACTATTTTTTATATGAAGATTGAAGTTCAAAAGGCTTACCTGTAGTCAATATCAAAATTGAACCTGAACACTTATATGAATCCACAAGCTGCTTTCACTATTCTGTTAGCTTGGCAGCGTTGACATAAAATTATGATAATAGTAGACAAATTAGAAGATTCATCTCTGACACAATCCAAGTTGTGTGAAATACTTGTGGTTTTCACTGTGAACATTATTACGAAGTATTTATACTTGAAATATGTAGTTCACAAAAGCCAAAAAGAAGATGAATTTCACAAAAGTATACCACGAACTTACTGCACGTGCTCGTCGTAATGGAATGAACAATAACGAAAGGTTGGTTTAAGACTGTGTTCTAGGTAAGGTTATGGATATGTGTGATCTGGTAAAAAGAAGCTTATGTTACACAACCAACCAACTGGTGATCCGTTGTCATTGCCCGGAGCCTGTGTTGTAAGAATGTACAAGATTTGATGATGTTTTGTTTTGTTTTTGATGTAATTTTATTTAAAAAAAAACCATAAAGATGATTAGAGATTATAAATGAAAAATTGGGTAAAAATAAGAAACTACAAGACAAACTATATTAAAACAATTGAATGAACAATATCTAAGATCTTCAAGAAGTAGACTTAAGAATACAAAACAAAGTATAGAGCACATTTAACACTAAAAAATTACCGAAAGTGTTTAAATCATGATATACGTAAAGGACAATTGAAATTCGTTATTTTTTCGTTTGTTCCTTTAATTTTGTCGTCTTTTTTGTTCAAATCATGAAATACGTAAAGGACAATTGAAATGCGTTACTGTGTTGATTGTTCCTTTAATTTTGTCGTATTTTCGTTGTATTCTTATTAAATCAGTATTTCTTATAAAGTTATGAAATCTGCATGCAATTTTAACTGGTAACATTTCTCAATAATGGCCTTCTGGCGCCTAAGACAATTTTTTTTTTTTGTATAATTTATTTATTCAAATATTAAATAAGTGATAGCGTAGACTTTCGTATTTGTCTTGTAATACACAATACATTTGTGATAGATTCGAAATAAAAACAGAGGCGACAAGATGACGGTCGTAGGACAGTTTCTTTACAAGTGGGATTTCAATTTCAAACATGATTATAAATTTTTGGTATGAGACTTAAAATAAGCAGAGTTCGAGAGTCAGTAGATGTTTGATCATAAATGTAAATTTTTACATTTTTTTCATCAACTTATTTTAATTAATTATTATGCTGTTTCTTAATGTTATCTTCCATAGTTCAGTGGTTAAGTGGACGCCGTGCAATTATGGGATCGGACAACACCAGTGGCCGTGGATGCTAATAATATCGAAAATAACAAAAAATGTATGTTAAAATGCCACAGAAAAATGCTTTTATTGGACACAACTAAGCTATTTGCGTAAAACGTGTGTGTTGCCTGAAGCTGTACACAGCAGATGAGTCCGAGTGTGAGTAACGCACAATCCCTAAGGCAAGAGATGCAAGTAAAACTACGACTCAATGTGGAGAATAACTGACACGCAGTCAAAGTGAGGAGGTGTGTAAAGTAATGCCCTTAGGCGTTGTTGCCTAACCCTGATTGGAGTGAAATTATAAGCTCTTAGTTATTGTTCTGCATGAGGGAGTATTTAATTATCCTTTAATTGAATATGTATGCATATTCATGCTCAGTCCTATATGTGTATGTACAAATACTTTATTATGTTTTGTATGTGTAAATGTGTCTCGTTTTATCCATTGGCCATCTCGAATGGGAAACTTTTATAATTGAGTTATACTAATATCGGTTATTGAAGCATTCGATAAGTGATTACGATTAAAGCAATTAATCTTGTTAACATTGAATTAGCTTTATTTATTTTTTGATTGTGGAGAATTGTGTGGGCAAGTGCCATTCATGACGGGTTACATAGTCACGTACATATTATGTACAAATTTGTTAATATGTCAGTCAGTACATAACAATTAAACGATTAAGCCGATACATTGCCGACCAACCCATATTTATTATTACTAATAAATACTTAGTAATGTCTTAAGCAACCCTACAACATTAATTGGCCATTATGAATTTATGTTGATTGAGACTTGTTGTTTTTTTTCATCAGAAAGAAAATGCATCGGAATGAATTGAATTTATTTGTGTAAGTGTTGCGTCTACTTTTAATCTTTTGAAATTAACAAATAATGTGTACAATAGGACATGTCGTATGAAATTGAAAATATAGCAGTGCCCTTCATCGCAATCGTGCCTTCGACAAATGATGTCTGTAGAAACATTAAAATCGTTAGGTTAACGCATAACATAACAATAAAGATAAGAATAACAGCAATTGATGACATATGGTTGGTGCCAATATTGACAGAAGACATGACACTCCGGCAATTGATTAAGTAGTTACAGTGGTTGTAGTTGTTTCACCTTTAGAATTTTCAAAATATCGTGTATTAGGGAAAAATAGCTTCCAGCCAAAATATTCGATTAAACGAAACTATTTGGGCTTTGCTTGACCGAAAAAAATGGTATTTAAGCTGTAAATAAGTACAGTACACTCAGGTCGTCTTCTTTGGCTCTTGATGAAATGACAGACAATACCGAACAAAAGCACGAATAGCTCAAATATCTCACTCATCGCATGTAAAGGAACATAAATATTTGGAATGAATTGCTTTATTTCTGTATAAAACGCATTAAAAATTAATTATTTATGCAATAATAAATATTCATCTGCGGCAAGTATCCTCCCACCTTGGCAGTTCATATGATCGATATTATCTGATTGATGACGCAACGATCAACCAGGGGAAGATTTTAAATAGAATTTAAAGAAAATCAAATGAAATTCCAATATTCCATTTGAAATTCAATTCTCGTCCATTGATATTAAAAAAAATTCATTTGAAAAATATCATTTCAAATTCAAATTTTCCATTTCAAATTCGAAAAATATCAAATGAACTTCAAAACTCGTAAATTGTAATTGAAAAACACATCAATTGATATTTAAAACTCATCAATTGAAATTCAAAACTCGTCATTTAAAATTTAAAATTCGCATACTTGATTCGAATATTTTGAATATTAATTGATGAGTTTTGAATATCAATTGGGATGTTTTGTATTTCATTTGACGAGTTTTAATTTTAAGTTCATATTTTTCGAATTTCAAATGGAAAATTTGAATTGATATTTTTTGAATTTCAAATGGAATTTTTGAATATCAATTGACGAATTTTGAATTTTAAATGGAATAATTGAAAATCAAATAAAATTTTTAAATTCAATTGATTTTCTTTGAATTTTAATTGGAAAGGGTGTAGAATGTAATCCGCAAATTCGAAATAAGAAAGAAGTTTTTTTCGAAGTTGACAACATGAAATGTTGGCAACAGCTTAGAAAACCGTTTTTCTCCTTTAGATTTACTACATATAAATCAGTTTAACAAACATCTATTATAAATAAATAAATAAATAAATGCTTCAATATAACACAAACATCATTTGCTTAACTTGCCTCCAAATAAGTTGCATCAAACTAATCGTTTTGTTGAGGTAATTGTGAACTTAGTTAACAGTACCCATGCCTACTCTTCTGTCTGTACCAAATTTAAGGCATGTAGGCAGGGACACACATGGTCTATCCAGATATGTATTACAGAAAATCCGAAAAAATAAAACACAATGCGTAACTTATGAAAGTCTCTTAAGATGGCCAATAATATATATTGTCCTGGACGTAACAATAATTTGTAGATACATCAACTGGTTGGTATTTATTGGTGACACATGTCATAACATAGGCGTTCCTCTGTGTTCATCTTTTGCACTTTGGAAAGTTTTCGTATTCACAGGTAGATTGCCACAATCTAGAAGCGAATTTGAAAACAATGTGAAATTATGTTGTGCAAAGCCACTTAAGACTCTAATGACATAAAGTTGACAAAAACAACAACGACGGATACACAAAGAAGTGCCACAACAACAATTCCAGCTCCAGAGCCAGCTATTGTGAACAAGCAAAGAAATTCAACTTAATTTTAGCTAAATTGAAAAGTTTTGTCCCACTACTAAGGGATAGGCAGCGAGAATGAGTAAGAGGGAGGACAAGAGAGGATTCTACCTGCCAATGTTAGGTGGCAACAGCAAGACAATGGGCTAAAGTTGTCAAAGTTTATAAATAATGAATTGCATATAAAGAAGAAGCGTCTTGATATGTATGTAGGTATAAATTGCATTAGAGTCGACTTTTTCGGCCGCCTTCTCTCCCAAGTGAGTGGGAATTTGGCGGTTCACAGAGATTTCCACCCACCAACAAAACACTTTTGCTGCTGCTGTGCCTAGTGTTGAATGACAACAGCCGTGGGGTAAGCCGGAGGTAGGCCGGAGATAGTGAGGAAGGGCAATAAAACACTTGAAAAGTTTTTTGTTTGTTTTCTTGTCACTTTTTGTGGATGACAATTGGCCACTTTTGGTATTTCAAGTGAATGCGATAAAGGCCAAATAGTCCACTCAAACCAAACGAAATCACAAAGACCTATTAGAAAAGATGCTGTTTTTAATGTTTGCAATTATGTTACGAATAAGAACTGAAGAATGTATCCTATGAAGAAAAGTATGAAAAAGTCAATCCGACTATAGATAGCCTCGCGTGATTTAAAATTAAAAATTAATCTTAAATGTGTATTTAATGACCACTAGTTTCCCTTTATTTGCCAATAATTGAAAGTAGTTTTATTCTATATAAGCATTGGTATGAAGTTCTTAATTACTTTGAATAGCCGTGCGCACATAAATACCACAATTGGTGTCTAATTAACAGGGACTGGGCTGGCAATGGGTGTTGACATAAACTTTTAAAGTTTTCAATTGCAAGTTTTTCCAAATCAGTCTAAATTGGGTGAATCGAAAGGATTCTCGAATGAGCAGAGGGTAATTACTCCACTGAGTCTGACAATTAATCAGTTAATTGGATTCCAATCCCCATTACATTCTGTGTAAATGACGCTCTTGTTGATGATGTCGTTAAATATTTACAAGAAACTATTTCAGTCACCTGCTCTGACTAATTAATATCCGGCGCAGGCAGAGAAGAATCGAGAAATGAGAGCTTATTTAATGGACCTTGGACGACGTGCAGTCCATCAGTTCTGTGGTTATTGGCACCAACGTAAAATGGCTCCGCGCGACTTTCACGGAGGCGACACCGAAGTGGTGTATTCGGGACATGACAGCAAACGAAAATTGGAAGTATTTGAACTGCAGCTGTTTGCTATGAGATGCATGGGTCAATTGCCGATTCCGTTAAACCTGTATCTTCCACCATTTTGGCAGCCCTTGGGCCGGGTATTTTCTAAACTGTACAGTGGCATCTGTGTGGCATCACACGGTCATATGGCCGTTTTGTTTTTAAAAACCACGTACGACATGTTGCAACATGGCGAATTGGAAGAAATCACCGATGCGCTGACCATGGCCATAATTTTCTCCTTTTCGACATATGCAACGTGCTACTGGTTGTGGAACTCCCAGAGGTTGCTTGACTTCGCTGAAGAAGTCAACGCAACGTATCGCCACCATTCAATGGCCGGGCTGACGTTTGTAAGTGCAAAGGAGTCCATTGGGCTGGCCCACAAGATATCGAAGTACTGGTTGATGGCCTGTGCTTTGGGGGTGACTTCCTGGGGTCTAGCCCCATTATTTTTGCGCTCCCATGTATTGCCTTTGAAGTGTTGGTATCCATTCGATCCATTGGTTTGTATTCTGCTCTAGCTGTTCCATAACAATCGTCTGTAATTTAAAGTTTTTTTTTTAAGCAAACTGTGATCTACGAAATTATCTATTCCACACAATTGTGGTGCCAGTTCCAGATGGGCTTGATCTTTGGCAATGGCTCTGCTATATTTGTGTCCATCGCCGTGGTCATGTTGGGCCAGTTTGATGTGCTTTATTGCAGCCTTAAGAATGTAGACTTTCATGCCCAAATGATGGTGGGCAAGGGCTTGGGTGATTTGCGGTAAGCTGGTCCCCCACACAGTTGTCATATTTGTTGGTTAATTAGAACAGTCTCGCAGGAAAATCCAAGCAAAGCTGCCACCAATCGAAGAGGATGAATTAAACCAATACGCATTTTCTACGGAACATTGGGTCAACTTGTCCAAACTATCGGTGTCAAAAGTAAAGCCTAGAGCTAGTCTTAAAGAGGCGTTGCATGATTCCCTTCTCGAATGCGTCCATATTCACAAATTCGTGTTGAAAAGCTGCGATACCTTGGAGGAACTCTTTAATCCATATTGCCTGGTGAAGTCTCTCCAAATTACGCTGCAACTGTGTTTGTTGGCCTTTGTTGGAGTAGCGGTGGGTATATATAATTTTTCGATTCTCGATGCACCAGCGATTGCCTCTATTGTAATTGAAGGGTGAACGCTCCATGTTGAGGACCATAAACCTACTGCAATACCTGGCACTAACGCTTTTAGAATTGATGATGTTCACCTACAGTGGAGAACTGTTGAGGAACCACAGCGTCCGGGCCGGCGAGGCATTTTGGCGTTCCCAGTGGTGGATGAATGGTCACCTTATCAAACAGGACATTTTGATATTTTTAGTCAATAGCAAACGAGTGGTTAGGGTGACTGCGGGCAAATTCTACCTAATGGACATACAACGTTTACGCTCGGTAAGTACCAAAGCTTAATTCAGTTAGCCTCTCTGTTTTTTCACATTTCATACCATTCACAGGTAATAACTCAGGCCTTTTCGTTTCTCACGTTGCTCCAGAAACTGGCGGAGAAAAACAATTAAAAAACGCACAAGTGCTAACTCAACATCTCGTGGCATCTTTGTGCAAATTGTTGTTGCTTTTTTTTATACATAGCACTTATTGACATACAAACGCTAAGTTTTCCTCACCACCGAACCTGACCCCGAGTAGTAATTAGAGGAAAATTATACAAATGCAAATACCAATAAATTATTAAGGTGTCAGTCGCACTGGCAGCCTTAAATATATCTACACATTTTTGAGCATTAAATTATGGGTGTATTTATAAATTTAACTTTATCCAAATGAGATGAATGATAAAACTTTTACCAAATTGTCGCGAGGTTTAAAAGGTGAACAGTCGCTACGTCCTCTGCACGCACTTCGGCTTTAGTTAGAGCATCCGTCAATGTATTGGCGGTCGGAAACATTGTCTTGGTATGAGTTGTATAAACCGTCCCACACGAGGCATACCGACTAATGTGAATTCCTCCGCGCAAGAGATAGTTCTATTATCAGCCGCCACCGCTCAAGGGATGAAGTGCGAAGCAACTACTACGAAATGTTGTGTACTTTCAGGCACGTAGTACAAGAGAACGTTGGTTCTTATTTCACTTCCTTTTCACAATCATTAGGTTGGCAAAAGTTGTTTAACTCTTTAGGTTCAATTTCATTAAGATAGATAAGGGTCCACATTAGGCACCCTATAACTGTGTTTTAGAGTTTAGAGTTTTGCATTTCCCGAGAAAGTAAAAAGGACCTAGGGAATTGGGATACTTTTTACCAAGTAGGTATTTTTGCATTTTTTATTCTTTTTTATAAGAGTAAGCGTTTTAATGATAAAACCGTCTCTCGACGAACGAAGATTCAACTCTACCAAACACTGATCCTACCTGTCTTGCTCTTTATCGCAGAATCCTGGGTGATGACGCTGGTAGTTCAATCTATTCTGGGAGTTTTCGAGAGAAAAATAAATAATGGCGAGTACCATCGTCGAATGAATCATGAGCTGTACAACGACATCGACGTAGTCAAGCGTGTTCAAATAGACCGAATGCGCTGGCTTGAACATGTACGAATAGACGAAAATGTTTCGGCTCAAAAAGTCTTTGCCAGAAAACTCGATAGCTTGTGCAGGGGGGGAGGGCGACCAAAACTGGATGGAGCAGGTGAAAGAGCTGTAATCTAAGCTGTAATCTAATCTACGGAGCGCAAAAGACCGAAGCGCTTGGAAAAGTGAAAGATTTGAAAAGTTGCTATTTGGTTTATTTATAAAATTTAGAACTTTCTGATTATTATGATCTTTCGAATAATTTATTTATTTTTTTTGCTAACAAATTAATCAGATACTATACAAAATATTTAAAATATCAAATAAAAAAGTGAATTTTTAAATATTTGTTCCCATATTTGTTCCCATAAAATATTTCAAGCTATTCGATTTGTCAATGCAAGATTAAATTAAGGATTTTCAATCAAGTTTGAATTAAAATAATTGAATTTATTTAATTTGTCAATATTTTTGTTTAAAACTGTTTACAGTTCCAAGAATAACCTTGATGACTCTGAATAATGTTATAAGAAATAACGTCAACTTTTGTTATAATGGTATACATAGATATATCCCCCCATAATCGATACTCCGTTTCAAAGCAAATGTTTCCCTGTATGTATTAGTTTTCTACATTTTGTCAAAATGACACGCTTATTTGCAAATTAATTTAATTAATTTTGTAATATTTCATAAATACAAGTATAATTTCTCAAACATGCACAGGTTGAAACCACTGTGGAAAATGAATGTGACACATTACATGGAGTTGACAAAACGTGTGTAATTTCCCTAGTTTTATTGCTTTAGATGAGGGTGGCCCATTATGATAAATAATGCCATAAATTACTGAAGATGATTTCGTTGTAGGAGCCCTTGGGCACAGGTACGTATGGCGTGATATCGAGATAGTGTGACGTATGATTAACAGCAGAGATATGTCACTGCTCATACGCAAGCACTCAATGAGTGCAGCAGATAACAGGAAGACGCTACTTATGCAGGTGCTACCTACACACACACACACACAACCATATTCATTCATGTGTGTATCATATGCAAATTACCATATCTTTATAACATTGAAGCTATTGCCTTTTGATTGACTATTACTGTGTAGATACACAAAGTTGACTTTGTACAGGATGAGGCAATTAGACCACAATAGCAAAGGCAACTATTGAGAAATTTATATTTAAGCCCACAATCTACTTGCCGATTACAAAGGGCAGTGAAGCATAGTTGTTACACTGATGCTATCACAGAAATGGTAAACAAATTAATTTTGTAGAGCCTGGAGCCAAAGTAACTCATATTTCTTTCAAGTTCAGTCATGACCCCAACGTTGATTTTAGTAACAAAGAACATTTGTAATATCCATTTGCCCATGGTGGTTGCAAAAGCTCCTTTGGTCGGATGAATGGATGGAGGCCCAAGATAACCACACAGAATGCGGGAATTTTAATTGAAAACAATCAATAATGTGTTATTTTTCGCTTGAAATATTTAATTTGATTAACAACAGCTTGTAGCCGACAATCTTGGTTGGGGTGTGATGGTTGTGCGTGCGAGACAGTAGCAGCTAATGAATCCGTCCATAAAATTGAATTTTGTAAACGGGATAGTTGTGATTTTTCTGAGGATGCGTTAACATTTGTCCTTGAAGTGATCCTAGATAAACAAAATTGCTATGCTCCAACAAAATGTTGTGCATAGTTAGCAATCTTGTGGGCTGTAAACAAAGTATAGTAGAGGTGGTATAATTGATGAAAGACCTGCGAACCAACAAATGACAGTTTGAAAGTGTAATATTTTGATAATGTAGTACATATATTAAACTAACTTTTATTTAGAGTGGGAAAAACAGTTTAATGCCGGTGGCAGTGTTATGAACAATATGATATTAATGCAGTATTAAAATGCGTCTTTCATTACCCATATGTTAGCCAGTAATGGCGTTGTTCAATATCGATCAGTATTTAAGAATTACTAGTAAGTTAATAATTTTTCCAATCGTTATAATTTACCATAATACATATAATATATTCAGGTTACAGGGGAACTACTGCATAAGGTGGCTCATGATAAAATGTACTAAAAGCTTTTTGTCTGAGTTTAGTATCAAACACTAGGTATATTATTTTTTTTAATTTAATTGAACCCATTGTTATGTATTCAATAAAAGTCACTAATAACCTGAGTTGATTGAGCGTTTGCCAAATGTCGATAAAACAACGCGCCGACCAAAGAAAGGTTGATGTAGATTCGCCATAAAAACATTATAATGAAGTCCACACTGCTTTAGTGTTCCCTAAATATGTCGTAGCTAAATATGTCGTAGCTAATATTCATTACTAATATATATAATATGTTCGATGGCAAATCTTATGATATTATATATAGTACAATTTTGTTTGCCAAAAATAACTGACAATCGCTGCAAATTTATAATGTTAAAATGCACTGTAGAGTGGGTCAATTCATATGGGAACAAATAAAGTGAATAATATTAACCCACCAAACTAAAGCTAAGATAATACTAAACAAATTTGGTTAAGAAGTCATATCTTAAAAAAATCTTAAGAGCATCAGATTTTTTAAAATGTTGTCCATTTGATAGGATCGCTCTATATGGCGGAACAAAAAGTTTGCAGTTTGCAACGTTGCAGTATAAGTGTCGAGATAATCGGCATGTCTAGTAAAAGCTTCTCAAACAGTGACGTTCGCATTCGTCGATAAACAAGTAGGTGCCGTTTGTTGTGAATCTATAATAGAAAGCGTGTTAGTTCACAACAACGCGAGAAGCTATCCCATACCTCACTCATGGAATGTAAAGGGAAATTAAGTAAATAAGTATATATATATATATTTTAAACTGTGTGCCGTGCTGGTCACACGTCACTTTAAATTTAAAATTTCAGTTTCACGATGGACATATTTTAAATAAATCTAGGCGTTGATAGTGACATTCAAGATATGGCTTCTTCACCAAGTAATATATAAAAAGTACATTTCCTAAAGAGATTTATAACACATTACAAGTTTTCTTGTGAAATATGTGAACAATAAAGTTTAACTCACTCATCGTCGTACCTGTGACAATGCTTTAACTAATTAGCCCATTCACAAATTACCTTTGGTATTGCGATCGAACAAAGTAAGATAAATTCTGGGTACACACTATAGCGTGTGTTGTCCTTTTGGTTTCAATAGTGATAACATTGTTGATTGATATCTATTCAAATGCAACGTCAGCACTGACAGTCCATTCAATTGCTTGTGCTTTCATTTGATTTCATAGACCACTGCATAGTCATACTTACTTTGTGTGTTTTTCCAACAGATAGCGAGTAATCCACAAACGATACATTGGTGTATTTGTTCATTCTCTATGTATTTCCATTGCTACTTATTTGTATTCTTACATGGAATTTGTTTTCAATTCTTTTTTTTAAGTATATTTTATTTTTACAAAAACATTAATGTCTACGTTCGTAACCAAAGTGTTTCAAATTAATATCAAAACGCATATAAGTAAATATTCACTATGTAATAAATGTGGTGGTGTATTGTACTTTACAAGAACAGGAACTACGAATACGAATACGGATATCTACAATTAAATGTTCTGTACAAAAACGAATGACATTTTATAATTTTACTACGGTCCTGTATTGACTTATTGCTAATATCCTACATCCTTGTTCAAAATGTACTCGTATGGTGATAACTATTTCAATCTAATTGGGACTCTGATTCACAAAATATTCAAAGGTACATCTGAGTTTGAGTGTTCCACTAATAAGCTAAAGAAGAAACCACAATTGTTGCTATTGTTGTTGGGGGTCCGAGTCATTTCGTGTATTGGACCACTTGAAACAGAGAGGACCTAAAAGGTGTGTCGTATGTGTTTGCAAGAGTTTCTCGTTTAAAGCGTATACTGTTTGATAGTTTCCCCTTACTTGTTATTAAGAAATAATACAATACATCCCAACAAGGAGTATAAAATCACTTAACATCTAAACATAACATAGTTACAGTTACATCGACTAATGGGCGATTGCGTGATACCTAGTTCACGTGACCATACACATATTTAGATATTTACATTACAGCTCAGCAAGACAGATGTAACGTCAACGAGAACGTACATCTTCTAATACGCTATTTAGACGCTATTGAAGATGCCCTCCTTATGCATGCCACACTATAAGGTCCTATTGTGTGTGTGTGAGGCCATTCAAGCGGCTCCATTTACACCTGCAAGTGCACCTTTGCCAGTACGTTACCCTCAAATGATAGAAGGCGTCCCACCATCTCTGCCAACTCCATCGGATCACTGAAAAGATAAATAAAATATTTGAAAGTCATTTTTTCATTGCTCCACAATAAATGCCGGGAGAGAGTGAGAGAAAAATTCAATAATATAAAATTCAATTGTGGCAAAGTTGTTCAAGCAAATGTTTGGTGTTTAATAAAAATATTGATTTATTTTTTATAGATTTATGGGGGCCATAAATTCTCTTTTGAACTTCCTTTACAAACAAACTTTTCTTATTACTCTTTTTTTCTGTCTTCCTTTTGATGTTGCACAGCGTGTGGTTCATGTGTACGTGTGTGTGTGCATGAGGTTGTGTAATTCTGAACAATAAACCCGAGTTTCGGTTGCTTAACAAACACCGAATTAAAGAAACGATTATTGACGTTTTCGATCGATGTGAAAAATTCATTCAGTTTACAAGGTATGAAAAGTAAAACAAAAGCATTTCCATGATAAATAAATTGAAAAAAGTAATCAATTGGACATCGAAATAAGCAATGTAAGCTGAAAAATTAAATGACATCAACCCTACTTCGCTCAGAAAATCACATTTAAAAAGAAAACTGCAGCGGTATCTAATATTTTTAACAATTACATTATTTGACAAAAACTGCATAATGTTACTGCAGTAACCGCACATATTGAGCATGAGCAAAATCACAAACGAAAATCTAACAATCTATTTTGTCTTATGGTGGATAATTTCCGGAAAATATTGGCGCAGCGCGATTCATGAGCTGCATAAGAAAATCGACTTGACTAAGTTTCTCAATATACAGCATATCCTTTCCAGCCATTGTTGGTGTTGTGTAGATGAACGAAATCGCTTAAACACAAATGTTTCTTATAAGGACTCTATACGAAATTTAGTGTAAAAATTGGGAGAATAATCGCATCATTCACTTTTTTATTTGTGCAAACTAAAAATTCGTTCATTGTACTGTAAGGATCAGTAATTATACGAGTCCTTTAGATATATAATCGAACTCAATAAATATAAATAAAAACTTTTTAATTAAACTTGTTGGCATTGAGTTTAATATTTCATATAAAACTTAGTCGCAATTCGTAAAAATAATGTTGATTCGAAACAAATGTCAACAAAGTAGCGCTAAGTTATTTGGAATAATAATATAATACTTATTAAACATTAAGTATAAATAAATAAATATATCAGTGGTCACGAAGCATAACAGCCTAATTATGTGATCAAAACTAAAAAAAAATCTTTTTAAAAAGTAAGTTAAAGAATACGTTGCCTTAATATATGTAATATATGTAGTAAAAGCAAAGAAAACCGTCTCCTGATTTGCAAAGGGAATTTTAAACTTTCAGCTGCTCTTATGAAATAGAAAACACATCTATGATGTTAAGACTTGCGTTATTGAAAAATTTAAAACCACATTCACATATTTCGTAGTGAACATTTCTAAGTTGGCCAACAATTTTCAAGCAAACGAAAAATAGTCAACGCATCAGTATTTTACTATAAATAAATTCTATGCGAAAATTTACTCCGCTCTCTGCGTAAACGTTACGAAGAAACAAAGAGAATAATATTGTTGTTCTTGACAGGACCAGCGTTAATATCAACAATACCAACAACAGGGACTATAGCTACATTAACAATAACGCCATTGTCAGTTCATTTAAAAGTAACCGGATGTGCAATAAGTCTACGTTGCTGCTTTATTGTTTGCCCTCCTCTTCCATTAGGATGCAGCATGGACACAAAGTTTATGCAACGTTGTTTTTGCTGTTGTCCGTTTAGTTAGTTTACTTGTTCTGCTTTTGCATCAGACCAACAGTCCATTAGCCATTACCAACTTTGTTGACTTGTTCGGTTCATAAACCGAGCCAATGACACAACAGAAGCAGCAGCAGTTACTAACGCGCCACCTTCCATGGAAAGTGTTTGCTCATTATTGGTTACGATATCCCAATATCTGTACAGGGTACTCGTATTAATGGCTCTATCACATTTAATAAGGGTAAATGTATCTTGTTTTTTTTTCATTACTATTATCTCCGATTATAAGCAAATAGGTAAAAGTGGTTCATGCAACACCAATGAATTCCATCGCAAAGGGCGGAGAGGAGATGGACACCAGTGGCAAAATAACTTACGTAGTTGACATTATGAAGTTGTTGCGCATACGTTAGTATGTGTGTATAGGTATACATGCTATTAAGTTGTACCTGTCCAAAGCGAACATATATCAATGTCTGTATTTAACATTGCGATCTAATTAAGGTGAGTGAGTTTAGTGACAACAAAAAGAATATACGTAAATGAACGCTCGAGAAAAAATATAGTTTTTGTATTTTCCTTCACATTATCTTAACGTCAATAAAATTGTTACCAAACAAATTCGTGTTGTAACACTTGTCTAGACTAGTGACACAGAGACAGCGATTGTACAAAAAATGTGTACAGCGTACATCGTTTAAGAATAAAGTTTATGTTTGAGGTTGAGGTTGCTATATACAGAAATATAGTTTTTTTTTTCCAAATTGTAGTTTGATTAACAATTAAGCATATTTTCATTATATAGAGAATATAGACCTAAATTTAATGCATTAGTTTGTTGGTGTAAGCTTAAATCAAATGTAGACTGGCATATTGTATGTTACGGAATTGAGGTAAAAAGGTATAACTTAAAGTATTGCTGTAATGATTATCAGAATAAAAAACACCATTTTCTTAAATTTAAAACTATCTTTTTGATTTGAATCACCACAATAGGTCAATTGGGACCGGCAGTGGCATGATGTTTAGAACACGCGACTACCATGCGGTAGATCTTAGACACGAACTTTGGCTCCAGTCATTTAAAAAAAAAAATTCTTTCATTGATCTCTCGATGTTGTCGTCAGCAACTTCGCAGTATTAGTGTCGATTCAATCGTCATGTCTAGTAAAAGCTTTTCAAACTGTTACGTTCGCATTAAGCGATAAACAAGTAGGTGCCGTTAGTTGTGAATCTAAGAATAGAAAGCGTGTTAATTCACAACAACGCTAGAAGCTATCCCATACCTCATTTAGAAGCTATCCCATACCTCATTCATGGTGCGTAAGGAGAAATTAAGTAAGTAATTAAGTAATAGGTCAATTAAGCAAAGCCTTACACTCATATGTTCATAATAAAGTGATTCCATGGACAGGTGTGATATTGTTTAAACATGTTAGCTGATATACTGAGATATTTACCGATAGCATTTACTTCATACGATCGAAGTAGTATTATCGAGCAACTTTAATTTAGTTTGAAAATTATTAGTGATTGTGTCGTTATTGAAATTGACTTACCTTTATGGCGTACTAGATATTTCATCTGCCACGACTATTGAAACTTTTGGAAAGGGCGCCCCATCTGAATGGGGATCTTATTAAGGACGATTTTCCCGCACACTCTTCGTTTCCAGCATTGCAGCCGGCTTGGACAATCTCTATCCCTATCTTGTTCTTTTCCAAGTGCGACGACGTCGGCACATTCTGTGGTATATGCTACCTATGGGGTCGCCATCCCGATGCGGCATTTGAATATCTACATAGAAGAACCTTCTTGAAAGCCTGGCGAAAGACTTTGTTGAAAATCGTGTAGAATATGGGATTCACCATGGAGCTGGCGTAGCCGAGCCACGTGACCACATCGAACACCCAGTGGTCAATGTTGTCCTCACAGTCGCCGCACACAGTCGGCAGGAGGTTCAGGACGAAAAACGGGGACCACAGAATGACGAATGTGAAGAACACTACCCCTAACACCTTCGTTGCTTTCTGCTCCAGCCTAATGATGCGGCCATGGCGGGATGAGTTCCTTGAGATTACGCTGGAGTTTCTGGAGTGGTGCGAGCGAACCGTTTGGTTGCGTTGCAAAAGGCAGGGCGAAGAATGCGGAGACTTTGATTTAATTTTTAGACCACCTGAGGCGGCCATGTCGCTTGTGGTGTAATTCATGTTGTTGTGGCTCCTCAATGTGGCAGACCTCCTAAGGGGAGTGGCCGATGTTGATGTGGTCAAATTTCCCGTCTTGGTGGGCGTTAACAAAAGGGAGGTCCGTGCTCCTCCAAAACTGGACCCTCTTCTTCGGTGGCGGCTTGAGTCCCACGTTACAATTGAGGCCGTCTTAGAAATACTCAGTTTTCTCTTCGGCGTCTGAGGTGCAGCCAAGTAGCAGCCGTCATTGCTCGACTCCACAGTCAATGTGCTCGTAGAATGATTCCCGTTCAATATTGATACGGCGTGTGGACTCAGATTGGAGGTGGTTGTAGTTAGGTTGTTTTCATCCAGGACGGTAGCAACAGCTTCACTGGGCGAAGTTGTTGTCAGCTTAAAAGTGGTCGTCGAAATGATTTTCACCTCTGCCGGCTTGACACAGTTCACCAGCGGTCGACTTCCGAAGTATGGGCACGTACAGATCGGAGGAAGTTGCAAATACTCGGCATCAGTTTCGTTTGTTGAACAATTCGTATGCGGTTCTCGTTCATCCATTTCGGAGTCTGAGTGGCACTGCTTGTTCGGAGATGCACTGCTGGCCTTTGTCGAGAGCTGTTCTTCGGAGGAATTCCCTCTTAGAGATAATGTTGATTGTCGTGAGAGCAAAGTATTTTGAGGCAAACTGTAGAATCTATTGCGTGGACACGCCGGCGGAGTTGTGGGTGTATTTGGTGGTTGAGCACACGTTGCCATCGATGCTCTTCGCTTTTTAGCATACGCACAGAGTCCACGGCTACCACGTACAGGTGATAGAGATCTAAAGAGCGTAAAAAGTAAAAACCAAAACTAAACAGATTAGAATTCTGTACAGTATTTTACAATTTTTGCTTGTAAATAAATTAAATTAAAATATATCAGTGCATTTGCGGCCAAATAAAGGATCCTTAATTCCCAAAATGGTAAGATACATATTTAATAACTTTTACTAAGTATAAGATTTTTTTTTTGTTAATATGAGGCACTATGCTATACTGCTATTGTTTAATTTCCGTAAACAATGCGCAATTCCCATAAAAAAGAATGTAATAAAGACAGACCGTTTTTGAACAGTAAACTCTGTAATAGACAAGTTTCCACCCGCAACGGGACGAAAATCATCAGTTGATATTGGACATTCCATTTTTCAATTTTACTCTCAGGAGGACGCAACTTATTTCGTATGTCTTACATTATTGGTATGCCGTCCCCCTTCCACATGTCTTCTTTGAAAAAGAAAATTGTAAGAGAAGAGATGGCGAAGTTAAGTGTAACATACACATACCGGCGGAGAGGGCCAGTACTTGGTCGTGACAATGAAAATACAAGTTTACCCAAAACCAACGAAAGGACAAAGCCGTCCTTTTATCCATTGTTCGCATGTTAATGTAAGTTTGTATATGTGTTTCAGTACATTGTGTTACTATTTTCCTGCATAAAATGCAACAAAAGCCAAAGAAACACAAAAGACATAGGAAGGCAAACTCTCTAAAGGAATCTAAAAAAAAAACTCCGACAAAGTGTCCTTTTTCGCTGTCGCAACACTGAAGTGTATCAGACAGTGGTGCCCAGACTATGCGCGACACAATTACTTTAAGTAAAATGACCCCGAAATCAAAAATTGAAAGTCATCCTTGCGCCATTTGATTGTATGGCAAAAGCGTATAATTTGTTTGCTTTTCAATTTGACACAATAAACCCCACCAGAAGCACATAAAGTCGTAGCAATTGAAAAGGTTGTGACGATATAAATTAAAGGCGGATGTACGTAATTCATGTTTATTTCAAGTGTCGTTGGAAGTAGCGACAAACTTGCGTTTGGATGACTCTATACTCGTAACGTTTGGTGTACAGTGGTGTAAATGTTCCGTAGTACTTAGTTATAGCAATTACAGGTCTGGAAATTTTCAGTTGTCGGCGTCTCCACATCTACATTGTTAATAGTTAAACTTAATTTCCCTTTGCACCCCATGAATGAGGTATGGGACAGCTTCTCGCGTTGTTGTGAATTAACACGCTTTCTATTTTTAGATTCACAACTAACTAACGGCACCTACTTGTTAATCGACGAATGCGAACGTCACTGTTTGAGAAGCTCTTACTAGACACGCCGATTGACTGCGAAGTTACTGTCAACAACATTCGAGTGGAGCTGACAATGAAAGAACAATTTTTTAAGATGACTGGAGCCAGGTTTGAACCTGCGGTCTCCCGCATGGTATTCGCGTGTTCTAACCACTATGCCACGGCCGGTCCCAATTGTTAATGCAATTTAAAAAATTAACATCTCAAACTAATTTAACATCAAAATGCCTAAGATCTCTTATGTGGTCGTCGCAAATCGAATAATACCAATTCGCAAGATTCTAAAAAATTTACGTAGTCAAAACACAGTGCAAATGGTAATTGCAATTAATTAACAAAAAACAATACAAGTTTCGAATAAATCCTGTGGATGGGTCGGAAACTTCTCAGACTAGTAGGGTTTATAAGCGTCTATTTTTAGACTGACATAATAAATTCCACTAAGCTATTGAAACATGAAAAACACTTTCAAGCTGTTTGCCAGCTTAAATAATATTCCAACGTGAGGTTGCAAAGTCCTACCACGATGGTTTTTGTTTGCTGCTTTTAATAGCTAACTTGCTTCGCATCCAAAATGCATTTTAATTTGCACACAAATTTTCGACATCATTATTATGCAATTAAATAAAAGTCGTTCAATTTAACAAACAATTGTGTGAACAAAATTAACATAGACATTTGGGATTTTGCGAATGTTAATGAACAAATTCAATTGTCGTTGTTGTTGTCGGTGAAAGAAGCTCTGCTGAGCAGGATAATCACATCTCTCGGTATTGTGTCGCAATCCAAACACTAACATTGTCTATGCTATGGCATAAAATTAATATTTATTATGTATTTATTCATCCCTCAATTAAGTTCCGTCCTACGGCTTCTTGTCTTGAATGAAATGGTATTAAGTGATGCGTGTGCATGGGCGTGTGCGTGTCCCTCCCATCAACGGTATGCCTCGGTCATCGTTGATCACGTTATCTAGCCGCACAAATTCCGAAATTGCAAAGGACATCCGATTCGCTTGAAAGAGTCGCCATCCTTTTTGGCTGCATAATAATCGGATATCCATGTACGATGCATAAGTAATGACCAGTTATAGAAACAACATTATGCATTTATTCTGTTTGCAATTGAAATGTAAATGTGACTGTGTCTGCAGGCTAGTATGCGCCCTCATGTATGTATGTGCCAGTGTTGCATGCGTTTGTCGAGAACACATCCGATGCAACGATGAGTGCTTACATAAATATGTATGTATGTAAGAGTAACAAAGTATATAGAGAAATTGTAAATTAAGGTTATAGTTGGGGCTATTTGAAATTTGTAAACATGGTAATAAAACTTTGTCCGACAACCAGGGTTACCAGATTGAATGTTATTGATGTATGTTTTGTACTTTAATACTACAAGTGCAATGCAATTGTATATTCTGTAGGCATTCTAATAAAATGTAAATTTAGTCTCATAACATTACACAGTACAACACATGATTTAAGTAATATTCCACGTAAATCATACGCCACGGAGAGTTTTACAGTTTATTGCAACTGCTACAAAATAAACCCAGTTCAAATCATTTGATGAATGGAAAAGTGAAACTGTTGCTTATGTAGGGAAACATTACATAATGCAACAAATCCGGCTTCTAAATAGTTGATCGTTATGTAAAATTTAATGCTGAATTTAAATCTGGTGTCAGATATGAGGAAAATATAACAGTTTTTGAGATATCGTCAAGTATCTTCTAAAATGCTATTATTCTGGTTTTAGTTCACCGATATTTGTAAACTGGGATACAAATAAAAGATAATAATTTTTTTTCTTAAAAAAACGATAGCTGTTTAATATTCAATCATAAATGACGAAGTTATGGCACTTCAAAGTTAGATTTTTGTAAAAATTTAGATGATTTTTCAAGTTTTCGGTGCCTTTCATTAAGTTTCCTTCCGTGTTTCCGTAAAAATTAATCCGGTTTCAGACAACTACATGATAGAATAATATCTTACAAAAATTTTTTGCCTTTGGTCATCAAAATCGGATTATTAAAATTCAGCGTAAAAGTCTACATTAAAATCAATTACTAAATGTCCCGCATACAGAAACTTTTGAAATTTTGTGTCATAGTGTTATAAGAACAAATTAAAGGAATTGTAATTCTTAGTTTTTTTTTATGTGTTTCAGCTAAATTGGACTAGTATTTCTCGAGTTATTTCAAACAAAAGATGTTAAATGCGTTAGAAAGATAATTTAGATACCTTTATTTTGGTATTTATAAGTTTACTAGCTGACCCGGCAAACGTTGTTCTGCCATACAACTTCGTACCCTGCGAACTTTGTCTCGCTCCAAAGTTAACGCCTTCATATAAGCTCAAGGGTAATATTAATACAGATAGTTAAAATTTTAATGTAAGTTATTTGAATTTATTCGAAATTAGTGAAGAGCGATCTGATAAACAATGTATTTCGATTTGTTTTCCGGCGCAAAAACAAATCGATTTTCATCAAATCAAGTAATATAATGCAAAATTTCGGTGAAAAAATCCAAGTTTTTCGAGCTTTTCCGGAATTTTCCGAGTTTTCCACCAAGAATTTTTCTATTTTTCCATTCGAAAAGTCGCTTCGGAATAATTATCCAAAATGCAAAATTTTTTCGAAAAAAATTTAAATTTTTTTTAATTTTTCCGTAATTTTTTTAATTTTTCAACAAAAATTTTCTATTTTTCGATTCGAAAATCCATTCCGTAAGAGTTCCATACAAAAAGGCAGTTCTCGAATTTCCCTATTTTCCGACTTTTCTGAAGGATTTTTCCCAAATTTTCTTCCACATAAACATTCTCCTGGCAATTACGAATAACTGAAAAAAAATTGAGCCAAATCGGTCCAACCGTTCTCGAGTTTTGCGCTTAGCAACACATCTAGCGACTTATTTTTATATTATAGATATCTTACTTGTGAAAAATGTTGAAAAAAAATAAAAAATAGAAAAAAAAATATTTTTTTATTTTTAAATTCACACTATTGATGATAATTTTGTTTCTGCAAAGGAAAAACTAAAAAAACTATGTGTTGTGAATGATTTATCAGAAAGAGGCGTGGCGTCAGCTACAATATATAACAAAAAAATTACAAAGAATGAGGATGATTTTCAAAACTTATTGATTAGCGTTGATAACAATCGAAAAATTTTACCTTATGTTAACAAAACTGTCATTGAAAAAGCTCTTATGAAACCAATGGTTTATGTATTGTAATAAATGGTTAATGTATTGTAAGTTTAGATACAAATTTACTTTTTAATTTTAATTTGTTCATTAAATATGTTGATTTTGTTTATTTAATATCTTTTGATCTTGTATGGGAAAATGTCATTGAAGGAGCTCTTAAGAAACCAATTTGAAAGTACTTCCACAGTTGTTCCACATTTAATGTTTAATATATTGTTATTTTAGGTACAAATTTACTTTTTGATTTTAATTTGTTCATTAAGTATGTAGATTATGTTTATTTAATATATTTTGATTTTGTATGGGAATACAAATATATTGATGAACTGAATTTTTGATATTTTAATAAAGCAATCTATTTTAGATGTTTTTTTACTTAACCAAGAACGAAACATATTGAAATTCTTTTAAATTTCATAAACATTGATAAATAAAAAAAAAATTTCTCAAACTTTGATTTTTTTCTTATATTTTTCCAACAAGTAAAAACATATCTATGTACCGAATGAAAGGTAATTTAAAGACCTTTCTAACGCATTTTACATCTTGAAAAAATGTTGAAAACTTTTCAAGTTATCGAGGTTCGAAATCTAGGAAAAATAATTTTAATGTAATAACCTTAATATATATATTTTTCACACCAATATTTTTTTTGTCGTGGGATCGGATCCTTAAGATGAGAATTGTTAAGTTGTATGGACAAAAAGCACCAGAAAAAAATATTATACAAATTGTTTCTCCATAACCTAATTTTTTGATAAAATCCAAAAAACAATTTCGAAATTCTTTAAGATCACAAGCCTTAATATTCCGCTTCAAGAGTTACAAAAATGGCAAAAAACGCCTTTCGTGAAACTCCCTAATGATATAACAAATACTTTTTATTTAACTGAGAATAACATTTAAAAAAATTAAATACGAACGGGCTACAAAGGAATGCAAGTGTTAAAGCTAAGCTGGTGCATCTGACGATGATCTACGAGGGTTGCTATACATATTTCGGGTCCAACAATCGGACCCGGGTCCAACCAATACACACGAAGATATCAAAATATAAGGAAGTTAACAAGAGATGTATTTACTTAAAAATGTTTTTTAAAAAAAAGTAAGAAAAACCCCATAGTTTTTGGATATGTTATATATATTAAATAGACCTAGCTAAAAATATTTTTTTTTTGGAAAAAAAGACTTGATCTTCGAAGTGTTTTCTAAGTTTAAACTTTTACAGTGTATGTTTTCGAAAGCTGACTTATAAAATTTCATTAAAATCTGAGAGGGTCGGGTTCAATGAATATCGGTTTTAATATGAAATTTGTCATATATATAAAAGGCTTGGGTGACTGACTGATCTCTCCCCAGCCCAAACGGCTAAAGCTAAAACCGTGAAATTTTGAATATAGGTTCCTTTTATGACGCGCACTAAGACGGGATTTTTGGAAATTCGGATTGCAAGGGGGTAAAATAGGTGTGGCACGCCCCTTTTTAGAAAATCGTTATATGGGCCAAACAAATGGACCGATTGCAATTATATTTTTTTTGTGTCATACTGTCCATAGGGCCTCTAATATAGGCTACATGAAAACATAGTTGGACAATAGAGCATGGCACCGCCCACACAAATCGAAATTTCAATGGGTCATATCTCCCGAGCCATTAGAGGTATGGAGATGAGTTATTTGGCCCGTACATCGGTCGTATAAGAAAAACTACTTTGTTTGTTAAAAGTGGGCGGCGCCACGCCCCTTCTGAAAAAATCTTTATATCGGCAAAATAAATGGACCGATCATAATAAAATTTTACTGAGTAGTACTTTCCATTTGGCCTCTATCATAGTTGAAAACATAATTAGACAAAGGGGCGTGGCACCGCCCACACAAGCCCAAATTTCTATCGGTCATATTTTATGAGCCATGTAAGGTATGAAAATGAGAATTGCTACATATATAAATGGTACATGGGGGATTACCTCTCGCTGGGAAATGGGCGGTGCCACGCCCTTTTTGGAAAAATTTTTGTGATGTGCGATGTGATGTAATTATTTAAAATTCGTTCTTTAGGAATTAAAATACCGAAAAAGGTATAAAACTGGTACTAACGCCCAGACCAAATGCATAAAGGTAGAGTTACGAAAATTTACATTGAATTGCTCCCTTTAGAATTAGAAAGTCGCCAGATGGGGATTTTAGAAATTCGAACATTTAGGGGTAAAAAGGCCGAAAACTGGTACAATCACCCAGACCAAACGGCTAAAGCTTTAATCGTATATGGGCATGTTTCCTTTAGTATATTTTGTATATTTTGTAATTCGTACTTTTAGAGGGGTGTTCGTTCCTTTGCAGTTTATCTGTACTGCTTAAATTCTTAAGAAGATCGGATGAAGCAACGCGAGCCGTGAAAGCTAGTTTATCCATGTAAAGAAAGTCTTGAGATCAGGAAAATAATTGCAATTACTTTTTGAACATGTAAAAAGTGGATGTGAGCCGGAAAGACTAATGTTAATGAACAACATTAAAGATTAGGTGTGGTCGATGCTAGACTATTATATCGTCCCCTTAATATAATAATAGTGTATGTGCTCATTTTTTATTGCATATTTAGAATCACCACCATTGATTCTATGCCTGGTCAAAATTTCGTCAAAATCTACTTCCACAAAGTGCGTCAAAAAGTCATTGGAAAAAAAAGTGTATAATTTTTTCTTCAAAAATTTCATAGACATCCGATTTGACGAAAACTTTAAACTCGATTTTCTCAAATCACCAACAAAATTATACACTATTGTTTTATTAAGGGGACAATATAGTCTCACACCTGCTCAACCCCATCTTATGGTGTAAGTTTTGGTCACTATTATTATTTTTCATTATTCGGTAGAATTTCTACGTTTTCCGATATAACATGCGACATATGGGTATTAAATTCCATTCCACTCACTTGGTCCGAAGCTGTGCTATCTTTCACCTGTCCTTTACTATGATGTAGGAAAAATTAATTTTATTGTTTTCGTTGATTTCAGGTAAAATGTTATCGGTCAAAAGTTTTTACATTAAACTAAGTCTAATAAAATAGTCTATTGGGAAAATCAACAACAAAAGTCACAGGGTCTATGCATTAAATCCAATAAAATAAACATTTAATCGAGTTTGCAAAAGTTTAAAAAATTTTAACATATTTTGTATTTATGTTTTGTCCCTACAGTCAACATCTGGCAACGTCACATAGTTTTGACATAAAGTGTGGTATATGTTTGATTGTGTATGCATCCGCCGACCTATACATGTGTACTAAGCCATGTCCTTTATATGTATAAACACACACACAACTGTTATTTCTGACAACATAGTAAGCGGCAGCAATATTGCTTCAACTGGCCCACATTGACATTGAATGGACCAGTTGTTTTTTTTTACTTTGTTTTTTTTTTCTTTTTAAGCACGGAAGTAGATTTTTCTGTATTCATAGTAAAAATTCACATCTTTGTGGTTTAAACGGTTTACGATTATACAAGTGTTCACTCTTCAGCTTTGAGGAATTCCATCAGCATGCTTTGACGGTTTTATTTCAAGTGGTCTGGTGTTATCTTTGTTTTCACAGAGCCGAGACTAATGAGAAATTCACTCCTTTGTCGTCTGCCGTCAGCGCATTAAGACCAAATCGTTTTCTAACTTACGTGGGCTGCAAATAAGTGAATAGTGTTTGTGGCGGCTCAAGATATAGGCAAATATGTATATCAACGGAGATTTTCCGCCAAGTACATAAAACAGTACTCTCTTTAAATTTTATATTGGTAAATAAATAAATAAATAAAATGAAAAAAAAAAAAAAAAAAAAAAATTCTTATTATTCCATCATACCACGTACAAAGGGGAATTTGAGGTTATCACTTTTACTTTAGAGCTTATAGTTGCAGCATGCCATATCGAATGCAACCATATCGAAACATATGTTGGCAATTATTTTTCAAAAAAAAAATCAAAATTTTGCCGTTAACAGATCTATTTTTACTATTCTTGTATATTGTTGCAGTTATTCATTGTTGTAAAAAATACGTCATATCATAAGAGTTCACTTGCATCATCACAATCAATGAAGTAAATATTTTAAAGACAAGATGATGATTATGATGTAACACTATGGAACAATTCGTCACAAAGGGGTCTGATGATGAACTCCTAATGGAGTTCGAAACGCGTCATCCTAGTGAGTGGCAATGAATTGCTATAAATATTGACAATAAAAACCTTTGTGATCGTTTAGCTAAATTTAACAAACTTAATAATTTAAGTATTATTCTATACTAATACAAGTCCGGGACCGGCCGTGGCATGATGGTTAGAACACGCGACTACAATGCGGGAGATCCTGGTTTCGATTCCCGACTCCAGTCATCTACAATTTTTTTTTATTGACAGGCCCCTCGATGTTGTCGATGGCAACTTGTCTAGTAAAAGCTTCTAAAATAGTGACGTTTGCATTTGTCGATAAACAAGTAAGTTGTGAAGCTAAAAATAGAAAGCGTGTTAATTCAAAACAACGCGAGAAGCTATCTCATATCTCATTCATATGGTGTAAAGGGAAACTAAGTTTTTTTTTAATACAAGTCAGAGAAAAAATGTTTTCTACAATTTATTCCTCGAACACGGTAGACCTTTCTGAAGAAATGTCCATATACCCATATGAAGACGATCAAGATTGATTGATATGTGTTTTAAGTATTGAGTATTATTTGTCACTGCTGTTAACTGACCGTCGTTTCTTTACTTTTCATAGTTTTTTGAGAAGTTCAGCAAAATCTTTATACCGCCATTAAATTAGACTATGGTGGGATTACATCCAAAGAAAACTGTAATTGACAATATGTTTTTGTTAATGTTTGATGTCATCGCAAAAGTAAAATCTGATTATTTTTAGAAGAAAAAAAAAATAATTAAATTTTTCTCAAAAAAAATCGTCCGTTTCACAACCTTCTGCTGACATTGTGGTGCGTACAAGCACAATTTGTTGGACACATTATTCAAGTCCTTCGATTAAGGAATTCCAACCCCTTTTGTAATGTCATAAACGTAATGGCGCTTTTTGACAAACCAACTTAACCAAACAAAGACAAAATTGAAATTTAACTTTGCCATCCTGCTGTCCTTTGCCTCGAACGACAAGCGGAAGGGAATGAAATGGAAATTATTTAAATTATTTAACGCATTACATAATGGACTCTTTTTACATTCGCTCACTCGTCCCCGACATTCGTCCAGCCATTGTTTGTCTGTCCCGCCAACGTACTGAATACATCAAGCAAAAATAACAAGAGTATCTGATGAAATTGCCTTGCGGTTGGATTTAATTTCTGTGGAACCTCGCGATACTGGGGTGTTTTCTACTTCGCTTCACAAAAGTCTTTTTTAATATACTCGAAATTTATATTTTATTCGTGATATTTTACGCTTACCGCTTCCGTGCTTTAAAATCCTGCGATAAATTCATGGCTGGCAAAAACGGTTTCGTATTTGTTAATGAGGACGATGTTGCCTTCAGGTCGGATTGAGAGCTTTGTTGCTGGTGGTGCTGCTGGTAGGGATGGGGATGGAGGTGCGTCTGATGGTGGTGTTGGTGATGGGGTTTAAACTGATGACCACCGGCTTGGCCGGGTGTCCCATGCAGCTGCAGTTGATGGTGGTGGGACGTGGAAAATTTAAGTTGCTGTTGTGGACTTCCTGAGTACTGCAGCGAGCTCTGCTTCTGCAGTGGACTGTGGGGAAAGGCTAACAGATTGCCCGACGACAGCTCAGATTTGGTGGGCGAGGCAGTTGACGACGAAGCCACCGACTCCAATCCGCGGGAGAGTTTAAGCATTTCAGCGCCAAATTGATGGAGAGCTGTCATAGTTGTGGGTGTTGGTTCCGGTACGCTGCCGATGAAACAAGCTGCATTAACACATAATGCCGACGCATTGCCTCGATTGGGTACGTACCTTGATTCTGGCAACCACAGCTCGTGGTTGTCCAGGGTAGAGAGCTCAGTGTCGGTGGAATTAGCCGAATGAGCATGGAGGGCAGACGCGTTAGCATTATGTCCGGTCTTTAGCAAACGGCGCCAAGTGCAACGACGTTCTAAGAGGCAAAGAGAAAAACAAATACATACCAACAAATATTAAGTAACGTAAGTGAACAATGTGTGGGTGTGTACATTTCCCAGTTTCTACAAACTAGTACAAAATGTGACATGGAGGGAGGGGGTGTTCCAGCCAAGCAAACCATGAGCAAAAGTAGGAGAAACCATGAAATTACTTTTTTTGTCCTTGCCAAAAAAAGTTCACGCACCAACGCAATGCAATTAAGTTTCCCAAAGTTGCGACATTTGCCAATAACTCGGCACAAAGTCCAAACAAAAGACCTAATTTCGCAATACAATACATTGTATTTTATTTGGCCAATGCTAAGAGCACAGTATTTGCCCACATTTTATTAAATATTTCTATTTTGGTTCTGCCAGCGGGAATCACTTTCGCACGACTAAAGTATTAGTACGTACTATTACATCGTGTGGTATTGAATGTGAAAATATTGATATATTTACACATGTTGCCGAAGGTAATGAACCGCAACAACAGGGAGTTGTTTAATTCAACGGTTGCAGAATAGTAGAGCCTAAAGTTATATATTGGAGATTGATTATTCGTAGTAATTTCGCATGTGGTCCAACTTATTTTGATCATTCATTGGAAATATGTACATATATGTTTAAACGCATACAGTGCTATGATAGGGATACTGATGATATATTTCGTTCACTTCGGGGAAAACTTACGTTCTGCTTTTGGTAGAAACCAAGCCGTGGTGCGAATATTCAATATAAAAATGCAGTCGCATAATTCTACGAATGAAGATTTTACTCAATTACTCTCAAATATCATAAAAGTTTATACGCTCTTCTGATTTAATAATGGTTTACTTATTTAACAATTAAGTCACCAGAAATACTGGCATATGATTATAAAAACGTTTACAAAGTGTATTGTACAGGGACAGCTTAACAAGTTTGACAATATATAACAAATCAGTTTATAATATAATACCAAAGAAATCACAAAATTAAAAAAAAATTAAGATCACATACATATTTATTTTTATATAAATGGAAACTTAATAAAGCCTAGGAAAGTGGAGAAGTGGAGAAGTCGATAAATTGATAAATGTCATTGAAGTCTGAACACATTTTACACAGCGGTTCAGATGTAGCATAATTATGACGCCTAAAACAAATTTAGAGAGGTTTGAAATATTTGAAATTTAGAGAGGTTTCGTTATTGAATTTAACATTTACGTTAAAATTGTGGCTAAAAACTTCTTCAAACTATAAAAATAGTGAAAAAAATCGCAAGTCAATTTGCGCGTGCTAGTAATTCAATTAAGACTAATGGTTTCTTAGAGAAATTGTCTTCTTATTTACTTTAAATTTTAGTGAATTATCAATATTATATTATAATGACAATTAGTTTATCTAATTTTGTATGTTGAAATAGTGTTCGGTTTTAATTGAAATAAAAGATCTAGGGATGATCGCTGATATTTCACCAATCATTATAAAACAAATTATATTCTTAATCGATAGTAACATCAACGTACGACTTATTTACTTTTACTTTTACTTTGATTTCTTTGATATTTGTTAAAAAAGGACCTGCATTATAACAATACCTTATGTAATGACGGTATGCTCTACTAGACTATTGTATTTATGAGACTCAATTTTGTTAACCATTCACTGGGAATGCGACTGCACAACATTTGCCCCAAATATGTTTTACAAACTTTTGCTCCCTATAAGACTGCAAATGGTATACTGATTGTCAAAGTTGGCACAATTCGGTCAATTAAGTAACACAAAAGCACTCTGTTTGAGCAATGCGCACATTTACGCACACAATGCCTGTGCAAACTTTGTGCAAAGTTCCTACAAACTGCATGGCAGACACACACATGTCTAATGGCCGGCCCGAGACCCCCGGGCGAAATGGATGAACTGGTAAAGTGATTCGTTCTACTTGAACTTACCGAGTGCTGGTGTTTGGCCCAACCAGCCGCTGGCCCAGCCGGGTGTTGTTGTTTGATTTGTGCCACCAAGATTTTGACGCTGCTGTGCCAACAACCTTACTGTGAGGCAATAAGTCAGCAGCATGACGCCCAGTGGTATATAGAAACACACTATCGATCCGACTAATTTGTATACAGGATCCGGTATCTGACACGTCCCATTAACCAAGACAGAAGCGTGATTCTAGACATAAAAGAGAAAAGGCAAAACATTAAACAAAACCTCAAGCACCAACACACAAAACACACAACCACACACACACACACATTTCGAACACACATGAGCAGTATTTGACGACACAAGGTTGTGCCACATTCTCGCCATGGATGAATGAATGATTTCAACAATTGCGAGTGGTGGTATGGCAGCACGATTTGTACATGACAAGTGTGCTGCTAAGTGCCTCCTGTACCAGTAGATTAACTCACCTTCGAATACATCAAACTCAGCGGCAGACTCATGGCAATCGAAAGCAGCCACACAAAGACGATTTTCAGGGTGACACGCCTACGCGTTTTATTGCGCCCGAAACGCATTGGATACCGCAGCGATAAGTAGCGATCGACCGAAATCGTACACAGATGCATTATACTGGCAGTACAGAAGAGTACATCGAGACAAATCCAAGTGAGGCAATGTTCCGATCCCAATGGAAAATAACCTGAGTGAGAGAGACAGCAATTAGGATCTCAGGTCGAATTGGAATTGTATTGATAAGATAAACTTAAGAATATCGTCAGGATATAGGTTCTTGTAAGTAAGATTCGTAATGATTTAAGCATAGAAAAATATTTCAAACAAAAGTTCACGGTGCTACCTGAATATGGAGATTGCGATTTTATGGATTTCATATCAAGTTAACTAAATATTGTTAGAGACGCATAGGAAAATTTGAAATTTTTAAGCTGACAATGCAGCTTTGTCCTATTGTTGTGGACAATATAAACAGATATGCAAAAACTTAGTGGATTAAGTGGACAACTTAAGAAATTTTTAATAATTTAACTATTTACATAAAGTTTTCGTAATTTGTTGTTGGTTTCTGAGCAGTACTTAAATGTTTTTCCTGAGATTCAATCAGATTCAATCCAAGTTTTTGAGTCAGCTTTAAAGTTTCCATAATTCATTGGTAACATTTCTTGAAAGTTTTCTTAAATCATTGGTAAATAAGTAAAATTTCTTGAAAGTATAATGTTTTTGTTAAATCAAAGCATACAATAATTTGTATACTCTTCACCACGCGCACCAACGGAGGCTCGAAATCTGAGTCGTCTGTCCCCGCTATTTCAGTATAAGGGATATCGGGAATACAAGCTTATATCCTCAAAGCGAAAGTTAAGTTCTAAGAAGAGCCTGATCGATCAAAACCAACTCCCACCTCTCATGCAAACTCGCCCATTTTGGAGTTTGTCCCCGAGAGTGCAGCTGTAATTAAGTAGCTATGGAGCTGAAATTTGGTTCGCAAGCTTCTGTCCTCTTACGGTTGAGTTCTTAGATGAGTAAGTAAATAGTTATTGACAAAAAATGGCTGTAAGAGGCTATAAGTAACTTGCGGTACAAAGTTTAATAACAAATAATTATAGTGCAAATAACCAGTGTTATTAACATTTTTACAAATGGGGTAGGGTATCTGAGCTTCGGCATAACCGAAGATAATTACCTTACTAGTTTTTTGTTATTTAATCTATTTTTTGTACAAATTAAGGAAAGGAAAGAACAGCCTCCAGTAAAACGAAAATTGTGGATCAATATTATTTGGACTTAAAATTTAAATAAAAATTAACATACATACAAATGTCTGTTAGCTTATTTTAATGAAAATAAATCCCTAAATATTCAAAGAAAACCAGTTAGATAACAGTATATATTTACTATTCGTTTGATTGCTTGACAGGGATTAAGCGTTTGGATGCTCTAGATATACCCTGTAATCCGTTATATTTGCATCTCTATATATTCAACGTGCCTGAAAATACTACAATGGCAACACCTCTCACTGTAGTTTTTAAACTAATTCCTACGCCAGTAGTTTTAACTCATGGACTAAACGCTATAAATATTCGTATTTTTGTTGAAATAATCACAAGAAAAGCGAAAGTTCATTCTCTATATTCAATAACAACATTAGATTACAAATTGTATTGCACAGTATCAAAAGCTCATATCTCAAGTACGTCCATAATGTTTGCACTACTTTATGTTCTAAATACAAATATATTGCCAATATTTCGCTTCCATTATTTCTATTATTGACGCTCAATTGGGTTCGTAGCTGAGTTGCCGCCACCTATTGCTTTTGCCGTTTCGCCTTTGAACGAAAGGAATGCGTCTTCATTTCCGCCATGTTCGTTATTATCAAGTGCGAGCGACAGAGGAACTCTCCTTTTCTGTGCCATTCCAAGAGCGGAAATAACTTTCGATGTTTGTCGTTCGAAAACAAATTTAACACAAGTCAAAGTATTCAATGCGTGCTTAAGAATTTCTGTAGCGTCACGGCAATTTTGAAATGTCAGCTATCTACGGTTGACCCTTAGCCTAAAAAAGAAACTTTGAATAACTTCAGGATACTCTATGTGCAGTAGTTATCAGAAATGGTGAGTGGGATGGTGGAAAAGTGGATCTTACTTGTACATGTGATACGTATTAGGAAGACGTTCCGGCACACAACACTGCGACCACATTCTATTGATGCCTGTGGGTCAGTTGTGGCATTTGGTGCCCTCGGCGACGGCCGAATACATTTACACAGGAAACAAGATTTCCTTTCCGGCACTGAACAATGTTCATACGACGTCCGTATCATAGACGATCATGTGATTACCAGCACCAATGTGATTGGCACAAGCAAAAAGGCACAGCAGCATCATCTATTTATTGAGAGGGTCCTTTTCGCAGTGGACTCAAATTGGTATTAATATGTATATAATTGGTTTAATGGAGGCTCCCTGAGAATATTTGCTCTGCAAATGACCCTCAGAAATGTGTCAGCAAAAGAAAAATGGCTGGAATGGTGTGTGGGTGGCGGCTACCAAACATTGTGCTACAAATACTGTGGAAATAATAAAACTTCGTTCACAATATGTCCTGCGAATTGGAATTCCACTTTACCTTGGCCGTGCAGCACAAGACAAGATTGGCCATAATTCAGTTATCTTTAATTGCGTTGTCGCTTGCCTCCTTGCAGGGGGTTTCTGTGGCAGACAGAACAGGTAGTGTCATTACCGGGATGATGAAGAGTGCCAAGACGGATTGGAATCACATCTTCGCCTTGTAACAAACAGTAGTTTTTTTTGCAAAACAAAAGAGCACAAAGTAATTGGATAGACATTTTCAATTTAACTTTCTGGAAAAGTTTGCGTTGGTCACCCGTATTAGTATTCCGAAAGGTCCTGCAACCTTTGACGATTGATTAAATTGAATTGTATAAATGAGAACATGTGTGTAATAAACTTAACTGTACAAATCTGGCACCGTATCTTTGGTGCTGATACAATGTTTCGGAACTGCAACATAAAAAGGAACGCGTAATATTGCAGATTAATGCCGCAAAAAGTTACCCAGATAAAAAAATATTAAAATATATGCAGGAACATAAAAATGTCACTTATGTATAAAAAACTGAAACATTTGTACTTTACAAATCCAACACAGTACAACATTTTTCAGCTCATTGATATGGGACTCAATTTTTAGATCTGCACGCCAAGTTTGTTTGTCAAGTTACATGCCATAATAATTTAATATCGATTTGAAGTTAGTAAGTATCGTACATGGCATTTTGTCACGTTTTAGGCTCTTTTGTTTGACATAATCCGAAAACCATTAGTCCGATTTAGCTGAATCAAATTAAAATAAAAGAATTACAATTCCTTTAATATGTTCATATAACGTTTCCCTACATAAGCAACAGTTTCACTTTTCCATTCATCAGACGATTTTGAACTGGGTAGCATTTTGTAGCAGTTACAATAAAACTGTTGTACTCCGTGGCGTATGATTTGCGTGGAATATTACTTATGACAATCATACGCCACCATATAGTATTTATGTTATGTCAAACAAAAGAGCCTTAAACGTGACATTGTACTTAACTGTAATTAAGTTACAATCTGATTCAGTTAAACTGACGAAAACTTTTGTACAGGTCCATTTTTTTTTGTTGCCATATAAAATTATGCTAGATAAATTTGTACATTGTATCAACAGTCGTTGGTACTCTTTGTATATTTAAATCTTGTATATTCCCGTGTAACAGTCACTTTTTTGTACAGATTACCAAGTTTCCTCTGTCTAAATATAGCTGAATAAATCCCTAATTTGCCCAATCCATGGGGTGCATTGAAAATTTGTTGTTGTGGCCTAACGTTGACAATGTTTCTCGTGGGCATGTCTAACATGTCTGGAATATATTGAATTTATTTTTGACTGCTTTTTAATGAACACCACGTGTTTGTGGATAAACAAGTAGTCATCGTCGTCGTCGCACCAAAGTGTTGCTAAATCTCATAACACTCATCATCACATGCTGTTAGAGACATTATGCCCGACATTCGGGATGTCAGAAACCATCACGCAGCCAACACTCATATCACAGTCACATCAACTGCTTTACATTACCAGGCAATTGTTTTCCGCGTAAATCGTACGCTCCCTTGTGACAATAAATATGAATTTATTTCGCTTTGCGCCAGGTTGTTTGCAACAGTGATTTCTACTGACTGCTCACAACATGTGGCAGCTTTAATGGTGATATCCCACCGCTATGGAAGTATGTGAACTTTTTACATACAATTGAAATGCAAATTAGCTGTGACTACTTTTAGACTTTGTATTCTCCTCAGTAACCAGAAAATACAAGCAACACTCAAACCAAAAGGTGGACAGACATTTTTCGAAACGAACACCAAGTGAATTAAATTCGCACACGAATTCGCATACAAATGTTGTAGACACTTTACTGTTGTACACCAAGTGGCTAAAATTGTTTGAGCATCAATCTATCCGGCCAGATACGGGTGAGTGAATGTGAATGTGTCTATGTATTATACAAAACCTCATATGAAAACGCCAAACCGCGCAAGTACTTGCTTTTAGTAAAGGAATTCAATTTGGAATGCATTCGCTGGCAATTGTGCATATTTATTTGAAGTGGTAGTTAGTCCAAAGAGAAACCAACAAGAACCAATATACAGAAGTTAGACCGCAGAAGTTATTATCCTTCATGCTTGAATTTTCATAACAATATTAATTGAAAAATATTGTACGAAACTGGTGATGAGTAGGTTATAGTTACGGCGACTCCAAAATGGTCAAGTTGGCCCTGGTTGGATGTAATAAGACGATTTAATGTAGTTGCCAAATACTCTACAACTGATAAGCTGTGTTGAGAAACAGAGTGACTGTTACTCCTCGTACATAAGAATATATTAAAACTCAAAACTTGTACATATTCGTATATGTGGTTTCAAACATGAATGATTCATCCCCCTCTGTAATCTTTTAAGAATTCTTTTAGTATTATTATAAGTTAATTCATTACCATTTATTATCTTATCATTATTATAGAAATATTTTCACAACAACGAATAGTGAATGCTAAGATTTTACTCCAATCCTTTCTAAACATTCAGTTTACTTAACAATTTTTAAATTTAATTCTTGAAAAGTTGTTTCACAAATAATTACAGTCTTTAAATTTAGAAAATTTATGATTAGGTTAAAAATAAATTGAAATATAAACAAGAAATAAGTTGTTGAAATAGTCACAACCGCCAAGGACACATTGAATTGAATTAATTATTTATTAGGTTTATTATTAGGTTTACCCAAACTTCAATACTTAACAAATGAAAATTGCCTAATTAAATGATCATAACAAAATTTAAAATTTCTTAACTCTTTACTCGTTACTGAAACATTTCACATTAAGTATTTGTGGTCTTTATTGAAAATGTAACCTAATGATTTGGCTTAACTTAGTCTTCGAAATGTCAGCCAGCCTCAAGTCCTTAGGATGCTCTATTGCCACATATCAAAATGTTATTATTACAGTATCAATTACAAACACACATTGTTTTCTACCGACACCCTCAAGTACATTTCTGTGACAGAAATGTTTAAAAACCACAAAGACTACATATTCGTATTGTGTCAGTTTTTGTAATTGTTCTGTTCATAAGCTGCTCAATTTTTAATTCTATTTAAAATGTTTAAAAATAATAATAAAAAAACAATGTGTGGTCTCTTTATGTAGGTAGTAGATGAAATAATAAAAATAAAACCACTATTTTCTGGGCTTACATGGAAGTAACCTTTTGAAACGCTTGTAAGATGAATACAAATTGGGTGCGAGGCCGATATGAAAAGTAAATGGGACAGAATATGAACAGCTAGTATTGAGAATCTAAAACTGTCCAACTAAAACTCAAAAGAAAAATCAAAAATACGTAGATATATATTATATATATAGTAAGCCGGGTCGATTTGCAAGGGGAACAATTTGTCGATATAGTGCCATCGATTTTTTGATAGCCGCGTAACCGCGTATTAAGCATTGAATGGAATATTTGTTAGTTGCATTAAATATTTATATATATATATCTATATATATAAAAATGGTGGCAAAAATGTATAGTAATTCATCAATTGAGAACGGCTGGGCCGATTTTGCTGAAATTTTATTTCGTTTGTTCGTAATTACTAGGAGCAGGTTTATGTAAAAGAAAATTTTGGGAAAATCATCCGGAAAAGCCGGAAAATTCGAAAAACCGAAAATTGCTGTTTTGTATGGAATTATGTGTGCAATAGTTACGAAAAGATTTTCGAATGGAAAAATAAAAAAATTTTGGTGAAAAACTCGGAAAATTCCGGAAAAATTCGAAAAAATTTATTATTTTTTCGACAAAAAGTCGGGAATTCTAAAAATCTAAAATTGTGCTTATGTATGGAATTTTGTGTGCAATTGTTTCGTATGGCTTTTCGAATGGAAAAAAAGAAAAATTTTGTTGAAAATTCCGGAAAAATTCGAAAAGTTTTACATTTTTTTTTACAATATTTTTCATATTGATAATTTTGGACGATGTAACAGCGAAAAATTTCGGATAATTATTCCGAATGACTTTCCGAATGGAAAAATACAAAAATTCTCGGTAGAAAACTCGGAAAATTTGGATTTTTTCGGAAACATTTTGCATCGCAAATTGAATTTTTGTATAACATTTTGTGTGCAATTGTTCCATAGTTGATTTTCGATTGAAAAAATAGAAAAGTTTGATTGGAAAATTATGGAAAAATTCCAAAAATTTTATTTTTTTCGACGAATTTTTACATACATTTTATTGTGTTTTGATAATTTTGAATGATGTAAATGTGAAAAATTTCGGATAATCATTTCGAAATGACATTTCGAATGGAAAAATAGAAAAATTCTTAATGAAAAACTCGGAAAATTCCAGAAAAATCTAGAAAATTTTGGATTTTTTCGACGAAAATTTTCATTGTATCGCTTGATTTAATGATTTTAGACGACTTAAAGGTGGAAAATTCGGTGTGATGCTTGAAAAAATTCGGTTTATTGTGAAATCTATATGTATAAATGGGTGTGAAAAGTGTGTAGTAATTCATCAAGAGAGAACGGATGGCCCAATTTGCTCAACTTTTTTTTCAGTTGTTCGTAATTAGTATGAGGTTTTTATGCAAGAAAATATTGGAAAAATCCTTTGGAAAAGTCGGGAAACTGGAATAATCGAAAATTGGTTTTTTGTATGGAGTTTTGTGTGCAATTGTTGCGGAATGGCTTTTCGAATGGAAAAATAGAAAATTCTTAGGGAAAAACTCGGAAAATTCCGGAAAAACGCAAAAAATTTGATTTTTTTATCGACACAATTTTGCAATTTTCGCAATTTTGCAAATTTTGAATGATGTTTAGGTGAAACATTTCGGTTTAATGTTGGTTGGTAACAGAAACAATAATATTTAGATAAAAAATATATTGATATCCTATGCAATATTTATCAATTTTATCATATTTTGAGAAAATGAGTTTACGTGTGAAACTGGAAAAATCTAAAATTTATTCCGTAACGACTTTGTAGTTTTTTAGGGAGAGTTATTTGCTTGGCTAATGCCTCCTATTAGAAGATCAAACCTTAAATGACGTAAACATCATGCAATAATTAGTCAGACTATACACAGTTCATCCACGCCAAGGTGTATGCTTATATCTTAACTATCCCTTCAATTTGCTCCAATTCGCATTTCGGGAGGCCTGCCAAAATTTTAATTTTTATCGAAAACGGAATCAATAATCGCCGATGCGACCGTTTCTGCGTCAGCGATTCAAATTCGTACATTGTTTGCGATCATTGGAGTCACATGTCCTCCGTCGAACTCGACGGGATGGCATGTGCGAGCTCATGTGCAGGAATCTTCTCACGGTTGAATGCCAAATGCGGGAATGCCAAATCAACATTTCGGGTGAATTATAGCGCATTCACCCGAATAAACGAGCTTTGGAAGTAGTTGACCGAAAGAAAAAGGATTTACGAGGGGATTAAAAACGATTTGGTGGGGCTATGACTTTGCTCGCAATGTCTAATGCTGCTGATTTACTTAAACCATGCTTGAAAACGTCGTCAATGTCAAGAAGTTGTAATTGACCAAAAAATTAGGGGCTCATTCCAGAACCTCCCATCTTCTGCTGAATTCTCGAAACAACTGCTGGCGTTTGGCAATGGCCTAATTTGTGTTGATGTTTCGACTGAATTGATATCGTTCCCTGCAAATTTTTGCGAGTTCACATCGTTTAATAAACAACTCATGACGTTGCACAAAATTATAAAAAACTCGATTGGATTAATTTATGCGCAGTATGTTACAAGCAGCGAAGAAGAAAGGCATCGATAACTAGAATTTCAATTTGGAAAGTTAAATCGCTGGAGAACTGCATTTGTACAAACCTGTTTACAGCGTGGCCGACGAGGATGAAGCGGCCAACAATCCGACCGAATTTTTCAAATCGTTTAATGTGCCGCATAATTTACAGATAAAGGTGGGATCGATCATAATCATATTGCGGAATCTGAATAAACCGAAATTGTGCAACGGTACGCGGTTGTCTGTCTAGAATCTGATAAACAATGCGAATTAACCGACGATCATGGAGAACCGCCTTCATTGTTTGTTTTTGCGACGGAAAACTAATCGAAAAACAATATTTATCATACCACTTTCTAATGAGTTTATCTGAAGGTATTAAATTGGGGCGAGACGAAGTTCGCCGGGTCCGCTAGTATATATATATATATATATGGTTGAAAAATGAAAATCCAAAAATGTGGGCTTAAAATGTAGATGAAGCCTCTAGGTTGTAGCAATGTTACAATAATTAATGTTCTTGCATGAATACCTTTTTAATAAATAAACATTTTTTATCTCATTTGTTAAATTTTTTTTTACTGTGATAAAGTGAAAAGACTTTTGGTCTAATCTGCAGAAATGAAAAATATTGCTATTTTCTAAAAAGGATCATCTAGGATTTCAATTTTAGCATTTTTGTGATGTATGATTAACCCAGAATACAGCGGCATTTCCACTTTTTATCGTCATTTTCATGCAACGTAAAGTTTAGCTTTAAGCCTATGCTTAAAATCAATAAATGTAACTCTCCCTCTTATCACCCAATTTTTATAAACGATGGTTTGTTTTGCTCATGGAACTCCAATCTTTATAATTCCAGAAATCACATTAAACTAACTTACAAGTTTAGACACTAGAAAATTGACATCACTGATCTTATCTTTGTTTCAATTGTCTATTTTACAGAAATAACTTCAACTAATTGTTTATACATATGTATGTGCATGTGTACATTTATCATTACATGTCAACCCCACTTATCAGACCGAACTCCATTATGAGACAGTTTCATTGTTCAATTTGTGTAAACCACACAAATGAGTTGTTTGCATGTCTGTGAGCCTGTGCATGTGTTGTTGCCAACACATTCGAACGAAATGAAATGAAATTGAATGGAATTTATGTTTGTATCTCTTGTTAACATTATTTGTGGGTGATTGTGTGCGTTTGTCGCTCGAGTGTGTGTGAAGGATACTCCATGTGTTGCCCATGAAGAAGAATTACTTTCAAATGAATAGAATGAATCGCTTTGTGCGGTTCATGAAACCGAAACGAAAAAGGTACTTACTCATAGACGTCTGTAGTGTGTAAGTGTCGATGTGGAAAAGGTTTTTGTGGATGTCGAGCATTTTGAACAGTGCATGCCAACCAACGAACAGCGCCTCCTACTTCGCTTGCACAAACAAGGACACGGCTAAAGGATTCCTTGTTCATCCTTTACTGAATACCAGGTCACACTTCCGTGTACACATCGGTTAGACTACATGCGTCCAACGGCACCCGGCAAAAGCCTACACACACAAAAGTGCGGTCTTCTGAACATGTTCAAACTCCAATATCAAGCGATTGTGTTCTGTTTACACTCGAGTACATTTAATACCTTTCTGACATTTGATACATGTCATACATAATTCCTGCTGTCTGTCACTGCTGTTGTGCTGGAGGTGTACGAGAATCCCCCGCTTGATGTCCTTACTGACGCCGTTATGATACAATTCACACGGTAATCGTTTACTGTTCAATACATACACAATCACACACACACACTCGTGTGACAATAGTAATAATAAACCATGGCAAGGATTTCCCCACCGGCAAATACAGGGAAGTATTAATGGGAATTTAATATAGTTTTCATTTCCTTGTAGCCGTTTATAAAATGCTTGTATGCATAACTTCAAGCATTACTTGGGCGAATACCGCAATACCGAATTTCAAAGAAGGGAGATCAATCGAAATTAAACCCCAACTGTTTTGTGGTTGTGATGTAAATATTCTTTGAATTATTTGATTTTAACATGAGGCTATTAACAAAAGTTTAATTGATATGACATAGGTCTGTTTTTCGAGCACACACGTTGTACACACACACCAATTACCTAAGTACAGCTAACTCCTGCAACATACAACAGGAATACCGGTTTTAACTATGCTTTTACAAACATTATTTGAAATTGCAAAAATGAGATTTTTTCCCTTATTGATAAACAATTTATACAACAAAATTCAGGCATCTTGCCCTTTTTTTCAAAAAAAAATTTAAAAAGAAAATATTTTTTTTTTCACATTTTTTTACCATTACTTTGAGAGAGTCCAAATTTTCTACTAACAATTTTCGACAAAATTGTAGCCACGGTAAAGTTCAACAACTTTTGTGAACATATGAATACAATCTAAACGTGTCTATTCACCTTAAATAGATCATAAAGACCACTATGAGACCGGTTTTTCGTACCTTTACACACTTTTAAACCTGTAACGTAGTTGAATGTCAACCGATTTTAAGTTTGATATGAAACCGCTATCTTTTTTGATTTTTTCACTATTTTTCAAGTTTGAAGAAGTTTGTATCCACTAAGGCCACTCTAACGTCTACTATTTTATTGAGAGTAACATGAGTAACACGCATACTTGTTAACAAATAGTAACGTTAATCATGTTTTTCGAGGAACGCAAAATTCATATCCCATACTTAAATCAAACAGTTGAAGTAATTTACAACAAAACATTTTCGTCAACTGTTTAAGTATAGGATATGAAAATTTCATCCTCGAAAAACATGAAATAACTCATTTGTCAATCGATTATAACAAACAATTATGTGTTTTACTCAATTGCATAAAATTGCATGATTTAACTATATTCTTCGTCTAGTGGTAATATTTAGATTGAATTTCAAGATAGATCATACTTTAATTCAGTTTGCTGTAAAATACATCGCAAATGGCCCTCGCGACCTTAAAAAACACCACAATTGACATTCTTAAATATGTGTTAATTATATAACTTACTGAGTATAGTTACTTCTTATTATTGAGGAAATCACAATATGTTCTTTTGCCACGAGAAACTTATTTCCAGCCGATTTTCTGAAATTTGTATGTTAAATAAATCAATTAAATTAGAACTCTATAGCAACAAGTTTTTCCCCGTTGTTTCATCGAAAATAGCTTCAATTTGTGAACTCTACACCAAACACTTGCATCGACAGTCGATTAGAGAAGAGACATCTTTCCACACAGTCATTACCTGTTTCAGCAACATAGGAGATTGCACCTGAATGGACGTCAAGTGGTTTTACACTCGCTCGTACCAAGCCAACCCCTTGAGTGTGGCGTATAATCAAAGAGGCACTTTACAGCATTTGGGAAATAGACATTACATATAATATCCCCTGCTCCTCGCCCTCGGCGCAACCATCCGTGAACAGTTAAAGTCACTTTAATGGGGTCGGGTGGCTCCGCAGACACCACAGGTACACACAAAAGTGTCATTGGCATGGTAATCGTGGTTTTTGTAACACAAATGGAATTCAACAAGTCTACCCTATTGGAATGTGCTTAAGAGCTCCACATACCTACATCCATATGCATGTTTGTGTAGCATATACATGCGCACGTTCACTTGAGTGCGTATGGGTGTTTATGATTTGCAAATATTTATTTTCCAAAATCTCATAAGCTGTGAACAGTCGCTCGAGACAAATGTGCGATTATTGGGCTTACAACAAGAATTGTGGAAGTTTATTTAATTTGAAACATAATTTTAATTTACTTGTTTTGTTTTGTTTACATCAATCTAAAAACAAATCGCACTTAATCTTAGCCGTTGTGCAAACGAAAGACGTTCAACCAGTTACGCCATATTATCATGTATCCATCCATTCATTCGTTTATTTATTCCTTTGGGATAATGAACTTTATGTTTGTATTTGAATCTTGCGTACACACACACACACTCATTGACAAGCGCTTCACCCATACCCTAACCAAGTGTAACGATACTACTTTTATCTGTAACCTGCACGTGTCTATGATTGGCCATCAGCTTTGAACCATTAAACTGTTACGCGAAGAAACTGCGCACCTAGATGAGATTTAAATATTTACACGTGCTATATGCAAATATTACATGAAAATTAAATTACAATTACATTTTATGTATTTAACTCATCATGGACGATGGGTAAAAGATATCGTAGATTCTTCGTGTAATATTTTAGTTAATTTATGTGATTGAATACTGGTGACCCTCGCCAATTTTGGGGTACTGTCATCTGATTGCTGTTGTCTTAATCTTAAAAAATCTGCGTGTACTTATGAGATATCGTTCCGCTATAAGTTGTAACATACATATGTTATATAAATACATATGTTATATATATATATTTAATGAAATATACCATCCACACTACGAGTGTCGGTATGTAAATGCAACTTTCTCAAAGAAATATTTTTCCATAGACATTACAGTCCTCACAAAGATGAGATTTGCACATTAACAAAATTTATGCGCCAAGTTATATTTCTATACGATTACGGCATGTCCAATAATCAGAATTTGTCAGAAAGCTAATTCAAAGTTTTGAAACCTCATAAAGGCATTTGGGAACAGCAGCTTTTTATATAGCAAATAATAATAGACTACCACTTGTCTCTGACATGCCATCCTTAGCCAACTATAAATAAAAATTTCTCAAACAAATATAATGTAAGAGGCAGGATATAAACTATGCTCAGCCTAAATTCTTGCCTTTGCGAAGTTGTTCCATTGGGAATTGCAATCAAGTAGTGACCACGATGTATGCTTGATCACCAACCAAAGTTATCCGTTCAGGACTGTAATAAGATAATTTGTGTTCCCCAATTTTTACAATAACTTATACATGCGCTCACCCCCTATGAACGCTGTTTTTCTCTTTCCTCAGCGTAGACTCTATTTGCAGTAGAGAGCAGTAGAATACGTAGGATTAGATCTGAAAAACTTTATTGCACTGTGCTCTCAAGTACGCCGGTGTTTACAACAACTAGACATGCGATGCAGTGCTACTGTGGCATTGTGTTGTATTACCTAGTACTTAATAATAAAATACTTTGCCAATACTAAAATGCCAATTCTTGTATACAACCGCACGAGAGAGTGAAAAGTGATGACATGCAACACACATGTGCTTTTTTGTCGTCCCTGACTTATCCTTCTGGGATGTAATAGTTGCCAACGTTGTGCGTTATAACTTTTCTCAATACATAAATAGCGAGACGTTAAACTGTCAGATAAAGATAAACGCGCAGTCAAAAACACAAATATTACCTCTAGGGAAAAGTTGAGTTCAAATTAAACAACAATTTTCACAATCAATTCTGATTCGTGTTGCAAAATCGATGGATAGATAGATTGGATTAGAAGTGAATGGAGACGTGTTCACACGTTCACACAATTGCCTTTATTGCCATTTATGTTTTCTCAATTACCTCTATTTTCCGGAGAGTGCACTTGATTCAAAAATGAACCTCCTCCCACTGCTGAAACGATTGATGATGATGGCGTCAATGAAGATAGAGACACGTTTGTTCGCTCCTAATGTTGGCCATTATAAATGGAGAATTGTTGTGAAAAGTAGTCGTTTGCAAAGGTACTTGCGTAGCACGGCTGGATTAGATGGATTGAAATATGTATAAATATATATCTGTGGAGGAGGGTGGGAGATGTTAACGCTATGGATTTTATTTTTAATTTATCAAAATTTCAAAAATGAAAAATGCGTGACATCCATATAAAATTACATCGAGTTGACACGACCAGCCAACAACCAACTGTTACAACTAACAAATTCTATAACTTGTGGGGGGCGACTACGCTGCCTGTTGTACGAAGGCTGGGATTTTCCCCCCTTCTACAGCGACGGGAATACCCAACATTTTGCAAACACACACCATGGCTAAATGAGGAGGGAAAGGAGGAATTTTCCAACAATGTAAAGTACATTGTGCTGCTTCTGTACTGCGCCAGCACCTCCCCGTCCATTGCCTTGTCCATTTGTATGGGGATGTGACACCGCTATCTGATTCGGATTCTGGGTGCCTCAGCCATGAATCCGTTATTTGCCTAACTACGTCAGCGAAAAAAAACACTCGTATTTCCAGCATGTTGCCGGTAATTTAATGCGAGCGTATGAATATTAAAGGAATCTTTTGCTGTGTCGGCAATAGTCACCGTCGCAAAGTGTATGATGTGACTACTAGGGATGTGCCAAGACTGAAATGATTCCACCGAATTCCGTCTAATCTGTGCACGACAGAGCGGGGCGGCGCGGTCCGGTGTTAATTTAAAATACGATTATTATGTATCATCATAACTCATCACAAACTCAGATGTAAAGGGATTGGATCGTATCCGATTGGATGAATGGTGATGACATGTGTTTTGCTCTGAAGTGGCAGTTAGCAATTCGCCCGCATGCTCTTCACACGGATGTGCCGTTGAACACTTCTTTGGTACTTTGGTAACAACATTCAAGTTAATTATGGTAACGTTTATTTGAGTTTAAACTTTTACATTCAATTGCGTCTTCATATTTGTTTTCGTAATGATGCGTGTTCAAAGGAAATTATTTTTAAGAATTTCAAATTTTTTATTTCCCCCAAAAATGTTACACACACACACTTACACAAAGGCAGAGACAGTGGGATTTGTAAACATTAAAAATAGAAAAATAGAAAGTACATGCTAATGTTGTTTTCTTTGGCAAAGAAAAGGTATTGAGGAGTAGAACATAGAGCCTGGTCGCCGTATATATGTCGTTGCGTGTTAGCCTCACGTACACGTGACGTATGATTAATTCAACTCCAAATATTAATCACACGCCGCGTCGTGTGTGACACGCATGCTAAACGTTTTGCCTTTCGTCTCATATGTATGTGTGTATGTATGTTCGTTCAGTGTCACCGATTCGTACAAATGGTACCTACATACATATGAACATTACATTCATATCTGTCAGAATATGACCCTAATCCCCCATTGTACCATGGGCCAGGCAATTAACCAAAAATATAAATTAATGAATGAACAAATTTATTTGCAACTACACGTCCATTTAAATCATGACTAAATATAAACTGTCTGTCCGTCTGTCAGTCCTCTGCTCCAACCAATGCCAGTGCAACGAACTCTGGCCACACTGGGTTCCACAATATAAATATAGGGAGAACAACAACAATAAGCTGATTGATTGCTATCAGATACCAATAAATGGTGGATGTACAACGGACTTTGTCATCTACGTAGGTCATGCAGCTGTCTATTTTTAAAGCACGGCCACGGCAGTATTGAATGAATGTCAGGTTATTGAGGAACGACATTAATCGTCGCGTCCATTAAAATATTCATAGAAAAGTGCGGGCACAACGGTCAAGGGGACAAACGACAAAGTGGATATTTAAGTGAATTGTAATACTTGCGCACATTGAAATCAATACACGGCGAACTTAAAGTTTGATTACCTTTATTCATTCCCTTTAAATTGAGGCAAAGTGTTTTCACCAGGTGTAGCTGTTTCAGTGGATAAGGATGAATGGAGCATATCGCGCCCATGGAGGCATTAGACAATGACCTTACATTTCGGCACTGGCTTCCTTTTGTTATGCATAAAAACTTTTTGTTTAACTTTTGAGTTTGAGCGGTTTCTTGCTGTGTTTCCGCCCCACCGCCAGCCGACGCAGAAATAACTTTATGTAAATGCGACCACCTTTTTGAGGACGGAGCGAAGGCAGCGGGAAAGGGGATACGCTCTATGCAGCCGTATAAAGGTGATGTGTTGCGTTATTCCATCTTCATCGTTATCATTTAATACCCTGTCACTTGAGCATTTTCAGCGTAAATTCTTGTCACAGCTTCGAAGGAAAGACGGCACAAAGTATCAACTACTACACCAAATTGAGCCTTTAAACGACCATATGCTGGCGCTGCCACTGCCTGCCATCAGCATTGTGGGCGGAGAGAATCTGTCACAACTTTTGCTATTTCCAGCCAGGCATTTAGATGCCTCCGTCTGGTATTTTGTAAAATTCTTTCCTCTATCGAAGACTGGGCCATAGGTATACCGAATACCAAACACTACTGCGCGGTTTCCCCATTCTTCGTTGTCAACATTTACATCACATTTGTTTATTTTGTCTCTCCGACAGTCGCACGACGGGCGGGAGTCTAAGTGGCACTTAGACGCTGCTAATGTGTCTTAATATGGGAATATTGTTGAATTACTCCTGTTTCTTTTGTGCTGGCGCACGTCCCTGTGTTATAACTAAGTACTCGTTTAATTCTAGGAACAATTAAAATATAAATACACTTTCGTTCCAACATGTTTATGTAATGTCCAAACACAAATGGTGGCACCTGGCGATAGGCTAGGAGGGGCTGTAACAACAATCTGTCTGGCACAAATTTGCCTTGATTATAATTATAACAACTTATACAATTTGCCAAACAGCTGTCTGAGGTGGTAGGTAGTTATCATTTGTACAAACTCCCGTATGGATACAAAGGTAAAAAATAGTATTGATGAAAAATAAAATCAGAAAACAACCATTATTTAGTGGATTGTAAAAAATAAAAAATAATTTCTTAAGTGGATCATACAAACCTCGAATTCATTCTTATTTATACCAATTGTAATGAAATCCAACCAATTTGGCAATTCATAATATCCATTGTCATTACTATATAATTTTTGTGGGATATATTGTTCGCTGACATCACACCATCGTCAACTCGCATAATGAAATTCTGTAATTTTAAATTTTTTGTTACAACATTTTTCCAAACGAATGTTTTTTTTGAAACAATGCTTATTGTCCTTTTAACAACTGGCGCGATTTCATTACAATTCTATGGAAATTTAATTTAAGCGGAAATTAAAGTTCCGCATGTTTTATTCGGTTTTTAAAAACTCAATGAATAAATTTGGCAATATTACTTTACCAAATGAAATATTTGCATAATGAATAATTAATTCTATTTGCAATAATAAACAATTATTAATAGAAATATGGTCTCAAGGCAACTTAATAAATTCATATCACATTTAATCGAATTAAGTCTGGTTAAAAAGATTCCATTTCCATTTTGTTTCAATTAAAAAGTTTCAATATTTCATTTAACTAAAAGTTAATTGTGAGAAATAAATTTTTCACAAATAAAAAGAGTCTTTTTGCGATCTAAGCTTCTGAAATTATACATATGTATGTATAAGGAATATTATATATATTTGGCATATTTTTAAAATAATCTAAACAGTTATTGTGTTGCGCGACAAATGTGTTCCTTTTGCCAAACATCATTCTCCCATAAAGACCAGTACAATCAATTCAATGAGATTTTAATAGAATACGATGTCTTATCACAAGAACAGAATTTCATTTCCTCTTACTGCAGGTCAAATGAGAATACCTCCGAAATTAGAGATTGCTTAAGGATGCCCCACGTATACGTGGAATACAAAACTGCAGTAAATATAAATTTTTGTAGAAGAACTACTTTTTGGGAAAATATTAGTACATTCTGGTACGATAAAAGTACTTTTTAGTAAAATAAAGGTACTTTTTGATACAATAAAAGTACTTTTTAGTACAATAAAAGTAATTTGAGTACATAAAAAAATATTTTTTTATCTATTTTTTACAATAAAAGTACTTTTTAATACAGTAAATGTACTTTTTGATTCAAGAAAAGTATTTTTTGATACAATAAATGTATTTGTTAATAGAATAACCATAATATTTGGTACATTACAATTTTTATACCCTCAACCAAAGGATAAGGAGGTATATCTTATTTAATACGACCCAAAAGTGTAACACATAGAAGGAGTCACTTAAGACCCTATGTTTCTTTGAACTAAATTCGATTCATGACTTTTTAAGTCGTTTCATTCATGTCCGGCTGGTACGCACGATAACTTTCGAAAGACGTAACCAATTGTTTTGAATCTTTGCATAGGTTAATATTTTCACAAAACTACTTACGGGATTGTATATGGACTACATGTCCACGCCCCTTCTGCCACCTACCATACAAATGTACCATTCCGCCCACTTTAGAAATTGAGTAATAATATTATTACACCCAACGGGATTGTGTCCAAATTCTGTATTTAGTAAAGCCATATTAGGATAAAGATTTGGAGAAAAAAAACTAGTAGTTTAGCCACGCCCCTTTTGGTACCTCCCATACAAATTTACCATTCCGCCCATTTTAGAAAGGTTGTAGTGATATCAATACACTCGACACCATCGTGCCCAAATTCTGTATTTTGTTAAGCTATAACAGGATAAAGTTTTGGTAAAAAAATTTTACGTCTAGCCACGCCTCTTCTGGTACCTCCCTTTACAAATCGAGTAATAATATCAATATAGTAGAAAATTTTACGTTTTACTGAGGGTGAGGGTATATGTAAGTCGGTTTACCCGACTGTTACTGATTTATTAAATTTCATTTTTATTAAAAAAAAAATAAAAATTTGCCTAATAAATTCAAAATTTAATTTAAATTTTTTTTTTCATAAATTTATTTATAACTGCGAAACTGTTGATTATGCAGAGAAATGATATATGAAGAGATTAAAGGAATTTTAATTCTTAAATATCGGAAATATCGGAAATTCAGACTAGTCATTCTTGTGTTATGCCTCCCAAACGTGGCTATAGGAGCTTAAAAAATTTAAGCCCAAAGCGGCACTCCAATCGTGCTCAAACTTTGTCTATCCCAAAATCTGCAAAGACTTATCATTTTTAAGTGGTCAGACCGACCAAAAATCCAACATCCATTTTTGCGGTCACCCTAATGCTCATAAGAAATTTGTATACTTTTTAAAATATACTGTTTTAAGTGTAGGCGTCATCATTAGTTCATTTATCTCTAGTTGCAGCATAGGGCCTCAATAAAGCATCTCAATGTGGTCCTGTTCTTTGTTCCAGGATTTTCCACATTGATCTACAACACTTTCAGTGTTCATGTCCATGTTGTCTTAGGACGACCCTACAAGTCGGGTTTCGCCTCCACAGAGAAGTACTGATATGACGTCTGACATTCCTCCAGAAGGATATTTGAGCTAAATCTTAAATTTAACGCGTCAGTGCGAATGCGCCCATTGCATTATTTGTTCTGTTAAAATATCCTTTTTTCTCTGCGGATTTTATGAAATCTTTGACTTATATTTCACAAGCAATACGAAATTTTCCTTGTATTTGGTGTTCATACTTTGTTTGCCTCTCTGAGTCCACGCCTCTCCCAGTTACCATTTCAATCCAAATTTTGTTTCAGTCCCATTTAATTTTGTTTGGCTTTGATGTTTTGTAATAGCTCGCTCTTTCCAATATTTTTCTTTAAATGGCGAGTCGTTAAAACAATTTTATTGTAGAGCTTTTTAAATTTGGTTTAGTCACTTTTGAACCTTTTTACTTGTAGATTCTTTAACTGTAAGTTTTCTCTATCAGTTAATGGATTGTCTGTTGCATTATTGCCCATAATTTTGCTTTGAATACATTGGACAATATCGTCAAAATTACAAAACAACCGTACTACACTTACATCAATAGGGTCTTGGATTTTTATTTGTATTTTACAGTGAATGAAATCATATGGTTTTATTTTTATAAATTTTTACATAAAAGTTTAATGAAAATATGCTGAATGTATTCCAAATACCAAATTAAATGATGTGTTATTCATTCCTTTTGGTTAAGGTTTGCTAATAAACATATCACAATAAAAACACTGAAATTTTAGGAGTATCCTGTTTACTTATTTTTACATATAGCAGCTATTTTTCTATTGCCCCCTCAGTAAGCTAAACCTATTGAGCTAAAATTCAATTCAATTTAAATGTGTTTGTGAAATAATGCGTAACCATGGTCATGGTTTTTACACAGTGTTTATTAGGCCGACCAAATGTACTCAAATGTAAATGTAATGTCTCCACTTCGAAATGTCATTTGGCTTTGACCACTGTTATTAATAGTGCATTCATTACCACAATCCCCTTTGCACAAAATATTTTGTGTCATGTTTTTTTTTAAATTGCGCAATTCACACAAATTAATGGTCGTAAACATTTGTTTGATGACCATTTACGAGTAAAATTTAAATTGCAACACAAGTGTGCAACCTTGTTGCTTGTGCTTGTGCTGGTGTGGGTGCAAACAACACGGAAGTTCAACATGAGTGCAATGAATCCGTAATGTTGAATGATATCAAGAGCATAAATACATGTCCTATCGCTCAATCGCGTCAACTGAAGAGCACACAAAACTATTAACAAGTTCAAAAGGGGCAGATGGAACTAGACGCCCTACACAATTGGTATAAGGGCCCGACCGCCATACAACCGAAAACGTTACCTCAGTCCACCCTGCGTGTATAAGAATGAAATGCAGTGAATGCTATTCGTACAATCGATATTTAAATAATTGCATTGACCTTGATTTTGTACTTGGCTGCATGCACGTTCAACTTCAAGTGCACGAACAACGAATAGCAACGGCATATGTACACATCGCCAAGGGGCCAAATGGACTTTTGATTTCTTAACAGTCACGGTGAGCAGAGTAGGGCGGTCCCAGGACACGAAGACTGTGAGTAACACTTCAAACAGTCGTGGCGCACAACAACTTATAGCGTTGGCAAAGTCACAGTCCAAACGAGACGCACTATTGTGCAAATGAATGAATACATCAACGTCGGACCACCAGCGATGGCGTCACCCAACTGAAAGCTGAAAAGCCATCACCTAAATGAGTGCAGTTGGAGGTTAGCACCATTTGTTATCCGGCTTCCATTAAGGCAGACAGTCGTCATCCAGCGATAAAATGATAGAGCGAACACATTTGCATAGTCCTTCACGAGGATCCTTCTCAAGGAAATGGCGTTCCATCCGAAAACAGTAAGTTAATCGAGTAACACGGGGGAACCGTATTCGTTCGGACCACTATCTGAAGTTGACAAATAGTTTAATTAAACATGTCATCTCAAATATTGTGAGAATGAGTTCATATTTTGTTTAAATAAACAGCGCAATCCTCAACAATACAGCTATGATGCAGATTGTCACTGTTTAAAGGGAACGAAGTAAAATTTTTTGGGAAAAAATGTCAAAATGATTGAAAATGCAATTGGTATTCTCTTGCATTAACAATAAGATTACCTATTTTTTTTTTCAATATCGTTAAAATGAATATTTCAATAAAGAAGTTAAAGAAAGTACAAGGTAGAACAATTTTATAACAATTTTAAATTTATCTCTTTGGAAATTCTTACTAATTTTAAATTCATCTATTTGAATATTTTAGTAGCAGTAGCAGAATGTTGTCAGGCTTACGCATTACAATTAAAATAATATGGTGATACAAATAATGTAAAAAAATTGTCTAGTAGATTTTGAAACATTATATTTTTTTGTGCTTCTTTTGTGGCTCAAAGCAAAACAACACATTAGTCATTTGTTGTTTCCAGATATGAAACATATTAACATATTTCTAATTGCTGCAAATTTAATTACATTATCAGATTAACCCCGTAATCAAAGCTTTCAAAGTAAACATCGAAGTGCAACCAATTTTCCCTTTAAAATATCATTCATTGTACTAAAAAACAACTTTTGCTAATACTTTCTTCATTGTGTTTTGCTACTACGATGCCCATGTCATTTTACATTGATGATTTTATCCCATTCCATCTCATGTATGGAGTGGGAGTTGTTCTTTGGACTGAACTATTGGAGAAATAGAATTTAAAAGGATAATTGATAGTGTACCCGAATGACAAAAGTTTTCCGAGTCGTTTCATCAAACCGCCCAAATACGCACATCAAATTTCAAACCCTGCCCCGAGTCTTGGGTGTGAGTGTGAAATTGAGCCTCAATACAAATCTCAATTGTGAACAAAAGGGGTTTTGTTAGGCTTACAAACCAAACAATCCTGGGCGGAACACAGGCAGGAGCAACGAGGGGAATAGATGTGTCTGCAACAATCGTCTCGGTGATTTATGGGATTTTCAATAGAACAGAAACGACATAAAAAGGCACGTTAGTACTGGCAAACCAATACAAAGAAGAAAAAATTAAAGCAAAACTCTTTTTACAACCTAGGGATTTGAAGGACTTTTTAGGAAATTAAAGTGACGTATGAGTGATAAACATTTCAGTTTTCGATGAGCAGCACGCATCTTAAGGTCGGAGGTATAGGCTAGTAATATGTTTCTTTTGAATGCGAATGTGCTTTAATGTAACAATATATGTGTGTGTGTGTGTGCGTCTGAGTCCCTGTGATGGATGGCGTTCCATAGGAAATCGTAATATGTTTATGCCCTTTGTTGTGGATGTCTCTCGTGCCGTTGTTAAATATAGATTTCACTTTCATTCAACTTTCACCCACAAAATAAACATTTCACCAATGAGTTTCTTGTGAACAGAGCACCATGTTTATGTATGTGGCTCTGTTTCTCGGATATAAACATGTATAATCCTTTTATATGTGTAACAAATCTTCCAACATCCTTTCCACACCCGCCCGGCCACTTGCAGCACAAAACAAATTGAGCCCTGTCAAAATATTGACTTACTCGTCTTAGGCTGACTTGAACGCACAAGACTTTATTGCTTTTATTCTTCTCTGCTATGCCCATTATTGGATGAACAAACGGGCACAGGAGACTCTTCAAGTGCCACAACTTTGGCACTTTCAAAGTTTTCTCGCACTGCGCATCTACAGATGACGCACCAGATTATTGAAGCTGCTGCAGAGTATTTAAATACTTAATTACATACGAAGCATAACATGACAAATATCATCATCCGCTACTACTTATGCTGACAAAGTCTATTGTAATCGCATTCATCGGGGGACATGGGATGAATGCCTCGCAAGAGTGCGTGCATGTGTAACATCTTAAATGCTACAAATCTAATTCATCAGAATACAAATGCAAGTAACGTTTGCAGATTATTTCCCAAAAGTCGATTTCGATTCTTTTCATCCTGTTTCGGTTGTGTTGGGGCGAAGGTTACACGTGTCATGTTCGTACATAATTTATATAACTGTATTATTAACCGTAATAGCATAAAATCGAATCATCAGACTTTAAATGCTCATCTATTATAATAGCTGTCAAAATTGTTTTGGCTTCATACCTCCGTTCAATGAACCAAGCACATATTTACTGCCTGTAGTATAATCATCAACAGGTTGAAAAATGAGAAGCTGTAAATCTAAAAATATGCGTCGACTGTTCGTGGGACCCAAGGGAAAACTTATAGCGTCAAATAACTTGTTTTCGCACTTGTGTATGTGTGTGTATACGTTTAAATGGCAATTCATAAGAATTAGCATCTATTTGGAAACTCTTTCCTACCTAGTCATAATGGAAGACCATTAACGTTGTGACAGTAACACTGATTCGTCTGCATAGTTAATTTAACTTACAACTAACAAGTTTAATACGGCAGCTGAAGCTGTTCTCTTAGAGCAATTGCATATAATATGCGATGAGAAGCTTACATCTTATTGATTTAGTTAGTGGGGAGATCCATAAATCTTACAATTATTTCTTGTAGAAGAAATGCTTCCTTATGCATTGTAACTTGTACTTTACTTGTAGTCAGTTTTATTTCTCCACAGATTTACAAAATGACGAAACGTTCCATTTATCATTATGATCTGTTTTAAAATTTATATAAATTTTAACCGAAAAAAAAAACAAAAATTATCCTTGCATAACATATTTTCGTAGAGACAAAAGATCAGCCGAGTTGGCTATGACGACGTCTGGTTTATATACTGTCCATATAAGTCCATACATCTTCGTACATATTCTGGAAACGGACATTTACCGGGTGGATGAGTTTACTTATCTATTACGACAAAATCGTATGTTCAGCTGTGTTCATACTGATCACAATATAAAGAATATACCGATAGTTCTCTACCTGTTAGTCAATAAACTAACATGCGCACAAATTGAACATAACCATTTCACTTTTCCACTTTCACTTTTCCATTCATAAAATGATATTGAACTGGGTTTATTTTGTAACAGTTACAATAAAATTGTTGTATTCCGTGGCGTATGATTTACGTGGAATATTACTGATGATAATCATACGCCACCATATAGTATTTATGTTATGTCAAGCAAAAGAGCATAAAACGTGACAAATTCCCCTATACGATACTTACTAACTTCAAATCGATATTTAATTATTATGGCATGTAACTTGACAAAACGAATGATGCAGAACTTCTTCTTTTTGGAGGTACTTTCTCGTGCAGTTCTCAGAATTGAGTCCCAAAATCATGTGTTGTACTGTGTAATCTTAGAGTAATAATCTTATTGTATACCTGTTAGGCCCAAATTAAAGTACTACAGCTGAAAGAATTGAAGATAATGAAGCTTCAAATTGTACATATATAATTTTGTAATTACGATGCAAATCGGAGTATGTGGCCCCGGAATTGAGATGCTATCAATGTTAGTACTTGTAATACAACATTGTCGCGACAGTTTAAACGATGCATAAGTCTATATTAAATAATTTTTAAGTTTTTAATGCTGTTGGTCAGTTTTAGAATGTCTCATATTTAATTAGTATGTATTAACTTCGTTGCGGATACTACCCTGCGAGTTTACAATTCACGAAGTTGCACTGAGCATGAGCATGTACAATCGTACCTTTCCCTACATTTGTCTTTAAATTGCAGACAATTACGTTGTTTTTCATGTCGTTGACAATTAAACATTTGCAACGTTCCATAGATAACATAAAACTTAATGAGCTTAATCGTGTGTTCAATGCATACCTTTCACCAGCGTCAATATGCCCAATGGCATCACCAGGACGGCTACCATGAGGTCCGTAATGGCCAATGACATTAGGAAGTAATTGGTAACATTTTGCAGACGCCGTTCCCACGCTATGGCTAGACACACCAAAATGTTGCCAGCGGCGGTGCCGACTACGAGTATTAGTGCCAGCAGAGCCCAATAATTGTTCAAGTGGTTGTTTACAAACCGATCGTCGGAAGGACTTCCGGCTGCAGTATTGGCTGAGGTGGTCGCAGGCGGTGTGGTATGAATGGAAGAAGAAACACCGTCAGTGGCTTGGTAGTACAAATCATAATCCAAATCGAAATATGTGTTGTTACTCTCGAAACTCAGTAGCTCCCCGAGCGGTTGTAGCTGAGAGTCCTCTGGCCGAACGATAAACGAACTCTGGATTTGCACGTGCTCCGAACTTGTGGACGCACTCAGTTGCCAAGTATTGCCGTTGTTGTATATAAATTGAAATTCGTTGCCTTGGTCCTCTTTGAGAAAGTCTTCCATGTTTTTTCTAAGCATGTACATTTACAACAGCTAACTTTTTAGCGAATCCATCACAGTGGACACGCCATGACGTTCGCGTTGAAAGTTTATACATTCGTAGTTGGACTTGGCTAATTGTGCGGACCTCACAAGCATTGCTGCTCTCGAGTGCTCTTAGGTTTCGCCAGTTGACTTGCAGCCATTTTACCACAACTTTTTAATTAGCCATCCCAAATTTGCCTAAACGCCATTTCCACCATGACCACCGATGTTGCTTGAGCTTTTGTTGACCCCATTCATAATTTTGCTTGCATTTCGCTCGCAGCTCGATATCATACTTGGAATTCGATTAAACGCCCAACCTGAAATGAAATTTAATGGAATTAAAACATCTCCAAAAACTTGAGTACTTAAGGTTAGTAAGGAGGAGGGTGGATGGATGGGTACATAAATTTGTGCATTCATGAGAGCAGCTAAACGGCTTCGGATGAGAAGTAATCGCAATTTATTTTAGATTACTCGCTCGTAAATACTTTGATTTTAATTTGTCATTACTACTTTACGAATGGAGGAGCGAAACGCTGTTTGCTTAGTTACCCTTTTTGCCCAAATATAGCACAGAGTTTCTCAAAGTATTCAACCGCCCCCTCTGGTCGTTGTTGGTTGCTTTACGTCGTCGTCGTGCTTTGAGTAGAACTTGAGGAGCGTAAATTTACCTTTATTCATATTTGTTATTTTTACGACTTAATGACTCTGCTGGGATTAATATGACTAATGGTTACCGTATACTACGAGTACACAACAACATTTGGATTTGTTGCCATCATCGCGTTTCTTGCCATTCAACTTGCCCCCCCTAAAACTTGACGTCGGCAGAGGTGCAGCAAAGAAGCTATGGCTTTCCTTCGAACTCGTACTTGTGTGAATACTCGTCTGAATGGTTATGTTGGCCATAAGGTATATTAGTAATACAACCATAAATTTCCTTTCTTTGGCCCTTATTCACGTTCGCAGAAACACATACACACACACATGCACACATCGACATGTGTGGTGTTCCCTTACACATCATTCATTCATGTGGAAATCGCATTTCATTCAAAGATTTTGCCCAATTTTGGCAAAGACATAAATAGTTTTATGACTAGAAAATGATTATTTAAGGTTTAATATGAACTTTTGAAATTGCGCATAGGAAAAAAAAGTTCAAAACGAATATTTAGAGATGTATTTTGTATCCCACTGGCACCAAAGGACGATGGGTAGGAGATTTAAAAGAAGCGAAGGGTATATAAAGCGTAATCGTCATCATGCCAGCAGAGTCAAATAAAAGTTGATGTTATTAGCAGCTCGAGGTCGACAGATAACTTCCGGTGTTAACGGAATCTATCTTTGAGAAAGAAAATGTAATATAATATTGTGCAGACATCTTTTAATCTCCAACTGAATTCAAATTTGACCTATCGTATACAAAGCAATGCTTAAGATATCGTATTTCTAGCTGTGTTGCTTGGTAATACAAGGAAAGAAACACACTTTAATAATATCTTTTTAATATTTTAATGCCATGACCTAAGAATAAAACTAGACTATATTAAATCGCTTCTTCTGGTAACTTTCATACAATTTGATCGATTAGGCAATAATGTGAAGCAATCAACCAATACTTTTAAACTTGATTAGTGGTCAATTCATGTCTTCAGAGTCTAAGGTGCATTTGGAGTTATTGTGCGTCTGTTATACCTTTGAGTATCGTCTACACCCAAAGGCGTATTTACGGCATTCTTGATAGTAACTGATGCTGATTGTTTTTTTTACTAATACATATAATAGTTGCGAGTATACAAATTTAAGTACATACAAAGTTACTAGACAAACAGATGTGTGAACAAGGGTAATTTTTAAAGCGAAAAATAAACAATTCAAAAACTTTTTTTCAATCTTACAAAACACAGAACAAGATTTGTGTTTTGCTTAATACGTGACAAATTACTATACTATACTTACTAACTTCAAATCGATATCAAATTTTAATGGCATGTAACTTGACAAAACGAATGATGCAGAACTACTTCGTGCAGTTTTCAGAATTGAGTCCCAAATCAATGAGCTGAAAAATTTTGTACTGTGAAATTAATAACATTCCCCTCATTTTAGCTTAAATTTTTTCACAACATTAAATTTTATTATGAGTTGAGTTGAATTGAATGCATTTTTCCCCTTTGTGAACAAATATTTATGATTTTACTATGCTAAATTGAGCGTATAAATAAAAACATAAAAATTCTTAGAAATACATTATTTAGTGAATAATTATGCCTGCAGTTATTTTTTCAATAATTGTAGAAATAAACAATATGCATCGATATGAGGGATTTGTTTGCTATTACATGACCATAGAAAAAAACATGTTCCCCTAAAAATTATAAAATATTCGTGTTTGTTTACGTATAAATTGTACACATACTAAAACGACAGATTGACACAACATTATTGATACAAATTTACAATACAATCCAAATTAATCTGTAAAAAACGCAGGTCAACAAACGTTATCAGCATTTCCAGCGAACAATAAAAATACAACAACTAAGTTGTACAAACGTAGAACACAAAAACATAAATACAACTTAACCCCATCCAAATCATTTTAACCTTTCCTAAGTCTCGGCTATTTTGTGTCTCATTGACACCTCTTACGAACTCCAGCAATGATAATTTAGAGAGCGATGCTTTTGATTTATTATTCCATTATATCTGCAATTTACTTTATAATTTTTAAGTTTATTCAATTAAATTAAAATATTAATGTGCTCAAATTAAATGCCAAATCTGTTTAAAAACATAATTTTGTATTACATCATTTGCGTTCAACACTGTGAAAAAAAGTAGTCAACTATTCCTGCTTGCCGGTTTGTTGATGATGATAGTAATTATGTCTGTATTGCCTTTGTTTTCTGTAAAAAATACCTTAAGCTTTAAGTTTTTAAGTCAGCTAACTTAAAACGCAACATTATTTCAGTATCTTTGGCAGAACGTAAACAATTTTATTATTTAAACTTTAAGCGTAAATATCAAAATAATACAGTAGTAAACAGTCCCAATAATATCTGCTCAGAATTGTATACTACAAGTTTTAAGTTACAGTTCTTAGGCAAAAATTAGAATAAGTGATTGCCAATGAGACTAAGTCATGGCCAATAAATGTATTCCCGTTTTCTAAAAAGTGTCACTTCGATTTTTGGACTTCTTTATATGTTACACACAAATCGTTAAGTATTTTTCTCTTAAAAGCTTCTCACGTTCCCACTCCCCTACCTATCAGAACAGAGACCTAGTGTATGTGTGTGTGTGTGTCTAAATGAGTATGTGTCAATAGCTTTCTGATGTGAATTTGTCCATATGAATGGTTAGCTATCTCAATGAGCCGGTTCCCACTCGTCTGTAACTTAACGCCACGTTTGTGTCTATCAACTTCAAGTGTTAATGTGATTGTTAATTAATTTTCCTGCCATGATGCCCAGCTATTGATAATGAATACATATTTACGGCACACAAACAAACCGACAAGTTAGCATGCACATGTACACGCACGCACACTGCCGATCTCTTCTGTCGATAAGTGTTGCTGTTGTTGGAACATTAACATCGACATCGACATCGGCACCGGCTGTTAGGGAAAGGAAACAATGAAACTACTCCAGTGAAAGGTGAGCAAACCGAACTCGATTGACAGAGGTGGTTTCCGATGTGAAGCTACTATCGTACATTTTGTGTGTGTGTGTGGCTGTGTGCGTGTGCTTATCTTACTTTCACTCGAACAATTGGCATATGCATGAAATTGAGCACTTCCGTTACATTGCGTTTTTTACCGCAGTGATGGCATAGGGGGACCTAAAACACAAGCTTACCTACGCATACATTACCGAAGAGAAGGGAAAAATGGTCGGGTACTCACCCAACCATAAGTCATTATTTAGAAGCAAAACACAATCTAATGATCATTATCCTTATAATCAGCTATTGATATTCGAGTGGCATAATCTATATTACATGCCCAGATATTATTGAACATTGTTCGTATCATAATTGTCAGCCGTACAAGAAAGGTGAGCCGTATGTTACTGATGTTACAGTGACAGTTTGAAATTATTGCAACATGCTTTATGGGATATGAACATTATGTAGGCATCGAACATTAGCAGCACATTACTCTCTTCATGGTAAAATCATCCAAATCGATTGAAAGTGTTTTATGTTGTGGCTGTTAGCATTGGGTACACCTGAAGATTGGGTTGATTTATGTTGCTTTGTTGCCACCACCGCTCGGTATCTAAGACTACACAGTACAACACATGATTATGGGACTCAATTCTGAGAACTGCACGAGAAAGTAGCGCCAAAAAGAAGAAGTTCTGCATCATTCGTTTTGCCAAGTTACATGGCATAATAATTTAATTTAGATATGAAGTTAGTAAGTACCGTATAGGGGAATTTGTCACGTTTAAGGCTCTATTTTTAAATTGTTATATGGGACCGGCCGTGGCATAGTGGTTAGAACATGCGACTACCATGCGGGAGATCGCAGGTTCAAAACTGGCTCCAGTCAACTTAAAAAAAAAAAAAAAAATTTTCTTTCATTGTCGGCTCCCCTCGAATGTTGTTGACAGCAACTTCGCAGTATTAAGCGTCGATTCAATCGTCGTGTCTAGTAAGAGCTTCTCAAACAGTGACGTTCGCATTCGTCGATAAACAAGTAGGTGCCGTTAGTTGTGAATCTAAAAATAGAAAGCGTGTTAATTCACAACAACGCGAGAAGCTATCCCATACCTCATTCATGGGGTGCAAAGGGAAATTAAGTTTTTTTAAGTATATGGTGGCGTATGATTATTATAAGTAATATTCCACGTAAATTATACGCCACTGAGTACAACAGTTTTATTGTAACTGCTACAAAATAAACCCAGTTCAAAATCATTTGATGAATGGAAAAGTGAAACTGTTTCTGTTGTATTTCTTAATTTTTTCAAAATTGTTTCAGCTAAATCGGACTAGTGGTTCTCGAGTTAGGTCAAACAAAAGAGCCTAAAACGCGACAAACTCCATACGATACTTACTTAATTCAAATCGATATTAAATTATTATGGCATAAAACTTGACACAACGAATAATGCAGAACTTCATCTTTTTGGGGCTACTTTCATGTGGAGTTCTCAGAATTGAGTCCCAAATCAATAAGCTGAAAAATGTTGTACTGTGCTATATGTGCTATATTGTTGTCATGTAAATGCATGTTAACTGTATTTCAGTTGTAAGTACGGCAGTACCACACATTACAGAGGTATTGGAAAATACGATTATGCTAAATTCAAAAGAACATGGAAAAAATTTCTGTTAAATTGTTTAGGCAAAATGAAACAACATTGGAAATACTGTTCACCACCTAAATGGATTTTTTTTCTAAAGCATTAACAGAAACTAAACTTATATAGAGATTTTTTTTAATTAATTGTATCCATTGTATAAATCATTTGTTGGCGGAAATGTAATTTAATGTTAATTGTCGAAATACAGTTTCACAAACCACAATGGTTGGTTGTCATACAATTCTGTAAAATTGCCGAAATTTAAGTTTTGAAAATGATTTAATATTAGAATGTGTTATTTACTGTCAGTTTTTAGAGGTCGTGCATAAGGTTAACTGCATATTTCATTTTCATTTAAATGCTTCACTAACTGTAATTAAATTTCCCAACAACATCCGACACGTTCACGTCGGAGGCATAAAAGCCCAGCGTTTGTATGCTTATTTGCAAATAGAGATATAGCCAGCATTGGCCAGCTATTGGAATTTGCTTTCACAGTCCGTTCACATGACCGGTAATCAATATTGCACAAGTACTCGTACTCCTGTGTACATACTTTGGCATTCAGCTCACTCGCTCTAAATACTTCGTGGCCGGTGACACAAGGGGTGTACGAGGGACGGCAACATTATTGCATTCAGTGGAAAACGTTGCCCCAAATGGCATTCTAAATATTTTTGCTTCCTAACCATTAATTGAAATACGAATCATGGGAGATTCTTACACGTTTGATTTAATTAAAAATGACATGAAAATTCAGTGTTTTACACAAACAATATTGTCTGTCCACCCAACGACTTTCATGCCAACATGACTGGTTGCCGGAATGAAGTGGCACCGACTACATGGAGTATAGGGCGGGGAATGATGTCGCACGGCTGGGTGTTATGGTACAACTTGCCTCTATGCCTGCACACAGTACCTAAGCGGTGTTTTACAACATTAATAAAGTGAAATGTTAAGTTTTAGTGGAAGATGGAATAAAACTCGTTTGTCAATTAACTTAATTATACGATGAATATCGTACACAGCAGAGTGGAAAGGACAACACTTTGATGTTTTTATGCTCAACATTTGCTTGCACTCTGTTATCTCAAAGGATTCGCAGTTAATATCTAGAACGGTTGGAATGTCCTGTAGTTCTATCCTCCGGAATGAATGCGATCACATACTAAGATAGAAAGACGACGTAAATAGCATTTATTAGAAAAGATAGCAAGATGACAAACAAAATAATATAAAAAAAAAAAACATAAAAAATACGCAAATGGTTTTTAAATTTGTTATTAATTTAATTAATACTGTCGTTACGACATTATTCACATTGCGATCTACTTCTTTTTCAAAAATGTTAGCCCACAGTTCGACCAATTTTAAATGGCAAGATTGAAAAATAGCCAATATTAACTTAAATGATACAAAATAATGGAAAGACAGTGAAGTCTCTCTTATTCGAATAATTGATTGCAAACCCTAATTCGGTTTATCGAAAAATTTAATAAGATTTTGTTTAATCGGAATATCTTGGGTTTATTTAAAACTAGATTTTACGGCTCTCGTTGCTCCGCCGCTACTTACACATGCTTGGCTATTGGTTTTTAACATAAAATATAGCCTATATCACTCAGTGATAACCAGGGCCAACAAAAGTATGCAATGCATACTTGCATATGCAAATGCATATTACAGTCTTTGGGGGTTTATACATATAAAAGCATATTTTGGGGTTTTCAAGATTTTTCATTATTATTTCTTTTACTTTTCGTATATATTTTTCGCAGTATATACACCACCTATTTATTTCTTTAAGACGGGAAGATAACCTCTATAATTTTTCACAACTAACAACGCCTATCTTTTGTTAAAGAATTAATATTAATGAATTAATATCTTCTACAAAGGCTGTATTTTTTTAAGTATGTGTTTCCGGTACTAACTAAACGAAATATTATTTTTGAGTTTATATTAAGGATTCCGTCGTCAAGAATTTCGATGATTTCTACCTAGCGTTGCGTTGCCACCAGTTCCATTACTCGTTAGTATAGTCGGCAGAACTATCAAAGTACGTAAGGAAAGTTGTGAGTTAGTGTAACAGTCAGGAGGCTGAAGCAATGCGTACTTCCAAAGAAAAATAGTCAATTAGCGTTTAACTTTTCAAAGCAGATACCATTGCGAAAAAAAATTGTATGTTGTAACGATGGGCGGTGGGACTTTTAAGGTCCACACACATTATACTATAAAACACCAAACAAGTCTTATCTTTTCTTTCACAAAACAGCTCCTTAAAATCACAGATATTCAAAAACTGATTAAAATTTCAATAGCGAAAATCAAGAATATGGGAGAAAAATTATGGTGAAGGCGTATCCGTAATATTTATTATACATTAAAAGAATAAGAACTCCATTTAATTCACTCATGTAATTTGACTATATAGACTATAGAGTAATTAATCAATAGTCTAAATCTTATAAATGTAATGTTTAAAATAACTTCATTTAAATTTCAACTATTTGTGATGAACTTTTATTAAAAATTAAATGTATTTAGTGAATCAAATTAACTACGAATAAAAATCTACTGTGCATTTTTTATCAGTTTTCAGGGCATTTTTTAGTGTTTTTCGTGCTTATTTAATGCGCATATTTTTAGTTTTTCCGGGCATATTTGTGTTGGCCCTGGTGATAACTAACCATTCTACTGGAAACCAGCGTGATCCATGTGGCGTATGATTTATATAGTAGAATTTATTAATCATACAAATTAAACGATTGTCCTTTAATAAAAACAACCGGTCCGGATGAGTAGTTGTAAATTACTGATTTTATTTCTGGAAAATATGAACTTACTTGCTAACATTGAAAATAAATCTTAACTAACCTAACCTAACGATAGACAGAGAGAGAAAAGAAAGAATAAGCGGCCACACAAGCGCAGTATGAGTGCACACACGAGGCCGCACAATCGCCTTATCAGCATGGAAAATTCAACACCATAAACACCCTGACTCTGTGTGTATGGTTTCCCTTATCTCCTGATGCATGCAGACGACGATTCATTTATTTGTGTCAATAAGGGAAAACCACACATTACAAAAATATAAAACACAAATTTGAACATTCTGCAAGGGGCGATCATACATGCATATATACTTGATATAACTAAGAGAAATTAGACTGTAGATAAATAAACTTGAAATTTAAACATTGTTGTTATAAAACTAAAATATCATTTAAAACTATGTTCAAATCTGAACACAAATAATTAAGCATTGTTAGCACTGGTCCAAATGGTCAAACACTGTTGGAAATTTAATACTAAAGATCAACAAAATTTAATTTCTGTTCTCTCCTTCTCAACTTGAACATTTCTTTCAGTAAAAAAACGCGACGTCTTTGGAATGTGTCTGGGGTTAATTTTTATGACGTAACTTCCTGTCATATTTATGTTAAAGTTTCCTTTCCAATTAACTTCAACACTGTATTTTATTGGCGGGCCAGTTAGTCTTAATTATATTTTCATATTCAGTTAATTGAAATTTCATGCCATTAGTTGTCCTTTCCCTGCCTAATTAACGGACAATAATCCCCCGCTGAAAGTGACGTTGACATCTGTCAGAGCTCTTTGGACAGCCGAGTGGCACCAATATTACCAACATTTCAAAGAGACAACAATGCAAGGCAAAGTTTACAAATCTCATTACTGTAGATGTCAGGGCCAAATGCTAAATATTGAAATTGAGAATGCAACTGACTCAAAATAACTACAGTGTTGGTAGTATTCTAAGATTACAAATTTCTCAGCGTCGTCTACCTGCTATCTACACTGATAACTATGTCAAAATTAATTTCACATTGTTCTAGGTGCGAGATTAAAATATTAATTACCGGCGTAGGAGTCAAATTCAAAGTTCTTCTCGAATATCCAATATAAAGCAATGTTGTCTTGAAAATATAACAGAATGTTTGTAACACTAACACGCGCATCAAAGATTTCATGCCGTAAATGCCGATGAAACTATTGTAGTATAAATACCGGAATTTCCGAGCTTTTTCCATTTCCGACTATGAAGTATGTTCGCAATATTTATTTGTGGGTGGTGGTATGATGTGGAAAATATATTTGGTTGACTCTTCCTTGTAAACTAGTTTCTCATATTTATGTGTGTGTGTGTGTGTGTGTGTGTGTGAACATGCAAACGGACTACTCGCGAAATTCCTTGTTTGTTATGCTATTTACTTGATGATAGATTAATCGTCCTGTTTTGTTCTAAATTAATCGAAGGAATTAAGTTTTATGTATAAAGCGAAAACGATGTAGGCGTCAAACATATTTAACCCTACGAGTGGTCGAAGTGTATTATACACAGATATCTCGGCGAAAATAATTGAAAAAGACTCTTGAGTATTGGTCTAAAGATCCCCATAGATAGCGACGTGTTTCCGTTACTTGGCACCGCTGTTGTAGTTGTTACACCCAGAAGGAGTAGTTTGAATTACCAAGTCCCTCTGAACCAACTAGTTGCCATGAAGTCATGTCGATAGCCAAATTGTTATCGTAATATCAACATTTTATTTTAGAATATCAATTTGTACTATTTTAAGAAATCTGGTGAACAGCGTTTATTGAGGTACACTCTACACAGATTACCGAATGTCTACATATAATCTAACTTTGATATGTTATATGTTTATAAGCTTTGGCTATAATTGTAAATGGAAGACATTGCATGCCGATTTTAATTAATTGCGTTTATAAACTTGTTTAAAAAAACGTGATAAATTTGATGCAAACAGTGGGATGAGTCGTGAGACTTTTACCACTTCCTTCTGTAGAACATTTATTAATTTTTATTTTAAATTTAAAGATAGCTCTTTTACATGACCAGGGCAACCGAAAAAAATGCAAATGCATGTTTTTTTAGAACGAGTTATTAACAAATGGGTAAGGTATTTATATGTTTCATGGTCCTGCAAGTATTTTGAGACCTATTTGTTAGAGCACATTTTGGCATATTTTACATATAAAGTCATATTTCGGTATATTTTGGTTTTAAGAGCATATTTTTAAAAAGAATATCCATTTTTAAACATATTTTTTGGGTCTCTAGGGCCCCAAAAACCCTTCATGTTCTTGCCCAAAATTGTGACTAATAAAAAATCTGGTCGTCAACTTCAACTTTTGCTCTTTGTGACGGATGCAGCTCCATACATGGTAAAGGCTGCAAAAGCTATAGTGGCATTTTATCTGAAAGTGACGCATATGACATGTATTGCTCATGTTCTCCATCAATTGTGTGAATGTTTAAGGAATTTATATGATGACGTGAATAAAGCTCCGTATATAGTGCAACTTTTTAAATAAATGTTTCCAGACCTTGCATTACATCCAGAACCTATATCAACATGTTGGAGAACATGGCTGGAAGCAGTTAATTACTATGCCAACAAATACGGAGACATTTTAAAGGTCCTAAGTGCATTAAACGATGAAAATGCTCAATCAATTAAAACTGCAAAGGATTTCTTGACAGACTAGATCAGACTTGATTTGTATTGATTCAAATTAGGGTTTTATTGAAAAAAATTAGGTCTTACGCTTAAAAATACGCTTCAGGTGATTGAAAACACCTTTAAATTGATTGATAATCTACCGGATTCCGATATTAATTTAATAGAAAAAAAATTTAATCAAATTACAACAAAAAACGTTGACTTGGAAGTAATGAGAAGTATTTGTAAAGAATTGTGTGGATCTGCACCAACATTAACATCAAAATACGATCTAACATCTGTGGATCTTGAAAGATCGTTCTTAATGTACAAAAACATTTTACGTTGCACTTTTATGAGCACTTTATACAAATTATTTGTTTTAATATTTTTTCGCAGGGATAGTGCTTAAAATATGCCCTAAAAATTTAAAATATGCTCCTACAGTCATAAAATATGCACCTAAAATCAACAAAAAAATATGCTCTACAAAATTTTCATTTTGTATGTATATGACATAATGAAGACATTTTTGAAATAAACCAATGGACCATGAAACCACTTAAAATATAACACTATGTTACTTCAACCTCAAACTCCATTCCCCACAGGAATATAAGTTCTAATTGGCGCTACGTGTCACCTTTGTAACTGGTATTTCTTAACTACAACTAGGATGTGATGTTTTTGACGTGAATCTCCTTAATTGCTCTCCCCCTCAACTCAACCTATTGACAGTCGGCGATAATATTAATACACAGTGCTGAGCGCAAAACCAACTTTGGGGCATACAACTCTCAAATAAAACAATGCAAAAGACCCAATAAAGATACCAGTATCACAACAACCGACACTCGATTGAGATTTACGATGTGTGTGTATGTGTGAGTGTTTGTGAGCTTGGTTGCTGGTGTGCGTATGTGACTCCTGCGGTGACTGTGACTGTGCTTGTGGTGCCTGCAACGAGTAATAAATAAACGTAAATCCGAATGTCGTTACAGGGACAAATAAATAAATCTGAAACCCTTCTCATCACACTAATGTGCGAATGAGGTAAATGCTCTGTTATTTTGGATAATATCATCCCATGGGTATTTCAGTCGCAGACCGCAACATGGCAACAGGGATGCAAAGTATGATACACTGCCTCATTGATTTATTTCACTTCACATATTGCGGCACATACGAACGGCCCAAATTTACATATAATTTGTAAGATAGGCTCAATATGATCCCTTTTTATGATAATCATAACCTATAAAGTGTTATTATATATCGCCCCCATAAAAAAAATATTGCGAAACACAATCTGGGATATGAAAGCATTTCCATTTCACCCAACCCCCCCCCCCCCCCCCCCCCCGGCGCCCGCAAGATGTGGGCAACCATCAATCTCATAAAGTTTTCTTTTGTTTTATTCTGGACAATGTAACAAGAAAGAAAAATAAGAATGCACAGTGAAAAGGTAAGGGACGGGCATAAAATATATGCTTAGTGCTTTCACCAATATGAAAATCGTACATTGTGATTGGGAGTCACTTCACGCACATAGGGGGTTGGAAATAGCTAGATAATATTGAAGTTATGATGGGCTTTTGATGGATTTGCATAGTAAACCTGTAGTTGATTGTAAATGAAGATTTTCATAGACCGGATAATGCAGAATTTATATTGAGAGAGAATTTATAAAGATCGTTACGGGATATTTCAATGCCATACATATAGTTTGAGGCTGGATTAAAAAATGTTAGCATGTAAGCGCAATTCATTCAGTACGGTAATGATGGGTAACAAAAAAATAAAGGAACATCTAATCAAGGTCTTTAATAGAAATATCAGTGGGTTGTAAGTCCGAACTTATATTTATCGATACTATCATAGACAAAATTTTGAGGGTCATGCTTTTTTGAAATTGCATGAAAACTTAATGTAGCAGTGATACTATATTTATTTACCTTATTCTAGGTACAGCAAAGTGTTGCAGCAACCGACCAAAAATATCATTTTTTTTTGATATTTTAATGGGCATCACAGTTACACACTAAGCAACGGTTGTGTTGCTGCAACGGTTGCCTCTTGTGTATCTAGCAATAGAGTTTACTTTTTTGCATTTTGTAGACGAGAGGATGTGGTTTTAATTTAAAAAAAATGTTAATTTCCCTTTACACCCCATGCATGAGTTATGAGATAGCTTCTCGCGTTGTTTGGAATTAACATATTTTTTTATTCACAACTAATGGCACCTACATGTTTATAGACGAACGTCACTGTTTGAGAAGCTTTTAGAAGAAGTATTGAGTATTGACTCGACACAATACTGCGAAGTTGCTGTCGACAACATAGAGGGGCCGGCAATGGAAGAATTGTTAGGTGACTGGTATCTCTCGCATGGTAGTCGCGTGTTCTATCCCTGTGGTTCTAATTAGACTTTACAAATACTCGACTTGTTAGAAAACCGGTTTCAGTTTTATTCGAACTATACATTTTCTTAAAAACTCTATATTTTTTGGGTTGTCGCAAAGTAACAGCTGAGTTTGAGTTTAATCTTTCTTAAAAATATTTTTCAAACAATAACACTAAACAACATTACGATATGGAATAAACGTACGAGTATGCCAATTATTTTAAACAAACTAAATATTTTTGAAATTTTAAAACTATTGTCATATAGTAAGGCATTGACACATTTCGCAGCGTCCAAACTGATCATAATTAATCCTACCGAACTTAGTATCAGTAATAAACCTGCAACAAATTGCCTGTAAGTCCTTCAAAGATATCTATAATAAAACCAACTAACCAGTAATTTTCATCATTGCATCATTATTCGAATGTTCTGGTTTTGTGTCGGCAATAAAAAGAAGGACAAATTCCACGAAGGTTTCCTTGATGTTATTAACGTATTTCAATTCAAGCCCACTTTAAGCTACAGAGAATTAATGTACAATAAACACGAAAAAAGGGCAACTACACTTTTGGACAGTTGAAGAGATTTTTTCGTTTGGTATGACATCTTTAATCCGCAGGGAGGTAGTACAGCATTTTTTGTATTATTGGTTATTAGAAGCCGAACAACACTTGAGTAATTTTTATTTTTACGACTACAGGTTTTTACACACAGAAAACTACATACATATATTGGTAAATGGTTTTTGGAGAATGAGGGCAGTAAAGCTGTTTCTGCAGCTTTACACGTTTTACACTAATTGTTTGCGGAAATGACAAAATTGATTGCCTTAATAAATTTGCGCTACAGTTAATACTTCTTATTTTGCTAAAGCCGAGCATTGTCGAAGAGGATATACGCCCAACAAAAGTGTAAGTCTACATTTGTTGTGCACAACCCCTCACCTTGTGCTCTGCTCAGTCATTATTCTGGCAATGATGATTCTTATCAGTGCAACGGGTACAAGTACGAATAGTTTTTCAAACTAGCGATTTTATTATTGCCACTGCACCATGTAGCACCAGTAAATGAATTCAATGGCTGGCGGCTTTGCTATATTGCATATAATAAAGTAAACAATGTCCTTTCGTTTTTATTATTAATGATCCAAAGGTACAAACTTTGTGTAGGCAGTGGCAAAACTCGTTGAAAACGTCCTTGCATCAAATGGAAAAACCTCAATGCGACTCACTTCTCCCCCTTTCCTGGCTGACTGGGAGTCAGTGAATTCCAGTTGATGAGAGCCTACTGACTATTGATTGTGACTACAATGCGTTCGGGCGGAGTAGTGGCGTGAGGATTGCAGATATCATGCAGGGAAATAAGCTGGCTAAGTAGCTCAACGAACTCACTGCGAAATGGTAATGACTAGAGATTTTCCCGAAAGGATGTCACGTATCTATTTGCGAATGGAACATGATTTATTATGGGTGTATTCGTGCCTGCATTTGCACACACACATACGTCTGCATTGTTTGACACGGATAATGTGGCGCATTCAAACATACACGCTTACAATACACCAACTACATATCGCAGTTACATTAGCGTTTATTCATTCCGACTGATTGTTTCTTACGAATTCCATTGTCATGTTGCCTTGTTTTGTATTGTTTTTTTTTTATTCCTTTTGTATTGTACTTGATAATTAATGATTTGTCACTTTGAGAGCAGAAAATTGTTTTCGCATTTGCTTTGTTCCAGTCGAAAGCAAAAGTGAATGGAGTAAAGGTCGTACGTACATAGGTAGGGGCGTGGGAGTCAATGGATGTATCGTTTAACCATCGAATCCAGCTGCCTATCAAAAAGACATTAACGGAGTTAATTTACACAAATGACACAACAGTATTTACAAGAAGTTAATAGTTAATCTACCGTCCTACTCCTCATGCTAAGCTTACAGGATGTGACTATTTATAGACGAGAGATTAGTATTTCGTTGCCAGAGATGATGTGTGCGAAATTCTATAACCTTTTGATATAGCTCACGCTTTGCCAAGTCACAATGGACCGAGCAGCGTTACGAGTACAACTGGAAATGTATAGTAACACTGGGGAAAATTAGAAATGGTCATGAGGAATTAGTTGGCATAAAAGGATTTTCGATGATAGTCGCAGTCATTAAATCTATAGTCCATTTAGTGTTTTAAGTTGCGTTGAATATAAACATTCGACTAAAATTACTCCTACAATAAGATCATTATGGCTAGGCATATATTTATAAAGGGTTGGTTAAAGCACCGCCTATTGAAATCAAGGTAGTGATTGTTCATATACCAATATCAAGCAATTGCCATCTTTGCAAAATATTTTCCTTTTTTTGCAATATGAAGGCAACAGTTTGTAATCGAGACAAATTATAAATTCAGCAAAACTGGTCAGCTGAATAACAATTAAAGTGATTTGAATTTTAAATGGATGTCTAGTGTTTTTCCATGGAACATGATGTTGTACGCAGCACTATTGCTTACGCGGAGGTTGAACGTGCACAATTTTCCTGCTGGTGTAAGGAATAACATTAACAATTTTTTTTATCCGGTTGTTGTAGGTTTGTAAAGAAAATTGTATAGTACTGTAATAAAAATTCGGGTCCGATCGTGGCATGATGGTTAGAACACGCGGCTACCATGCGGAAGACCAGCCGCCACTCGATGTTATCGACAACAACATCGCTGAACGTTTCTCAAACAGTTGATGCCGTCGTTAAACTATAGGTCCCGTTATAGATATAAAATAGAAGCGTGTTAAGTAACAATTATGCGAGAAGCTCCCTATATCTCATTTTTTTAATTTCCAACTTACCATTTTTTTACATAATTTTCATTGTGTTGGGAAAAATGATGATGTTTTAAACTTACAGAATGGGCTGTATAGGCCATCTTTTGAAAAAGGCAAACTTATAAAAACAAATTGAGCATCATAAGGATTTGCTTCGATTGTCAACAGGGGTTTTTAGATATTCCAGGAAACTCAGATAATATTATAGCTTTTTTTTCTATATTATTATTTATACTATTAAGTCTGATTAACACGCTCGATATTTCGTGCAGGACTATTTGAAACTCTAAATAATTGCTGAAAGCTGTTTTCAATGTTCGAGACCGACCGTGGCATAGTGGTTAGAACACTCAACTACCATGTGGTTCGATTTCCGTCTCCAGTCATTTACATTTTTCCTTCATTGGCGGCCCCTAAATGTTGTCGACAGCAACTTCGCAGTATAATTGTCGAGTCTAGTAGAAGTTTCTCAAATGTGTTAAGGGAAATTATGTTACGTTTACAAGGTTCAATTGATAAATTTTCACATGCTCAAAACTTACAAGCCCAAATCGTATAATAAGTGGATAAATTTCTCTGCCTGAGAGGTGACAGTTAAAGTCCATATTTTGATTAGTTTTTTTTAAGGCTCTCTTTCATTGAGACCTTGTGGAGAATTAAGAAAACTATTTTCAGTGCCTTCATCAAGAGCTTTAGTTGGACAACATATATGTTACCTTTCACAAATAGTTCTGTTTCCTTTTTAGTCCTTTTTTCTTGTCCTATTATATAAGCTGCTCATTCGATAGTAACGCTGCCATTGGTCAATGGTAAACATATCCACCAAAATTATTTTTTAAGTTATAAATTTGATTTTTAATGCAATATTCATAAGTTTTTGCTACTTTTGTGTGTTATTTTTACCATCTATATATATAAAAATGAAATGGTCCACGTATGTCATAACATCACTTGAGAACGGCTGGAGCGATTTGGCTGATTTTTTTTTTATTCGATTCGAAATTTTCCGTAGATTGTTTGTATTAAAAAAAATCAAATCCAGGTGGCGCTAGGGTGGATTTATATCGAAAATTTGAATGCATTTACCAATTCAACTGAAATTTAGAATGGATATTCGTTTGATCATGAGAAAACATTTTATGTACAAATAGACCCGGTAGGTGGCGCTGGAGTCGGTTTACAATGAAAATTTAGACGAATGGGCCAATTTAACTGAAATTCAGAATCTATGTTTGTTTGATCATTAAAAAAATCGTATGTACAAATGGACCCGGTAGATGGCGCTAGGGTGGATTTATAACGAAAATTTGAATGCATGTATTTTTTTTTTGTATATATGTCCCGCAGTTGATTTGGCTGGGGTTGAATTATTTCGAAAATTTATATCAATTGTCCGATTTTACTTAAACTTAAAATATATGATTTTTTTGGCATGAGAAAATTTTGAATATCGATTGTCCGATTTTACTTAAACTTAAAATATATGATTTTTTTGCATGAGAAAATTTTGAATGTATGTTTGGAACCAGTTGCCGGTGTTTAGCTTATGATACACTTAACATCATAGTTATTATATTATTTTAACATCATAGTTATTCAGAAGTCTATATATATAAAAAAGATGTAAATTTTGATGTTACCAATAATTGTGAAAACGGTTGACCCCATTTGCCCCAAAATTTCAGTGAAAGTTAAGGATTGGCTGTAGATGGTCACCCAGATCGCAAAAAGGCTTAAAGATGAATGACTAACTTTTATAATGGCGCACTTCCTACTGAATTAGAGAGCTTCACAAAGTGTTTTTTCCCATTTCAAAATTTTAGGGGACAATAACGAAAATAGGAATAACTGTTGATATCACCCAGACCATACGGTTAATGGGGTTGCTGAGCCCAATGAATGCATTTTTGGAAATTCGTACTCCTTTGGATAGAAAGGTACAGTCCTCCAGTACACCAGCGCAGAAAGTTATATGTCAGTCAATCGGCTTAAAAATGTGGTTTTAGAATATATGCCTATCAAGAAGTAAGTTTTCATCACATCATGGATGACACTGCTGATCCGTTTTAGCATTTCTTATAATAATATTTAATAATCTTTAAGATATATGAATAACAAAATTTGTCCGGGAAAACCTCGCCCTTTAAATTGAAATATTTTAGAGGTCAAAAAAATAAACCAATCGTTTTTAGATTTCAACTACACTCAACATATTTTACAAAAATTTGGAGGCAGGACGAAGTCTGCCGGGCCAGCTAGTTTTTAATAAAGTTTATATAACATCAGCTTCAGGAAATAGGGAATATATAATTTTATACGGGAAGAAGTTAAGCCCATCAGGGCATATAACTGAGACCCTAGATTTCTTTAGAAAAAATAAGTTTTGGGGCTTTTTAACCCAATAAAGCTATGTCCGTCTGGCCGGCTGGGTAAATGGTTAAGACGATAATTGGAGTAGTTGTTAATCAAATTGAATAGAGATTTAGCAGTGGCAATAAAATTCACTAGTCGAGATGTTGGTTGGAAAATAAGCGAAATAGCCACGCCCCCTCAAGTACCTCCCATACAAAATTACCTATTTCAGTAAAACAACTATTCTGTCACTAACTTCATGCTGGAGAACTCTACGAAGCTAAAATTTGGCTGGTATTATTATTTTATAGCTTGTAGTATATACTGCAATAATGGGTCCGCTTGCCCCACCCCTTCTGGTACCTCCCATACAAATTAGCATAACCTTTTATACTTTATTGTGCCTAAAATCCACATTTTTGCTCCGATGTTAACAAAACTTTGCACATGTTAGTTTTTTTACACTATTATAATGTGGTTACAAAACTAAGCATATCGGTTCAGATTTACATATAGTCCCCATATATATGTGTGTTTCACGATATATACCTTCATTACAGAGGTAGTAAAGTTTGATTATAATGATAAAGAATAAATGAAATCTTGATATATAAGTGTTGCATATCGTTGGAAAGGGAATAACATAAAGTTTAATAATCACCAATAATTAATTAAAAGCACATTTTATTTTGGGCATGATTATAAGTAAAATGTAAAATTTTGTCAAAACGTATTTTTTGGAGAAATAATATCTTATATGAAAAATAGCGTAAAATTCAAACGGACTGGAATATCTTAACGAAATTTTGGGAAAATGTACATAAAATTGTCCTTGAAAAATCGAATAATAATAGTTGCCATATCTTACAACAAAATACCCAAATTCCCAAAACGGGGAAAATATGTTCCAAAATTCCGAATTTTTTACTAAAATGGCCACACTGTCTTTGTTTATGGCAGGGATGTTGAAATACGTTACGGGTAACTAGTCCACATATGTGGTCAAAAAATATATAATGAGCTTTCTCGTTGGCGCTTTGCGATTTGAGAATTTTCAAAAACAAAAAAAAAATTTTTAAAAAATGGTGTATTTTTGACCTCCCTTGCCGGAGAACCATTTTGCTGAACTGATTCAAGTTTGGCAATAAATACATCTGCATGGACATTTCTATGAGAATTAATAAGGAAATTGCTACCTTCCTCAAGAAATTTTTTTTTTACAAGCGAAAGAATGTAGTCGCCTTTTTGCAAAAAAAACATTGAAAATTTGCCTTTTTTTTGAAAATTTTAACTTGTGATGCTTATAACTTTTGATTGGAACAAAATATTTGCATCATTCTTTCAGCAGTTTTATTCAGAATTTTATAAACAAACTATCGATATAAACATGTTTAAAATCAAAGACAAACTGAGCTCATAACCTTAAAAATACTAAATCAACCTCGTCCAAAAATGACACAATTTTTTTTATTTTCTCAAATATCTCTTGACCTAAATGAGATAACATATACATGTAAGCATGTTTTTTGAAAGTTTTCGAAGCGCTACCTAAATGCAAGACTTAAGCTTTTACTTATCAGTCAATATGGTACGCTCACTAAAGATATATAAACAAATTGAACATCCTTTCAAATAGAAGAATTAGATCCGGGCCTTAACAGCGGCCTTGTAGTATGTTCTAGTGGGGTTGAGCCCACTGTGGAGTTAAGTCCTCACAGGCAGGCATTCACATGGACATCTGCCAAACATTGCCTTGATTGGAGATGTGATGGCGAAATGGCTGAAGTCATCAATAAAAGACTCATATAAGGCAAATGTTATTTGATAGTTACTTCAAAGGAAATACATAAATATTTTATTAAAAACTTATTGCAGAATTGTTACTTGGTATCACTGCTAACACAAGTCGCATACTACATTCATATATTTATGTTAAAGACATCATCGCAAACTGATAAATGTACATAACAATTAAACATTCAGAATGTATTGAGCTAAATTTTTGTATAATTAAATTATACAATATAAGATTAACTTTCGGCCTTACACATTTCGATTACACAGTGCAACAGTGAAAAAAACACCCGAACCTGACTATATAGGTTCGATAGTACAACCGGAGCTGAGTAAAACCCTACCTCAGTTTGGCTGGATTGGCTACCAAATATTTTTTTTTGGCCCCCCAAACTTTTTTAAATCCCATGGATCCCTTGAAAAAAGGTGACATCAATTGTTGGCCTACAGTTTCCACAGTTTTTAATCTAGCTCTTTCGCTTCTTAAGCAAAGTTGTAGCTAATACTCCGCTTAAGAAATTGATATAATAAAGTTTTCCAAAAAAAATAGACTTCCCTCGTTTATTTTCAAAAAACTTCGATAAAAATTTTAATTTTTTCACTTTTTTTAATATAAGTCGTAGGGAATCCAGATTTTTTGCATACTCTATTCAGTAAAATTGTAATTTAGGTAATACCGAGTAACTTCTCTGAACAAACCCATGCAATCTGAACAAGTCTAGGGATATTAAATAGCTCTTAAAACACACTATCTACTTTAAACATATCAGTTTTTTAGGAGTTTTGGGCCATTGTGCAATGTTTTTACTTGCTATTTTTACCAAAAACGTACTTATTGTATAACTGAAGAACTTCCGTTAACAACTAATATGATCGAAGTACTCCACCCCTTTAATTGTTCACAAAGAGCATTAGGGTGTTTTATATTGCCTTTTTTCGAATATCGTTAAAAATATGTATTAATCGCGATGCTGGTCATCTAGCTTTACCTTACGTTTGTTTTTGCCAAAATTACGAATATATTGTAAAAATTTCGTATCGATAGTAAGGCATTAGGGTGTGCCGCAATGAGGTTAAAGTTCGAATTTGTCCCCAAATCAGTTTATTGCCGCTGAGTATTTTTCTTTTGTATAAGACTAAGGTGTAATAAGCCGTTCAATAGCTGAAGTGAAGACCTAAAATAGTATGTGTTTGCTTTTACCATATCTCTTATAGACGCCGAGAAATTTAATGTAGAAATCGGGATATTTTTGAAAAAATTATTAAAAAGGTTGAAATTGGATTTCGATGTAGTTTATCATCGGCAATTACATATTTCAACTTTTTGAAGTTAATCAAGTTAACATCTACATGTTTAATAAGTATATGTGTATATTATCAATATCTCTATCATTTCTCGAGATGTCAGGAGTTAAAAAAACGATTTTTTGATTGTATGCATAGCAATGTCTAATGAACTTTTGTTCCATTTGAATACCCATTGTGGCTACTTACCAATAACGATATATAAATGATAAAAATAAAAAATCCCCTCAAAAGAGCATCAAATATTAATGGTTTTGGTGACATTTGTAGGCAGACAAAATGGATATTCAGTTGAAACAAAAACTCAGTAGTCATTACTATGCTTTATTAACCCCTGATATCTCGAGAATTGATAGAGATATTGATAATTTACACATATACTATTTGAAAATATAGATTTTAACTTGATTAACCTTAAAAAGTTGAAATATATAGTTGCCCATATAAAGCTACTTCGGAATCCAATTTCAAAATTTTTAATAATTTTTTTCAAAAATACCCCAACTTCTACATCAAATATCTCGGCGTCTATAAGAGATATGGTAAAAGTAAACACATACTATTCTATGTCTTCATTTCAGCTATTGAACGGCTTATTACACCTTACTCTGTATACAAAAGAAAATTACTCAGCGGCAATAAACTGATTTGAGAACAAATTCGAACTTTAACCTCATTGCGGCACACCCTAATGTCTTACTATCGATACGAGATTTTTACAATATATTCGTAATTTTGGCAAAAACAAGCGTAAGGTGAAGCTAGATGACCAACATCGCGATTAATACATATTTTTAACGAAATTCGAAAAAGTGCAATATGAGGAACACCCTAATGCTCTTTGTGAACAATTAAAGGGGTGGAGTATTTCAATTATATTAGTTGTTTACAGAAGTTGTTCAGTTATACAATAAGTACGTTTTTGGTAAAGATAGCAAGTAAAAACATTGCACTATGGCCCAAAACTCCTAAAAAAACTGATTTGTTTAAAGTAGATAGTGTGTTTTGAGAGTTATTTGATATCCCTAGACTTGTTCAGATTGCATGGGTTTGTTCAGAGAAGTTACTCGGTATTACCTAAACTACAATTTCACTGAATAGAGTATGCAAAAAATCTGGATTCCCTACGACTTATATTAAAAAAAGTGAAAAAATTAAAATTTTTATCGAAGTTTTTTGAAAATAAACGGGGGAAGCCTAATTTTATTGGGAAATTTTATTATATCAGTTTCTTAAGCGGACTATTAGCTACAACTTTGCCTAAGAAGAGAAAGTGCTAGATAAAAAACTGAAAAAACTGTAGGCCAACAACTGATGTCACCCTTTTTCAAGGGATCCAAGGGATTTCAAAAAGTTTGGGGGCCAAAAAAAAATTTGGTAGCCAATCCAGGCAAACTGAGCTAGGGTTTTACTCAGCTCCGGTTGTACTATCGAACCTGTATAGTCACGTTCGGGTGTTTTTCAAAAAGTTTGATTTTGTGTCATAGTGTTATCCGTAATTTAAAGGGGAAGGCTTGTCCGCCAGTATAAAAGGAACTTTGGACATTGTGCGTATGAAAATTTACTAAACTTGGGAAAATTTGTAATGTTTCTGACATACCCAAAAGTTTGAATTAAATCCCTTATAATTTAGCGAGAGATATAGTCAGTAAGGCAGATATTCTTGAAGTAAATTATAAGCTTTATAATTAAAAAAATTAACTTTTTAAATATTTGGAAAAACAAGCCGCCAAAAGTAATAATTGTGGCAAAATATTATAAGATATTTTTAAATATTCCATCGGCGATGTCACCATAACCCATTCGCCTATCGCTTAACATTAGTTTGCCACAAAGGTAGCGAATTCTTTATTGTGGCGATAACAATCTATTATTTGTGCATGTTCCGTTTGCTTTAAGTATATATTGTACATATTGCCATTAAAGACTGAGTAAAATAGTTAAGTGTATATTTTAAAGCGCATCCCTTAGCGCCTTAGGGGGATCTTTTATAAAACTCAATTCTCATATGCCTATAACATGTTAAGGCTTAAGTCCTATTTTTGTCCTCAGGACAAATTGTTGCCCATAGTTTTCGTTATTTTCATTGTTACTATTTTATTATTTGAAATCAAAGGCAAAGAACAATGAAAGATTCGTACTGATTCAAAAATATTACAAAAATGTGGCTGGTTTTAAAAGAATAATCAATTTCCCTGTCTAACATTGCTTTCTTCAATTTGGGCGTATTGATGCAAACACTACCCACACAAACCTTGATTTTGTTTTTTTTTGTCTCACTTGTAACGCTCAACCGATGTGGGAGTACAATGACAAAGGGACAAATCTCATTAGATCCCTACTAAATTATGAATATGCTGTATATATAGTATGTATAAATGTATATTTAACCCAAGAGGTGGGTCAAATACACGCAAATCTAAAAGAAACCGTTTCAGCTGGAGAGTCTCTTAACACTGGTGGTTGAATAGACAAAGGATATTTTATGTAAGGACACACGTCTGTGTACTGGAGTGTATGTGTGTGTGTGTCGTAACTGTGTGTGTACGTAACTGCAGTTTATTCAAAAGCATGTGGTAATGAAAACAATCATACACATTTTGCTGGAACAGTCACAGTAGTATTAGTACCTCTACTATTGTTGGGCTACTTAGTTGCTAATAATAATTTTAATACAACCTGTCTACGCCCACATCCTTTCTAAAGCCGTAATTAGTACAATGTGCTGGTCACATTTGGACCGTAATGATATTGGCCACATGAAAGTGTGTGTGGGTCATACAAGTTTTTCCTAATGTCAGCAGATAATATAAAAAGAAGTGCATTAACTTTTGTTTTGTTACAAAACCAAAAATCCTCCTGTGGTTTATGAAAGCTTTCGCTTTAGGTTGTGTTGATGTGCCCTTAATGCATTTTTATATTATGTGCCGAGGACTTGGATTACATTTTCAGAAAAGTGAAAAACTTTTCTTGTTTTGTTATGTTTGTTTGGCTGTAAAAACTTGTGACTTATTCCAGAAAAATGCATTTTTCACACACACACATGGTTGTTTATATATGCATGAATGCACATACATGCACTATACAGTAAATAACAATAGCGTTGACTCTAATGTTATAATACAACAAAGAAGTAATGCAACAACTACTACTGTATTTTTATACAGTTCTAAAAATAAGTATTTTGGATATATAGGAAACAAAATGGCAACACTAGTATTTTAAAATAACGGTAATGACAATGGTTTGCCGACGGCAAATTCGAGAGTCTGCACATGGCCTTAATATCTAGAATTTGTATCCTTACCAAAAGTTTAACAGCTATTCCTTTAATATATTTTAGGCGACGTATGGGAAAACTTTAGTCAGTGTAGCTATATAAGTTACGGCATTTATAATTTCCAAAACTATTGGAGTGTGCTTTCATAAGCATTGAGTATTTGCACAAACTCTTAGTTTACCGCTAACACAATTTAAGTTATTTAAGCAACACGAAAACTTCATCAGAGCCTTTAGACCTTTTTTTTGCTCTTTAAATCTTTTAAACTCTTAAAAGCCAGCACTCGATAAAACGTATAAAATTTTCAAACTGTTAACATTTTTTAATTACATTTATTCTTTAAGGATGTCGCCTTAATGACCGAATACTTTTTGTGTGCAACAAAATATGACATTTCTATTGATGAAACGATTAGTTTTAATCAGTGCTGCTATTTATTCGGACACTGGTTTCATTTAAATTTTACGAACGATGCGCACCCTTGTGAAATGTTGAACCGTTTAATTTAAGCGCTGACGAGGAACTGAGTGCTTTCGGTGTTTCCGGAAGACCATTGGATTCGTCTGTTGGGTAATAACAACAGCTGGAATTTCCAATCAAGTTCAAATGCAATGCAAACGTATGAGCCACTCATTGGAAGGTAAGTGGGTGGTGGCAAAGAAGCGGGCGCCAATACGGCTGATAAGACCAAGGTAGGCTGTCGTCAACAACATACACAAAACATCTGTTTATGCCTCATTGTGGGATTGCTTGAATGAACGGGTACAAGGTGGCCAGGTTTAGTGCAAACGCATAAAAGGCAGTTCGGCATGGTCGAATTCTCGTATGCCCTTTAGCTGTTAGATAAGAAGAAGTTGACGTTACTTACTGAACTTGCCCTTTTTTGTGAAATTAGAACAGTATTAGTATCGCTTATTGTTTTTAACATTCTAATAGTTGTGTTCAAATGTAAATAAATAAAATATATAATTGCTTTAAAATTTGGTTAAGAAAACTTAAATCCAAAAAATTAAGATAATTAAGAATGTTTCATTTTTTTTTTCCTTAAACAAATTTTAAAGTTTTAAGAAAAAAAATTTTAATTGGTGTAGTTTTTAAGTTTACATACATTTCGCAAATGACTTATTTCGAATTATTACACAGTACAACACATAATTTTGGGACTCAAATATGAGAACTGCACGTGAAACAAATTTATATAAGCTTGCTTTTATGTCATCCAAAAATATTGCTTTATGAACCTTCATTTTTAACAAATAAGCAAACAGACTTTCTTACTAACTTCATTGTATATCTAAACTGACGTTAAACTTATAGTCAGATCGAAGCTTCAGCTTCTATGTACACTCTATTTGGTTTTCTATGGATTACTTCAAGGCATCATAACTTTCTTTCGATTGTAGCGTGAAGACGCGTAGACCGCACTTAACATAGACAAGTTGCTGGTAAATACTCTCTCTCTCTGCTCTGGCCAAACTAACATTGTTTTGCCCATTCGTTTGTATTGCGCATGTCAGGCTCCAAGGAGCCACTTTGCCGGGAAGTCATTCCAATATAAACGAACTGTTGCTTTTTGTTACCGTAACACACATTTGCTGCTGCTGCTACTTCCAATAATGCCTCCAAAAATGTTCTTGTGAATTCGTCCAAAATGCATGTGAAACCATCAAATGGACCGACCATTCGTCAAGTGGTGGTGTGGTGCATTAACACACTCCGTTCTGCCTTGTCCGTGGTAAGTATTATCCCATATGTTAATGTGTTGTTCATGTGGACGCTTTAAAGATTCATTCACTGCTTGTGAGACGCAAGAACAGATTTTCTTTTTGTATGTAATAATAAAGAGTAAATGAAATATCTATGAATTTTTTCCTCCGTTAACAATAACATCCACAGGATATAGGAAAATGGCTATAAAGCGCAAAGTGTTGAGCATTAGACATATAGCGGAATGCAGACTAAGCAAACGTTTTTCTACAAACTAGGACACTCCTCGCACCAGACGATTGTGCTTCTAATACGGACGAGCACGGACGCTGTATGGCTTCTGAGAAACATTTAAATAATCTCATTACAACACAGAATGCCTTAACACAAATCTTAAGGATAATACAGGCTTTTTTGAACAGGGATCAAGACCCACAAGGTGAGAGTGGGCACAGTGGACAAAGCCAGTGTGCAAATACTCACAGGTGCAAAGCGGAAGCGAGTAATTGGAAAAGCTAAGTAAATTATCCACAATTTAAAATTATCAATTTGAGCAAAGTGTCATCAGGAGGAGCACTCTAATGGAATCTCAGGTAAAGTTCATGGCTTCTCAATGCCAATATAAAAACTCATTAAAAATATATGCGATTAAACGCACACAAATGCATATACACTATAAACGCCGCAGGAGCAGCCGCCAAACGGACATGCAATTAAACACATTCGTAGGTGTGAACTCGTGGCATCATACTTGTTGACACGATTCAAGGCTTATGTTATTTAGAGGTGGCAATGTTTATTTATATATATTTATAAATATGTTGCAACGCGTTTATGACGAATGTGATGAACCAGCTGCACCTACAGAATTGACTACGGTTGATATATGTGCAATGTAAACAATAAACATTTAAAGCGATGCTTAAGCGATATGTTTTTTTAATTTACCTTTATTGAGGCAAACATTAATATTAACAGACTCTCTAAAATAAATCTACCATTTAATTAAATCTACTATTTATTTAATTACTTATAATAATACTTTGAATGTTGACTGTGAGTTTTCATTTCATTTCGCATCAGATGAGTTGTCATACAGGCAACATTAGAATTTTAAACTCAACTAAAATATTTCAGTCCAAAATGTCTAAAATGTATGAGATCGTTTATGAAAGATTTTGATCTGAGTACATTAATATTCCTTGAACCTTCAGTATGGTCCGTTGATATAAAACGGACCATAACCCTTTGTGTGTGTGTGTGTGTTCATATTGCGAAAGACTTCGAAACCTACAATAATTAATCAAGTTTTGGCAGCGTGCTCTTTTCTTCACTCGATCAATTGTTATTACGTTGCAAGCACTTACTCTCACATATCTGGCTCTCGCTCTTGCCTACGAATATACCTGTTGAGCGCGCAATTGCTATCACTGCTTTATTTGAACGTGTCATTCATTTGATTCAATATCGTTACCATATACCCTTTGTACTGACTTAATAAGGATATAATACCGTTATTTCATCCAAAAGTACATTTATCACTTTGACTGTGATGCTGTTGTGTATTTGTGTACCTGTGGACTATGCAAAGCCATTTCATAATCAACTACATGTATGTACGTATGATGTGTCTTACATATTTAATCCCACATTCGGGGCGCAGGGGAATGGATAGTACACGGGAAAACCTCCATTTGTTAGCCGCATTTGGATTGCCCGCTACATTCATACTTTGGGACATAGGTATGGTTAATAGCATCTGTCACACTTCCCATATGTTTTTGTTCATCTGTGTCCATTAGCGAATATGAATCCATTAGTATCCATTGCATGGTGACCATATGCACTTTAAGTTCACCACCCACCTTCAATACGTGAATTCTCTCCGGCATCACATCAGCCGGACGAATACTATGGCATTTGCAGGAAATGAACCAATCCGCAATACGTGGGTTTGTGTGTGTATGCGTGTGTAGGACAAATGTTTCAATCTGCGTGAGTTCCTGCTGATGCATAGCATAGACGCACACACACCTACACATGAATGGTGGCTAAAAGTTTGTTGTTTGTTGGATGAATTGAACTCATGAATAATTCATCACAAGTGTTCATTGAGCGCAAACTTTGAGCGATGGCTTTAGTGGGGAACGAGGAGTCGACAAGAGCCACTAAACACTCATTTGTGCAAACATTTCCATATAAATGAAATCTGAACTTCACAAAATCCATGGTCTATATTAACAATAAACCACGGCACACACCTCAGACGTGATTTTCGTCGGCATCGACTAATTCATATAAACTGATAAATGAAGCGATGGGACTTAATAGGAATTCAACAGCAAACTGCCACTTACTATGATGATTATGGCTGGGAAACGGATTCCATGCAAACAAAAGATTTAATATAATTTTGATTGAGAGAATATAGTTCACATAGTGATATGAATGCCAAGATTTCCATAATATTGTACTACGCCACGTAATAATATAACTTTAACCCTTTTGAAACTTAACGGTAAGTCCATTTCCGAATTTATCGCATTCCATATCTTGCACAAATAAACAAAAATATTATATAGATTATAGTTAACTGGCTCGACTAACATTAACTAAAGGCTCATACTCTCTTAAAGCACAAAGAGTACATTAAAGTTGCTATTTTGTTGCTACATTTAAAAGTGTAACATATAATATCGTTCGGTAACTCCTGATCTCGTCTTTATACAAGATGTGCAAGAAAATCGCCACCCTACTGCTAATATATATATAAATGAGTTGTAAGACGATGATGAGTTATGGGCACATCACCTCATCATCACGTCAACATTGGATTTAATAAACATTAATAATTTGTGTAGCACTTTAATCAATTTTCTTTAGGAGATTTATTTATATTGGGTACGAAACAGCAACCAAACAAACGTCTGCTGTTTCGTCTGACGAAATATTTGCAAGATGTCAAGAGACTTTTGTTTATATTTCACATGTGCGATAGAAGAAATTTGACAGGTAAAATACATTTGAACTTTTGATAAAACAAAAGGATAAATAAAGTTAATAACTTGTCTAAAAGTTGCGAAAGATGCAAAATGTTGATATCTTTTGCTTTGCGACATATATATATTTTAAGGTAATATTCATCATACGCTGACTTTAATACTATCACTATTATACATAGTAAAAAAAATCATATTTTTGAGTTTTTGTTATTATTATTATTATTATTAGCCTTTAAAACAACTTGACACATATATATATTTATATCTTAGTGCCTAAGTCAGAGGCCGAAATGATCAAAGATTTCCATTCGCTTCGATCTTGTGCGCACCGTCTCCAGTCAGTCCTACCAAGCAGCGTCAGTGATTCCTCCACCTGGTCCTTCCAACGTAGTCGCGGTCTCCTCTTTTGCGCCGTCCTTCGAGGTCTTGATATAATACCTTTCGCGCTGGAGTTTCCTCATCCATTCTCACGACATGGCCTAGCCAGCGTAATCGTTGCACTTTGATCCGCTTGACGACATCAATGTCGTGGTATAACTCGTACAGCTCATGGTTCATCCGAATCCTAAACTCGCCGTTTACGCAAATGGGTCCATATATTTTGCGGAGTATTTTTCTCTCAAACACCGCCAGATGAGCTGCATCTGCCTGTGTAAGCACCCAAGATTCGGAGGCGTACAACAGGACCGGTAAAATTAGTACCTGGTACAGCTGGACTTTGGTAGTTCGAGATAGGGTGGTGTTTATAAAGTGCTCGCGTAGTCCAAAGAAACACCTGTTAGCAAGCACTATTCTCCGTTTTATTTCGAGGCTGACACTGTTGTTCTTGTTCATGGCGGATCCAAGGTAGATAAATTCATCCACTACCTCAAAGCAATAGTTTTCAACGTTCACGCTGCGTCCCCAACGGGTGGACACTTTGTTCGATGATACCATTAACTTCGTCTTGTCCTCATTCACTGCCAAACCCATTTTTGCTGACTCCCTTTCAACTGATGTGAAAACAGCTGTTACCTCTCGCATCGTTCGACCGATAATGTCGATATCATCGGCATATGCGAGCAGCATGTGGCTCTTATTAAATATGGTGCCAGACATGTTAACCGCTGCTTTCCTTAACACCTTCTCCATCACTATGTTGAACAGCATACATGACAAACCGTCACCCTGTCTAAGACCTCTCGTCGTATCGAATGGTGCAGATAGATCTTTGCCAATCCGAACAGAGGATTTGGTATTCGTAAGGGTACACCGGCAGAGACGAATTATCTTCGCAGGAATACCGAACTCAGACATGGCTTCGTATAGTCGATGCCTGATGGGACTATCGAAGGCAGCTTTGTAATCGACAAAGAGGTGGTAAGTGTCGATTTGCTTCTCATGGGTTTTCTCAAGAATCTGCCGTAGTGTAAATATCTGATCCGTCGTGGATTTGCCTGGTCTAAAGCCGCACTGATAAGGTCCAATCAGGTTTTCCACAATTGGCTTTAGACGTTCACACAGTATGCTAGACAGGACCTTATACGCAATGGGTAAGAGGCTAATTCCACGATAGTTTTTACACTCACTACGGTCACCTTTTTTGTAGATTGGACATAGCACACTGAGATTCCAATCCTTTGGCATGCTCTCCTGAAGCCAAATGTTCTCTATGAGCTGTTGCATGCTTAAAACAAGCTCATCTCCACCCGCCTTAAACAACTCAGCTGGAAGACCATCAGCCCCAGCGGCCTTGTTGTTCTTTAGGCGGGATATGGCAGTTGTTATCTCCGCTTGGCTCGGAGGTGGACACTCGATGTTATCATCTAGGATTGGTGCACAGTCTTCATCAGCCGAGTTTTCACACATCAATAGGCTGCAGAAGTGGTCTTTATATATTCTCAGTACGCTCTCGGAGTCAGTAACGAGATGACCATCCTTGTCTTTACAGGAGGGAAGACCTGTTCCATGTACCTTTCCTTTTATCTTCTGATAGAATTTTCGGGCTTCACCTCTGTTCCTGTAATCTTCAATACACACATTATTCCGCTCCTTAAGCTCTCGTTTTTTTCGCCTGAAGAGTCGAGTCGCCTCCCGCCTCTTCTCCCTATACTTTTCATGAACAGCTCGCGTTGCCATTGGCTGCAGTTTAGCCCTGTATGCAGCATCTTGTTCCCGGGTGGCATCGCGGCATTGGTCATCGTACCAGGCATTATCGTTAAAGGGCTTCACATACCCTAGTACGGACCGCGCAGTCCTTTCCATCGAGTGGGCAATATGTTGCCATTGCGCGCTAGTATTTTCGGGAGTTGGAGCATCAAGAAGTAGTTGAGTGAGTTGGTCAGAATAGGCGTTGGCTATCTCCGCGGTCTGCAGTTTAGCGATGTCCAGCTTTCTCTGTGCCTGGTTACGCAGGGTTTTCGCTCTGCTTAGCCTAGTACGCACCTTCACTGCAGTGAGGTGGTGATCCGAGTTGATGTTCGCACCTCTGATCACTCGTACGTCTAAGATACTTGACGCGTGCCTTCCATCGATTACCACGTGATCAATTTGGTTTCTCGTTACTTGATCGGGAGATATCCACGTTGCTTTGTGAATGTTTTTGTGGTCAAATCGTGTGCTGCTAATTACCATGTTCCTTGCTGCAGAGAAATCAATCAGTCTGATTCCGTTTGGCGATGTGTCAGTATGCAGACTAAATTTTCCGACTGTTGGGCTAAAGACATTCTCCCGGCCTATTTTGGCATTAAAATCTCCCAGCACGATTTTAACATCATGGCCCGGGCTACGGTCATATGTTTCTTCAAGTTGGGCGTAGAATTCGTCTTTGACCTCGTCACTTTTCTCCTCCGTCGGAGCATGAGCACATATCAGCGTGATGTAGAAAAATTTTGCCTTTAGTCTTATGGTGGCGATTCGTTCACTGACAGGAGTAAACCTAGAGACCAGGTGTCGTAGTCTCTTGCCGACCACAAATCCACAACCAAACTCATGCTTTTCCGCGTGGCAGCTGTAGTACACGTCACACATCCTCATCCGCGAGCATCCATATCCAGTCCACCGTATTTCCTGTATAGCAGTAATGTCAGCCTTATACTCTTCGAGGACATCCGCCAGTTGAATAGAGGCACCTGGTCGGTAAAGAGTTCTAACATTCCAAGTGCATATTCTCAAATCATGGTCCTTAAAACGTTTGCGGTGGTCGTCAACATTTTGGGGGTTTCTTTTTCTCTTATTTCTCATTTTATTCACTGCCATTATACTGGTGGCGGGTGGCAAGCCCAGCCCACCAGGTTCTGCATTTTATTCCTACTGCCAGGAAACATTTCAGCCGCTCATTCTGAGGCAGACGCTGACCAGGAAGCCGCCCAATATGGAACAGACGCTATGGATTTTCGCAATTTAGTTTTCGGAAGATGTGGGTTGCTAACCCTCGTCTCCTAGATTGGTAATACGGCTGCTATCTGCACGTCCAATCCCACGATGCAACCATGCTTCAGCGGTTCAAGCCTACTTTCCTGAGACGTCTCTTTGACCATTCAGGTTATCCTACATTAAATTACAGAGTAAATTTTGTACGTATGACTTTTTATCAATGTGTTACATATCTTCGCCTTGAAAACCAAGTGACGTAACACAATTTTTATAAATTCTTAAAATTTATAGGCATTTTATGAGTTAACGGTTTAAGAAACTGTTACAAAGTTTACACACAAGATGTGTAAAGCTAAAAGAAGTCGGCTGATTGCCTTAACTTCAGTTTGGAAAAACGCTAAAGTGTTTCATATCACATTTTTCAGCTCATTGGGACTCAATTCTGAGAAATGAACGTGAAAGTAGTAGCAAAAAGAAGAAGTTCTTCATGATTCCTTTTGCCAAATTACATGCCATAATAATTAAATATCGATTTGAAGTTAGTAAGTATCGTATAGGGGAATTTGTCACGTTTTAGGCTCTTTTGTTTGACGTCTCCAAGCTCACAGACGGTCATGTTATATTCTGGAAAGGAAACAGGAAGCAATCACCTATCAGGCGTTGGAATAATGTTGACAACCAATGCACGTAAGACCCTAATAAATTAGAAACCTGTATCAGACCGACTTATTCTTGCCCGTTTTGGATCTAAGGTTAGAAACATCTCTCTGATACAGTGCTATGCCCCAACCGAAGCTGCCACAGACGATGTGAGACCTGAACGCCAAGGTCGGTTCTGACAATGAATCGCTGAAGCATGTAATGGGCAACACGGGCTTGGTACACGGAATGACAACGGTGAACGGTTTATTGACTTTTGCAACGCTAGAAAGTTTGTAATTGGTGGCACTCTCTTGACCCATAAAGATTGTCAGATAACGTGGCTGTCTCCCGACAGGCATAACACGGCAAACCAAATTGACCATTGCGCCATCAGCCACCGTTTTAAAAAATGCCTGCTTGATGTACGTAGTAAAAGAGGTGCGGATATTGGCCAATCTCGAGACCACTACCTAGTAGTAGCCAAAATAAGTTTATGTACCGCCGCCATACAAAAAAAACAGGCAGAACCTCCGATCCAGGAAATACGATGTTGGTAGATTAAGGAATATGAATGTCCGAAGCAATTTTACCTCCCAACTCCGACAGGCTATGAATGCCACCGAAATTGAATTCCCTGCTTCCATTGATTCGAAATGGTACCATTTTAAAAACACAATACGATCATGTAAAGATAAGTCAATCGGACCAACCCCCAAAGGAAGAGAAGATTGGATGTCTGAGGCTACTTGGAAATTAAACGCAGAACGCAAAGAGCTGAAAGAAATGCTTCCAAAAACTCCGAAGAGAAAAATTTTCTAGCAGTTAAATTTAAAGAACGCCATAAAACGGTACAGCGTGCAGTGCGTAGAGACAAACGAAGGAGTATAGATTGTCTCGCTGAGGAGGCTGAAAATGCAGCAATTTCTGATGACACTCGCACAGTTTTCCATGTCCCCAAAAAACTTGCTGAACGCAAATTGCACACCGAACATCCTATCCGAGATCTGGCTGGAAATCTTCTCAGCTCTGAACAAGAACAACTGCAAAGATGGAAAGAACATTTTTCCATAGTCTTAAGTAACATAATAGACCCTTTTGCCTAACCACCTATACCTAAACTTTAAACTTAATTTCCCTTTGCACTCCATGAATGAGGTATGTGATAGCTTCTCGCGTTGTTGTGAATTAACACGCTTTCTATTTTTAGATTCACAACTAACGGCACCTACTTGTTTATCGACGAATGCGAACGTCACTGTTTGAGAAGCTCTTACTAGACACGCCGATTGACTCGACACTTATACTGCGAAGTTGCTGTCAACAACATTCTAGGGGAGCCGACAATGAAAGTAGAATTTTTTTTAAGATGACTGGAGCCATGGTAGTCGCGTGTTCTAACCACTATGCCACGGCCGGTCCCACCTATACCTACGAGTTCAATAAATACAACAAATAACAGGATTTGAACCTCACCGCCAAGTTTATCAGAAATTATAGCTTCGATTAAACAACTTCCGAACGGTAAAGCCGCCGGAACAGATGGTATTCCTGCTGAAATATATAAGTGTGATCCAACACTCACTGCAAACTTTTATACCCACTTATCACGGAAACGTGGGAAACTGAGTATAATCGTCAAAATTGCTAAAAAAAAAGGAGACTTGAAAAATTGGCGGGGTATTTGTGTTCTCCCAACGATTTCAAAGCTAATAGCTAAAATAATACTAAACCGAATTAAAGAACACCTTGAACGCAGTATTAGCTGCTGTCAAGCAGGTTTTCGAAGTGGATATTCCTGTGCAGACCACATAAATACGCTGCGCATTATTGTGGAACAATGTTTGGAATTTTATTCCAATCTTCATCTGCTCTTTGTGGACTTTGAGAAAGCGTTTAACAGCATTAACCGTGAATACATATAGTTAGCCTTGCGAAGAAAATATATACCAGAAAAACTAATATCTCTGATCAAGGAAAGCTATAACCAGGTCAGATGCTTTGTTCTCCATAAAGGAAAGCTCTCATTCCCGTTCCATGTTGAAACTGGAGTGCATCGAGGGTGCAAATTGTCACCTCTATTATTCCTAGTAGTTATGGATAGAGTATACAAACATTCGACTTTTTCGAAAAACCGGTTTCGGTTTTACTCGAAATTTACATTATTCCAAAAACTCGGTTTTCGAATACTAAATTAAGAAAAAACCGGGTTAACCGGTTTTTTCGGGTTTTTTCAATTGTGCACAAAAGTAATAAAAAGTGTTACTATTATTACAAATTTAATTTTAAAATGTTAAAAACAACGTATTGTTTATATTATCGTACTAATAATCTGGTTTTTATTAAATACAGCCATTCATAAAATTATTTATACGTCTCCTAATATATTCCTCAGGGGAAATTTTCAGTTTAACCTTAAATTAAGTTTGAAATAGGTCCTTAAACACAATGTTTTTTTTATCGTTTTAGTGCTTTTTCGATACCAGGTGTTGTCATTGAATTGAATATTCTTATCGACTCCTTACGTGTCCTTATTTCAAGAAAAGTCTGAAAATGACATTATAATAGGACTTTACAACATTTAAATGTTCAACAAAAATGTTGCTGAGAAATTCTACTTAGGGTGCTCTAAGACAAAAATCAATATCTCCAACTTTTACTAATCACTTTGTTTTCAAATCACTGTGTGAACAGGGACCTAAAAAAGTCCGACCATCTATGTTTCTTCATGTTTTAGTGCATCTTCGATATCAGATGTATTCAATGAAATTTAAGGGGGTTTTTTTGTGGAACATTTAAACTCTCTATCTGCACTCCTTAGCTGTTTTTTCACCCTTACATCGTGAAATGTCAGAAAATTATCTTTAAATGTGACTTTACAGCAAGCATTGAGCATATTATATGTTGTTATGCTGTGATTTTCATATTTTCAAAAAACCGTCAAAACCGAAAAAACCGACCTCAAAAAACCGGTTAAACCGGTTATTCGAAAATCGATATTTTGTTAAAACTGGCTGACGGTTTTGAACAAAAAAACCGGTTTGCCGGTTTCCGGTTTCGGTTTTGTATACTCTAGTTATGGAGGATGTCCCATAGAGAACAGAAGCCAAGGAATACAATGGCAAATCAACAACAAATACCTCAATTTTCTGGCTTACGCAGACGATATCTGCTTACTTTCTCATCGGTTGTGTGATCTAAAACAGACAACCTTATATTTTCAGGAAAAGCTGCAACATACAGGTCTCAAAATAAACACCAGCAAAACAAAGACTCTTAGCATAGGAGTCGAGACAACAGCGCCATTAAGGGTAGGTGATGAAACCTACAAATATGCTCCTAACTTTAGCTACCTGTTGTGTGAGATTGATGCTGAAGATGGCTCTGATTTAGATGTAGAGGGCAGAATAAACAAGGCAAGATCGTCGTTCGGTATACTGGCCCCAATAAGGCAAAGTAACAAAATCAGCCTCCATACAAAACTGCGAATTTTCGAAGCATGTGTAAAATCTGTACTTTTGTATGGATGTACAACTTGGAAAGTTACCAGTAGTATTACCAATCGGCTTCAAACTTTTGTCAACCGCAGCCTTAGAAGAATACTTCGCATATTCTGGCCCCGTACCATATCAAATGCAGAATTGTTGTCGCGATCACGGCAAATACCACTGGCAACGGAAATCCGTAAGCGTAAGTGGCAGTGGATTGGACATACTCTACGCCGAAATGATGACAACGTGGCTAAGCAAGCACTTAAATGGAATCCTTTTCATCAGGCAGGTTGTCGGCGTGGAAGATCACGTATAACATGGCGACGCTCCACCGAAAGCGAAATAAGTAACCTCGGCGTATCATGGAACCAATAAACATCGATCGCACAAAATAGTGTCCGATGGCGGACGGCTGTAACTGACGCCCTATGCTCCAATGGGAGTTAGAGGAACACAAATATAATATATAATTTGACAAAACGAATAATGCAGCTTCTTCTTTTTGGGGCTCATTTCACGTGCAGTTCTCAGAATTGAGTCCCAAAATCATGAGTTGTACTGTGTGTGTTTTGCATTCTTATAGAATAACTCTTGCGCCCAGGTTGGGTATTGTTTACGTAATGCCAAAAGTGGTACGATGGATTTTGCTTTCGTAGCTGGTAATACTTTAAATGTATTGAACTTTCCATTTTTAGCCTTTCAGTGTTTGTGACTATACTGGGAAATTTTTAAACCAATAGCTCGGTTTGGCAAAACAGATAGGGACATACATAATTACTAACACGACAATGTGCAGCACTCAACATATCTACTCATTTGGCCCATAGCCATTGCTATGTGAGACATCATAATAGCAATTATCTTCAACATGTTGCCTGAACATAGAGAAGATGTTAATATTTTTCACGGAAATTGTAATTCCTCCTGATATAATCAACTTTTTTGTGTGTTTTGTGTAAAATGTTACAGTGTATATTGGGCATGTTTTCACCACACATGTGGCAGCGTGTATTACACGCGTATGAATGGGTATGTAACCACACGACGAGTATAACTAGCAACATGTCGTTTATTTGCTAATTAGTATCCTTAAGGACATGCCATGCAGGATGCCCCAACAACTGGCTGCCACAATCGTACATCGATTGTATTCGGCACGTACTTCTCTGCAATTAGTTGGCAAGATTTTGTGTTTGTGTTTTTTGGCCCTCCGATGACATCCGCCGCCCACTGTACAAGACTGTGTAAATATACATATGTACTCGTACGTACTCGTACATATTTACGTATTTTTGTGTGCATGTTTGTATTTGTTTACACGCCAAGAACGGGTGTATGTCGGCGCTATATTACTAGCATTCCCGTGCAATATTGGACATTGAAATTGGAAAGTGTAATTTATACGTACGTATGATTTTTTTTATTTATTCATGCCGCGTTACAATGTCAGGACGAGTATGTGAACTGCGGAAGAGTTCCCACAACATTTGATATGGATTGTACGAGGGATGCGTGGCAAAGGAAGGTACGTACCATAACTTGTTGCTGTTGTAAAAGCGTGAGTATTTGGAAAGAACTAACATGTTAACATCTATATTGATACATCTGTTGATATTTCACTAAGCGTGATCCAACAATTATTTACAAACTAAACGTAATCTTCGTATGTATGAATAAATTAGTTGAAATTTTAGGAACGAGTGCATATCGTCCCCTTAATATAACAATAGTGTATGTGCTCATACAAAATTATTTTTTTATTGCATATTTAGAATCTCCACCATTGATTCTATGCCTAGTCAATATTTCTTCAAAATCTACTTCCACAAAGTGCGTCAAAAGGTCATAGGAAAAAATAGTATATAATTTTTTCTGCAAAAATTTCATAGACATCCGATTTGACTAAAACTTTAAACTCGATTTTCTCCAAACACCAATAAAATATACACTATTGTTTTATTAAGGGGACGATATGGTCTTTTGTAAATTTACCTTATAAAATATATTGTTAGAAATAAAGAAATAAAAATAAATAAATGTATTGGTTAAGAACAACAAATGAAATGATAATGAAAGAATATTTTTTTTTGGGACCGGCCGTGGCATAGTGGTTAGAGCACGCGACTACCATGTGGGAGATCGCAGCTTCAAACCTGGCTCTAATCATCTTAAAAAAAAAAATTACAATTTTTATTGGGTAAGATAAATTCAAAAATAAAACATTGGGAAAAAATGAAAAAAGTATTTTGTAAAGTGATTTCCTAGAAATTTAATCAAATACAGCAAAACCTATAGGATGTATCATAGACCAAAACTGTATACAAGAGCATTTGCGTATATAAAATTTAACAAAGCTCATGAAAGATTCCTATTTATCGAATCCTTATAATTAGAGATTGGAGTGTACCCGGTAGGTACATATATTCCTTTTTTGGGAATTTAATTGGGTATTTAAAAATTGTAACTGCTGAGGGGGAAATTAAAATATTCCTAGCAATTAACTTCGTATGGGACATATAAGTGTACAAAATTTTTACCTTAATCCGTAATGTGTGGCGAAAATATACTCCTTTATAAGTTGGTGTACACAAAACCTGAAAAAGAAAAATATATAAAAAAAAGAACTGAAAATATAATTGAAGTTATTAAACATTAAAGAAAATTTGCAACCCTTATGCACCCTGGTGCTTCAATAATATGCTGTATCCCACATATATTGAAATAAACTACAACACAATCATGTACCCTAACCGCCGTGTAGGCCTATTTGGCATTTCTATAGCGAAGGTTTATCTCTTTTTAAAATCTTTACAACATAAAAACATCAGCTATGATCCTACATTGTTAAAAGCTAACAAGCTACTGAATGACATTTTTGTTTCTTACACAAGTTTTTTGTTATAATTATGATTGCCGTTTGTCACAACAGAAACAAACCATATAGAATCTATATTCTAGATGTTTTAATGAAATATCTATAGTCTGTCTAACAGTCAGTTAATTTAATTGACTCAGAGTTAAAAAACATCCACTAGAATTTTGGCGAAAGGACATAGGGTTAAGTTATTTATCAAACAGTTCACTTGACTGAATTTCTGTATTGGTAATTTAAAATTTATTAATTTTCACTTAATTTTCTACAGAATAGTATATACCCACATTTTTGTTAAATACACAGGTATTTACCAATTTTTACCCCATTTCACCAGGTATTTACCCTTTGTGTATTTATGATTTTCGCATCTCTACTTATAATCAATAAAAAAACCTCTATTTAATTGAATATGAAACTTTAAATGCATCGCATAGTATTATTGAAGTACATTCTAAAACGTTTTCTCCGACTTCAAATTTTTTGTAAGAAAAATAGTCTGGTCGTGGATGTGGCAAAAGATAAGGGAAACCATACACACAGTGGCAATGATGCATTTATAGTGTAGAATTTTCAACGCTGATAAGGCGATTGTGCGGCTGCGTATGTTGTGATATCAAGATTATCTCTCTCTCTCTCTCTGTCTATTGTTATATTATGTTAGTTAAGATTTCTTTTCAATGTTAACACTTAAGTATATATTTTTGGCAAATAAATTTAGTACTTTACATCTACTCGGTTAGAAATTTTTTTCAGTGATTTTAAAACAATAAATGTCCTGGAACATAAACATAAATCTTTCATATATTTTTTCATTGCTTTTAAAGTTGTCCCTCGTTCATAGAACTTCCTTAAAGAAAAACAAAAACAAGGCAAACAACAAAGTTTATAGGGATGAACAACTCATGCCAACTTGTTGTCATTGTCTTGTGCTCTCTATTTTTAAACTTTTAAATAAAACCAAACGAAAAAGAAATGTTGGCGTGTGTGCGTGCGTGTGAGTAAGCAAAATAAACATATTGGGTATACATTATGCAAGCAGGGGTTTCTGGATGCATGACAAGGGGTAAAGATTCTATTCGTTAACTTGTACTAACCCTTTTCATTCATTTTTTATTGTTGTTGGCTGTGACAGCAAGGATATGCGGAATAAACGTATAGGCACTCATCCACACACACACACACCAACACATATCTTAAAGCGCGGGCATTAGTGTTTGTTATCTGATTTCCTGGACTCGACCCATCATCATGATCTCTAAGATAGTCAAACAAACAAACATTTAAAATCCGCATATGAATAAGTCGCTGGACGTAAAGATCAAAAACATGAAAATTGCATATCATGCGTTTAAACCAGAGCACCTATAGCGTCAAAAATGTGGGATCATAGTCTCGTCAACTGCGATGAAGAATTTGACATTTTCGATTGAAAGCAAGGGAATGACCACTCTCCATTGGGAATTTAATAATTTGGGGTCTCAAGGAAACATGACTTTAGTGATGTTGGATGATAGATGATATAAACCGTATACATTAGAGCGACTCATTTTGTATGGGCCAAAAAAGTATCTTCGGTACAACCCCAGAAATGTTACTTGGCTTGTTTTATGATGAATCCCAAAAAATTTCGTGGCTAGGATTAAGATTCAGTGAGCTGGACCGTTTTTAAAAATAGTATTTTTTGAGTTTTTTGATATTTATTTGAAGACAATATGTGTAATATTAGTATCATAGGAAAGAGTTTTTAAAGACGCATCCAACGGTATGAAAAACATGCCCACAAATGTTTTGACAAGTCCTTTTTTTAGCGATATCCGAAAAAATACTGATTTATAAGATTTTAGTAACGATATTTTTTTTAATTAAATGCTATCTAATTCACGAGAAACGAAATCCATATTTAGACAAGGCAAATTTTTTTAATTACACCATGTCACAAGAAAACTAAATTGTATTTACTTGAAGATTTATTTAGTAAACGATTTATATTTAATGTATGTATGATGTACAGTAAACACTAAAAAAAGATGTTAGGGAAAAAAGCTGATACACGCGTTTGCTAAAATCTACTATGGATAAATATATGTCAATCTGACATTTAATTTAGAAAAATGTCGCTACTAAAAACTTAAAAAGCCATATTTTTGCACAATATTCGTGAAAAAGGACTTGTCAGGACATTAGTGGGTGGGCATGTTTTTCATACAAAAAATTTTTCAAAAACTCAAAAAGACCATTTTTAAAAACGGTTCAGCTTACTGGATCTTAATCCTAGACATGAAATTGTTATGCATTCATCAAGGTACATTTTGGGGAGGAGGACCGAAGATAATTTTTTGGTGAGTCGGTCTAATTTACATTGTTATTTTACTTATTATTCAGGTTGTAATGTTCTGTATTTTACATGACATACCCCGTTACTTGATACATATGTAAAGCCGTTTATAGTTATGTATATTGGTTAGGCAGATAAGAAGCAGGATTTGTATTGATTGCTTCAAGTAAGAAAAAAACATTAAAAAATTTACTTTACTTATATTTTTTAGAAATAAAGTAATGAGTTTCAGTTGCTTGCCTCCTATTTGTGTTATCAATTAAGTAAAAGCAAAGAGCAAATGCAAAATAGATATATTTGTTTCTTTGATCACATTTTTCTCAGTACCGGATATTAGTTTGTTGGAATTCATCCAAGTTTTGTTAAGTGCTCTGGAGGAGAAAAACAAAGAAACATTAAACATATTATGTTGCAATTTAGACAAAGATAGTTAATTAACTTCTGGATTAATCATAATTTGTTCCAAAAATGTTTTGTATTTGGAATGGATAATGTAATTTTGAAGTCGAATCTATTTTTGATAAAATCATGCCTTTAATTTTTTTCTGGTGTAATTATACAGATGCTATCAATTTAATGCTACCACACAAAAAAAGATAAAAAAAACTCAGTTCGGTCGTACAAGAATTTATATACATTTAAAAAAGCCCTAGAACTGTGTACTCCTCCATTTGGTGCCCAGACAAATTCCTAAATAGTATTCAGACAGCTATTTTAAACGTTGGCTCCTCGACTGACTACAATCAAATTCCTTACATGCACCTACAAATGTCAACCTTGCTTGAATTTAAAGTAATTAAAGATTTTTTTTAACACGAGTGCAACAAATAGTTTTAGCATTGAAAAATATTAATCTTTTTTATAATCGTGATATTTTTAATTGTCTTACAAATCAGGCTTATTCCCTTTGTCTTCGTCGCGCTGAGTTTTCAACAAAAACAATGACCACAGGAAAACATATAGGGACACATAGTACTGAGGTGGCAGCCCCTGGCCGAAGAATTGCAGCTTCGGGTCAATCCGGTACATAGAACCGGCTGCCGTGGCAGGATTAGCAGACATTCACTCAGACGCAGTCTTGGAAGCAGTGAACAACAATAGAGTGAATGTCGTGCTCGGAGATCACCCTTCATCAGTGTCTTCGGAAGAAGAGGTTTTACCGCGGCAGACGAGAGTTGTTTTGGCCCAACTAAGATCCGGATGGTGTAGCCGCCTCAATTCATATTGGGCAAGATTTGACGGCAGTACGTCGAACGTCTGTCCAGCCTGCAACCTAGGACCACACGACACGCTACACCTTTTCAACTGCCCAGCCAATCCAACTCTACTTGTTCCCAGGTCTTTTTGGACCCACCCAGTGGAAGAAGCTACCTTCCTTGGCCTGGATACGAGTGCAGCAGAAAACCACACACAAGGCGTATCTAATGACACAGGATAAACAAACAGACACATATGCTGCTACAACAACAACAACCACAGGAAAAAGTCGTTTCAATTCAATAACGACAACAATATATGTACATACAAATGTGATGGAAAACCAAATTTGTTTCGCCTGCCGTCAATAATTATAAATAACAAATACCAAATATCAATCGTCGCCCCAAGACGGCGTCGTTTTGTGTCGTTGATGGCGATGAGAATAATGCCGAATATTTGTAAGATTCGTTTTAGATTCTTCATTCACAATAAAACACTTACATTTCTGGTTCAATTTGTTCAAGTAATACGCTTTATTTCTCGTTTGAAATAATAAAATATTGGAAAAATATATTGTCTGCAGAAAGATGTGCTGGGTTGTATGGATATCCCATAATATCTTAATATTATAAAATTCATATATTAAATCTTATTCTTTTAAATTTCAATATGTTTCCTACACTGATTGTTAGTAATTTTGTTAACATTTGAAATGGTAATTCTGATTGGCAATGAATTTTGATGTTTTATATGTAATTTAGTAAACAAAATAAGCGATATGCAGCGGCGAATATAAAAAAACTAAAAGCATTGGACGAATAGTAAAAGTATCAGTTTATAGTTTATACATGTAGTAATCTTTATATAATACAAATTGATATTTTTAACAAAACAAAAAATCAAAACGCAGCTACAATATTGTACAACATTTATTTAATCCGCTGAAGGAAGGGTCTGCCTTCGTAATAAACCTTTTACAAATTTTAAATTAGTGTTTTGTCGGTACTATATATCTAAATATGTATGTAGTAATAAAACTTATTTAGCAACAGTAATCATCATGATGCTATTTAATCATTTCATTTCTTAATAACCATAAGTATGCCGATGTCATCGGATAGATTCTCAATGTCATAGTAGATGGCTGGAATTTATAAAGTGAAATCATCTGTAAAGCTGAGCCCATTTTTATATAAAGCACAATACTTACATTTTTCAATGGCTACCATATCTCCGGGCCCTACCCTACTTTCTTTATCGTTGGCTGTTATTCGGAAGCTACCGACCAAAGTAACAAAATGCTGTAAGTGTGACCAGTTTTAGAAATGTCAGACCAAAAAATATGTTTACGTGTACTTACTAAGTGGTAACGCTTAGCTCTTTTTCTGGGTTTTATTTGCTTGGGTTTAAATCTCAGATAGCCCAAACTTGCCTTGTCGTCCGTGTCGTAGAAGGCGTATTCAACGCCTTGCAGCTCTGTAAAACAAAGGTTGGATGCACTTGCTGAAATTTATAAACAAAGGGTTAAAATATATTCATTGTAGGAATCTAGATTCGCGTACATATTCGCATTTCCTTGAAAATTTCATCATTGCGCGAAGTATTATCAGTTTCGGTAATGTTTTTTAGCCAGGATATCAATTCAAAGTTCGACTGATTTGTATCGCCGGATGAGGACACCGCTGAGGAATTTTCGGGCAGAGTTTGTGTGTTATGGCTGTCGGCTTTTACTGATCTGTCTTCGCCTGCTCCCACTTCTGATTCGCACTGTCGCATTTTAGTAGAATGAGGTTCCTTTATTCTTGCCACACGTACCTTCAATTTTTTCTGCTTAAACGTATTTGGAGGAAAACTGTTCTCCTTATTGGCATTCTCCTCATCCAGCTGACTGGAGTTACGCAAATGATCGAATACGTTGTTAAAATGGTCTATGGGTGGTGGTGTATTAAGAGCAATGCGGCTACATTCTAATGACTCTGTATCTATTTTTCCGACTTTACGAGTAACTTTAGGAGCTCTTTTCTTCGTTGTTTTCTTTGCTTTGAGCGGTAGATCCGTATGTGAGTGTTGATCATCAAGGTTATCAGTGTGCGGCACAGTTTGTTGAGGTCTGCAGCCACTCTGCTCTGTTTTTGCCACACATCTACTACTTTTTGCTAATTTACGTTCCTCTTTGCTTTTGGATTTTTCTCGCAATTTAGCCCTTTCCCTGTCTTGAGTTCGCTTATTGAAGACTTGCTGGAACAGCAACTGGAAAAGAGGCGCTGTTGTTTTCAGCGGCACATGACCACGTTTCGATCTACGAATTACGCCTACAATTCAGCATAAAAATCAATTATTTCAGGTCTAAATTCACAAAAAGAGGTGAAAATACTTACTGTCCGTTGAAGTCTCCGAAGATGTCTCTGAAGGTGTCGATTCATTATTCGAGCTAACGCTTTGCAAAACTTCACTTGCCTTTTTCCGACCCCTCCGTTTCGGAGGCGGCGCTAGAGGTTTTTTAAACAAATCTTCGGAGTCCGCATTCCCACCGTGTTCCAAAGTGATTGGCTGACTTTGTTGACAGCTTTGGTTCACCATTACGTTACTGCAGCTAATTCCTGAATCAGTGTCGAATTGTGTTGGAGGCGGTCGAGATGACAGTCCTATTGCGATTTGGCCTACTGTTGTATCAACGGTAGAGACCTGTGTATCTTTTATAGATGCAGACAATGGAGGAGGAGGCGAAACTACTTTGAGTGGGGTGTTATGTGGAGATTCCGACCTAGGTGGAGACGGTACAATCGGCAAACTATTTTTGCTTTTAGTTGTGGTATTTTTCTCATTCGAACTGTTGCAAACATTTTCCTCCGAATCGGACAAACCCTGCGTATAAAGTGACCGTTTTGATTGATTAATTGTTTTACGCCTTTTCCTCTCTGAATATTTTTTTGAAACTTTTAGGTAGTGCCGCAGAACATCTGGCTAAAATAGAAATTATTTCGTACGTTTCATTAAAGAACAAGTTGGCGTGATTTTATCAACAAAGTGATCTAACCATTTTATCTTTCTGCCGCCTGCTAGTGTCACTTCTAGTCCTCTGAAAATTAAAGATTTGATTAAATTTGGGGTTATGGAGGAGGATAGTAAACTGTTGTTACTTACGAAAGAAATTCTATCACATGACTGTTCATCAAGCAAAGAATTATCCGGCGACTTCTCCTTACGTGGCCGCAAACTATCACAAAATTCATCTGGCGCCGGCGGATACAGCTCCTCGCTGCACAAATCTACTTCCTTACCAATATTCGTTGGGCTGGGCTCCTCAGGGTTCTCGATTGTGTCATTGTTTTCTATCTCCATATTCCTCCTTAATAACTCCATTTCAATTTCATCATCCAACTCGATTTGTTTTTTAATAGCTTGCTCTTTTGTCCACTCTGATTTGCGACCTGATATGGCGAATACTCGGCCCAGAGAGTTACGTTTACGCAAGTCTAAAATTTCATAGTTGCTCATTCGAGCCAGTTCCTTTGCGAATTCTTCACCGTTCAGTGGTGTCCCCGGAGCTTTGTTCAGCGGCATTTGCTTTCTCCTAAGACTTCGCTTGCGTGTGAGTGTATGAGTGCTCAAAGAAAGCGGCAATGGCTCATCTTCGGCTTCTGTACTTCTAACCCGTGAAACTTCCTTCTGACGTCTATGGAGTGATCGTTTTCTTAGCCGCTTTACACGATTTTTTTCTCCACCACCTGCCAGGTCTAATGGAACATGACTGTTGTTTTGAACTGAACCCGCCATAGCTTGAGGCATCGATTCATCGTCATTATCATCCGTTAATATATCGGTAAGCCTGAGATTATCTGTGTCCGAAGTTACGGGTTCTGTTTCTGTGTTCTGAATATGCAGCACGGTTTCGTTTGTTGCTGGCCGTTCGATAGTGGCCGCCCTACAAAGACTTTTGTTGCCGCCGTTTGCGGTTCTTGTTTCTTCTGTCTTGTTTATCTTTGTGCGGTTTATATCGTTTGAGGAATTATTAAACGTTTGATGCACTGGTATTACCACAAATGGTACTTCATTGTTCTGGGACTCTATAACTATTGAGTTATTCCCCTGTGCCGGTAAATCTTGCGTCTCAGGTATGACCATCTCCTCGTCATCTGTCTGAATGCATGCAGAGCCGCCAGCAATCTGCGGAGGACTCGCGTAGGCATTGTAAGTAGACCTTGAAAAAGGTGCTCCGCCTTCACATTTACTTTTATCTAATGGGGCCGAGCTCCTATTACCAGATAGGCTTCTGTTTATATCAAACTTTTGGGGGGAGTGTGCTATATGCTGGTTGTCAAAGCATATGGTAATCTGAGATCGATTACAAGCACGGGCGCCTGCCCTCGTTGAAAGACGACTATTATTACAGGCATTGTTTGATCTTAGACTTATATTTCGGGTGTGCTGATTGCTTTGAAGTGATATATCCATGTCAGCCATTTGTTTCGTGGCTGAAAGGTGATTGCTGTTGTACATGCCCGTCGTCTGCATTACAGATTGTCGATTTTGTTCCAAATAAGTTTTTTCATTAGACTCTGGTAAAATAGTGTGGTGTGAGCAAGGACTTTTGCCCGGTGGAAAAACTGCAATACGAGGAACTTTGGGCGTATAATCAGGAGTTTTTAAGGTTCTGCTACTCCTAAAAGTTGTTTGTTGGTTTCCTTTGTCTGCTTCAGTCATTCTTGGTGATAATGGGACATCTGGCGTTAGGATAACTTGTCCTGGTGTATTTCCTCTCTCCATGGTGTACGTACGTCTCAGCGTAGAGTTTACATGTTGCTCCACAATATGTGGCAGGCTGCCCTTCTTGGTGATATCGGTGCAGTCAAATGCCTCGGAACCTAACTCGGTATTACCCTTCCCCTCCTGAACTATATTTTGCATATTCTCCACACCGGAGAGCGGCTTCAGCGGCACTTCAGTGCCGTTGCTGTTGGGCTCCTGTGATAAAGGGGTACTACAAATTTGTGGTGCCTGTAATTAGACTATTCTTAGTAAGTGAAAACATCAGTCATCCCAAGTACTACTTACAAAGTCTGCATTTGCAATGGTGTCCTCGAAATCCTGCAGCAACGCCCTTTTTCCATTGGCAAATTTTGTTCGCCGTTTAAAACTGTAACGGCGTAAGCGGTCCGCAGGCGACACACCACCACTTTTCTTAATGATAGACAACCTTGGACTTGACATTTTTAAAGAGCGATTAGGCGAAAGTTGATTACAAGGGTTTGGCTCATATGTGCCTGATTCGCTTCCAATACTTGCAGGCAACTCTTTTTCCTCTGCCACATCTTTCACCGTGCTAGCGTCCTCCATGACCTGCTTCTCAGCTGAAGGGCTTGTATGCCGTTGGACTACATCCCTTTCAGATTCCTGTGCCTGAGCGACCTTTTCAGATGTCTTCTCCGGAACCTTCTCCAACTGTACATCTAAACTTATCCGCTGCGGTTCGCTCTGGACGAAAAGGAAATTCCCACGCTGAACGTCACCGCGCCTCCTTTGAAAGACCTCGGCCAAACGGTATCCACAACTATCATCCTCGTTATTAAAGAACTCCGATAATTCCAAGCCAGCACTAGTTCTAGACCTGCGTTAGCAATTGTCACATAAAAACACTTAGCAAAGGAATTTTACTGCTGGTCGTAGTGACGCCATTGATAATAAGAAATCAAACAAGCGACACTACCACTGTGCCCGTACAGGGAGCAAATACTTACTTGAAGGCCATTAGTATGTGATCAGTGCAAGCAAGCTGCTGCAGTATTTAATTGCAAACGTTTATTCTTTTATTTCCATAAGTAAAACAATTGCAGAAACGTAAATAAACGGCGAACAAACAACAAAATACAAATTTCCACGAATCTTATTGAACGATATAAATTGAAAATCAAATATACAAGCGAAAACACCAACAGAGGGCGACACTCAGAGTTGCATTCACAGCATAAGTAAGGGATGCCAGATTTACAGATATGGTTTGGAGACAACTCGTATCAAGTGAAAGGTAGATGTCGCTTGTCTAAAAACATTCTTAAGCCTTATTCACATTGACCAGGACATCATATATATATGATGTACAAAAATTAGCTGTTGTAAAATTTGAGCACAAATTCAATGGCACAAATGATTGTGTAGTATATTTATTTGTTTACACAAATGATTGTGTAGTATATTTATTTGTTTACAGTTAATTTAACATTGTTGTAGCAAATAAGTAAAACTTATAAGCTTTACAAATTCAAGAAGTAGGCAACAACAGATTTTGCTGAAGTGTGATAGGAGAAAAATAAGGAGTTTTTTTTCTATTTAATATTTCTATTTTTACCTCATTGATTTCGGTTCCCATGCTTATTAAATTTAGCTATGCAGGTTTTTATTATTTACAAAATTTGTAAATAAGAGTATACTGGTAAAGAAAAGTAGTCAGAAATGCTTATTTGACATACAACAACCAAGCTCACAATGCATTAAAAAAAATTATTCCAACCTTTTTTTAATAAATTTAATTAATTATTGTAGTTTTTCATCTCATGAGAAATAGGAAGTCAAAAAAGTATTTCTGACCATTCCTATTTACCAGTTCACTCTTATTTACAAATTACAACAACGTTGTTTTTAGTGTACACAATAAAACTGGATAACTAAATCTAATAAGCATAGGGGAACCTCTTGCGTGCATTTACATCATTGCCAGAGTGTTGCATTTTACTATTTTAGTGTTTCAGCTGTCGTGTTGTGAAAAACACTGAGCAATAGCCTTTTTATACCGGAACGCATTTAACATATTTCCGCATTATTCCACATCTTTGATGGATGCGGACAAAATGCTAACAATTTTACATGTATTTTGTTGTTGGGAAGATGTTAACATATTTTCGCATCCATGAAAAATGAGTTGTACTCTGAAAATGTGAATTCAAGAGATTTTTCTCAGTAATGTTGATCCGGCAACCACTATTTTCGTTGTTTGTATAAGCTGGTATTACACGAGGTGTATTTTACACATGGATTGTCAATTCAAAAAGCGATATGTAATTCTGCATGTCTGTCAAAATGAGCGTGTACATTTGGTTTATAATTTTTGCGTTCAAACGTGCTTGTGTATGTATACATGTGTTTATCATTAACAGCTGACTTTGCTATATTTTATCATCGCCAAACACAGCTTTATTTGTCAAATTTAACTAAAAATATGTTGAAAAACACTCATTAATTGTTCTATGTACTATTTGAAATAAAATACTTATCCTTTTCAACTTTTTGTCAGCAAACGCTTTGTTGTTTTTCAAAAACAGCTGATTGCCGATATGTATTACATGTCAAAATAGAGCACGCTCTAAATGAAATGTATACATATGTTATCCAACACATTGTTTTACACAAGCAGTGTTTGAAAGGGGTCACACGACATGTATAAATTTTACACTGTAAAAATTGACATGTCATATGTACAACACATGTCGTGTAATACCACCTTTACATATATCGGAAAAAATTCCAAACAACATAGACGGACAAAAAATTTCCTTTTTTTTTTTGCAAAATTTGAATAAAAAAATATTCCAATTAGTTAAAACAATTCGCGCTTCGTGGACTACTGCTTCCGAAACAATGTTAATAGGTTTGTGGCAGGAGAATATTGCAGTTTTACAAGCAAAATGGAAAAATGTGTGAGCTAGGCAACAGCTGACAATATGCGAAACTGCAGTGTAAAACCACTTTTAAGCATTTCACATCTTCAGCTCAAAATGTGAAATGTTTTTTTTTTTTGGTGTAAAAAGGGTTTGCGGTGTACCCCCATAAAAGAGGGTATAACAGAAATGAAGTTAGGGAGGGTATAAGCCAACATTTCAGATAATATTTATAGAAAATAAATATTGTTTGCATTCTTTATCAACATAACATTATTTCGAGCAGGTAATGGAAATTTTAAATAAAAATAAAAATTTCGTAAATGTAAACGGAAACATTAACAAGCCTACAACAGTGTTTATTCGTAAGTTAATGACCTGAAGAAAAGTATGTAGTGTTGAAAGATACTATGAGAAGACTACATACTCGTCGGCAATACAAACATTTCTTCTACGTTATAAAAAGTTGCAGAATGTATTTAATGTATACCGATACCCGAAACTAGAAATTATTTTAAAATAATAAAGAATAAATAAATAAAATAAAAAAAAATAAAAAAAATAAAAAAAATAAATTAAAATAAAATAATAAGAGAAGACCTGGTTCTCACCACCAACAAAACTTCCCCCATTTGTTATATTTCATACACCAATATTTTAAAATTTAAAATTTGTGCATCAATTCGTCACAAAGGGGTCTGAAGATGAACTCGTCATGGAGTTCGAAACGCGTCATCCTAGTGCGTGACACACTGAATTTGACCAAAAATATCAAACAATAAATAAAAAACACTTTTCTGATCTTGAGCCGAATTTGTTGTATCATTTCGATAAACTTAACGTAAATTAATATATAAAAAAAAAATAAAAAAAATAAATTAAAATAAAATTATAAGAGAAGACCTGGTTCTCACCACCAACAAAACTTCCCCCCTTTGTTATATTTCATACACCAATATTTTAAAATTTGAAACTCGAACTAATCAAGACAGAAGTACGATTTTAAAGTATACCTTTACAATGCCGCTGCATATTTTGATATTTTCAATGTAAAATATTTGTACATAGCGCAATTTTACAAAAAAAAAAACACTGACGCACCTTACTTTCCAATAAAAAAATGTTTACATTTTTAGTTTTGACAGATTGTGACTCTTTACCATATTCTCCTTGGATTCTACTATTATATAATGCTGCAGCTGTATTCAAATAAATTATTTTAAAGAGAGTAAATAGAATAAGAGAAGACCTGGTTTTCACCAGCAACATAACATGTCCCCAACGTTATTTTGTTGCAGTTTAAAATGTGCGTTTAAAAAATTGAGTTTAAAATTTGTTTGCTTTACACCTTTTGAGGTGTATATTTATTGGCAAACAATATAGTCGATGTTTTATAGAAAATCATATAATTTAATGTAAAAAGGAAAACACTTGTAAACATTCATGTATTTTGATTAAATATAGCAGTAGTCAACTTAGTTATTGTATACAGTACGTATTATCATATGTGTATTGGATACAAATGATCCGGAGATACTGAATTCAAGGCCTTCTGTATGCAAACACTATCTTATACAAAGATTTGGGAAATGTGTTCACAATAGCATCGTGTTCCATCTTCGTGACTTTAAAAAAAGCTTGCGTATATTATCAATAAACAATGTTGTTTTCGTGTATAATTTGTTGTTTTCGTATATAAACCCTGTAAACATTCAAAACTATTCGGAACAAGTTCTATTGAGTATTGACGGCATAAAAATCTTAATTGTATTTTTGTCTCTCACTGTGCCATTCGTTTTATGCTGCCTCTATATGCCTTTGTGTGATAATGTGCGGAAGCTTTTGATTGCCCGAGGTGTGCGAGCGGGTGTGCAAATGGCGCACACGTGCGGCAACTAGCGGACATTAAACCGCGCCATACCAAAAGCCATAATGCGATGCCATTGTCTTCATGCGACTTTTGTGAAATGAGACCGGCATTCTAACCAACACAAAGAAATAAAAAGAGAGTTGCGCCGGATAATGCTATTTACATATGTAGTTGAAGAGCTTTTGCTCGCAACTCTGAGATTGGAATAACGAACAACAGTAACATAGATGTGGAGATATAAAAGTTGTGATTTGCATTTTGAAGATGGCAATTTTGAATGCATTGAAACACCACGACTGTGCAATTTTGATTGTATTAATTTCACCATCGTTATGTCAGAACATAATTAGTCCAGAGTAGATTATCGCCTGCCTAGCAATAATGGACTCAGGAGAAAAACTATTGTCACACAGAGAGCGAGAGCACAATCAGTCTGGCACTGGCACCCCTACACTTGCGTTCATCAAAGCTTTGCAAAATGTTTCTGTGTAGGTTTAAATTCAAAGGCGGCCAGCACGGAGAGTCACTCAGTTCATCGCTTTCAAACCTAACGCACAGTCGGTTGCACGGAAGTACGTACGAAAGTTCTGATCCACAAATCACACAAAGAAAACAACCATAAAACGGTATAGAAAGAGCAAAAAAAAAAATTGATGACAAAAAAGTGCCAAATTTAGCAAATATTACAAGTGAAGAGTGTTAAAAAAACAAAAGAAGTAACAGAGAAAAAGAATACAAGACGTCTAAGAGCGGATTTAAAACAAGTGCAAATAACAACAAAATTTTTAGTGAGACAGGACGCCATTTGTCGCTTTCTCTACAACAAATACAGCTGCCAGTCTGAGCAATTTGTAACGTAAGTAACCTTTAACCTCCACGTAACCTCAGCAGAAATGCGATTTCCGCCGCATATAGCCCACATAAGCTTCAGGAAAGGCAAGCGAGACATAAATTATTAGGAAAAATGGCAATTCTCCCACACTTGGCTCGTTGTCGTTATTCCCGATAGCCGCATCCGCCTGAACAGTGAGTATAGTGGCGCTTACTGAGTATTCCCATGTTCTTGTTCTCAAGGACGCACATAGGTCGAATAGGACATTCGACACAGCCAAAGGATGTTGAATGCAAAACGTGTTGGTTGGCTGTGTGTCATAATCTCTCTGGATGTTATTTAAATGGCGGCATATGGTTGGAAATACCGTATCTCATACATACATACGTATGCATGTTGTAAGTTCGGCTTTTGTTATACGGATCCAAACCATCTGTGCGTCGGGGGCAACTCTCTCAATGCCGGAGTGCAGCATTTGAATGCATATTTAAATTTACCTATTATCCCAGGAAAATGATAATGGTACAATGTTTAAATAGAATGAGAGAAGTTTAGAATATTTGAGGCGTGTATTCAGGATTGTATTCAAATTGCAAAAAAAAAATTCCTGCGAGTTCTTGCAGGCAAAAGCGAAGAAGCAATCATATTCAGTTTGATTCCGAAAACAACGTCAAAGTTAAAGACGGCGCGCCCTTATTCTTATTTGATTTTATATCTTATGAATTAGGAAAGTTTTGAATTAATTCATTTCACAAAAAAAAATAATTTAATAAAATTTGAATCATGTTAAATCAAAGGGTGACAACTCACAATTTTTGAATTTCCTTTTTGTTTTTTTTTGCAAAAAACAACAAACATTGGCCATCTGTAAAAATCACTGTAATCATCACTGTAATATCGTCCATTGTGTTGTCTCCTCTTTCGTCAAAAAAATTGTTATGACCCTTTGTGTGTTTCCAAAATAACTTCTTTAGACTCAACTAAATATATAAGTTTTTAGCTGTATACAAGTGTGTGAGCAAATAAGATTGTTGGTTTATCAACTAAAAAGTAATATTTCTAGTTGTACCTACAGGCACAACTCAAAATGATTCTAAATACTATTCATATACACAAATTTCAGGAAAAGAGTAACAACTAAGAAATTTGTTATTTTTCTACAACTAATAAACAAGTTATAAAAAAGACAACGGTTATACACTGGTGAGAGAAAAATTGTACGCTCCACTGTATTTCGGTGCAGATGGACTTGAGTGGTCATAATTTAAAAACCGTATATGAGGAATGAAAGGTAATCTTAAACTACTTTTGCACCCAACAACAACAAAACAGTAATTAGCTTACCTTACTTTGTAGAACAAAGGCTCATTGATTTGGGACTTAATTTTATCAAACAAAAGAGCCTAAAACGTGACAAATTCCCATACTTACGAACTTCAAATCCATATTAAATTATTATGGTCTGTAACTTGACAAAACGAATGATGCAGAACTTATTTATTTTTGGAGCTACTTTCACGTGCAGTTCACAGAATTAATCTTTCTTTTTGGGGTGATCATAAAATTAAACCCATAGGTTTCAATTACAAAATAAAACATTTTTATTTAAACAAAAAACAAATTTATCTCTTATTTTAAATTAGTACAAAATGGGCTTTCGGTCATACTATTTATCAGGATTTTTTATTTAAATTTAGCTCTGCAACACTATTTTATTGCCTATTACTGGAGCACATTTTATGAACAAGTATGTCTCATACATTTTTAACAGGGTTCATGTCATGGAAACATGTTGCATCCTCTAAGACTTCAACGATTTCTGAACTAAACCAACTATTTGTTTCCTGGAATAACTGGACGCATTCTTTTGCTGTAACATGTAATATATCTCCTGGTTTCCCCTTAAGAAATACAACAATTTCATTTTCAGTATGTTCACATACTCTGCTGAGGGCATAAGAGGACCAGCTCCAAAATTCCTTTGGCAGAGAATCCACAAAAGAAATTTTGAGTTGTTACAGGTGCGAAATGTGCGTTCGGCAATTAATTCCCAAATGAAATGATTTTTGCAAAATAAATTGCAATTCATTTGAATTAAGTTGATTTTGAAGAATTCAAATGAATAAGAATAATGAAATCAAATGACAATATGAATTGAAATTGGAAATAAATTTACATAACTATCACTCACCTAGACAATCTCTCTCTTCCGCCTGTGTGTTGGGCAACAGGAGCATTGCTCGCTTGATCGCTTGCTTCAAGGTCTGCTGTGTATTGGTAAAGTTCTTTCATTTTGTCGGCATCGAATTCTACATCATCGAGCGCTCCATCATCGTTTACGATGTTGGGTAACATCATATCTGGTAGAGCAGGCAAGGAGCTACCCACGCCACAGGGATGAGGCTATGGTCTTCTTTTTCAAGTGGAGCTTCAGCTGCAATACGGTTAACTTCTGTGTCGACTGAGAGTCCCTGAGGTTTGAGCCTTGCTTCAGAGGGTCAGTATGGGTGGATACTGCGGCTCCGTTGAGAAAGGACTCACAGGCGGCACAGAAGTACCAGGCTATTGTGGGTATAAGTTTATGGGTCCAACGCACAAAATGATTAATCTAAACTATTCGGTTACTCGCTCTGATTCACAGTATTTCTGCAATGTATTTGTTATCATAGATTATTCGAAGGCATTCAAGGGACCGGCCGTGGCATAGTAGTTAGAACACGCGACTACCATGCGGGAGATCGCAGGTTCAAACCTAGCTCCAGTCATCTTAAAAGAAAAAAATTTTTCTTTCATTGTCGGCTCACCTCGAATGTTGTCGACAGCAACTTCGCAGTATTAAGCGTCGATTCAATCGTCGTGTCTAGTAAGAGCTTCTCAAACAGGGACGTTCGCATTCGTCGATAAACAAGTAGGTGCCGTTAGTTGTGAATCTAAAAATAGAAAGCGTGTTAATTCACAACAACGCGAGAAGCTATCCCATACCTCATTCATGGGGTGCAAAGGGAAATAAAGTTTTATTTTATTCAAGACTGCCCCTTCAACGACAGTAAAAGTATCTGAGATAAAAAAAAACTCAAGCGCTTCATCACACATACGAAACTAGAGCTAATTATAAATATTTACAGTATGAATAATTACATGAGTAGTGTGATTGTTAATGAACGTCATCGTTGCAAAATAAAGCACACAATAAATGATTGATTTCTCAGTGATATCGATATTAATTCAAACGAATTATTCTCTTTTAGTTTTTTTTTTAAATAGGTTAACACAATATAGTCCGCCACTTTTGTAAATTTAGTTTAACTTTAAAAATGAAATACACAATTCAAATCGAATGTTCCCCTTTCATTAAGAAAATATTATTATAATGCTTACGTAAATTGTGACATCTGAAATTATCGTTTACTCTTCGATTGTATCATACGCAGCTATTCTTGGAAATTTTAACTATAATTAGGAACATTTTTAACCATTCTTCCATTCCATCAGTACGCCCACAAATCGTTTTAACTTACATAGATAGTAAAAGATTTGCAAGCACTTAATATATATATATGTGTATTCCTCTAACTCCCATTGGAGCATAGGGCGTCACTTAATATGCAAAACTATAAATAAAAAACTATATTAATGTTTCATAATATTTAAAAGAAATGTCCACTAAAATATCTTTCGTAAATTAAAATGTTTATCAGAATTGTGAAAGTGTATGGGGAAAGGAATCAACTAGCAATTATTATCCTATTGAGCATATAACTGACACTAAGCATTCGGTTTTGTAACAGGTCTCGAGAATAATGATTAAGCGTTTGTTCCGCTCTTGACCGTGAGCTGGCGCGTGCAGCCTTCAATGTAGTAGTTACAAACGGACACATCTGTTTAAATGTATGTACGTCTGTCGGTATGTGACTTTTTTTCTCCAGAGAATGAGTCTCACAAATTTCGAGATATAATGACTTGGTTATTGTTATAGCATACCCGTTGACGCGATAATTAATGGCTCTGGCCGAGACTTGCTTTGTAGCCGAAGCGGAAGTTGGATGTTCTGTACGGGTGAAATTCGTATAAACTGAAAACTCGTGTTGGCAGTTAAAGCGTATCTAAACAAATGTTCGCTTGTGAGCTATTTTTGCCCGATGTATCTTGACAATGACAAGTCATTCATGAAGTCATGAATGGAACAACAACAATGGTGTTACATCTATTTGTGAAATCACCAAAAAAAAAAAAATAAACAAAAAATAAGCGTGTAAACAAAACGAAAATGCTGCAGATATTTGTAAGCTTAGTGAAGCTGTCTGTCCGTCCACTAAATCCACTCGCACAGACTCGTGTTTATTACATTCTGTCGCACATACAGCTCCAATGGAATGTTCGTGAATTCTACTCGGTCATTGTCGTTCTTATTTCCATCGCCATGTGGATACATGCACCCACAAACTTGTAAATACATATGTATATGTACATATGTATGTATGTATGTGCTAATAATATTCAGAGCCGCTTAAATCAGCCGTGGCATTTTAAGTGTATCGATCCATTTGCAACACATTTGAAAATAACTTATTCAGTTTTTCTTTTAGTATTTAACAATATAGGCATTTAAACGGGGTTTCAAAATAGTTACAATTCCCATTGATAATCTGGAAATCTTTAATCTCTAAAGTTCGAATTAACAACATTCTGGATTATCAAGTTATAACTGTATAAGAAAATAACATACAAGTACAAACTCATTTAACGCCGTTTTTTTAAATTTATACAAAAATCTAATTTTTGATTTAACATTTCGTTTGAAAAAATAGAATTTCAAGTACCGTTGATTCCAGTAGCATCGTACTTATATGTTGTGTTCAAATAACTGATTTTTTAAGGAAGCCGGTTGAGGTTTTGTTCAAAAATTACTTTTTTGCAATAATTCGATTTTCGATTTTTCATAGTATAAAATTGCTATATTTTTTAATTTTTTTTGTAGTCATGAACTTTAATAAAACAAACTTTATATATCGTTGGAAAGTCTCTTCTTTCCAAATCCTCTGAGAAACTAAAAATCGATTCATATTTTTTCGCGGTACTGGCTTATAAGTGCGTATGTTAAAGGTACGGTTTTTACTAGAGGTTTTTGAAAATTTGAAATAAAGGTTCTTGTTGTGCTCAGCAGCAACTACCAGAAAAATAGTTAAATTTTCCAGGTATTTTTTTTTTCTGGGCGGTCTGTGATATCTAGCGCACATTTAGATGGAAGTATCATAAAAGGTAAAGGTATTTTAAATGTGGAGTAAGTTATTTATAAAATTCCAACATATCTTCTTTATGTTCCAAAAAAGAAAATACAGCTATGGAAAATTGTATGTGTCCGTAACGCCCTTTGTGTTAGTCATAATTTTGAATACAGTATCGTCTAAAATCTAATTTTTTTTTTAATCCTTAAAATATTTCAACTTTTCGAGAAACTACAAGTAAAAATAAAAATGTAAATCGTAGTGTGTATTTTGATATGTATACAAATTTTCGAATTTAGTACTGTATGATGGTTCTTATACCGAGTCATGGATGTCAGCATCCGATTTTAAACATAAAAAATTTTGCATTGATCTCTTATATCGCTATCATTCTGGATGTGTATGAAACGAGTTTCAAATGTATAATGAATGTCTAGATTCTCACTCTATTTTCATTTCCGACAAAAAAAAACCGTTGAGACGGTTTTCGATTTATTTTTTTTTAACACTCTAATCATAAACTTCAAATGAATAGCAAACATTTGTTTTATGTACTACACGTTAGTAGGGCTGACTCTGCTGCGACCAAGCCGTGCGCGTGTATCAACATCAACACTCTCACTTATTGCGGCCAGCAATGAAACGATTTCATTCATTTCATGCACACGCGTTAGCTGATAAATAAAATACCGACTATTTATTAGCAGTTTGTCGTTGTTGTTTTTATTTTAATGGGTTATTTTTATATGCGCACACGTGTTGCCGCTAACAGCCACACACAAGTAGGTATGTATTTCGAACCAGTTGAAATCTTGAACAAACCGGTCGAAGAGGTCGACCGATACGAAATTTGAATACCCTCTACAGGGGAACATGCGAATGAATGAAATAGGTTTTCGGGCACTGATCATTTTTTTATTTATTGCTAAGCAATAAAGAGAGTCTTTTTGGAGAGTGTCTGCATTTTTTAGTACGTCATAGACTCTACTTTTAGCAATAGTCCGGAGAAAAAACTGCTATAAACTTGAGGCATACAGCCAAAATATGTATTTATTTGTCCCAAAGAATGCTACCTAATCTTATTTCTAAAGAATCTTATTATTCATGCCAAACGCTTACTGGAATTGTAGCACCGCGGACGACCACAACATGTGTCGTTTTTTTTCTTCTTATCGTTCATTTTTTATTCCACTGGAGTTGTAGTGGTGGTATGGGATTTTCCTTGTATTTCAATATCTGTCACAAATGCGAACAATGCCGGCCGCAATTCCAACAATAGAAAAGTTCAATAGTACGATTATACATATCACCATTGCCTCAGCGCATCATTAAAGTCCGTGCAATCCCTCCTGGGCGATTTGTAATGTATTTTCTGACAGATCGTAAAACCGAATGTCATAATGAGTCAGGGCCTGTGCAAAACAAAGGCGAAATTTATTGAAATCGTCAAGATATTCATTTGTCGGATGGCGGCGATGTTAACCGGAAAAGGCATACACGTGCCTCGGTTCTTTCTACGGATTATGTCTTGTCTCAGTGGATACAAACACGACATGTATACTTGTTTGTGTACACATTCGTACGTATGTACCTATGAATTAACACACATATGTAGGTATATAGTTGCTTGTGTTTATATTCGCATATGTTCGAATTTCATTTTGTTGTTTTTTTTTTGTTTTTATCAAAAAGCAAACTTTCAAGCGTGTGACGCCATAAATGCGTGTTAAATATATGTGTCTGAGTATGCGGTTCTTACTATGTAGGTCGCCCCTTTGCCATTTTCAGAGGAAATTTAACAGCTACACGTTTGTATTACTTATAGTCGTAGCTCGATTAACGCAGTTGATATAACAATAAATTAAAGCTAATTACAAATACAGTATATAATGGATATATGTATGTATGAAATACCAAAAATGTTCGAAAACAATTTCATATAGGTACGCGATATTTTTATGTAAGTTATCATTTAATTTAATCTGTACTTTTATTTTAATGCATGGACATCAAATTTTATGATTTTAAATCATGATATTACTAAGAATTAAATGAAAACAACAAAATTGATACAAAGCAAACTAAAATTAATAACAGTATTCGTTGGAAATCACATTAAAATGGGATACATTTTCATTTTCTTTAATGAACCAACTTAAACATGAACTTGTGTCCGCTACAGAAAATACATTAAACTATAATAATTTCTTCTGTTCTAATGCAAAGTCAGGTTTACACATTTCAACATTTTTTAGGTAGAATGACATGAACTTCATACAACCAAAGCACCGTAAAACTATGTACCTATTTGTTTTCATACAAAATTCCCAAATATGTTGGGTATGGAAAATGTATTACATACTTTTTATTGCAACTGCACTTGAATTTGCTATTTCTTTTCAAAATAAATTATAAAATACAATATCGAAGACTTATTTGATATACTTATTACCAATTTGCTCCTTCGAAATTATAATTACTTTCATTGCCAATGCCATCCTTAATGTATTTCGATATCAAAAATTTAAAAATGGAATTTTCAACTAAATTTGCTTTAAAAATTAATTGTTTTTTTTTCAAACCCAAATTTTGCTTTCAAAATAACAAATTTATATAGAAGACAGTATTGTGAAAGCAATGAAATTAAATTTAGCTAGTATATGTGTCTACATTAAAAATGCTACATTTATATCTCGATACCTCTGAAGTTTTCTAGTGTTCAGAATAAAATATTTACTATTTAGAACACAATGACAACTCCTTCTATGTCACAGGTAACTCCTATAAATCTCTACTTTTAAATTTTCACTGAGACAACGTGATTTAGTTGGAATCTTTGGAAAATTGTTTATTTTTTAATTTCATTCTTTCTTTGTCCTGTCAGGTCGTACTTTCAACGGTTCTTGCTCTTAATACCCATGTTTTCTTTTCTTACAGACGCCCACTGTGTACAATGCCACCAACCATATGTTCCGGGAAGAAACGCCAAACACGTGTAGATATGCGCCACAACATTCGACGACCCCAACAGAGTTTATCGGACAGCATTAACGATGGTAAGTAGAGCGAACATATAGGATGTATAAATAAATGTTTCATATTTCAACATATTATAACTTACAATTATGTGCATAGGAGTATGTGTTCTTCGCAACGGATTGTTTCACTTTGAAAAGTTTTAAGAAAGTTTTAAACAAGTTTTAAACAGTTTTTTTTATAGATTTTTTTAAAACTATAACCAACATAAGCCGAGTTTGTACGAAAATAGAAAAATATATACTGATTCTTTTTCCACAAGCTTGGAGTGTGTACCAAAAAAATAAGTCAAGAGGTCGCAATGATTTGCAAAATTTATATTACTTCGAAATATTAACCGATTATCCTGAATTATGTATGTAACTTTTTTCATTTTTTATAAATGTCAAAATGGTCCTATCATAGTCAAAGCCATGGGAAATTATTTAAATAATATTAATTTTTTTTTCATATCAATATATCAAACTGTATCGAATATGTACATATTTAGATTTTGCGGTAAGGGATAAATCCGCAGTTTCACTATAAAAAAATAATAAAAATTTGAGAACATTTTGACTTTTTTTCTTTTTGGAGAATGAACCGAAAACATTTTTTTTTATAAATAACACTACATAGGCCATCGGGTGTTGCTAGGGCCAAAATTTGGTTATATCCCAAATCAACCGGGTATTTCTGAGCTCTATTCTAATAGAAACAGCCTTGAGGATCGATATTTTGTATTTTCGGCCACTCTAAAAAGCTAATAATTATTTTGCAATCTTCTTTTTGACATATCTCGAGAACCACTAGTCCGATTAAGCTGAAACAAATTTAAAAAAATTAAGAATTACAATTCCTTTAATCTGTTTGTATAACGTTTCCCTACATAAGCAACATTTTCACTTTTCCATTCATCAATTGATTTTGAACTGGGTTTATTTTGTAGCAGTTACAATAAAACTGTTGTACTCCATGGCGTATGATTTACGAGGAATATTAATTATGATAATCATATATTGTTTATGTTATGTCAAACAGGAAAGCCTCAAAACGTGACAAATTTCCTTAAACGAAACTTATTAACTTCAAATCGATATCTAATTATTATGGCATGTAACTTGACAACACGAGTGATGCAGATCTTCCTCATTTTGGGGCTACTTTCACGTGCAGTTCTCAGAATTGAGTCCCAAAATCATGTGTTATTATATATTATGTATATGAATCGTTCGCCTTTTGCAATTTTTGGGCAGCATCACTGCCCTATAATGCCCGAATATTCATCAAATATCTCAGATATATTAAGAAGTAATCTCCCTATATTTTGATATATTTGCCCCTGTTTGACGGTGGAGCTTCTGAAGCATTCGAGTTACTAAATGCACTTATGTAAACTGCAATTTTTGGTATAGCAAATATGTGCACATATTTATTTCAATAACAAAAGCTTTTGTGCCTGCTTCCCTGTTCTGTTATTAATAAGTCGATATTAATTACACTAATAATTGGAATACAAATGTGGCGTCAATTTTTATGCACGCGGTAGTTATCTATAAACTGTGGCACATATTGTGATAGACAAATATTATCAGAAGCTTACGGATGTCTTTGCGTAGTGCCAAATATCTTTTGTGCACCCCGACCACAAGCACAGCTGAGACAATGCGACCTCCTCTGTCTCTTTGATAAGTTACACTTGTTTTCCATGACGATGACCTCACGGCACAATTGAAGCGTACTTGTGCCCAACGTGGCTCACCTCCAGATCCACAATGTTGATTGCATACGATGTCGTTCTCGACATGTGCCCGCGCACATTAAAAATCACATGAGAGTTGGTGGCACGTCACTTGTACATGCAACATTTAGAGACAACACGACCGTTGGGTATGGATAATTTGTCCAAGAGAAACAGTAAATCATGACAAGGAGAGCATTCCAAGTCATGAAGAATGTGGGCTTTGTCTTCCAGCATTTCGTCATGACGCCAATGTTGTTGTGTCGTTGTGATAGTTGTTGTTGTTGTCATAGTCATTGCGGCAGGCAATTAACTTATGAAACGAAAAACTCTTCTTAAAGTGTTATGACACCATCAGTATTAATGTATCGTCCACGTGTACATTTGATAAACATTGTGAAATAGATCCTTCCTGCAAACAGTCAGCCTGTGGCACACACATGCACATAAGTATGTATGTTTATACGATGAAGTACGAATCTAACGAACAGTCCGGAACTTGTGTGTACATATATGTACGTATATTACATTAAAAATGTAATAAACACCTAAGACTGTTGTGACATAATTAAAACATTGAAAGAAATTGCAAATTAATTTTAAGGATGACACAAAGTCTAATAGAATGGCAAAACTCAAACTACCTATATATGTATTTATATCTGTTCAAAATTTAAAATAAATCACAAAAAAAGGTTGTAATGAATTGACCTGAAAGATTCAATAAGCGTCATTAGATACATTTTATGAATGTAGTCTATTCTTTCGAAACGACGTCTTTTTAACTTATATTGATGATATTCTATTAGCAGAATGCCGAAGATAACGATGTATAGTTTTTAATATGGCACAAACATTGTAATAGGAAATTTATGTAAATATAAACTGAACTCCACTGTACAAAAACGTTTATGTGTGCGCGTGAGTTTACATTTGTAACGAGATACCGTAAACACGTTTGTCCTTAACGTAGCCATGTGGCGCCTCACATTATGTCGTCCATTAGTAATATGTATCTATTTGCACATTTCTTTGTAAATACAATTGTCGATATATTTAGCTATATTGAGAGAGGCGGTGATACTATTAATGTAATTTATGTTCAATACATTACCTTTAGTATGTAAACTTTATTTAGATAGTTCTTAACAAAGTTCTGAATCGATGGCAGTTCTAATGTTGACAATTGAATTGTAAGAAGCTCGTTCTTTTTTCAGCTCACTGATTTTAGATTCAATTCTGAGAACTGCACGTGAAAGTAGCCCCAAAAAGAAAAAGTTGTGCATCATTCGTTTTGTCAAGTTACATGCCATAATAATTTAATATCGGTTTGAAGTTATAAAGTATCGTATAGGGGAATTTGTTATGGTTTAGGCTCTTTTGTTTGACGTAACTCGAGAACCTCTAGTCAGATTTAGCTGAAACAAATTAAGAATTACAATTCATTTAATCGATTCAAATAATGTTTTCCTACATAAGCAACAGTTTGACTTTTCCATTCATCAAATGATTTTGAACTGGGTTTATTTTGTAGCAGTTACAATAAAACTGTTGTACTCCATGGCGTATGATGTAAGTGGAATATTACTTATGATCAGCGTTTGAAAAAAACTCACAAATGTGCGCAAAATGTTTGCAAAACTCTTTTCATGAGAGTGTTTGAGAGGTAAATGTGAAACAAACTCTGTACCGTTGAGCATGTTAACATGCAAACACATCTCGCTAAGTGTCGGAAAACGATGTTGCTCTTTTTTCTGACTCCCGTCGTGTGTGCGATAAAGATGACACAACTCATATGTGCACCGAGAAACGAAAATACCCAAACACGGAGTAACACATGAATATTCATATAGAGAAAAAAACACATACATACATATATTTACACATATACAGCTATATTTCTTCTTCTTCTCTACCAATCTTTTAGTGTCGCTCGTTTATGTGTGCACACCATCTTTGAGTGCTCAGGAAAAAATTGTACAAAAGAGTTTTGTTATGTGTTGACTCTGTGTGCGGAGCATCTTCGATCATTAAACTCTTGTGTTTTGAGTTCGCCTGCGCTCATTACCGACGTTTAAAATGTGTTGAGCAGAGTATTTTGGAGTCTTTTCAATCCCTGCTTATGATAACCATATGCCTCCGTCTGCTTACGATTGCACAGAATAAAAGTTGCGACATAGAGCTACGTCTTACACATATTTACTTTAGACAACAGTGTCAAAATTTTTGTCCAAATTTCGCAACAATAGTAGGTATGACATTAATGTGTGCCGCAATGTGTTAAAGTTCAAATTTGTCTCTTAACAAGCTAAGTTGTTTGCATGTTGCAGATGTTTGATTAAATAAAATGCTGTTGTGTTAAAAAGGACTATTGGTATATTTTTGCTGCGTCTTTTGTCCATCGGCGGCCCTAGATTGACAGCAAATTCGCAGTCGAGATAATTTTGGAAATTTAGGATATTTTCGATGTCGTCCTTAGTTCCCATCTTCCCTAAAACTTACTACGCATAAGCAGAATTTCGAATGATAATGTAGAACACGGTTGTAAGATTTTGCGCATCGATTTTCATGATATTTATGATGACAAATTGTTGTCCGTTTATCCAAAAATTAAAAATTTTAAGAAATTTCTTAAAAAATTCCACATTCCTAAATGCCAGCGCATAAAACTGGCGGTTTAAGCATCAGACATTTAAGTCAATGAAACGCCAAACCAGAATATAATTTCCCGGTTTGTTCCTGAAATACATAAAGAAAATTTGACATTAGTTTATTAGTTTAGTTTATTAAAAGTATCCAATTGATATTTTCAAGAACGATTGTTGTGAGCAAACCAGTTAATCGGTATCAGTTACGACGTCACTGACACATGGACGGATGGGCGAGGTCGCAATGCACTCACTCGCTTAAAAATAGTTAAGTCAACATAATAATTAATTTGTGTGGCAAAACTGCTGCTGCCAGTGTTTATATTCGTAGCATTCATTCGCTTTGGGTTGTATAAGAAGCTTGAGCTTTTTCGCCGTTAAAATTAAAACGCAACGAGAACAGCAACAAAGCACAACGATGAAATTGTTTATAGATTCGCTTATTCAACACGTTCGTTTCGTTATAAGTCACGTTTTAGCTCATGCTTCGATTGCGGCCCTGAATGTTTTGCACAATTGTCGCCAACCTCAGCGGTCGGTCGTCTGAAGAAACATGTGCGAATTCTGTGACAGCAACGCCAAACAAGCAAGCACTCGTTCCACTTTGGCTCTGTCACTGAGAATTATGCGGTGGTGTTAAGTGTTTCCTGTTCTTATGCGTATTGCACTGGGGATGACAGTCGAAACAGGTTTTTGTTTTTGTATGCAAATTAAATGAGCGCAACTGTTAATCTCGTCTGCTCAGCGCCAACCTACATGCAAAAAAAAGTGATCATACGTCACTAGCATTCGCATGGAAGGTACGTTATGTAGTGGAGTGTTGGACCTACATTCAATACAAATAAACTACAAAGTAAAAAAAGGAATGCCAAAGATATTAGTTTCTGTGGAGAAACAGCACAATTTCTCAATGAAATGGTCTTTGTACACGAGTGATGGTTTTAAGTTGTATTTCTGGTTATATAATGGCGGGTCGATTTAAAAAATCACCCAAGTGACATGGAAAATCGTATTCTATTGTTCCTACCTTTGTAATATTTTCAACTCAAATCGGTCAAATGTGTTTAAGGACTTAAGTCTGATTTTTTAATTGGATTTGGTTTAGAATAATAGAAAAATCATTTTGTACAATTACACCTCTTTTAAACAATAAATTGAGATTAAAACAAACAGAAAGATTTTTGACGAAACCTAAAAAAAACTGTCGGGTTGACTTTCCACGCATATTGAAGTTGAACTATTGCTTAGAAATTAAGTGTAGGTACGTTGGCACAACTCTCATGTACAAGTGTTAGAAAAATAGGAGAAAGATAGGCAATTCACAACTTTACAACCACAATTCCTTTATACTGTCAGTTGTACTAACTCTTTTGTTTTCAACTTTTTTTTAGGTAACAATCATCACTTATCGCAATCTATGCGATTCGATGGACTTGGTCGGTTGCAGAAAATTGTCAGCGGAGAGAACAATGCACAGTACCGTCAGCTTTTGCTAGACATGTCAGATAATGCAGTTACTTCGACTACACACTTGGATGGAAGCCAATCGGAAGCAGAGAGCACCGATGGCTGCAGGCTAAGAGGGAGAGAGTACGTGTCAGGTGACTCCATTCATTACAGCAGCAGCAACAGAGACTCATCCTCCTTACGAGGCGGAAAGATAAAACGTTCACATTACTACTCGTCAGATATCGACAATGACGATAACGATGAAATCACCATGTACGACAGCTACGAGTCCAACAGGGAGATGGAGGAAGAACATTCCAGCAACGTAACCGACAGCGTAGAGTTGGACTGCGAGAGCATTTCGATGACCAGTTTAGATACGGAGAAGAGTGCAAGGCTGAAAAGGGGAAACAACAATCAACCTATGCTCAGAGATAAAATGCTGGGGAAGCATCGCAACTGTGCAAAAGCTCTGACGAGCCTTCGCAACACGGAAGGTTTACTGTCGATAGCCATAAAAACAATAAAACTGGTGAGGCGCAATCAAATGCTGCAGCAGCGCCTTACACAGCTGCAAATGGAGACGTCAGAGTTCATACAGTCGGTGCTTGCGAATCCGGAAAACAGACACTTCCGTACGAATATTGAACAGAATGTGAGGGAGGTGGAAAATGTTTAGGTACATTGTTGCGGCAACTAGTGAGCCCAGAGAACGTGGGTCGGAAATACAATAGAAGCACAACATGTAGTCGAAAAGCTTTCGCTCCAGCAAATGCAAGCACTCACACATATACACACCCGTACATCTCACAAGTCAATGGCATACTTTCAGGCGCCTACATATGATTTGTGTGGTTTTCTATTGTGCCCCTTCAGCAGCAAAACACAACATACATGAGTATGGATTTCACAGACATTGCCCGAAATATCTCTTACGCCCCCCTTTTGCAATGAAAAAAGGAATCTCTTCTAGTCAACCGCCATAGTATTCTCGCTAAAGACAAACAAACAACAACACTCACTGATCTCATCTCCCTGGCTAGCAGCACAGCAATGACTCTCGCGTACCATCAATTGCCACAATCACCACTAACATATGGAAGTAATTTGAAGTAGCGCTTGAACTCCCTCAATGCCTACTGCAGTATGTCGCTGAACTGATTTCCTAGAAATTGATATGACTAATTTTGTAATAGACCGTAACCTTAAGAGTAATGCTTAGAAATTCCACATTTGTATATTCGTAATATTTTAATATAAAACTTGAAAAGCAATGTTTGTCCACCAACCCCCGCCCGCGCCCTTTATCACCGCAAAAATCATCACTGAATTATTGCACGCAAGGTCGAAGATTTGGCTGTTTGCATTACTCGCTCGCGCAGACAGGCATAAGAAAGCAAAGAAGGAACGAAAGAAAGACGCATCGCATCCCCCATTAATCTTAAATATAACGATTTAGATGAGATATTGCATTAAGATGAAATTGTAAAACTTCCATTTAATTTATACTTTTTAGATATAGACTAAGATATATTAAGCAGATTTAGTAACTGCATTTTTCTATAACTATCTACGATAAAAATAAATACACATACACACACACATGCAACCATACTACGTACATATGTACGTATTCTTATTCACATACGATAATGTGATTCCCTTCATGATGCATTAACGATACATTTACTCCATTCAAAAATAAATAAAATAAAACCTTAATACGTTTACATTCGAATATCAACTTGAAGAATTTTATTGAAATATTTGCGGTGAGGGGCGGCACTCTGACAACCTGTTGAAATACGCATACTTTTAAGTCAACGCGTCAGCCTGTCGAAAAGGTCAGAAAATGTGAACCTCCTCTCAGTTTGGTCTCAAGTTCATCGTAAATGACGTGATTTAAATCGCATAGCTGTTATTATCGGACAACTCTTCTTGTGTGGGGGGCTGCTGCCATGCAATCGCTCTTGAAAAAGTACACTAAAAAGCAAAACGAAAATGTGCTAAATCACGCCGCTAATATGCTGGATATTAATTGTGCTTGGAGCAAGTGTCTGGACAGATCGTGGAGCGAGATGGCAAAGACATCGCGTACAAAACATTGGTTTCTTTTTTTATTTTATTTATTATGTTTTTTTTTTATTTCTGATATCCACCATTTGAAACACAACAAACAGCGATATACCTATATGACCTAAAAATATGTTAAGCCAAATGCGTAATGGATCATTTCTCGAATGTTTGTCTTTGGAAATGATTAATGATATTAATGGTAACTAACCAGCGACGAAGGCGATGTCGGTGACGATGACGTTGATTATTGTGTAATAAAAAGAGTTCTTCTTACAATTCACGGCCTTCGAATCGCCAGCATTATGATCTAAATCGGGCTTGCTTGTAACCTACATTAACGCTTTTTAGCAGACGACCTTGACTGCAAAGTCCATTACCCCCCAACTTCGGGGCATTCTGAGACATTAAATGTAGTTTGTTCTAATACGATTTAAAATTATCAGGCTATCGATGACTACTCACTGATTGTATATTTCACACTTTAATGCTAACTGGAACACAATTAAATGCGGATATCGCAATAATCATCTACGTTCCCAACATCACTACCCGCCGCTATGTTTAACCATGTGGTGGATATGAGATGCTTAAATTGGTTTGGGGAAAAAGTACTCATGAGTTGTTAGTATAAACTATTTTATAGAAAAGTTAATTGCAATTGATCGTTATATAGCGCTATTGTATTAGAATAATCGACGTTGTGGATTATTTAAATGATGTCAGAAATCTCAGTGCGGGTAATGGATTCTATTGATAGCGAGTATGTAGATTTATAAAAAATCTAATATTAGTGTAATTATTAATATTAGCGAAATTTTACGTTTGGCATTTTTGAATTCCATCAGCCAATAAATATTATCGGCCAAATGATATTGTTATAGGATATATAAATATGCATACTAAACAAAACTACCCGAACGAAATGGAATCATAAATTTATGTGCTATAGACCTTAACCCGCTTGCATAAAAATTATGAGTCTTCTTTCTATTAATGCATAGATAAATTTGCAATTTAAATTACCAGCTAACCGTTTTTTGATAAGCCTTTAGCTCAAGAAATTGACAGATACGTTGCTGATTAAGTACAAACTGAAGGTCAATAATACATTATACAATTTGTACATTTACTTATTTCTATTTTACATCACATGATAAAAATACCGGATGTATGGATTTTAAGATCCACTAAAAGGGACCTACAGTTTAACAAGAATTCGAACGTCACCTGTTTGAGACGCTTTTTCTAGACTCAACTACTGCGAAGTTGCTGTAGACTACAGCAACTGTTACAAATTTTTCAGTTGTTACATATATTGAATCTTTCTTGAATAATACAATTTTTTTTTAAATTTGCTGTCTATTCTATGGATTTTTGGTAATACATATGTATTTATCTATCTATACTAGTCTATACTATTATTATAAACAGATAAATTTGCCTACGTAGATACATATAATAAACAAACGTATTCCTTGTAACAATAGCCCTGGATTGGCAATATCGGTACAGCTTCAATTTGCTCTTCCATACATACCATTACCATATATTCCTAAGGTACATTTCTATGCACACACTAAGCGAACGAAACGTACATAAACATCACACTTATCATCTCTTTTGTATTTTGTTTATTCACAAACAATAATCGAACTTCAGTAGAGGCAATCAAATACCACCGAAGTAAACATTGTATGTCATACAAAATTTTGTTTATGTTCGCGTTTCTCGACGTGGGGCGCGCATGACCCATTAGACGAAGTTTGTATAAGTGATCGCATCGTCAAAATATAACATTGTTTAGCACACAAATGTATAAATGATCGCTTGTGTAAAGATAATCGAAAATTTAGTTTAGACTGATTACAAATGTTATCGAAACAGAAATAATTCAAAACATTTTCTTGGCTAAAAAGTTGATAAAACACAGATTGCACTAAAATTCTCCTCTTCGAAGAGCCCCAACATGTTGGGAGACACTGACATATATTACGTGCTAAAAAGATGCCTAATGCCTTACTTGTAACTTGTAAGTATATTTGTAAGGATGTTATCAATTTGTTTTACAATATTACCAAGTTGATCGTTTGTTTACGCTCAGTCATGCTATTGAAGAACTATTGAAGTGTAAGTTAAGGCCAATAGCCCCCCGACAAAAGCTCCTCTTCAATTCCTGCCAATACTAGTGTTGTTTGTCGATGAGCACACAATAGAAAAGCATACATGTTAACATGGTCGGCCTAGCCAGTTCACAACAGCCATGCTAATTTTATGCATATTTTGCCAAATTAATATCATTTTTAATCTTCTCTTGTTGGTTATTGTTAGCCGCGAAATTTCATCATCAATTGGGTTTTGTTTTGATTTGTTGCTAGCTTAGGAATAAACGTGAACTTGAAAACTATGCTGGAATTTGGCGAGTTTCTGCCGACATGTAAACCAGAGCAACACACATTTGCCACACATACATAGGCATACACATTTGCCTGGCAGCACACCGATTATTGACTACCTGTATTTCTATTCGCACGTCCGATCGGTCATCGCTGATGCCTCGAAAGCGTCACAGCGATCCATCCACCTTCTCACTATTTGGCGGTCGGCGCAACGAGAAATAATCTACAGCCACATTCGCTTTCGTCTACGATCGCTGATCTCCAAAACGTTTAATAGCCAATGAGCAGTCATAGAAGACGCACGCATGCGCCCTTTTAAGCTAGTGCACGTCAAGTACAATTATATTAATTGAGTTATAAACTAAACGCTAAGAGCGTTCAACTAAGCATCCGCACGTGAAAAACGCCATAAAAAAGTTCACAAGGTATTAAAAATATTTAATTAGTGTTCCGTGACATCCGAAGCGCGACAACGTAAATCACCAGTGTGTCATTTTTATGAGTATCGCTACTCTCACCCAGTTTATGGCTGTCAATAATGCAAATAAAAGTTTTATGGTCGACTAAATGGTTAAATAGAGTCTGAACACTAGTCCGGCAGTGCTTCGACTCTAAGTTTTTCATCTTAAAAACAAATGACGGGAGTGTGTGTGTGTGTGTAAGGAACGTGTTCACTGAGGATTACCCGTAGCTAAGCGAGACAAATGATGCGAATACAAATGCTAAATAATTGATGGATAGATAGATGGATGCAACATACGTATAATGCATTTTTATTCTGATCATATTGTAGACATCTATCGTTTGTGTGATCATGACAATCGAATACACGACAAGTAGTTAGAACAATGCGATATAAATTCGAGGGGCGGATGCATCGATATGAAGGATTGCATGTTAGACATGCGATAGTCTGCGTTACTCTAAAGATAACATGCGATGTTACTTTTGAATAAAATATGTCAATCCAGTGCTGTGGTGAGAAACTTGGATAGGTGCTAGTGAGAGATACGACCTTAAGTTGGTTGTCCAGTACAAGGTCGTAAATTAATCTTGACTTTGAAATCGCAGAAGTCATTTCGTGCGTCTATGAAAAGGAGACTGTAGGAAACTACTATGTATTGCCAAACCGTTCAACGTTTTTCAATAGATTTGACGTTTAAAATGGCAAAACTCATGCCGTCTAAAATTAAAAATCCTTCTTGTTTCGAAATTTGTTCTGACCAATTAATGTTTCAGTTTGGATAATTATAATAAAATTGTGCACTTTATGCTTGCTAAAGTAAGTCCAACGATTTCGTGCTCAGAGGTAAATATGCAATAATAAAAAATATTCAGGCTATAACAATTTTCTGAAGTAATTCAACACGATAGTTTGGTACGGCATCTTAAACCGTAATAGGCCACGTACATTGCTTTAGTAGCACTCAGCTATTTTACCCCTAAATTCGGAGTGCAGCTCATCACTTTTTGTCATTTCTGTGTTGTGACAACCGAAATTTTTGTTGTAGCCATATAGCGTTCACCAATATTGATCGAATTTGTGTGTTTTGTTGCAAGATAACATGATTAGATAGACGGATCCAACTCAAGAAATGTTAAAATAATTTATCTGCATCAACGTTGAATATTTTTAATCTCAACATGTCCATAATACATAATACAAAAATTATTCACACTTTTTCACACCCATAACAACCCCCTTGACACAATGAAGAGTCTCCCATTTGCGACTGGTTCTGTGAAACCCTCTGTCTGCAATCATTACTTTGGAATAAATTACTTCCGGAAGTGTGGTTGTGTGTTACGTCCACAAGCGGTGTTAAAATATAACTGGAACCGGTGTCGATGGAGTCTACCTTTTGTTCTGTGCCATACGGAAGTAACTCATCTCTTAAGCTTTTATTACACACGAATCGTGAAGGTCAGATTACACTACATTACCCCAATAGTGGCCTAAAGACATATGCTAACGTAAAAACCTATATATGTATGAATTTCCATAATCAAACTACCTAAATGTATAGCTTGATGATAAACTAAATGCAGATTGTCCGTTATCGATTGAATAGCTTAAAATCTACTCTAACAAAAAGTTTTCTTTGTTTTAGCTTAATCCAAAAAACTTCAAATTAGAATTTCTAAAAATTATAATATAGAACACAACTTGTGTGTGACATAAATTTAAATTTATCAGCAGCAGCACAACATTAAAAATAAAAAAAAAAACTCAATAACGAAAAGATGTGCGGGTAAAAGTTAAACACCGTAATTCAACCGGTTACCTCCAACAACTACAACACACACTTGCGCACTCATACTCACCTAGTCTGTAAATGGTCAAGAATACAAATTATTTTCTTCTTTCTCACTCAACTGTTGTATGGAAGTAGCTGCTGGTTGATCTTGTTTAGTTACAACCGATGGCTTTGACCCTATATGTAGCCGATATCAAGGTTAACAACAAAGGATTTACTGAATTCGCAAATAAATGCAACCAATTTTGTTGGTGCTATAGCTGGCTCTTATACATAGTACATGTGCATACAAACATGTGTTATGTATATCATGCATTGGGTCACGGTCGTTCGTTGAACAGAAGCAGTAGCAGAAGGAGATGCTAAATGATTCTAATGAAATGCTAATGCTAATGTTCTTCGCAGCTAGATGAACATTAGTATAAAGGCCGCGCTAATTGAGCAGGGGGACAATACAAATTAAAGTTGTTGATAGTATGTAATGGATTTCATCACTGTTTGCTTTTGTTTCAGGCGAGTCCGCTGAGAATGCGCAAAACATGTTGCGATGGATGGAATTGGGTGTGATTGCGGGGCTGGTGGCATGGACTTGCGGCAGGAGTACGGTAGAATTGGCTCGAGAATTAGAGACTTCGTTGTTGCACACCAGGCTGCCTGACACGATGCAGTTTTTACCTGAGTATGACTTTATAATAATTGGAGCCGGTTCGGGGGGATGTGTGGTGGCGAATCGTCTTAGCGAAATACACAACGCTACGGTTCTGCTTTTGGAAGCCGGCGATCAGGAAACGTTTTTAAGTGACGTGCCTTTGACGGCTGCCGTCACGCAAATGACCCGCTACAATTGGGGCTACAAGAGTGAACCGACGCCTAATGCATGTTGCGGCCTCGAGGGCGGAGTGTGCAATTGGCCCAAGGGTAGGGGTGTGGGCGGTACTAGTCTTATCAACTTTATGTTGTACACCCGAGGCCATCGGAAAGACTACGACCATTGGTCTGCTTTGGGCAACAAAGGTTGGAGCTACAAGGAAGTGTTGCCATATTTTAAGAAATCTGAAAGTATAGAAATTGACGACTTAAGAAAGTCCAAGTACCACGGCACCAAGGGTCCATTGAGTGTGACGTATGCAGACTATAGATCGAAGCGATTGAAGGCCTTTTTAAAGTCAAGTTACGAAATGGGTTACAACATTACAGACCCCAATGGCGAGGATATGATGGGTTTCAGTCGAGCACAGGCAACTCTGAAAAATGGTCGCAGGTGCAGCACCAGTAAAGCTTTCATACGTCCCATTGTTCACCGTCGTAATTTTCACTTGTCAATGAAATCTTGGGTCACAAAGATCATTGTGGAGCCTTCGCAATCTACATATGGTGACCTAACGGCTGTGGGGGTAGAATTTCTGAAGAATCGTCAGCGCTTCAAAATTCGAGCTAAGAAGGAAATAATTTTGTCAGCCGGCGCCATAGCTTCCCCACAACTACTTATGTTGTCTGGCATAGGACCCAAAGAAAATCTGAAGCAACACAACATCACCGTCCTGCGGGATCTTAAAGTTGGCTACAACCTGCAAGACCACGTCACATTAAACGGCTTGGTGTTCTCCACAAATGACAGCACCATCAATGACAACAAGCTTCTCAATCCAACTGACTTTTTCCAGTACATAGTACACGGCAGGGGACCCTTTACCATTCCTGGAGGAGCGGAAGCCTGGGCTTTTGTCAAGACACCCAGTTCACCTTATGACGCAGACTATTCGAATATGGAGATAGTGCTGGGTGCTGGTTCCTTGAGCGGTGACACTTTTGGTTCCCTCAGGAATCTATTAGGCATCACAGACGAATTTTATCGCCACGTCCTTGCACCCCTGCAATATCAGGTATGGTTAATGGGTTGGTTGAATTAAACTAGCTTTTATAACTACATACCTTTGAATCATTCTAGGAGACGTTTAGTATGGTCCCTGTGCTGTTGAGGCCCCGTAGCAGGGGTCGCATATCGCTACGTAGCCCCAATCCATTTCATTGGCCGAAAATGGAGCCAAACTTTATGCAGGATCCCAGTGACACCCAGGCCATGATTGAAGGCGTCAAGTTGGTACGAAACTGAATAGTATTTTGAGAGCAATAACAATAGATGCAGTTACTAATTCCTATATGTTTTCGCAGATTCTTCGCATAGCCAGAACCAAGTCTATGCGCAGTATCGCTGCCAAATTCAACACAAAACCGTTTTTGGGTTGCGAGAGCTACGAGTTCGATAGTGATGCTTACTGGAGATGTTGTCTGCGGCTCTATGGATCCAGTCTGCAGCATCAGTCGGGTACTTGTAAAATGGGTCCGGCCAATGATGCAGACGCAGTAGTCGATCCGGAATTGCGGGTACACGGAGTGAGCAATTTACGTGTCGCCGACGCATCAATAATGCCCACCATACCTGCTGGTCACACTAACGCCATTGTCATTATGATTGCCGAAAAAGCATCTGACATGATAAAAGACAGCTGGCGTATGTCAACGAAAAAGCGCCAATGAGTACTAGTCCGTAGTTATACTATCTAATTTATTAATTAGTGTTTAAGCTCAAACGTGATACGAATGGGGTGATTTTTATCCCAAATCAATAAAATTGTTATTAAGTATGAAAATCCTAAAATGTAGCTCTTGTAAAATGTAAAGGTATGTGGTATGTACTGTTTTCCGATACATAATAGAAACAATAACGGCGAAAAGCGAATTCACCAACATAAAAAGAAGACGAAGCCTTTTTGAACGAGTTAAGCGAATACAATTTGTACAATGCCAATGAAAATGCGGTCAATTTGCACACCCAATTTCGATATATCAAAAACTATTGTACGAGTGACAAAAATATGCAATGGAGAGAAGGCAATGTTTCGATTGTGGATCGGTGGGTGGATATATTTATTCATCTCAATAACGCTGATTGCGAATTCAAAGAAATGGCCATGATCGTTGAATATATTTTATGTTTGTCAGGAACTTCAGCATCAGTGGAACGAATCTTCTCTGCAGTGAACAAAACTTGGACGTCAGACAAAACCCAATAGATGTGCAAAAATAGTAGGCGATTCTGAACGTCAAATGTAAAATGAAGTACAAATGCATTGATTCCTACAATTACCTCAAAACAAAGCCGGCATTGCTTATTCAAATTGTTTCAAACGACATATGATTCAGATGATGGAAATAAATGTTAACTTTTTATTATATATTGAATAAAATATATACTGCGAAAAGTACTGTTTTTCCAAATCGATGTACTGCTTTATTAAAAAGTTTCAGTGAAATGTACTGTTTTTGGTCCCAAAAAATATACGAGCGTTAGGTATGTATGATGGCTGAAACATTGCAGTGACAAAACTTATTTATTTTTATCCTTTATCTTGATACAATTAAAAGTATTGATTAAATTGAAAACATCAATAAGAGTCGTAAATTTGTATTTGATAAATTTTTACAAGAGCACAATACTGTCATATCTAACAAAATTTATTTAAAAAAATTCAAATTACAATATATTTTTGAAAATTCTCTGTTATTCAATAGTATATCTAGAATACAATACAATAATATATCATTATTGATTATAAAGCTTTGTTCTTCTACCACATTGTACAGAAAAACAGTGTTATCGATAAATAAATGTTGCGTGTGTGTGTGTGTCTCGACTAAATGGGTTTATTTTCTTGCTAATTCTTACTTTGTGAGCTTTGATATGCTTGTTGGAGATGGAAAGTGTGAAATTACTGTTACTAAAAGGTAAACAAATGCCATCTTTGCTAGATGGTGGACTTTGAAATCTTTTTACCTGTCAGCATCTAATTAACAGTATTAGATCAATAGAAGACGTTATGCGTTAACTTTGTTGTTACTTTACTCTTACAAGCACATACAAGCACTTCTTGCTATTACAGTTTATGTTTCTGTGTAAGTTATATTTACTGCGTACAAAAATTGCCACATTGTACGTTTTTCCTCACTCAATTTGAGCCATATTTGCCATCTCTGTGCCCACTTGGAATAACGGACTTGAGCACCATCGTGGAGCAGCGAGTGCGCATGTCAGAGTAATGTCAGCGGAGTTGCAACACAATGATTTCTCGTTTGTGCCACTCAAATATTCAGTCACTTTGCGGCATTTCAAACGACTACAACGCGGGCGGTGTCGGTCACCACGGGAGCAAATCGTCTTCAAAGGTGCTCCATAGAACGAAGCGGATGTGCCTGTTTGTCTGGTGAAGAAATCAAAGTAAATAGTGCAGTGAATATATATATATATACATACATATGGCTGCCTGAGTGTGTCAGTGTGTGTGTACTCGTTTGCACGCACCTCATTGAAACGTAATTAAAAAGCCATCGGGTCGCCGTGAAGTTGCTCTGGCTATGCCAAATGTGTCGTCCTTATTAACGGAGCATTTTCCGTTTTCCATGTGATCCTTCTGCGGCATTCGAACTTTGCGTGTTTTCCTTCGTTTATTGTGGCGTTGTTCCTTTCTGTTTGGTCGCTGCTTTCCTCTGTTTCCTTCAAGTTTCCCATTAGTGTTTGTTGTTGTGTGCTCGTGTTTATTGTTTGGAGAATTGTTGGCAGTTACTCTGCGGACGGTCGGATGTGTGTGATGGCGCAAAGTCATCGGGGACGACTGGAGCGACAAATTCAAAGTTGTTGCTCCATTGCGGTGTGAGCGGAGGCGGTGGCGGTAGGTTGTGGTAGTTAATACACACGACTCTGTATGTTTTTAGTGCATTTGGCCTGAGGGACATTTCATCGTTTTTTCCAAATCCCATATTCGTATGAAAATACAAACAACAATATCTACTTATGTGTGTGTGTGTGTATGTATGTGTGCACATGTTTTTATTTGGTCTCCCTAAATGTGAGCACTGCGGGGGTTTTCACCCACATTTGTGGCTGGAGTACCAAATTCTTGTACACGCAACGTGGTTACGTGTGTGTAACGAACATTTTTAACTAATAACATCAGCACTCAACACCATCCAGCCAGCCACTCACGTATGTGTGCCACCTCCAGCCCCAAACCGAAGCCGCGGTCGTCTCCCGCTCTCCTATTTGCCACAATTCGTGCGAACCCATAACCAAGTACTTCAGTGATGACGATTGCTTCGTCAAAAGCCGCAGCTGGCGTAGCGTGTCGGGCAGTGGCTCCTTTACGTGAAGAGCGTTTTGTTTGATGTGACGCTGAAATTATTTTAACCTACTTTTGCAGTTGTGGTTTTATAGTTTACGCCGTTTCTCACAACTTTTGTCGAGCGGGCCGGCTGTAGTAGCAGGAGGGACACTGGCCACCATTCCCCGCTCCTGGACATGACTCACAAACACCTGCAATTAAATGTGAAATATTCATAAATTGAACAAATGCACTCCACCCCACCGACCGAATACGAAACTCACTTACACTCACAGTGCCCACAACAGCCCCAAATCCACACAAACACACACAAAGGCAAACACACATCAACATAGTCAAGGTTTACCTACTTCACTCCAAATCATCAGGGCAGCTATCGAAAGGGAAACAAAAGAAATCTACCGAGCCTAACACACCAACCAAGAGCTTATAGTGTTTAGTTCTTCCAGAGATTGCAAAGCTATGGACATGACCAAAAACGTACGAAAGTGAAATGTAAAAAAGAAACTAGACACAATAACAAACCAGGTAGAAAAAAAAACAACGACAACAAAACAGGAATAAACGGCAGACCAACGATTGTACCAACATCGCAACTGCCACAAACTAAGAGACGCCATTGTAAATCCCCAAAAGGTACAGATTTTGAATTACAATAACGTGAGTATGGACTCCATTCTCCTTACTCTGGCAGGAAATGCAAATTATATTGTGGCACAGTTAAAACTGGTGCTCATGATGCTACAAGCATTCCGTACATTGCAGACACTAAATGTTCACGTGAATTCATCTTGAGGACACCAAAAGCTTAGGTTAGGTTTGATCGTTTGGTACAGATATTAGATCGATACAGCGATGTACTTGTGGTTACTCTACACCATTTCCAATTGAAATTCAAAGAAAATCTATTGAATTTCTAAAATATAATTTGATTTTCAAACATATTCATATGAAATTCCAAACTCGTCAATTGAAATTCAAAAATTCCATTTGAAAAAATATCAACTCAAATTCAGATTTTCCATTTGAAATTCAAAATATATCAATTCAAATTCAAAAAATGTAATTTCAATTGACGAGTTTTGAATTTTAATTGGTATTTTTCGAATTTCAAATGGAAAATTTGAATTGATATTTTTTGAATTTCAAATGGATTTTTTGAATATCAATTGACAAGATTTGAATTTCAATTGATTTTCTTTGAATTAAGGTTAGTAAGTATCGTATAACGTACCATAGGGCTAGGAGGGGCTATGCACAATGTAATATAAAATACAAAAAATTAAAACTATTGAGTGCTTTTTCGTAAAGCTGGAAATACCCATATACGAAGGCAGCAGATCCTTAGATACAGATAAGTACATATTAGTGGCATTTTGAGATATTTATTGAGCTTTTCATCTCAAAAAATGATCTATTAACAGCAAGGTAAGGACGCTACAAATAGTGGAAGTCTCAAGATGAAAGTGAAAACATACATATGTAAAAAAACAGATTTGTGGGATGTTCCTGGAAAACATTAAAACAAATTAATAAGCAAAAAGAAATAGAAAGAGAAAATTTTCTCATACAGTGTTGTTCAAAAGAGTTTTGTCGATCGTATTGATTATTTAACAATTTGTGTTAGTGTATCATTCAATACTTTGACTAAACGATCAGAAATGATTTTTTTTTATTGTTGACATTAATGGTCAATTCACTGTCACGCACTAGGATGACGCGTTTCGAACTCCACGACGAGTTCGTCTTCAGACCCCTTAAAAAAAACCTTAATTTCCCTTTACACCCCATGAATGAGGTATGGGATAGCTTCTCGCGTTATTGTGAATTAACACCGCTTTCTATTTTAGATTCACAACAAACGGCACCTACTGTTTATCGACGAATGCGAACGTCACTGTTTGAGAAGCTTTTACTAGACATGCCGATTGACTCGACACTAGAGTTTCTCTCCCGGGATTTTCCGGGAATCCCGGCCATTTTTAATTCCCGGTTTCCCGGGAAATTCGTCCGGGATTCCCGGGAAATTAAAACACCTTTAGCAGATCAAATTTTAGAAGCTTTAAAGAAGCCAATTGAAGAAAGAAGGGGTAAGCGACTTTATACTTTAGTAAAGTATCTTAAAGATCCAACAGTATTTGATAAGAATGCTAATAACTTATTTCAAACTGCTTCAAAACAAAATGTGATCGCGTACGCTGAACAAATTTATACTCGTCTTTTTAAAGAAGACGTTATCGTCCTATTGTCCTTATTGTCCTATTTGTGACATTAGTACTGAAAGACCATTTGAGGATATTTTAACCGATGCCATAACAAATGCAATGTTGCATCAAGTAATAGACTACTTAATTGCTCGATAAAAAAGGATTTTCAATTTTACGAAGCAAGTGGAAAACAACCGAAAATGTCACCATTTTATCGAATGCTCTTCTGACAATAAGGCCAACATCAGTTGAAGGCGAGAGAATGTTTTCAACAACAGGGCAATTTGTAAATAGAATTAGAAACAGGCTGTCTCATGAAACTATTAACGATCTTGCTGTTTTAAAAACATATTTTCAAAATGATAAATTAACTTTTATTGTTTAAATCATATTTTTAAATACATACACATTAAAATGAATGTTTTTCGTTTGTTATGTTTTCTTATACTGCAAAATTGAAAAAAATTAACATAGTTTGTCTTGTTTTTCTACTGCGCGAAAATTCCCGGGAATTCCCGGGAAATGAAAAGTCCGAGAAAAAAGAGAAACTCTACTCGACACTTATACTGCGAAGTTTCTGTCAACAACATTCGAAGGGAGCCGACAATGAAAGAACAATTTTTTTTTTAAGTTGGCTGGAGCCGTGATTTGAACCTGTGATCTCCCGCAAGGTAGTCGCGTGTTCTAACCACTATGCCACGGCCGGCCCCTATTAGACCCCTATTTATTTCAATTTTCATTGTTTGGACAAAACTTTTTAATTAAAATAAAGATGAAAAATTGAATTCATTTGACAATCTTTCAATTTCAGTTTTTAGCGTTTAATAAAACGAATACAAAAACGTGACCAAAAGGTAGGCTAATAAAACCAAAAAACAAAGTATTATATGGTTCAAAACCTGTAGTGGTTCATGTATTGTATATTGTGAATTGTTCAAAGGTATAGACATTTGTCTGTGTTTTCAATTCGAACTTATTTGCAATTGACTCACAAATTAACTTACTACATAGCTATCCCATAGTATGCAATTTCCCCTAATAACGACATAACGATATCAGCATTTAATTATTTATTAACGACAAGATGTACGTAGTTACAAATACATAACCAGCCTTAATCCACTCAAATGTCTTTGCAGGAAATTGAACTTGAATATTTGGCAATGTCCTTTTTGCTGCTCTCTTCCGTGTGGCGTAAATAGTCCATAAATTCAGCCCCTGGGTGTAGGCAGTACATGTAACTAATAAAAACGTATAAGACAAGAAACAATAATGGCAACAACGTATCTAACTTTTGAGACATTTGCATGCAGAGGCCGTAGCTATATAAAAACAACAACTGACAGACGGACATAAGTGATACAAACGTTCAAATGTTGCTCTTGAATTATATAGATACGAATACGTATGTGTGAGGACAACTAACTCCCAGTGGCATTAAGCACAGGCTCATTAAAAGGCCCTTGAATTAAAAAAAAAACACTTTGAACAATGCGACATCACCGTTTGTCTAATATAACGACTGTATTTTTTTTAAAAGTATTTTAACGCAAAGGAACGACGGACCGATCTTGTGGAAAAATGAAGAAGCCTTCTAGGTATGTAAATGGTATTATAAGAGAAGACTCAAAGTAGAACCTTGTATAGGAAACCGTCTGTTTCAGTATCGCTGTTGGCTTTTCCCATTAGTTGTGCTGCATGTAGCAACCCCAAATCGTCTCTTCTGGTAATGTATGTATGTAACCCGTGTATTGTTACTCTACGCTACGAGTCGGTACTAATGAAACAAAACAATAATGTTGGACATTGTCCAGGGAAACATTTAAATATTGAGTCGTATACTGTGCCACAGTTATTGGAGTCATCTCTGTTGTTTGCCACCACATACGCACACACATGCTGGTGTGTTTATATGGATGTAACTGTTGCCGTCCTTAAGGTAATAGCTACAGTGCGAAATGAATTTGCCCATAATTAAACATTATATGTAAAAACGACAATTTACCATACTCTTTTCTATAGAGTGCACACAATGTAATGTTATAATTTTTTTTTTCAAATGTCAATAAGAATATTCTATTACATATTTGTAATTTCAAGTAAATTGCTACTTGAACCAAATATTTGAGAACGGTATTTGCAAATGTAATATTAAAAAAAAAAACAGAATTACAAAATAACACCTAACTAATGAATATTTTAAAAACTATAGCCTATTTTATTGTTTAAACATTGATTCCCTAGATACAATCCTCGGATAAGCTGAGTCCTTTTCTCAAGCATTGTAAAACTGTCTGATGCATTGTTTAAACATTTCCTGTTTATTTGTCCTCTAACTTAATCAAAGAATATAAATATCACAAGAAGTCAAATAGGACCGTCGCGCAATTTAGTGTACTTACGCTCTTAAATAACACACTTGTACTGAACTGATATCACGGTTTTAAAAAAGGATTTTCACCATTTTCTGACTCGACAGCCACAAAGAAAAACAAAACATTTAATCAACATTAAAATTTCATAAATTATTTTTTAAATTTTTGCATATTCACATCTACTAACCTACGCTTTTCTTCTACCGACCTACTGCCGTGTTTTTTATGATAAAAACAAAGAACGAATGGAAGGATTTTCACTAGTTTCTGACTCGACAGCCACAAAGAAAAACAAAACATTTAATCAGCATTAAAATTTCATAAATTATTTTTTTACTAACATACGCTCTTCTTCTACCGACCTACTGCCGTGTTTTTAATGATAAAAACAAAGAACGTATTTTACTTAACTCAGACACATAATTTTTTTGTCATCTTGTTCTATCGAGTAAAAAACAAAAACATTTAGAAAACAACGGACACCAACTTTTGCCATAACCGTATAGATATGTATGTGTAAACATTCCAGTTGTTCGCCTTTTAAGGGACCACATAGTGGACATTCATGAGCATGAGCAGGATGTATATATTTGGGTCTCAGCCATCAAATCAATGTCTACAGTTTACAAAATTTCAATATTTTCATGCTCATGTTGGTATGTGGTGCCCTTCAGGTTATTCACTCAATATTCAATTGAAAGGTCTATCATTTTACCTAAAATTGCTCTTAATATTATTTTATTAATTCAAGTTTATAATCAGTTTTTTTATTTAAAGCCTTTGCGCCTTATCGGCTTTGTAGAGGCTAACTTCATTTTTAGTTGTATCTTGAAAAATGTTACCCAACGCCTACCCCAGTATTCTTTGCGTGTTCTATAAACTTCGGCTTTGTACTTAAACAATGCGCGTTATACGTCTATTAACTAGTCCATCCTAGTCCGGCGTTTGGTCACTCTGACAGTTCATTTACAGTTCATTCCCTGGTCCTACATGAAAAAAAGGCAGAGAGAAACGGTGTCTTGCTTCAACGATATGTTGTATGTATATTAAACTCTCATCTATACAAAAGTAACTGAGGCAATTAATTTCCTTAATGTACATGGACTCCAAATTACACACTGTTGCGGTTGGCAATGCGATGTGGACTGGATGTTGTAAATATTTTAGGTATCTAAATTAGCCAGTTGGCTGCAGCCACTGATGATAACCGCACGTCATTTCGCAGTGCTTTCAGGGTGTCTCTCTCCTCACTGTTGATATATGTATTATGTTAATAGACTTATTCAAATGTTGCACTTACTAGGCAAATCGGGGTAGACTAGTTAGAATGTACATGTGTATGCACTGAAGGATTTGCCTCAACAAAATCTTATAAATATAATATTAACATTAATAAAATATATTTTATTATTATTTCGTTTTCTAATTGAAGAATTATTAGTTTTTATATCGGATAACGCAACGTTTTGTATCATTGGGCTGGTCAAAATTTCCAGAAACTTGTATCAAAAATGTTGATTTGCGTAAGCAATAACAAACAGCAACCTTATCAATAATTAAGCTAATTGCAATTCAATTTTTAAAGTAAAAGGACAACATTTGAAATGAATAAAATGAATGTACAACACATGATTATGGGACTCAATTCTAAAAACTGCAGGTGAAAGTAGCGCCAAAAAAAGAAGAAGTTCTGCATCATTCGTTTTGTCAAGTTACATGCCATAATAATTTAATATCGATTTTAAGCTAGTAAGTATCGTATAGGGGAATTTGTCACGTTTTAGGCCCTTTTGTTTGACAAATCATAAATACTATATGGTGGCGTATGATTATCATTAGTAATATTCCACGTAAATCATACGCCACTGAGTACAACAGTTTTATTGTAACTGCTATGAAATAAACCCATTTCAAAATCATTTGATGAATGGAAAAGTGAAACTGTTGCTTATGTAGGAAAGCATTATATAAACAGATTAAAGGAATTGTAATTCTTAAATCGGACTAGTGGTTCTCGCGTTTTGTCAAACAAAAGAGTCTAAAACGTGACAAATTCCCGTACACAATGAGCTGAAAAATTTTGAACTGTGTTAGTATCCCATTTGCCTTTGTAATTTTTTCGCTAAAGTACTATGCATAATACTAGGTTCTGTACATTGGATCTCTTTGTGAAATATTCAGTGTTTACTTTTATGGTATTACAAATCGCAATAGTGTTCGGATATAATATGTTATGCTTCATTACTGTTTCAAACTCGCCTCTTTAGCACATTTATTATTTTTCGAATTTCGATTTGTGTTACCTGTTACTGACCGATTGCAGCTTCACTAAACCCACAAATGATATATGTGAAGGAAATACTCGTAAAAACCAATCTTATCTGCTACAGATAGTCATATTTAGGTAATATTGAACAACCAATATGATAAATGATTTAGACGTTTGCTGCCACTCAAAGACCTAACCATCACATTGCGCTATGCCTTGTAAAATGTTATACAATACTATCAATTATGTTATAGTCTGCTATACCGCCCGATAACTGCACGAGTTTAGGTGTGATATTGTAGATTCCGTCCCTTCTATGAGAAATGAAAAGATTTGCATCCATCTTGAGTTCCCTTGAATCGACCGAACATTTTAAGAAGCCACAGGAAAGTAAATATAAATACTTTGGAATTGATTTGAGTGTTTATTTACTTTGTGATTACTTGCGAGAACATTAACAAAACTCGCAGATAGACCGGTAAGACATTCGCTGGTGAACACTGCCCGACTACTCACTCATCACTGCGTGCGAGTGAGTGTTGGATATTGTGTTCGGTAAGCGCAACTGTTTTTGTTTTAATTGTATCATTTTGGACTGCTCAATCTGTGTAAACAGCGTAAACAAATTAAAGATTTAGACCATACACACAAATAGTTGTTCGTATTGTCGGATAAAATATGCAAACAGCAATAGCAAAAATCAACAAACTTATGGTTTCTATTCAGTTCTGTGAGATTATTATCTGATTTTCTCGAGTTGTTTACAAATCGCCTGAATGGGTGATACGAAATGCCTGTAGTGGGGGTGGGATTGTTGTGCGCCGAATAATTTCCTTGAAGTCATTCCAAAATGAATGATACTATTCCACAGAATTTATAACATGTAAATCATTACAAATGGACTATTTTCCATTTCAACTAAGTAAAAGCAGCTAGCAGTGCATGTACTAGGTGTGTGCGTGTGTGTGAGATTGTTTAGTACGGATGCTTAGAAAATGTCCAATCAAAGTGTTTATCCATACTATCATTTATCGGCTTATTTGTTGTTAGCAAATGAATTGTCCCAAACTTTGAGGCTACTAAAGGAATATCGAAGGTCAACACCGACTACCGAATCCGGGCACGAAAGTAAAACGGCAACAGATTTGTATCTGTGTTTATACATGTATGGACGGACGGCTATCTAACATCTATTAATTACAACTAAGGGGCGATAGACCGAGAAAGGTTAAATCTGATAAAATACATGTGACGATAAGTGTGAATGTATTGAGTATTTTTCTCCCGATTTACGAATAGAAGAACAAGGGAACAACAAAAAGGACACGGAACCAACTGCCAATGTGAAGCCATCAATCAATTTGCGCATAGGCCTTTGGCAAAATCTCATTACCATTTTGCAGCCTAAATCCGGCTATGATTCATTGCAAGTGCCCATCGATTTAGACACAATGACACTTAATTATCGAACATGATTAAACGAATGACAGTCATTTTAAGTCGAAGACAATCAGCATAATCGTCATCATCGTCATGTTGTTGGCCCATTGTATTGGACTCGACCGACGATGAGTACAACTATGATAATAACAGGCATGAATTCGATTTTCTGCTTGGTCACGCAAGAAAGCAACAGGGCCACTAGTGTCTGTGTACATGTATTCATCCTGTCGGTCCCCATCCATATCCTTTCGTCAAGCCCACCCCCCAATCGCACCTAGGCACACGCACTTCCAACCAATGGGCAGGCGGCAGACCTTATGGCTTGTTGTCACTCATACAGAGATTCCTGACAAAAGTCGAGTATGTTTGTAAATGTCCCGGATATTTATTTGATATGACATTTATGTCTGTGCGTACGACTAACAGTTGATCTTTAAATTGGAAAATACCAATAACAAAAAACCTTAATGGGCTTTCATCGTAGTGACTACATATGTACGTTACGAGCGGGATAATAAATGCATCCGTTGCTGACAGAAATAACTGAAAAAATGTGAATAATGAAATATGAGAAAGAGATTGTAAGATTTTCGAAATAGTTAATAGGTTAAAAATTGTGAAAGACAATAAATGTAAGCAATGTAATATCATAGCATATTGACAGCGGATATTAAATAAAAAGTAGCGAAGGGCGTGTTTAGATGCTCCATGTTTCGAAAACGAACGAAATCCAATAAAATGTGACCATCCTCGAACATGTCTAACAAATTTGAAAACAAACCTCAAGGAGTATATGGTTACTTAAAGGAAAATTGCTATACTTATAGCAATATTATTGAAATAGAACTGTCAATGAACTTCTTTTTGAAAGAGACAAACATAAGATTTTTGACCACTCCAAGCAAAGCTATACAGTACAGTACAAAAAAACAACATTTCCGCTTATATTTACCATTATTGTTTAAATTGTTATAACGAAAAAGCCGATTCAATATTAGGCGCAACTCTATAGCAGGTAACCCCGATTTTGGAAACTTTTAAAAGGAGTGAAGCGGATATTGGAGAGAATGAACTTCTGATGATGGTTGTTCGTTATAAGCCAAGTCAATTGTATCCGTCATTACAAAAAAAATTATCTATATTAAACCAAATTGTTAATATAGCCATGAATTTTATGACTTCTCGTATTACACAGTACAATACATGATTTTGGGACTCAATTCTGAGAACTGCACGTAAAAGTATCTCCAAAAACAAGAAATTCTGCATCATATATTGTTATATGGTGGCGCATGATTATCATAAGTAATATTCCACGTAAATCATACGCCACGGATTACAACAGTTTTATTGTAACTGCTACAAAATAAACCCAGTTCAAAATCATCTGATGAATGAAAAAGTGAGAATGTTGCTTATGTAGGGAAACGTTATAAAGGAATTGTAATTTTTTTTTTTAATTTGTTTCAGCTAAATCGTTCTAGTGGTTCTGGAGTTTTGTCAAACAAAAGAGCGTGACAAAATTCCCTATACGATACTTACTAACTTCAAATCGATGTTAAAATCTTATGGCATGTAACTTGACAAAACGAATGATGCAGAACTTCTTCGTTTTGGGGCTACTTTCACGTGCAGTTCTCAGATTTGAGTCCCAAATCAATCAGCTGAAAAATGTTTGACTGTGGTAAAATATAGGTCCCCAATGTAGTATTTAAGAAACTGAAAATTACTATAGTGAAAGAGTGGTTGGTGTATGTTGTCCGTTATAAACCACAATTGCGTAAAATATGTTGAGTGGGACAAACAAATATTTTGAGTTTAATCTTTTTAACCACAACATCTTAAGCTTTTAGGAACAAAAGGTATTCCTGCGGTATGCTGCCTCTTTGCTTTCCAAATTCTCAGTAAAAGCTTTGTTTTAATGCATACAAAGAAACTTCTTAATCAACCATTGTTGCCGCGAAAATCATATAAAAATGCTGGAAATTATCGTTTATTTATTTCATCCCTTCACATTCATTTTTGCCTTTCAAAGCATGTAGTTTATCATTTGCAATGAATTTCATAATAAATTTTTTATAATTGCTATTCCATGGAATTGGAGCATACTAATTACAGAAAATTCGTGAAACAATAACAAAGGGGATCGATTTATTGCGTTAATTAGATGCGACACACACATACATTTTATGTCTTTGCATTTGTATTTGTGTGTCCTGCAGATATACTAGTAGAGGTAGCAACAATAATGTACAATATGATATATGTAACTACATATCTATGAATACATTGGTGTATGTCTCAGGACATGCTGTCGTACATATGATATGTACACATAAATAATTTACATATTCATATTTATTTAAGCTACAGCTTTCAAGTCGAAGGAAAGTGGAAAAGACCAAGTGTTGCCATTTGGTATCGACAGACGAACAGGACACAAATTACGACATGGGAAAAAGGGACAGAACTCATACATTTGTTAACGTCTTAATTTATGTTTGGGCCACACTTTTTTCTCCTAGTGACCCAAAAACACTTAAGTTACATTGCTGCAAGCTCTTCGTATTCGAGTAAGAACATTTGTTTGACTTGATTTCCTTTAATGCCCTACAGTTCAAATTTGTGTCATGATCGGTGAGATTATATGGCTTGGTCGAACAAAAGATTATATGGCTTGGTCGAACAAAAGTGATGATTTCAATAATTCAGATGTACAATCAGGGACCGGTCGTGGCATAGTGATTAGAACACGCGAATAACATGCGGAAGATTCGTGATTTGATTCCCGGCTCCAGCCATTTTTCTTTCATTGCCGGCCCCTTCGATGTTGTCGACAGCATGTCAGTAAAAGCTTCTCAAACAGTGACGTTCGCATTCGTCGATAAACAAGTAGGTGCCGTTTGTTGTAAATCTTGTAAATCACCTCATTCATGGGGTGTAAAGGGAAATTAAGTTTTTAAGTAAACAGATGCCAAGGTGTTATGATATTTTTTATTATATTCGGTCTAATCGGGATTCAGAAATCTTTTTTGTATCATGTCTAGGTTTGACATATGGTGAGCTTGGCAATCTTTTCGTTTACATTTATAATAGAAATACAAATTTCAATTCTTAAATATATGTTTTAACAAAGGTTTGTTTTAATTTCCAAAGAAATCTTATTAATTCTCGATTTTTTTCCCTGTTCGATTCAAATTTAAGAGTCGTTTTATCGTTGACGATGTTAGATTGCTGTTGCTATTTGCTTAAAATAGAACAACCATTTTGTGATTGATCAGTTTCCATAATTGACATGTATACATTAATGTGGCGGGTAGCGTACATGCAGCACTATAAATAAAAGTCTGCCACCAGCCATATGTGGCGGTATTTGTTGGATGGGTATTTGCATGAAAAGTCATCAGTTTTTGATGTTGCTTCATTTACATTTTACTGTTTATTTTTGTTGTTGTATACGTTTACTCTTATCCCGCCCTAAAGGTATTGTATAGTATTGTTTGTGTGTGTGTGGGTGTATATGTTTGCATTTACGTGCGTACCGTAAGGACAATATTCGATACCTTTGCCAACAAAAATGTGCTAAGAAAACATTTTGAATTTTCAGTTGTTGTTTTACCAACAAAGCATTTTGTATAACAGCAACAACAACGTGAGAAACAAACAAATAATAAAAGATTGAAATTTATGTAAATTCGTCCATTGTAAATATTTTTTAAAAAATTTCCTTTATGGAAGAAAATTAAATAAAATTTTAAATACAAAAATATATGCATTTTCAGTGAGAAGCACAAAATTGTTTCCCAACAGGTAAATAGCATTGTAACCCAGACATCACCTTGGTCCTTGAGCTTAACAAAATGTTATCGATTTACAGCAAATACTATAAGTTTATACACGTGCGATACCAATAATTGTAATGTTAACATTTAAATTTTAAATTTTTCTATAAAAGTAAAAATAGATAAGTCAGACTTTTTTTTAAAAATTCTCATCAAATTGTTTTAGAAATTTTACACACACGTGATCAGTGATAATAAAAAGGAATTTATTTGGTTTTTTGAATTTAAATCATCACAAAAATGTTTAAGAAATAAAGAAATTCTACAATTCCTAGTCCCAAAACAGTCTATATTTTGACCCACTGCGTGTAATTTCTAAGTAAACAACGTCTCACCAACTTATGAGGTGACAACAGCTTCCCAATTAAACATTGCCGCGTACACACACCGACTTAATGATCAGAAAATATCCGGTTTGTCACGTTTCGTTTTAGCAGACCCTAGTGGAAACTCATTTAAAAAACCAACAATGTAATATAATTAAAATTGTTTATTCTATTGTGCAAACATCATTTGTTCGAACAAAACAAAATAAAACATCAAGAATAGAATCAGCAGAAGAAAGGCCCGCTGCTAACAAGTTCTCGTCGAATAACTTGTGCATTTATTCGTACTCTGACAAGGATCGCTTTGTTTGCTGTGTACCCAGGAGTATGAATATGGGTGACGACTATTCATAGCGATGCAAACAAATGTACTAACGTACTAACTACCTACATATGTATGTATGCGGTGTGTTGCCTGCAACAGCAACAGAGTGGGTATGTGAAGCCAAAGACTTTGTTTTACAAGACAATAAATGAAAGTTAAGCAAACAAAGGAGACGAATCTAAACAATATAAATAAATGCGTACAGCATGCACAGTATCTATTCGAACTTATTTCAAAAGAGACCAAAATACAATATTACTGCTTATGGCAAATCTGTTGGTTGCGAAACCAACAACAAAAACATGTTGTTTGAAAGCCGACGGCTTTCTCAACATAAACAAAGCAAAACAAGAAAGAAGTTTAGCAAATGGTTTCTCGTAGTGAATGGTTGTGAAGTTTTTCGAGTCTATGCACTCAAGAAAGAATTCTCATTTCGATGTGAGATTCTGATGCATAAGACTTGATGAACAATTTGCAACCATTATACCAAAGTCTGCTGATGAGGATTCGTGGCTGAATCCGAAACAGCTGTACAGACTTATGAGAATATCATTCTGCTATAACACTGGTCTTGAGCTTGAAACAAATTCCAAATCAATGTTCTAATAACAGACCGAATAAATACAAAAACAACGATTATAAATATTATATATAAAACTGGCTGTTCAGGAAAACTTCGTCCTGCCTTCAAAGTAATTTTTATGTAGACATTTTTTCGATGTGTTTTTTAAACCATCAGTGTAAGTAGACCGATTGAGTGGTTTTCGAGTTAAAAAATGACTAATATGGGACAGCTTGTGTTGCTTATATGGAATATTTAGGAAAATCGTTTAAAACGGTAATAGTAGCGATGTTGGATAGGTTAAGATAGGTCGTAGTCAAGATTGTTGTTCTTGTAATTGCTCACATCTATGTTAAATTTGTGTCATGATTATTCGTGTATTACTCAGAACAACACATGTTTTTGGGACTCAATTCTGAGAACTTCACGTGAAAGTTGCCCCAATATTAAGAAGTTCTGCATCATTCGTTTTGTTAAGTTACATGCCATAATAATTAAATATCGATTTGAAGTTAGTAAGTATCGTATAGAGTAATTTATCACGTTTTAGGCTCTTTTGTTTGACATAACAAAAATAATATATGGTGGCGTATGATTATCATAAGTAATATTCCACGTAAATCATACGACACGGATTACAACAGTTTTACTGTTTCTGCTACAAAACAAATCCAGTTCAAAATCATTTGATGAATGGAAAAGTGAAACTATTGCTAATGTAGGGAAACGTTATAAGAACAGATTAAAATAATTGTAATTCTTAATTTTTTTTAGCTAAATCGGACTAGTGTTTCTCGAGTTTTGTCAAACAAAAGAGCGTGACAAATTCCCCTATACGATACTTACTAACTTCAAATCGATGTTAAAATCTTATGGCATGTAACTTAACAAAACGAATGATGCAGAACTTCTTCGTTTTGGGGCAACTTTCACTTGAAGTTCTCAGAATTGAGTCCCAAATCAATGAGCTGAAAAATGTTGTACTATGTTAATATTGAATACAACGAATTAATATAATTGATATTTGTGCAAATTCTATTAAAGTTGTTCTAATTCGGTTACCAAAAGGATTTGTTATTAAATACTAAATTACGTCTCCGAACCGAACAAAAACTACGAATCGAGGTTCATTTAAAAATAATTGTATTAACCACAGTGCGATCTGCAGAAACGAAAAGCTCATACCATTGGCAGCTCTGGTAGCGTATACTTAACTTCATTATATTTAAGACATAATATTAGACCGACCATTCTATAGTGGTTAAAACACACGTCTCTCATACAGGTTACCGGGTTTATGCAGTGTCACGTTTATCTTTGCACATACATTTCATTAATCGGCAGTTGATGTTGTAGACAGCATCTTCCGAGTGGTCCAGTCACTCGGCATAGCGGTATCATAGGACTCTTTTTCTTTGAAAATGGGCAAGGGACGGTAGAAACCCATTTCATGCTCATACCTATTTTGTTTTAAAAATTTGAAGAGGAATACATAAGATGAAGGTGACGTTAACACATCTTCGCAAATGAAATGTTTTAACTGAAAAGAATGGTATAAGAACAATTCTGGAAGTGTGAAAACAGACCATGTCCGACATTTTAATATTTTTCCTGATGGTGTAAATAAGGTGCGTTTATGTGTTTTACTCACTGTAAATGGGGTACCCACAAGGGCATACACATACATATGTGTGTATGGGTGTGTGTTTGCTATTGTACATCGCACTTTTGTGTATATTGTCAATTTCCCCCTCCGACGGGCCATGAACAACATGCAAATTAAAAACCGGAAAGTTACTGCACTGCAGCAGGAGATACTTAACATAGCAAATAAACAAAACCGTATGGAAAACGTGCATACACACACACAGGGATACAATGAGCAATATCTAATTTATCATGTGGGTCAGTGTGGCCCTTACTTAATGTGCCGCCACTCTTACTCGTAGGCTGAAACCGTGTTCGTGTAAAGCTTTTTGTCTGTTTACATTACAGAGGTAACATTTACTCGCCCGCGTACGTGCACGTGTACGGTTAGCTGTGCGAATGTAAGAACAATGTAAACAAAACACAAATAAATGGCGTGTTTGCTTTACTCTTTGTGTGTGTGTGTGTGTGTGTGTGAAAAAAAGGTACAAAGGATACGGCCAGATATTCGTGCGAATTCAAGCAAGTTTACATGAGATGTTACTTCATAAGTCAGTTAAAGTAGCTTGTAGGTTGCTCCGAAAGTTGGCTGACAACAAATCTTAAATACTTTCAGTTTATTGTCGGAATATCCTTGTTGACTGTTTCCTAAACGCCCAATAAAAGTGTTTATCGTAAAAAAATTTGCCTGGAATGGTCAGTTCCCCAGTGTAAAGTAATTCATACCATGCGTACACACGACAGAGGTCGGCCAGAGAAAAAAGTACATACTAAAGTACATAACATGCATGTGAGTGTTTTTTTATTTGATCCTAACTGAAATCCCCGTTGAATGGTCAAATGCCATCAATATTATTCTGAGCATTGACTCCGTCTAATTGTGTAAACACGGGCATTTGTTTTGTCCCTGCAATGTGTATGTGTTTTTGTGTTCACACATGCTCCTATATATATGTTTGTATGTGTAAATGTAGCACACATTGATTTAAGTCACTCGCCAAGAAGAAAAAGAGACTGTGTCTGTTCTCTGCTCAAATGAAAGTTTTATTGAATTGCCCTCTGGGGATACCCTTTATGTCCGAAGCAAAAAACAAATGTACGGATGGATATATTTGGGGACAAAAGCTAACATTTGGTCCAACTCAAACACAGAAAAATATAAATTGCATACACAGTCAGAAATTTAGTCATAGTTCAAAAATTAACTAGCTTTTGTAAAACTTTATTTTAAGGCTAAATTCTATTGAAAATTTGGAATCAGAAATGCCAACTAAAGCCTCCACTGATCTATCAAGTATTCCTATAATTAAGAACAGGATTTTGTTGTGGCGACAAAATCGATAAATTATGGGAATGGTATCTTACGTAAAAAAAAGTTTGTTGAAATAATGATGTATATATTTTAATAAAACACTTGCATTAGACGGTTATGTAAACCTCTGTAACTTTTTTGTTTATGAATAGAAATATATACGGTAAAAAAAAAATATCATGGAATTTGAAAAACTTTTTTATCGTCACGAAAAAATCAGATTTAGGGGGGTAAAAACTGAGATTCCGAAAGAAACTTCTAGAACTTGACGTCGTAGTCAAAAGTGATCAGATAAGAAATTGTACGTGTTGTCATTCTTAGAACATTGATATGTCACACGTTACGATCGGACTATAAATGGAGACACAGGAAATAAAAAAGCCAATGCGCGGGGTCAAGGGGCGTGGCAAAAAAATAAATTTTTTTGAATTCTTTTTTATATAACCTTTCATTCTAGAGGGTGACCGGCACAACCTTTTTTAATTGTATGAAGTGCGACCGACCTTAATGGACAGGTGTATATAGTGTGTTCTTGTGTTAAAGAAGTCGATTATATTATGAATGTCTTTAATGTCTACCACCCTACCACGATGGGAAAGGAGTGTACGTAATAACAACTCTAGTGCAAATAACAATATGTTTTAGTGTGCTATGCTATTTTTATCTTAGATTATCTTATTTCAATTAAGACCACATACATATGCAGTGTTTTTTCTTCTTAGACTTTTGTGAAGGACATTGCAACTTTTAAACTGGACAAGTACTTATCTTAAAAAGTTAAGTCTCCAATGAACCGTTACCACCACCACTTATTTTTCTTAGATAAATAAATGTTGATGACGATTTCAAGTTTCGCAGCCCAAAGCCGCATCTGGAGAACGTTGAACCTGTCTATCAGCTTGTTTCTATTGGGGTAGTCTATCGCATGTATTTACTTGGCAATATCCCGCTCACTTTATTTGCCAATAACGACAACATTTTTGTCATTTGTAGTCGTCTTCCTTTTTTTATTGGAAAAGTTTACCACTTACACATAGACATAAGCTCGTATGGTGGGTGTTCATGACACACAATAAATATTAAACTCTTTAAGGACTTGGGATTTTGAACCCTTACGTTGAAGCAGAAGCGCCCAAGTCCCACTCATATTAGTGTCGCCATTTAATGTTCTTAATACTCGTAAATGTCTTAATGCATTAAAACTACCACTTACATACAGACCTGTGTGTGTGTTTGGCTGTGTATTAGTGTGTTGGCAGGAAGCAGCTAAATCGCACTTCTTCAGTTTGGTAATGATGTGTGTAATACATTCTAATTACATTTTAATGGTTGTTGGCAGATCATTTTGCGTTACCTATAAACCATATTCGTATCTGTGGCCATGTATGTTTCTCTCTCTCTGTGTGTGTGTGTGTCAAACTAAACTGTTCCAAATTGTTTATAACAAAGGAAAAACATAATAAATAAATGGCTTATGGAAAAATAATGGATTCTTAAGAGTTGCCAGTGAAATTAATGAGTCAGCTTCACAGAGTGGTAGCGGCTCTTGCGGCAATGTGATGTCCTTGTGTGTAACATGGCACTTGGGTATGTATGAGATATTGTGCCTCAGCATTGATCTTAGTCGGGGTCTGGGGAAAGCAAACACGATTGGTTTATAATTCGCTTTAGACATTTTATGGGTTAAGTATGGTTTACACGCTATCTACCCATATCTACTCATATCCCCTCAACAACAAGAGCGAGATAGCCTAATTAGAAAACATGTAGGAATAAGCAAAGGCAAACACTTCAAAATTATAGCAAAGTAATATTGAATTATAGGAAAGTGGATAGGAAATCAAAATGTACTGATTTGACAGGCGATAGGGGATATGGGTGGATAGCGTGTAAATCAGCCTTTACATTCATTTTGTTGCTGTTTAGTTTTTTCCTGAGTAATTGCGTAAAGGACATTGTATAAATATGCGTATCATACGATATAAAATTTCAAAACAAAGAAGGCTGCACCAAAACAGAAGGGCAACAATTTGAGACCATTTTGCCCAAAGATAAATAAATTGGATTAGAGCATTTTTGCCGTCGCTTAAAAAAGGGATAACGTAGGTTTGACTTCAAAGGAATACGGAATGAAACAATATCAGAAAATAGCTAAATCAAACAGATTTTGTAGCGACTGTAATGATTGGATTGAGAGGACGAAGGGTTTGTGTTCCTAACTGCTTTGTTAGCTTATTTCGTCTTTGTGGGCCAATGTCAGCCGTATTGGCTGATAAAAACGATTTAGAGGACTATTTAATTGGCTGAAAAGTTTTATTTTTGATTTTAATCCATAAAGCGGATTTAAAGGAATGATTTATACACCTGAAATTTACCTGAAATTTATTCATTTTATTTACTAAATTCAAATTATAATTCAGGAAAAGAAAACTGTTTTAAGTAAATGGGCCACATTTATTTAACATTTGGTTACGTTCATCCATCATACGCCTCAAGTGCACCACCATATCTGTGCAATAAGTATCCGCCACAGATAACCAAAATGAACTGAATTGATAATTACTAATTTTATGTATATTTAATTTTAATTCTTATAAATAAGATAGTTATTTTATTGATGTGTTGTACAAGTAATTATAATAATACATACAATACTTATACACATGCGCATACGCACATGCACACATACATTCGCCATTCACTAGAATCATTTCGTTGTCAACTGACGAGAAGATTTCATGTTTGGAACAGGTTTATCACCGCCCGCTTGTGCCACTAACCGTAAAGTAATTGCAAACAATTTAAAGCAGTTTCCAACTACATTTCCCCCCTGCATGACAAATGTTCGGTGGCATCAATCATGCTGCCGCCGCAGGGGTCGCCGACCTGAAACCTAATGATGCTCATTCATTCGTGTCTCTGTATTTCTTATTCAAAAACATAGAGAAAAAAATATTCCACAAAAACATATACACGATTAGCTTATCTAGAGCGTTTTCACATTTATTTATACATTAAATTGAATTAACCAACCGGGTGGTGGATAACCACTACCTTACATTCGAAATACACATATTAATTATGTCCGATTTTCTGAGCAACTCGAGTGCCTCTGTATCATCTAATGAGACAAATAAAAGGAGTAGCCCTGCAATGAACATCGTTTATCCCACTCTCCCCTCCCCACCATATTTTAGATTTGCATGACGAGTGGCCTTGTCAGCCTTTTATTACATCATTGACATTTTGACACTTGACAGACTAAACAGAGAGATACAACCATGTCAGGATAGTTGAACGTTTTTGAATTTTACATAAAGTCAAAAGTCTGTCGTAGGATGTCAAAATCAAGGTGTTGAATTCCTTGTCGCATACTCAGAACTGTATTCCGGGAGCATCGTTCACTTCCATTTGCATTAATGTGAGCTTTGTGTGTATTTACATTTGTCTTTGTTCCGCATTCGATAGTCACGCCAGAGCGAAGCAACGGTGTCGACACATTCCGCTCAAGGATCGGATATGATGTCGTTACTACTGAAAGAAGTTTCATTTCCGGTTTGAGTGTACGTGTGTGTGTTTGTGTGTTCTAGTAGTTGTGGTCGTTGTTGAATAAGTGATGCTCTCTTTAGTTGGTGTGACTTGGTGGAAGTGTCGTGTAGCACATTTATTGCCACTTCAATACTCGAGTGTCGAGTACGCATAATAAATTTGCAAAGCTTTCGATTCCTTTTCCTGCTTTATTGCAAAAACGTGCATGGATTGTAAAGCGGAAATTGTCGGGTGTTAGGTGCCACCCTCAAGTGCGCCAATGGCACTGGAACATTCCAAAGCGGATGTTACACCCATTCACTTTTGCAAAGCTGTGTGTAATCTTTAAATATTAATATTAAGTACTTGAAAGATACGTATTAAAGAAATTGAACCTTGTGCCAAATGGAAATTAATTCTAATTTATTTCATTGTTTCCATCTGGCAAATATATCCGATAGTCATTGCAGTAACAGCTCCTACGCAGAATACTTACTCACTCTTCTTCGACATCATAGACGCAACTGCTCTGCTGAACAGTGGCTGCGTTCTCAACACAGATCGCCATTTTGAATAAAGGTGTGGTTGTGTGCCCTCAGTTGCAAGCTGACGAAGTTGTAATCGTTTTTGTGTGTTGCCTTCAACATGACCTCTCTCTTGCTTGTTGTGTCCCAGATGATTAATGACTCAAATGACGTTTGGTACAAATCATATCCGTAATTATGAAGCTGATGGTGATAATGACGACATGGGCACATGTCACTAACACCAACAACTTTGAAATCTTTGTAAAACAACAGATGTTTTGTCCTATATAATTACACACACTGACTTTCACACACACACACACACATATATATACATGTAGACAAGTACTTTGCCAAACAAACGACCATAAATTATAACAGAATACACTGACGAAGAGTCCTGGCATAGGATGCGTCTACAACTAATTTCAAATTGCATTCATTATATTTATCCAGTGTTCTTTGCTCACACGGAGTCCCACATGACAGTTAGATAACCCAGTACACACTGGTACTTACAGTGAATTCAACAAGAGAACTTTAAACACATAAAACGATTTTGATAAAGATAAAGAGAGAAAGAAATTAAAAATTTAAAATTTTTTAGATAATTAGAATACGGAGTAAAAAATTTCTAAATATTAATAAGATTCTTACCTGCCGTTTATATAACGCTTAGCAGTGGTTATTGCGACAGCACCGTGTACTGATTGAAAAATGTGTGTTTGGCAGGCTTTGTAACTCAATGGAATTATTTTTTTAGATTTATTTACAATCCTTGTTATGATAAGCGGTTCGGTTAAGTATAAAAATCGGGAAGCTAATAGTTATTCTTTTAATTACAAAATGTATTTGGTACACATTTTGTTTGCATTGTTTTTATATATTTACAAAGAATTTTATACATATGTGTGGAAAATGTTAATCGAATCAGATTGAGGAGAATTTAAATAGGAGAAACAAACTGAAAAATTAAAAATTAATTTACTTAAACTTGTATCTTTCTTTTCCGCTTCGAAGATTTATCGTATTTTATAACAATTTCTAGTTAGAACAAATAAGTTCTTTAATTTAAGTGAATTAATAGCATTACAGATAAGCAGTCGCTTTCGCGCAGTGTTAGCTTTGGAGGCAACAATAGTATATTGCCCGGAAAAATTGGGGGCTATATTGTTAATGTGAGATGATTCAAATTATTGTTCTTTTCCCAGCGGCGAAATTAGCGAGGCCTTCTGCAAGCAGGCAAGCAACAAGGCCTTCTGAGACATTCAAACGTCATGTCTTGCTTTCACATGCCTGGAAACAGGCCTTATCCTTCCTTTCTGAAATATCCCGAGTACATGGTTACTCCATTCTTTAAAGACCACTGCTGCAGACCTTCTTTCAGAAGGGAGAATCAACGTTTTTCGGTGATTTGTTATTCCACCATTTCGTGTGTATAACCATTCCGTCTCTTTTCTCATAGAAGGCATGAAAAATATCTAAAAATCAACAAAACAATTTGAGCATAACCAACTGCATATTTTTTTATTTTTCAAGTCCTTCTTTTTTTATGGGTATACATGCCTTCTTATAGGAAGCGACGATGGAAGACCTTTCCTCCCAATGACACCCAATGTTATTTGGAAAGAGAGATGAAATGAATAGCGCAGGCCAATTGACTGCTTGTGAAGCGTTCTATAAGGCCTTCTTGGTCCTTCCTTTCGCCGCTAGGTTTTTACCTCGAAAATATCCAAACAGTTGAATGATTTTCATTGTTTCCTACAGACCTTTAAATAATTTGCTAGTACGAATTATATTGTTATTTGGGCTATTTAGTCGTTGTGTTTTACATCAGGTATCACCATGAAGGTTTGACCAGATAATGGGCTCCACTCCACCAGAACATACTACAATGCCGCTGTTAAGGCCCACATTCTTGTTCTAAAAAAAGGGTTTTTTTAATAAATACATCACCATCGAAATATTGCCTTACCTCCAGATACAAACAAAATTTGTATCCCGTTTCGACAATAGCTACCTTTCTTCTATCGAGAGAGAAAGTTCCCCATCCGACTAGCATGTGGTATAAAGGGACACCCAGCTTCATTTCTCTCGAGCATCAAACACTTAGTCTACTCGCGTAACTCCTCCTCCCGGAGGAGACTCCCTTGAGGGTATAGCCATTATCGTCAGCCGCTATATAGGATTGCTCCCATATACCGTTGCCCGGAAGATACCATGCACAGGTGATATTTGGTACTTGTAAGAAGTGGAAGATGAAGATTGTAGAGACTGAAGGAACCCTTAATGGCAGGCTTCCTTCAGTCTCTACAATCTTCATCTTCCAATTTATTTGGGCCAGGAAAAAAACGTTACGATATTCTTCTTTATCTTTATCCGAACATAAAGTTTTGTTACTGCTTAGAATCTACCGAATAGCTTCAAAACTTTCAGTATATTTCAAGTAATTTTTTAAGTTGAATTCACCGCTTTTAAATAATATAAAATCGCTTTAAACAATGTTTAAGATGATCTGAACTTGTACAGAGCGGAGAATTATCTGTTACTGTGAGTGAAGAATGATTTTTGAATAAGGTTTCATGTTTTAAATCATAACCTCAATATGTAGGCAATCAGCGTTTATACTTTATACCAACCTTTATACTTTAACCAACTGAAGAGTAAATTTTGATTCGTTGTTAAAAAAAAAATATGTCTCTAAACTCACCACCTATAGAAACGAAGTAACTCTACATGTACATGCAATGGGCTTCATGTTTTATGTGAATTTTATATAACGAGCATAGCAGTACATTACACTTCTTTTCATTTAACTTTTAGATCAAAATTTCCAATTCGCTTAACGAACATTGTATCGCATAATTAACACAATAACACGTGGGCATTGCAAATGATGATTTCCCTAGAGTTGCGCGATTTGTTCTATGAAAGAAGCAAATGAATTGTAAATTGTGCTAATTAAATCCCAATTCTGCGGTGTCATTGAACACTAAACGGACGTGTACACAAATCTCGATATATCGTTTCATACGCCGTGCTTTCCACGGACACAATGTACATGTGTACAATGTACATGACCCGCTTAATTTAATACAAACAAAACGTTTTTCAAATTGGTGGTGGTGGGTCATGGCCCGTAGTGGTTTCACATTTCACTTCAACAGTCCGAACCGAATTAATGTTGTCAGTTGTACACGCATCAGCATGCATGAACTAATTCATGCAGAAGAATCGTTGCATTGCAATCCAACAGTTACACATCCATGTTGCTTATTCAATGTAGCACGAACATCTAATCCAATCATGGGGTACGCAATCGAGTCCTAGAGTCACAGACAATTAAAAACCGCCAAATTAGTTTATACCACCACCCCCTTTCCCGGTGGATAAAGGACAAATATGCAAAAGCCACAAACTCTGACGAGTATGGTGCCGCAGTTCAATAAAAAAGAAGATTGTAAAAGGTTGCCCATACGGCAGATGATGATTGTTTTGCGTCCAGGAGTTTTCATGGATGTGATATATTGTTATATCACAGACATGAATACATATTAATTAAAATATAGTGTTGACACGATGAATTCAGTTGGTTGCCACTTAAGTCGAGATCGCACAAACAATACACATACAAATTTGTTTTTAATGCAAATACAAAATTTTTAAAACACTCTTACTTATGCACAGCAACTTAATCCATACAAACATCAATGTGACTAACGCCACCTAAGCTTTAAACCAATATGTAGTCTTCTACATAGTTTTGAAAGCTTTAAATTCTTTCTTTGGTTCCAATATTCCCTTATAAACAATTCCTAATGACTGTTGCAGTAATATAGCGAAACAATTATAAGATACTTTATTAACGAACATGGTCATAAATTCCAATCATTTAGACGTTGTGCCATTTAAACCACTCCAACCATGTGCGATTTTCATTACACCTCTTTAATAAACCCCAAACCCAAATTAATCTCTTACAGATTCTCATACTAAGTAAAATAAATGTCAGACACAATGCATTAAGTATGAGAGTGAATTCGGTATAATTTTTTAAATCGAGTTTGACATTAATTTCCACTCAAACAACGTAATGCAATTTTTGTATTCCAAAAGTAGATAATATAGATAACTTGGAAGTTAAACTTTTTCATCTTGGATGATGATGGCCGTGCAGCAAAATCTTCTACTGACGTGACTGTAATCTGGTAACTGTAACGACGACAACAACAAACCGAAACATACGAATATTATCCTCCAAGAGTTTGCATGTAACCAGATATGGTTACACACATACATACATACCGGGAATTCTTTTTCCTGTCGAAAGCGCTCTTTAAGTACTTTAGAACTAAATAAGAAGAAAAGGAGAAGAATGCTATTAAAAACCAACTAAAAAGTTAAAGTTTGTAAGCTCAACGTTTCAGTGAACTAAATGGGGGTACAACAAGAACGGCGTAAATAACCGCAATGAATAGACTTCTTTTGTTTCACTTCAAGCAGCACTCAACGGCTTCATAGCAGTTGAGGTCGACATCAAAAGGCGCTGCAAAGTAGATCTGGGGAATAGGAGACACATGGAGGAGTACGATTATTTTGAATTGTACTTTTAGCTTAAATTTAATTGCTTTGATGTAACCATCATCAAAGCGGTAAAAATTGAACATCGATGTCATATTTTGCAAGTAAGGATATGTGATCTTACGTATTAGACAGTTTTACATACATATAACACAGTTGAATTTATCAATTACAATTAATGAATAGTGATAAAAAAGTTTGTTGTTTTAATATTTTGTTTAAATCAGTCATGTGCATTTTCATAATTATCTTCTCATATATATGGGCGCTTCTTGCCCAATTTCTTTGCAACTTAACAGCAAAAACCAATAGTGGCTTTCGTTCTATCGCATAAACAGCTCGTAGAGAGGTAAAATTACGATCCAATCTAATCAAGTTTGTATTGAAATTCGTTTACGACCTCCGTGGAAATGTATAAACATATCTTGGCCAAAGTAAATGTATACAAAAATGTTGTTTTTGGAAAGTCCCCAAACTGAAAATTTAAAATACATTTAGAAAATCGTGTCATTTTGCAAACATGTTTGTGTACACAAAATACGTCAATGACTTTTTGTTTAAATCAATCGGTAACAATTACAAACACATTTAATTTATATGAAATACTTAAAGAAAATGACAATAACATGTTATTTAAAATTAATTTTTTTGATAAAATATGACACTTAAAAGGTGATGATTCTAATTGTCCCCAATAAAATTTGATAAAAAAAATAAAAAAGATGCAGTAAAAAAGAAATCATAACAACAGCTCATGCACATCATTCATTCTCGTAGACTTATGTTAGAATACAATACGAATTGAAAGAAATATAAATTACATATTGTATAATTTTACTAATTGTGTTTTTTATAATTAACAACAACATCAAAAAGTAAACACACACATGAAAATCATAATTAATGATAAACTATCATAGTTTTATTAACAGCATCCAAATTGCCCATCAAACATACGCGGCGATCTCTTGTTTATGTAACTCTAATTTGTACATACTAATAAAAATACATAATTTATATGAAAATATTTTCACACAATCATTTTTATTATACATGTTCAATCATTTCGTATTTAATTGAGCGTTTTAATTGATTTTCTCGTATGAGCGATTTATGACAATTATTCATACGCAGTGTGGTACGGGCACTTATTTCTATGAAAATCAGGGATGAGAAATTGAAATCTAAATTGGTACACATATTACTGATCAGGAAATTAAAACCCCAAAGTATGTATTTAATAATTTACAGGTAGACCTCGCTTAACACGGTGGTTACGTTCCAGTAAAATACCGTGTTAAGTGAAACTGTGTTAAGCATTACAAGAAACCAGTACAAAAAGGAGAGTTACATTCCTGGATCTAAAAAATACAACAAAAGCCGTTTATTTTTAACTTTTTATTTAATTTAATTGTAGTTATAATTAAAAATTAATCAAAAACTTGTTTTCCTTCAATAAACTAAACTTCTTATAAATTAAAAAAGTACAATAAAAAAAGAAAATAACTAAAAAATAATCAATCTGTATAAAAAATTTAAAATTTACTAAAATAAAAAATTCTATAAAAAATTTACTCTTCATCACTGCATATTTTAAAAGTGCGCGTTTTTAAAGTGCATCCGTGTGGTTATTTGTTGTAAAAAAAATCAGTTGTTTTTTGACTGTTCGTCTGACAGTTTTCTGCTAAGCCCGCGTTAGAGCGAGGCCGTGTTATAAGAAGCACGTGTTAAGCGATGTCAACCTGTACTATGCATTTTGTAATGTTAATTTTGACATACAAATTTCAACTACGGCCGGCTTTACTTTTTATGACCAAAATTTAGACTCCTTAGATCATTCGCTGTATTAAATATAGAACACTTGCTCAGTAGTAAACAATTTGTTAAGTCCGCAGTTGTCGTTTGTTATAAGAAACTTCAAAATTACTTACTTTAAATAGGGTGTCGATCTTATTGAACATCGCTGGAGAAAGTGTAACAAGTCTAAGGAAGACCATGTAGAGCAACAATCGTTTATTATCCATTTTTTCCAAAGAAATTTCATGTGGAATAAACGAAAGAAAATCAAGTCAATGTACCCCGGTAAATATGGATATCTCAGAAATATAAGCATTTAAAATACCAACTTTATTCGGTTATTGTATAAATTTTTCTATTTTTTTTACACATTTTAAAAAAAAATTCTACTTATTGTTACACATTTTTTGCATTTACACAAGATTTAATTATTTGAGTTATTTTCCACGAGCTATTGTGGAAAGTTACGATACCAATGATATTTATGTTAACACTCTAATGCTATTTCTAACCGCATATTAATTTCTAGAACTAAGCTTATATTCATTTTCTTCTTCTCATGCCAACACGACACTCAAATTCTAATTAAAGCTAAATTATTCTTTAATATGGTCTTTCGAATAAAGCCATTAGCTTGCTAACCTCTTGCCACAGTGATACCATGCAAAAACATCTCAAAAACCAATTCTCATAGTGGGGCAGCATGTACCAAAGTTTGAGTTAATTGCAATGTTCTGTCGAAATGTTCACCTTTTGGGATTTGATTACATGTCCTCGTCGTTCAGACACTGGTACTAGCTGTGGCACTGGAGGTGGTGTCTCTGGTGTTGCTGCATTCTCACTTTCAAAGTTCCTTTGTTATTCATGGAATTCATTAAAATGTGAAAACTTCGACAATACCGCTTTACAAAATGTTTGTTACATTGTTCGTACACGCTGTACGTGTGTTGTGAGCGTTATCCTCTTGATATATTTCGATTCTAGTGCTTGCTTGCTTGCAGGTCGAGCGAAACACACCTAAACCCCAATGAACGAACAATAAAAAGTTTGTTTTTGGCTCGAAACCATCAGCTACCACACACACACAAATAGCATTTTATAAAATTCAACTCTCAACTCAAAGGGCGCTGTGCAATCGCCAATGCCGATTTTCACTGTGTACTTGTGGCTTTTGAACTGCAAAGAGATTTCCCTTGCCCTTTGCTCACTCGGTCACACCGTAAACTGTTGGATCTATTACAAAGTTCGGCGAGAATTGGGTGTAAGGTTAAACTTTCCTCATCACAGACATGTGAATCTTGATATGATATGCAAATGGTATGGTATCCTTTCTTATAAATGTTCACACTAATGAGTCGTTTCTTCGTATGTATGCGATGAGAGTAATGTAATGTTTTACAGGTTTGCGTTTTTGATGTATGTTAACGTAGATGCAGTTTATTCTCTTGTAATCTTGAGAAACATTGTGTATGCGTACTGTATGTGGAAAATATTAAATATAAAAGTTTCACGAATATGTTTTTCATTGTTCGGTTTGAGATCTGTTTCTATTATCGCTAATAGAATTTGTTTTACAAGAGCTGTGTGAAATGTATTATGTTGACAGCTGGCAGGGCAGATAGCTATTTCGATGGTTGCCAAACCATCATCATCAGTGCCGTTTGCTGTGCCTTCTCCACTCATTATCACAACCTTAAGTGTTAAAAGCTTCACACAATCAATGTGAAGCTCACACACACCGGTGCGAAAATGGTATCAACGAAGACAACGTCAACATAATCCACACAAGCTCTTGTCTATGCTTTGTCCATCGGACAAAATTGCATAGAATTGTTTTTGGCATCAAATGCCAACCCAGTGTACCTCCCGTGTATGTATTCTCTTGTTTGTTATAGTCGATCTATACAGAATTATGAATATGTTTTTCATTGTTCGGTTTGAGATCTGTTTCTATTATCGCTAATAGAATTTGTTTTACAAGAGCTGTGTGAAATGTATTATGTTGACAGCTGGCAGGGCAGATAGCTATTTCGATGGTTGCCAAACCATCATCATCAGTGCCGTTTGCTGTGCCTTCTCCACTCATTATCACAACCTTAAGTGTTAAAAGCTTCACACAATCAATGTGAAGCTCACACACACCGGTGCGAAAATGGTATCAACGAAGACAACGTCAACATAATCCACACAAGCTCTTGTCTATGCTTTGTCCATCGGACAAAATTGCATAGAATTGTTTTTGGCATCAAATGCCAACCCAGTGTACCTCCCGTGTATGTATTCTCTTGTTTGTTATAGTCGATCTATACAGAATTATGAATATGTTTTTCATTGTTCGGTTTGAGATCTGTTTCTATTATCGCTAATAGAATTTGTTTTACAAGAGCTGTGTGAAATGTATTATGTTGACAGCTGGCAGGGCAGATAGCTATTTCGATGGTTGCCAAACCATCATCATCAGTGCCGTTTGCTGTGCCTTCTCCACTCATTATCACAACCTTAAGTGTTAAAAGCTTCACACAATCAATGTGAAGCTCACACACACCGGTGCGAAAATGGTATCAACGAAGACAACGTCAACATAATTCACATTACTCTTTTATGCCTTTTTTAGACTCACTAAACGGGGCATTAGGTAAAGCGACAATTTCGTATGCCAGTTTCTGACTTATTAATAAAACTCATAATCTTCCGGGCGATAGTCGCATGTCCAACATTCAAATTATTTAATAAATAACAAACTTTAAAATATTTGTTTTGTATTTCATATATATGTCGAAAGGCCGTTTGCTTTTGAAAATTCATCATTCATTTTATTCAATTTTTATCAAATTGAAATAAAACTTCAAAATATTCTGTTCAAATATTTATTTTCTCGAAGAATTAAAACGAGGCAGTCCCAACTCGTCACTCTCGCTTGCTTTTTCTTTCTGATCCATTTTTTCAGCAGTGACAGTCGATTCCACCCAAGCTAGACATAAGAGTCCAAGCTTGCCGTTTTATATCAAGCACATATACCACCAGTACAACGACATATATATATTAAATTAATATGAATTTTTGTATATAAATTTGTTTAATTTGCGTAATGTATCTGTAAATATTGTCAATGGATTCTAATGTGGCATTCGTAGTCATCATATGCCCCTCGTACTTGCGGTGACCCCTCACAGTGAATATCTCGCATGCTTCTGGCACTACTTATGTTCCACATTGACTTGTGCTGTTTCATTTTGCACCCCATGGGGCAAATGCAGTTTCAACAACTTCAGGTGCAACAACTAGTCAACATTCGATATTGCGAAGCCACTTCGTACATCATAGGCATATTTGGGTTTACTGCATCATGCCTGACATATTGACACAGCCCAGATTCACCTTTGGCGCACGACTACAAAAAGACTCTAAAAGCTGGTGGCAGGGTCTACCCACAAACCTCTGCAGTAGTTGCTTACGCTGCAGATGTACTCCAATGAAATGCTACCACCGCAGACATCCTGCCAACTGGGACCTCAAGAGTGGGGAATACGTGATGTTATGTACACAAGTACTTATACACGTTCCGAGATTGATACATTTGTATCCATATGGAATCTTACATTTACTCGAACCGACGTGAGTTGAAATAAAGCGAAATGAAGCTGTAACCAACAAGAAATCAATCGCTGAATACACCCACGAACGTGAACTACAATGGAACCTATAGATAATGGCGGCTTGAGACCTCAAGTCATAAAATACGAATTAAATGAGAGTAAATCTTTGTAATCCGCAGGATTCTTTGGTTGCTGCAGTGTCTAAAGTGGGATTTTGGTAGGAGGATTGCTAATTACAACAGCGCTTGACTTTTATTACTCACATGCCACCACCCAACGTCTTTGCACCGTCATCCATTAGTGCTTTGCTTTCGAATATGTACTGGGGCAATAAGAATCCATTGCAAAAGTTGGTGGTTCATTAAAATTTCACACAAAACGATGGCAGCTAATTTATTTGTCTCTGTTACTTTAGTCCCTGCCGTAGCATGTGTTTGTTTATGCATACAAACGCACAAGCTCACATACACGCTGCTTATACAATGAACCCAGGTGAAGTTATGGCATAACATGTGGTGCCAAAAATAAATGTACGGTGATGATACATACATACATATTTATTGGTTATGGACTACTTGATAATAAATATCCCAGTAGGAAGTAACGTCATACACGACTTTGTCGTCAACGCTGTCATCAAGACAAAATGTGTTAAATGTATGTAATTGTCGTCGAAACACTCGGTTGACGACAGGCTAACCGACAAAATACTAATTTTGTCGTGCATCAAACAAAAAATTCAATGTAAAATTGAAGAGAGGAAAGTAGAAGTAAAAAATGTTCAGTTTGTGGAAACAGCAGTGCGTGACGGTTCATGTATCGCACGTTTTCAATGAAACTACTTCAATTTGTTATTTTAAATTATTAAGCACTGTTAACGACAATTTGACCGACATTGTCGGTCATTATGTCGTGCATGATTGTGTAGGCGACATGTCGCTTATTTAGGCATCAACGACGATTTGACCGACATTGTCGCTCATCAGTTCGTGCATGACAAAGTGGACACTTGTATGAAAATATCGTCGACGATTTGTATGGACGGTCCCCTACGTGTCATCAAAGATTTACTATGGTCATGCACCTATCCTTGAGGATGTCTTGCAGACACTTCCTACTGGGATACATTTGTGGCAGTTTGTAATATTTAATGAAGTTTAAAGATATGATTACTTCCTTCGATTATTTTTAACAAAAGTACTCAGGTAAATAAAATATTAGGGAATATACGACTCCTGGGACATCACTTGTGAAGTGAGCACAAAACATATTTATGAAGATTTATCGAGTATAACAACAATTCTAAAAAAAAATAAATATACAAATTCCACGAAGTCCATTTTGAACTAAATCCGAAAAATCATAAGATAAGTGCAATTCATTTAGCGTAAAATGTTTGTTATCCCAATACCTTCAATGGAATGTACAAATTAATAGTAACTTTATATCAGCGGATGATATTCAAACTAGGTACTACATTGTTCGTTTTCGTATCATAAACCAAAAACTATAGATACGGCAGTAAAACCGTACACGTACCTTCGGATAATCTCCAATTACTATTGCAATAAATAGATATTCAACAAAAGGTCCTTGAATTCTAGAATCCGTCTCCTTAGTCACCACATAATGAGAGACATTCTCAAAAGCAAGCAGTAGAGCAGATTTCTTCTGTTTATTTATATCTGAGGATACCAGCATTATATTATATTTGTGGATAGATAGATTGTAGATAAAGGAACATTTCAAATAGAGGACTTCGACAACCCTTAGTAGAATAAGTTGTGCTATAATTTATAGAAACTTTAGAATAATGACAACGAGTATCGCACCATAGGATTGTAAATCTTCGCTACTTCCCCAGATCTGTTCACTTACTGATGCACGTTGTGTACATCTATTTTTATCACTTACTGTTGGCACATACGTGCCAACATTTCCATTTAATCCACAAAAGTTGGTGTTCTGCGTAGATTCCTTAAAGTCTCTGTGTGTGGCATACATGTGAGGAACCCGTAGGCTTCCAACTTAGTCCCCGTTAGCAGGGTGGAAGACATGGTATGGAACGAGTATCTTTCTGGTGGATAGTATTCATGATTTGAGGAGTGTAACCAAGTATGGATGTGTGTATGTTGTGGAGCATTAAAATTTCATATAAATTGTTAGCACCTGCTCCTTGTGTGTTTGTTTGTGTGTGTGTGTGAAGATAAGAATGATTGTAATCTCAAACAGACACTTGCTCATACACCCGCAATTCCCGCGACTTTCGTCTCATTACATTGTTGTGGTAATCCAATGCAGGTGATGAAGTGAAACCGAAAGCGAAAACCACTTAATCGGTTCCGACATAACCTTTTTAGACCCTCTTCCTTTTCTAATGCTAATGTTGGCAATGGGTTGTTGTTGTTGATGCCTTTGTCTTTTGTTTAATTAGAAAATCCCATTTTCAAGGATGACGAGTACTTGTAGGCAACACATCTTTCCACTTTATTCCATCTCTGAACTCGTCTCGTGAACATGGCAAGGACTGGAGGCATGAAGAGTATAAGCTAACCAAATTAAAACTTTCTCTATTAAAATTAAATTTTTAACGAAACATGGGTAAGTGCTTGTGTGGGTGTTCCAGTGTGTAAGTGTTAGGGTGCTTTGGAAAGTATTATGACAAAATCACACACAGATGATGAAAAACTATGATTAATATTCTTAAATCGCAGACATGAAAATCAAATTTTTCCTGCATTTTAAGTTAGTTCATCCTGCTCTCGCTCGTTCCATTATCGTCATTTTTTATATGCCCAAAGAAATGGTTTTGTACTCCATTCCCCTCCTTGACACACCAAGGAATGCTTTACAAATCATTCTGGCCACAGTGTTGTTTGTTTCCGTTTCCGTTTGTTTGTTACAAACGAAACATCACTGGAGAGGAAGACGGACGGGAGAAATTAAAAATGTACCAACTCCGACATCCTACAATGGACTGTAACAGAGGCGAAGAAGCACAAAGGATATGCTTGATTGCGGAATACAATCTAATTATTTGCACACGAACATTGCTCTGAGTTCAGGCTAATTTAATCAGATGAATGAATGTAAATTTTAAACCAGTACAATCTACTTAATGTTGGGCGACATTGCTGTCAACAACGCAATTATGCCTCGATGAGGTTTACTTGGAATTCTCAATGCAATTCGCAAAGTGGCGTTTTGCAAAAGAGTTGTCAGGAAGTGGTTGTTTTTATGTGATTCCAACGATAACCACTCAATACACTGAGCGTATTTTTTGTGCGAACTTCCGTTTTTAATAAAAACGTTTTTAATACGGTGGGTCGTTTTGGTGGTTAGGATGTGACTAACGATGTCAGTAGCTACTCATTGGCGCTATGTCCACTTATGACGACAACTAAAAAAAAGACATATTTGTGACACGTGGCTGTTCATAATATAATCATATTTGAGAATTAATGCAAATGCGATATTGATTTAAGATTAAGTTTAAAAATAAGTTATTTCGTAGTAGTGATAACTCTGTGTAAATTATGAAGTGAAGACTTTGTATTGTTAAAGATGTAGTTCCATATTTGAAATGGAATTAGTTCTATCATACAAACATACTAGTTGCAAACTTTAAATTCAACATTTGCCTTCGTAATCTGCTTTAGAATCAAATTTTAAAGAAAATTCCAAGTATCAATGTCCTGTGAACTTGAATTGTATAGATTCGGTTTATTTTATCAATAGTAATTATTTTACCGGTCTCAGTCCGTAGGCTATGCACCGTTTAACGTAAGGTTGGGTTTGGAAAATTAGCAGACCATAGAGTTTGGCAACAGAACCAATAAAAATATTGAACATTGCAAAAGCAATTATTTACACTTTGGCCATAAAATCCACAAACCGCCACAACTTACAACGAAATGTTGCCTGAGCATCCCTCCGACCGCCGCACGACGCCCTGGGATATTTGAGTATGCTGTTGAAAGTGAATTTATAAATTGTTTTTCATTTCGAGAAATCATCAAATTGAACGTTTTCCCCCCTCTGCTTGCGTACATCATGCTGTGAGGGGCTTTCCTTTTGAGCAATCAATTTTATGCGGCTTTGTATGTTTTAGTTGTTCACCCAAGATGATGGGAAAGCTTCAAGTGAATCTTTTTGCAATGTCGAAAATGACTTTTTGAATAATGTAAATATTAACCACACACACTCGTACGTATGTATGTGTGGCAGGACCTATACTTTTCTTGGCTCGAGACCAAAATACTGTCATTAGCGCAGCAGATTCTCATCTTAGCTGTTATTTTTCTCATATTAGAAGTTAATGTTGCTGAATAAATAAGATAATGTGCAATTACATATGTACAACCATTTAAATCTGCACATATATTGCCATCAAAGTTCATAGTAGGGTGGAATTGACGTTCAGATTTTTTTTTATCTTTTTGTCTTTTACAGATATTCTTCGTAAGTAATGACTAAACTGCCGATTTTCTGAATGGATGTCCGATGTCTGGAGAAGAAAAAGTCGGCCCTACATTAAACGATGTGTGTCACAAATCCGTATAGTAATGGAGAACTCTTAAAATATATACAGTTCATTAGTACAAGCTCACAAGTCGGATCAGTCGGAGTAGCCGTTGCAGCATAGAGAAAGGGAGTATAGAGGGTGTATCGCTCGGCGCCAGTGGGCTGAAGGACACACAGACATCACACAATATTCGCAAAGTAGTAATAATAACAATATGATGATGCCTTTCCATCTAGCATGGTACTTACCCGCTACAGGAATACTATCCGTCATAGTTCTGTATATGGTAACAAGTGGTGAGTGGTGAGCGTATGGGTTGTAATGATATTACCGCAATGTATTCACATTTCTTTTTCCTTTTGGGTTTAGTTCAAAGCATCGATTGCTTCAAGTGCGTTTCATATAATGGGGCCAACAAGGCCTGTGACGATCCATTTCACAACAATTACTCTACATCCATTTTGGAATCCCCCTGCATGGGAGGACGTAAGGGTAGAGACGGTCTCTTTCCAGCGACAGCATGCATCAAAATAGCGGGGTATTATGGTAAGTGGGAAAATACAAACAGTTGGCTGGCTCTAAAGTCAATACCGATATAAGAATTAAATGGTTAATTTTGCCTTACTATAATTATAATACTGTTCGCTTGGTAGGAATACATACACAGTACAACATTTTTCAGCTCATTGATTTTGGACTCAATTCTGAGAACTGCACGTAAAGTAGCCCCAAAAAGAAGAAGATCTGCATCATTCGTTTTGTCAAGTTACATGCCATAATAATTTAATATCGCTTTGAAGTTAGTTGGTATCGTATGGGGGAATTTGTCATGTTTGAGACTCTTTTGTTTGACATAACTCGAGAACCACTAGTCCGATTTAGCTAAAACAAATTTAAAATAATTAAGATTTACAATTTCTTTAATCTGTTCATATAACATTTTCCTACACAAGCAATTCACTTTTCCATTCATCAAATGATTTTTAACTTTTTTTTATTTTGTAGCAGTTACAATAAAACTGTTGTACTCCGTGGCGTATGATTTACATGGAATATTACTTATGATAACACTATAAGTAGGTGAAAATGACACACCAAAACGCCGAAACACGTTAACCTTATTTTGGATCGTTGTTGTTGTAACAGCTGGTGGTAGCTGGGTTGATAATTCTTTATACCGATTTTCTATTTATCGGCACTCGATCGGGCATATAATCCCATTATCATACGATCATTGTTGGCAACTCTGTTCGTTCCTTTTGTAGATAACAAGGTTTGTGTCAAGGATTGTTAGGTGTTGTTGTTGTGAGTTTTTACTAGGGATGTAACGAACGTTCGCATTCGCATATGCGAATGCGAATTATTCGCATCATTTTGTACATTCGCTTTCGCATTCGCATTCGTATAAATATATATTTCAATATTCGCATTCGCTTTCGCATTCGCAAAAAAATTTCTTAAATACAAGTAATAATGAGACTGAGGCCGACATGCAAGTGATCACGTTTTCAGTCTCTAATGAAAAAAAAATTGTTAGCTGAATACAATTAAGAGAAAAAAATTCATATTTCAGAAGATCCTATATTGTAATGGAAACGAAACAGCTCGAAATACCAAAAGTTAGTACCTTTGTCACGCCAGTTCTTAGCTACGCCTCCGGGAAGTGTTCCTAACGAACAGTTGTTTAGTGGAGCCGGACTTATCTATGATCCACTAAGAACTAGATTGCATAGCGAAAAATCAGCGAAGCTTCTTTTTGTTAAATACAACTTGGCTCTACTAAACTTTGAATACTGAATACGTCAAAGTTTTCGAAAGTAAATAAAATTATTGTTTAGTTACTGTTAATGCGGGGGGTTGAGTAGGCAAGTGGTTTAAATTTCTGAAGATTGCAAATAAAACACGGGGGATTTAGAATGACGTTATAAAACTTATTTATTTGTTTTGGTTTACCTTTTCCAATTGTATTTATAATTCACTTTTATAGCACTATGTAGAAAGTGCAAAATGAAATGTATCGGCACGGGGAGGGGTATGTATTTAGTGAACCGTTAAATAAATGGTTAAGGTTAAAAATATAGAGGTTTACGCGGGGTAAAAATTAAGTACGTTATTCGCGGGTAGAAGGGTTAAAGATAACTAACTTTTTGCTCGACTTTAAAAAGGAGCGAGAGTGCGTAATTAGTGAAGTTTGACACTGCTAGAACGCATGAGTGAAAGCTTTTCTATAAAACAACTAGTAGCTGAATTTAGATGCGTTCTTATGCGTACGATCAGTGCGTACGCTTGGTTTCACATTAACAGTTACCTTAAAGACTGAATTTCTGAGAATTATATATATTTTTGTTTTACTTTGAAATAAATATTTTATGTTTAATTACTTGACTGGAATACATATTTTTATTTGAAAAGGCAGACAGTAGGAATGAAACTAAATTATTCGTTTACGTAAACCATTTTTTGACATTCGCTAAACAATTTTGGAATATTCGCTTTCGCATTCGCATTCGCAAAAACCAAAAACAAGTATTCGCATTCGCTTTCGCAAAAAAAATATTCCAATATTCGCTTTCGCATTCGCATTCGCTAAAGCACATTCGTTACATCCCTAGTTTTTACGCCAAATTCCACCAAAGATGGCGCCAGCTGGCTTGTTGATTTATATGAGATGTTGATAAATCATTTTCCTTGATCCTTGCGCAAACTGGATTTTTGTAGTGGAAGCCATCTAGGATGAGTTTTGTTGGCTGGAGAACTCGAAAGTATTTGAAAAAGTAATTTTTCATCGATGTTGATTTTGGCCAGTGCCCCGGCCGGGAATCGAAACCGGCACCTTCGGATTGCTAGTCTACGTCGCTTCCTCTGAGCTATTTGTAGTAGATTGAAGATGATTTTTGATGTTTTTTGAATGAAAAAACTTTAAAAACTTGTTAAAAATCATTTTGTTTATTATTTACTATATATATTATTATTAACTATATAAATTGATTTAACAAGAAATTTTGCAGGGTTTTCCCTTAAATAAAATAAAAAATCACCTTAAACCTACTAAAAATTTAAAATCAAAATATCTCGTTATTTTGAGCTAACTTTTTAAAACGGAGTATACCACTGGATTCTATGGCACAAAAATTGGTTGGGGTGTCTCGGTGTTTTTGTGTGTCATTTCAAAAGTTCAAATTTTACTTACAGTATTTATGTTATGTCAAACCAAAGAGCCTAAAACGTGACAAATTCCCCTATACGATACCTACTAACTTCAAATCGATGTTAAATTATTATGGCATGTAACTTGACAAAACGACTGATGCAGAACTTCTTCTTTTTGGGGCTACTTTCACGTGCAGTTCACAGATTGAGTCCCAAGATCATGTATTGTACTGTGATATTAACAGTTAGCTAATGTTTTCATTGTGTTAACAAGGACACATTTCAGGACATGCATACATACATGTCAAACTTATTTATTCATTTCATTTTATTGCTTTCAGATGATACAGGAGAAACAATAACCGTAAGAGGCTGTGCCCTGGACAGTGGCACTTTAACGACTGACACGGAAATTATACGCATGTCCCACTGCGGCAAGTTCTATTACGATGATAGGTAAGTTGGAAGCTCTGCTTCCATTCACTAACAAATGTAACAATTCGCTGTAAATCCTCCTCCCATTTGCCTTCAGATACGTTCACGGTTGCCTACAGAGCTGTAGCGATGCGGATGCCTGCAATGCCGCCTCCCAGCCTACACGCCACATATCGTCAATAAGAGTGAAAAATATGCTGATATCATTAGTTATGCTAGCAATGAATCATTGTGTTTTAGGCTCAAGGTAGCATCGTGTCGTCCTCTGGAGCAGCCATCATCACTCGATGGCTTCTATCCTTGTAGAAATATAGAAATACCGGCAGCAAACACAAACGATGATAAATCATGATAAGAATTTATTTATTATATAAGCTGTAAATTTTCAGTGCATTTATAGCAAAATCAAAACAAAACCAAAAAAAAAACAATACTGAAAAACAGAGCAAATCAAACAAACAACAAGATAATGAACATATATCAAAAAACTTATCTACGATAGGCATAGGAAAAGTTAACAACATTTAGATCACACTCAATCGAAGAAAAAAAAACGGATCAAAAATTAATACACGTTTCATTTATTCTGTGCACTTACTTCATCGAAATACTTTTTACACATAAAAATAAAACAATATTGGTTTTGTATTCTAATCACCCAGCAATTATCACAATGACACTCTCTCACCTATAATCAGCTTCTTTTCAAAACCAAAAAGAAAAAAACTATATAATGATAAGCCAATTGCAGGAGTTACAGTTTTGGGACAACTTGTGTGTTGAAATTCGAACTAATTACTAAGTTATTTTATTTAAGCATTTGTAACAATATATATGATGGGGCAGAAAATCCTTATGAAATGTCTACTCTATATTAGTGTATATCGGGATCAGTTAGTTGTCTACCTCAAAATTGATAATTCGTTACATACTAGATGATTAAAATATTTATCAGCTACTGTTCAAAAGAGTAAGGTTGGTGAGCAACAAGAGATTTATCATAAAAATGTCACGAAATTATTACTAATGATTTCTTTTAGACCAAATCTTTGTTAAATAAGCAGGATACATTATCGTAGGAATCCGCGGCCATGTCTTAGAATGTGATTAGTTTAGATTTATTTCGAATAAATTTATGCATGAATACAACCGATATTTTTTTATTAATTATAATAATGTACTGGATTTAGCAGTTTTTCTTTTTACACACTTCTAGACTCAAAATTACATGCTGGTCAACGAGGCGTGTCTTTCTCTACCACACTGCATCAAAATCTCAACTTACTTAAAAATGGGATATAGCAGATTTTCACATTGAGCCGACGATATATTTAATTTAAGAATTCATTAAAACAAACGAGTTGTACCAAAACTTTTGCCCCTAACTGTATATATTTTCAAATTAACAGATATGACATTCATATTAGAAAGCAATCGATCGATTTCACTAGTCACCTTATGCATTCACAATATACCCACAGGTCGTCGCCAACAAAATGTAAATTTAATGCCCACACACCACAATGTATGTATGTATGTAAACATAATATAGCGTTTAACAAAACTTTAATGTGATTTACACCTAATGCAATATACCAACCCCAACTGTAATACAATGATATGTGTATTCCTCTGTACTTTAAACAAAGCTTATATAATTTTAAGTGTACTTTTATATAAGACATTCTCATGCTCGCAGTTGATTGTTAATCCCATATTGTACTATACTGAACATCGAAGATATTTCGAATTTCAATTTATCAAATTATATTTTGTGTTAAAAATTACGTAGTTAGTCTAGATGCTATGAACTGTTGAATATTGTTTGAAATCGATTTAGAAATGTATATCCAAGCTAGACGACGAGCTGTAAAAGAAGTCCAGTTAACACTATTTCACTAGGCGTGTTCTTACGTTGAATTTTGTTTTCGTTGCGTTGGTTTTTAGGAAGTATTTACAAAATGGCATTAGCTGCAGATTATCAAAAAAGTGAACATTTAAAATTACCCTTTTTATAATAAAACGAAATATATTCATAAAGACAAAAAAAATCACACAAATAAGCTAACAAAAACAAGGTAAACATGAAAGGACCAAGTTTAATTAAATATTATTATAATAATAAAACAACACAACACAGAAGAAATGCCAAAGGTGTGATAAAGAGGATTCTTGCCTTTTGAGAAGAACCCCTTAACAATTCGGCAAAATGTAAGACAACAACAAATTAAACACCCAGAGGCTGCATCTAAGCACACATGAGCTTCGCAAGGTTTCCTTTACAACACGTAATTAGGCGAAAAGCAGACGAATATGAAACAACACTTTGACGCCACTAAGTAACCAACAAGCGCTAGTCGGCGTCCTCATACAAAATACAGCAATCTAACGAATATCAAAAGGACGAATAAAAATCAATGCTTTATAGTAATTATCAATGATTCGCTTGAGTTTTCATCCATGCAACGTAAAGTTTAAGACGAAATCACTGACCAACATAATGCAATTTTCTAGAGATATATAAGATTAAAAGTGTTTCTATATAGCATAAGATGTGCGGCTGGCAGCATTTATGCAATTATGGCTATGAAAAACATGTAAAATTTAATTAAATAAATTAACATCAATACATTTATATGTATGTAAGTATATTATTGTTTGCATTTAAAAGCATTTGCTTATAAATATTTATCAATAAAAAAAACTATTACAAAAAGTTACAAATTTATCTAAACATGTAGGTATTTATAAAAGGTCCTTGAGATATTCTTCGTCTTCCTTGACGAACTTGTCGGCTACATCTTCGGGCACCTCCACCTGCTTGTAATTGTCCAAACCGATTTCTTCTTCTTTTCTGTGTAAAAAAGGCATATTCATTAATTTGTGTCAAGAAATATTTGGGAATTATTGCTTACTTTATTAAGATGTCGACGACATTTTCACAAGCCAAGATACATTCTTTGTCCTTTCCCACTTTGGCTTCCCATTTATGATATTCTCTGAGTATTTCGTAAACACCTTTTGATCTCAGGTGCTCTCTGGAACTTTTGGTGGAACACAATTGGAGCAGAGACTCCATGAGCATTTTCCTTAGGTCGGGATCTTCCTCGCGGGTTTTCGTTTCGGGTAAGTACTAAAAATGTATTGAATGTGTAGACAAAATCAAGCTTAAGTGCTTCTCCGGCCATACGTTTAATTTGAAAAAGTTGGTTTTAAGATATAAAACAAATTTACAAAAACAAAATGAACTATCATCGTATTTTCATCTCTTAAATATTCACTTTAACCACTGTTTGTCTATTCAGAATTTACAACAACTTAAAACTTGTAGGAAAAATAGATTGAAATATGTGGTCAGTAGAGAACATTTTTAAAAAATATAAATAAAAAAGTAATAAATTCATTATTAATTTGTATTCATTGCTCTACAAATCAAAAAAGTGTTTGGTCAAATAAACAAAATTAAATTAAAATGAAGACACCTTTTCGACTCTTTCTTAAGATTAAAATGCACCACTTATCAAAGAATCGTAATACACACCTCTGAAAGAGACTTCAAAATTACTACATGGATGTATCTTAAGCGGGGTACATTTTCTCAATATAGAAGTTATTATTAAGATAAATTTCGATATCGTATACGATAATTTTCGTACACATGGCGTAACCATTTAGTAGCTTATAAGATAGAAAATGTTTGCAGGGATCTAAAGCAGCAATCATGACGATTTGAGCAATGTATCTAAGGATACGTCCGTGTATTAGTGCAGTCAACCATGTAGAAATTGCCGCTGTCTTTTTCGTTTAAATACCTTTTTGTGAATCCTATAAATATTGCACACGATTACATTCCAATGGTCTCCTTCTATTATTTTCTTTTCTTGTTTCTTCTGTAGAAGTAGGTTCTTCTTACTCGAGTAATGTACACACTATTATTTGCAGTATTAGTGCATTGATTTTAGTGTAGTTTGAGGAAAGGGTTTGTTGGCTAAAATGTTTCTCTTAATTATGAGGCCAAATATATTGTAAACGTAATAAATTCAACTAAACTCAAGATAGATATTTCCAAAATGTTTTATGATTGTTTTAGGAATTTAAGAGTTTACGAACAGCACAGAATATAAGGCTGATCTTGGTTTGAGATTCATGATTCGTTGACCTAACATTAAGGATGTTGGAGTCTCTATTAAAATGTAATACTTGGTAATATAAAAACGTATTTATAAGCCAGCAACTATGATATGTACATTTGCTGCATTGTGAGAAGAGCAGCGTGAACCATTCAAATGTTACATGTTGATAATTAAAAACACACAATTTTAGAAAGAAAAAAAAACATTTAGAACTTCACTTAAGTTATCACCTATCTTATTTCAAGTTCAATTCAATTATTAAAATAAATTTCAAAATCAAACATTTGTAAAACGTACCTGCAATTCAATTGGTAACATGTCATTTTCTTCATCAGTAAATTCTTCTGGACCACACAGCGGGTAGAGTATAGCGTAGAGAATATCATCCGTATCTCTTAAAATTGTCGGGTGATAGACAGGGTCAAAACAAATATTCTTTAAAATACCAATTGTTCCACCTCGTCGCACAACGGAATCTGAGTATGAAGCAAATGGCAGAATTTTGTCCAATAAGTTGTGCTTGTTCACGCAAATTAAGGCGCGTCCTCTGCTTGTCTGGGTTAAATTGCAAAATATTGGTCCTAAATAGTGAAGCTTGTTTTTTTTCTTGTTATAGTCCAGTTTGGAAAATGCTTTGGCCAACATTAACAGTGCCTTGGGCTCTTTTTCCAAATCATCCAAGATTTCCAGCGCTAATGATTCAACTCGCGTTAGATTGCTTAAAACCATAGTCCAGGGATCAGCCAAGACCGAATTTTCATCAGTTATAATCTTTACCGCCGTTGCAACAATTTCGAATTTCTATAAACCGCTCAAAACAAAGTGATTACAATCCAGCAAAGTCTATATGACGGACAACATACCGGAACAACCTGCTTAGCTGTGCCAAATACTTTGATCGCACCTTCCTCCTCTGCAGTAAGATTGATCAGACAGAGCACTGAATCTTTGGACAACGTCTGATTGCTGTCCGATGTAAGATTGAACAAGGCAATGATGATATCGTCCAGCGATAAAATAGCAGACTTCCCTTCCGTGGATCCAGTAAGACCTTAAAATACAAAATGACAACATCAGACCCGAATAATATGAGAAGCTTTATAACGCGCTCACCTAGGATATGAGTTAATGCCACTGCTTTTAGATCCAGCCTTTGATTGGGCTGCAGGAACTGCGTGAACTCTGCCAAACTTTCCATTGCTTTAATATATTTAAAAAAAGGAAAACAAATTCAATGTCTTTTCTCGCGAACGCCAGTAATGAATTGTTTATAAATTTACAATGTCAATATCGCACAGCTGATGATGATTGACTTGACTACACGTGCAAAGCAGTGTTGCCACTCTGGGAATATATGTACAGTGAGCATCAATATAAAGTATGGAATTGTATACTTTTTTTGTTGTGGCATTTTTTTCTATATTTTTACTCTTTATTTTTATAAACAATATTTATAAGACTTCGGCGATTTTCGAGGGACAATTGCAGCTGTGTGCACCCCTGACTTATAGTGCAAATACACTAAGTATAAAATGTTTAAACGAAAATGTCCCTCCCTCCAATGCTCAGCAACTCAAACATACGCTAACTGCTGTTTTATTTATTCAAGATTCCATTTGACAACACAACTGCTATTTATTTTAAAAGTAAACTGCGGCTACATGTAACTAATTATATTTAAGTGGAAGTTGGCTTTAAAGTAAAATTAGAATTGAGAACTTTTAGAATCATTTTATGGATTTTCTTAGCCGTAGGCTTGGCAACATTGACTGAAAGACTTGCGACTGCTCAAATATATATGACATATAGATGGCGTGATGTGTCAGTTGTTATGTTTCATTCCAAATGATTCACTGCCATCAACATATTTCTGCCGTTCGTGTTTTTTTTATGTACACAAACACACAACTTTAAGAGAGACAAAGTAAAATACTTAAATGTTGCAATAAATTATTATTTTATTAAAAAAAAAAACACACCATTCCTAAATATTTTTTGGTAGCGATAAGGGAAGATCAATTATGCCACATACAATACGGGAGTGATATATTTTGTTTATAGTGTGGTGATTATTCTCTAAGCATTTCTTAAGTCGGGACCAAATTGTACCAAAAACATTCAAAATTCGAATGTCAAAAAATTATTCATACAAAAAAAAATTCTTTAATTTTATTTCGCAGCTTCACCAGCTTTGCAAACGCACATTTTTAGCTATGCAATAAATTTTTTTTATTCGACCTTGTTAAAAAAAATTTTTAATAATTAAGCTAAATATGACTAAATGTCTACGTCAAATCTTCTTGTGAGCATTAAATAATTGAAAGTTGTCATTCTTTTTTGAAAAAAAATACCAGTAATTCATATTACAAAATACTTAAAGAGTAATATGTGCTTTTGAATAAAACAATTGATTCAAATCTCATACATGTTTTTTAAACACCATTTAAATTATAATGGGCCGTTTAGTTATAAATATACTATGCAACAAATGAAGACATTTTATAAAATACAAGAACTTGACAGTAAAAATTCGATTCTACTATCACAAAGTAATATAACCCTATACTCAGTTTGGAGAGATACTCAAAATTAGTGAGCCACTTGAAAATAGCTGTCATCAGTTTTTGTCCAATAGTCAACTCATACTTTGTGGTAGCGCCAAACTATATTCGGCAATAATGTAGTTGGGAGTTTTTCGCGCTTATGTCAAAAAAGATTATTATTCCTGCTCTTTTTTCGTGAACATATCAATACAATCTGAACGTGTCTAGGCAACCTAAATAGCCCGTAAAGACCACTACGAGACCGGTTTTTCGAATCTTTACGCACTGGCTTATGTAACGTGGTTTAATATCAACCGATTTCAAGTTTCCCAGCGGATTTGGAAAGAAGGAACTGCGGCCTTTCCAATAATATATGTATAGTTATATTGATAACTTGTCATATCTATCTAATTTTGTCTCGAGTTCGATTTTAGTATACGATATAAAAATTTTGTTCCTCGCAAAACATGAATTTTTTTTTTTACCAACTTTCTTTTTCAATCTATGAAACTTATTTATATATAAAACTAGTGGGCCCGGCAATGCTTCGCTATTGCATATTATTTTTAAAAAATGGGCGTAAAAGTGGGCGTGGTCGAAAAAAAGTACCCTATAAATCATGCCAGAGTCCCAGTTAAATGCTGTGAAAATTTCAGGAAGATCGGTCCAGAGGTTTGGTCTCATATAAGGCACAAACAAACAAATATGTAAATAAACAAACACACATTCCATTTTATATATGTATATAGATAGATGAAATACAAACAATTTCGGTTTGCTTTTCTACTAATACCAATAAATAAGGAAAATTATGATAAAAAAAATCATCGAGTGTTTGCACAAATTTAATTTTATACTTTAAAATTTAAAAAAAAGCTGCGTACTTTTATACTGCGTTTCAATTAAGCTAAAAACAAGTTCCTGACGTGTTTATCATAAAACACATATTTTACTACATGTTTTCCCATACATTTTTCGAAAAAGATGTTTTGTGAGTAAGCATCTTCGAAAGTACTTCTTTCGAACAGGTTTTGATAACACAACTCTGCGATTTCATTAGTTATCGGCAATTATCGGTCTTTTTTTGACATCACTAACTCGAAAAAGTAACGCTCAATTGGAAAATAAATTTAGTTATTTGCAAAAACAAAAAAAAAAAATTGTCATTGATATAATGTTGGAATTCTACAGTGTGTCAAAACGTTAAAAATTCATATTTGAATTTGCGCCGGCGTTATTTACCGTAGTTGTCATAATTTCATGAACTGCATGTGTGGGTAATATGATGTCTAAATGATGTTATGAGAGTTAATTTCTCAAAAAAACTTATTTAAATCTATGAAATAAATTTACATTGCTTAATTGCAATCATTGTTTTGTTTACATTTGTACGCCGGTGTTTAAAGTTAAACAAGTGCTAAAATTAAATTCTATTTTAAACACAGCCACGATTATGAAGACCGTTATTCACAATTATGAATATTAATTTATAAAAAAAGTTTTTATTCCAAACGCTTGTTGGGTTGAAATAAATATTAATCCCTTATTTCAGTTCGAATTAATTTTTACGTAAATGTAAATAATTTAAAGAATTAATTCGGTTACTATTGTTTACTGGGTCGAGTTCTACTTCCATTCATCAATTTCCTTAGCAAAAGAATTATTTCATTCTACAGAACTGACTTCACGACCAAAGAAAAACGGAAAACTTTCTGGCGCTTACGATTTTTTAAAAATATCAAAAATAGACTTCCATTTTTGTTGTAACCGTGGAACCATAGAGAAAACATAGTGGGAAATATATGTGTAATTGATACAGTTTGATTGACTTGGGTCAAATATATCTCCCGCCACTGATTGTAGCAGTACAGATGATGACCAATTCTCTAAACAGTGTTGTTGTTGCGCCGATGGCGAACCGTTTTATTATCCATTGTCGTGTTCAAACCTTCTTAATTTCTTCGTTTAATAAATTCCAAAATTGTTGTGATATGAACGGTAAAAATTCATTTAAATTCGAGGAAGTGGAATTTTAAAGTAACTGTAAAATCATCCTAATAAAACAGAATCGACTCATTTGAACAGCTACTCGCTTTTCTCCATCCAGCCAGTACCATAATAGTGTCTCGCCACTATACTCGTTATGTGTCAGGGCCTCCATAACTGTAAGAGCAATTGATCTTATCGTTTATCCATATCTATACCAGAGACTTATGCCTATTATCGATATTATTTATTGTCTTCCAGTATAGTCTTTGTTTAGAGATTCGATTCTGAGTCTGGTAGTATTCATGCGACACAACGTATATCTCCACACAAATACACACACATCCGTGAATGTTGGTCTGGGTCAACTTCAATCACTGCTGCGCATCATATGCGTGTAATCTTATATATTTTTTTGTACTAATGGAATATTTTCTTGTTGGTTGATTCATCTGAGATGCGTTAGTGAGCGACGGAAGAATGAGTAAGTGCATCTTTATTCTAATTAATCACGCGAGACGCCTGCAGCTGAGCGCTGCTGAGGCCGTTATTAAACACAATTACGAGTGCTGAATGTTGCCCATTTACGTCAGTGTCAATCTTCACAAAAGCTAAAGTCGTTGTTGCAATTGTTGTACTTTATTTAAAGCCTAAACGAAAGTGGCTGAAAATAAGTCAAGTCATTCCATTCATAACGGTTCCAGTGCTAAATATATCCGAATTGGGGTTTATGTGGTAACATGTTAGTGTTATAAGTACGAAATATTTACTTTTAGCCGTCCATCGATCGTTCGTCCAGGGATGGGGACGGGGAGATGCAGGCGATACTTTACGTAATGGCAATTACGCATGAAGGTTTCGGAATAAGAAGGGCCAACCAGCCATTGTCTGAAATTGTTTATTCATGTGAGGGGCACAAGTGAGGGGGCGTTAGGGCTAGAGTACGTGTTTACGCGGATGCCAATACGGGAAGCAAATGTGAAATATGGCTAAACTTCCCGATTGCGGCAAGCATGAGACATGTTCTTCCATACTACGTGCAAGTGTAACAAATTGACATTCAAATCGGTGATTGACCCTTCTTAGAGGGATGTAACAAACGCACCATAGACGCTACACAAGTGTTGCGCAATAGCAGATATGGAAGCGGGCGTGTGACGTGTATTCCCCCTTGCTGAGACTGTGATGTAACGCCAATGTTCTTCCGGGAATTCCTTTCGGTGTTTACAACCATTTACCGAACGTTGCGGTGACTAGTGAGAGAAATGACTTCGGTCACGTCTACCATTCCAAAATTACGACTCAACCTATGCCAACCGCCAATTTTGCAACTCCAGTCAGGTTTCTGCGGTGTATCTCTCTAATCGATGTTCGTCATCCAGCCATAGAACCACTGACTGATAGATCTGATCCTCATTGAAATTCCGATGGCAAACGATCTGAGACGTTGTTAAATAACCCCATACGAACGTACTATGTAGTTGCCTGTACATACGTAATGATAAGTACGTATGTAGTCTTTTTGTTCGACTTCCACATACGAACGGAATACTAAGTACAAGAGCGCGCGCGTAGCCGTGTGATTTTTATGCTAGCACAGCCCGTCTGCACTCAGCACTTATGGCTGCCTCTGTACTGGTTGACTGGCATACAGTTGTATGTTGTGGGCGTTGCGGATACATTTATCGGTGGTCAGGTTTGTTTGCGGTGGTTTCACATAATTTACTGCCATCATTCGAAAGTACAACGGGACGCTTCGCCTTCCCAATGTGGGGAAAATCCCAATCACCATGCTTGTCGCAATTTCTAGGAACTGTTTAATGTCGTTTGTGGTGGGTAATTAATGATATCATTCCTATCAACTGCAGATATTGATACGCGTGTATCACGTTCACATAGATGTCCTTCCTATTTGTTGGTCGACCCGATGAGAAGAGATAGGAAAAAAGCTAAAGGATCAAATGTAATGGGATATGTATCATGAAAGTATCATGGGTAGCCCTAACATCTGTTGTGATCTCAAGATATCTTCTAGTTACGTCGGCGTATAATTATTTCCGTTTTTTGTCGACAATAAACACAATTTGTCATCTTATCACATTGCCTTCGGAAATGCTCAGTGACCAGTAAAGTGATCTCCTTTGCTTTGGGATAACCTTTCATATCCCCCATCATCACAAGAACGGATACAAATTAATTATCTGCTTGTCAAAGCTTATCTTGTGAGAGCTGCACTCGAAAGACAAACACATCCGCCCGAACTACGTTCCGCTGCAGTGCAGTAATGACTTCCCCTCAGCGCAGTTGAAGCGTTATGTCCCTTTGAAACGTCACCTCTAGTCAGTGGAGAGAAGATGTCTGCTTAAGTTTGTCATTATCATCATCGTCATCGTCATCAACTACAACTCCTTATGGGCACACATCAAAAAACTCTGCAAAGATATGTACAAAAAATGAGGTAATTGATCTTCTTTAATATCTCACACCTGAACAGAAGAAACTAAAGCGTATTGCTCCTGATCTGTAGGCCGGGATGTGTGTATGCGTATGATGTGTGACTTGTCTCCATGCTCATCTTAACCTTTCTGACCATACCCAACAAGTGAATGGATCGTTGCTGTTGCTGTGCTCTCCCTTAGAGGTTAACAACTTTCTACGAGTTGTGCAGCCGAAATCTGATACCTCTTTGAGGTGATCTCAAAAGGTAGACGACCGTTTCCATCTGGAAAACATCACAAAACAGCTGATTTGTCTCGTTCTGTCTGCGAAATTATTGGCATCCGTACAAAAGTAGCATTTGTCATCACCACCAAAGAGATGCCAAAGCAACTGTCTGTTCTAAATTTGAGCGAAATATGGTTTCATGCCTGGATTACGCTGGATTTTATCGTGAGCGTAGTACTGCCGTGTCCTGTCTTTAGAACAACATTTATACGATTACAGGGGATGGTAAGTGTTTATGGTAACCATGGGGAAAAACGCGTTCAAAATAACAGTGGACCTTTGAGTCCCGAAATCTGGTTTGTTTATTGTAATTTTGCTAAAAATAGAAACAGAATCATAGCCATATCTTTGTCTTGCTACAATTTTATATGAAGTATTACTTGCCAGCTCCGCTAGGCAATGTTTTCCAACTATTTAAATAAAATTGTAAAATGTATTACAATATTAGCAATTCAGCTGAGTTCGCTGAGCAAAAATTGCTTGTAATTTTATTTTGTTTGAACATATTTATATGAATGTACTCGTATGTGTGTATGCAAGGATTCTGTCTAACACAATAAAGTGGACGAATATGTGCTTGCGTAACTTCTCTCTTGCTGACAAATGTATAAGAGTGAGAATAAATTATAACTGCAGTTGATTAGTTGTAATTTTTTGGTTGAGTTGTTTGAATCAGTTGTAATTTTTAGATGTATTACTCAGGAAAAGTTGTAATCTATAATACCACATTATAAATATTCAATTGAAATTACAACTCAACTGGGTTGATTGAGTTGTAAACCGTAATAGGGGCATTAATTTATCTTACGATTTTTTTTTAAGATTTTTGATTTTTTGCCATTTACTTTCATAGCGGTTCAAAATTACAGATGGCTAAAGGAAATGTATGTCTTTTCATAGGCGTTGCATTTTTTTCTACCATTCTTAACTATGCTACCTAAATACAAACTACTGTCCTCTGCGAATGGTTTTGGCTGTATGAATTTGCTATACATTTACCCAGCGGCGGAATTTGAGAGGCCTTCCTCATATAATGCATGCAGTAGTCATTATTTGGGAATAACATTTCAAATAAGGAATACAGAACGCATGATTTTTCATCAGATTTAGGCATTTTATGGACTGACCTGCCAAAGACATGTAAAAAGAAGGCAGAGGGATTTCATACACATCCCCTCTCGCTTACAAATAACTGGGGTATTGCATGCCTTCTAAATGTAAAGAATTGTTAGTACGTTTTTTTTTCAACTTTTATTAAGGCCTGCCAGAGGCCTCAGAAAAGAAGGCAGAGGGATTTCATACACATACCCTCTCGCTTCCAAATATAAGGGGTATTGGATGTCTTCCAAATGGAAAAAATTTTTATTTTCCGTGGAAGGGGTTTTTTTAAACAGTGTATCATTAGTTTCAACCACACAATTCGAATGCATCTTAATAGGCTAGACAGTAGCATGGCTGACTAACAATCACGAGGTAGTGGGTTCAAACTCCAGCAATGTTTACTGTCGTTGGAAAAAAATTTAAGTATAAAAAAAAATATATATGTTAGAGCATAGTGCTATACGACAGAGCTGTAGTTTGTACTTTAGTACTCGTTGTGTTTGATGTCATTCTGATTTCTATTGTGAAAGAAAGAGACAGTAGATCTGTACACCGGAAAAGCGGAAAGGGAAGTGAGCGTTGAAAAAGTTCTCATTCAAGAAGTTCGTTCTGTGGTGTACAGAACTACAAAGAAAAATTATAAAAACTGAAAATAATTTTCTGTCAAAGAAAAATAGAAAATATTTTAATAATTTTCTATCATCAGAAGTGGGGTCGTTTCTGCCTAACATTTTTGAGTTGGACGAGAGGAAGTACTATTTCGCTGGTTTATATTTGGAATTTGCTTGAGGCAAGCGAAAATTCAGTATGGCGGAACAAGAAAATTCTATGAATTTTTCTAAGGGGTTGCGTTCAAATGCGGATGTTGGCTTTCCCCATGGAAACTTCGTCATTACGGCGGATGCTATGAACAAAATTATAGAAGCTGTTCAAAGGAAGCAAACAGTCAAAGAGGTAACATGTTTTCTAAATTTTGATCCAGATCATTCTCGGAATGATGTACAAAAGTGGTGCCTTGATATTGATGCAAGGTAGAGCATGATGGGTTGACAAATTTCGATACCATACCCAGAATTCCAAGCTCTTTGCTTGGAAGACCGAAATCCTGGTACGTCAAAATTTAGCCATCTACATTACAGTTGGGTGAATCTATGTGCTTCGTTGATTCATGCGTTTACGAATGACACAGATATTGTTGCTCAACTTCGTTTAGTTCCTAAATCCGAAAGTGATGTGTTCACATCGTATTTCGACTTTGTCATTTGAAATACCGAAAGATAAAATTATTAAGATCATTATTGGGTGTATATCTCAGGCTAATTTAGGAAATTCATTTACATTTGTTATGCCGTCTTCAGTTCACAGTTTAATTGATTTTCAAATAATCACGCACCAGTGATTATTAATGGGAAATTGTATTTTTGCCTTCTTGATAATGGTTCTGACTGTCGTTGATGAGAACAGATATTGCTGATAACATACCCGGAAAACGAACAGCGAATTTTCTGTCCATTCAGGGTATTGGAAAAGAGCCTGATTTACTTACTGAACAATTTGATCTATTTCTAGGATTTGAAGACCTTGTTCTTGAGGTAACTTTGCATTTAAATGACAATGAACATCTACGGCGTGAGAGGAAGGGCATGAGCCAAATGCTAATTGGTCAAAGTTTGGTAACGAAAATTTAATGCTGTTTTGGAAAAGTATTCGTAAAACATTGTTCTGGTATTCCCTACTTCAAACGCCATATCGAATGTCGTCCAGTGAACATCTGGTGGTAAGGAAGATCATTGCAGATTTGTTATGCAATGGCATAATAAGGGAAAGTCATTCACCGTATGCAAGTCCAATGATTCTTGTAAAGAAGTAAAATGGAAAGAATCGTTTATGTGTCGATATAGGGCACTCAATAAGGTCACAGTAAGAGATCGTTATCCGTTATTGGCAGGAAATAATTTTTTTTTACCTTTTTGGATATGGCCTCGGGTCCTATTGCTGAGGATTCCATAGAAAAAACAGCGTTTGTAACACCCGGTGGACATTATCAGTACGTGTGTATGCCGTTTGGACTAGCTAACGCTCCTGCAGTTTTTCAGCGTGCGATCAATGGGACATTGGGAAAATTTAAAGGTAACGTGGCTTTAGTTTATATGGATGATGTTTTGATACCATCAAAAACTATTGATGAGGGCCTGGAGAAACTTGATGTCGTATTCAAAGCATTGTCAAGTAGTGGATTAGGGAATAGGGACAAATGCAAATTTCTTCGAAATACTATTGAATATTTAGGTCGAGAAGTTGCTGCAGATGGTATTAGACCCAGTAAATTTAAAATTGAAGCATTGGTAAACTCACCGTCGCCGAGTAATGTTAAACATGTACGTCAATTTATGGAATTGCTAAACTATTTTCGTAAGGTTGTACCGGAATTTGCGGCTAAGACCACCTGTATAACAGCTTTAACGAGGAACAATACTCAATTTTTGTGGAGTGAAGAGTGTCGAGCAGCAAAACGTTACTTACTTGGGCAACAAACTCCTAGACCATTACTTGTATGGTTTGCATACTAATGCGAGTAATCATGGGTATGGGCTATTTTTTTTCCAGCGAGTAAATGAAATACTGCTGTATTATGGCCAGGCCACTAGAACATAAGAAAAAGAATATCATGGTTGTGGATTGGTAAGGCTCGCTGTCGTTAATGCAGTAAAACATTTTCGGCACTATTTCCTGGGTGTTGAGTTTTTGTTAGTCACTGACAGCAATGCTCTAAGAGAACAAAAGGAAGGAAAAATTTGCTGCCTCGCATAGCTTGTTGATGGATTTTTCTACAAGATTTTGAGTTCGAAATTGTCTATAGGAAGAGGAGAATATTGTCTCATGCTGATTATTTATGTCGTAATATACTAATTGAAACTTGTTGTCAAATGAACAGTTTATCCGAGACGTGGTTCCATATTGGACGGCAAAATGATGCGGCTACAATTGAAATTGTTGATGAAATTGAAAATAAGGATACAAGCACCTTAGCGCAGTATTCGCTGGAAAGGGGGCTTTTATATAAAAATTTGAAAAATACCAAGAAAAGTTACGTGACTGACTATAATGAGACGTTTCCACGAAGAGAACTGCCATGTTGGATGGGCAAAGACACTGATGAAAACGAAAGAAAACTTTTGGATATGACATATGACTAAAAACGTTAGAAAATTTGTTGAATCTTGTTAAATTTGTTTTTTAGCTAAGAGAACTTCGAAAAAAAAAACAGTGTGAGCTTCATCCAATTGACAAAAAGCCAATCCCATTTGATGAGGTAAATGCTGATTTCATGGGTCCGTTTGAAGGAAAGTAGCATTTACCAAATACGTTATAATATTCCCGTGTAAAATGCTGACAGCTGCAGAAACTGTAAAGGAATTTTACAATTACGTTATGTTGTTTGGTGGCCCAAGCAAGATTATAAGTGATAGAGGTACGAATTTTACCAGTGCAGATTTTAAAAATCTTTGCACTATGTACTAGTAGAGCGAATGGACAAGTAGAACGATATATGGATACTGTGGCGAATTTATTGAGAACGAACCTGGATGCGAATAATGATTGGACTCGTTATGTCAGTAGTGTTCAGTTAGCTCTTAACACGACAGTCAATATAATGACCGGGTTTCCTCCACTAAAAATATTGACAGGAATTACAGGACGTTCTTCAGATGTTGGTGGTCTTCTTAATGAATTGGAAGTTGAGTCACAGTACGATAATGTGGATGCAATACGTATCTTCGTTAATAGGCGGACAGAGGAAAACACAAAATGAATTAAAATACGATTTGATTTAAATAAAAGTAAGCCAACTGAATTTAAAAATTTTTCAAAGGGTGGTGTACTGCAGTAACCAGATACGAAAATCGAAATTGCAAGCATATTATCGGGTCCGTATGAAATAGTCGGCATTCTTCTTTATGATCGTTACAAACTAAAAAAAGATAGCTTCCGTACTATTGTAGTTGCTGCAAGGGAGGTTATTTCCTGTTACTGAGACTGCAAACGAGGAGCAGGTTACAGGATAAATCAAGGTAAAACTTGGTTAATTTCATCATTAAAATAGACAAAAAATCGAATTCAGGGACAAGCTTAAGATTGCCTCTGAGCCATTACTATCGATAAATACACTAGTTGTCAAGCTGAAGACTACCTCTGAGACAAAGTATAAAGTAAGTGTACGACTGAAAGTGGACAATCTTAAGATTGCCTCTGAGCCATTACGTTCGGTAAATGTACTTGTTGTCAAGCTTAATATTGCTTCTGAGACTAAAGTTCCGAGTGAAGTTAATGTTTGACTGAAGTTGTGGACAAGCTTAAGATTGCCTCTGAGCCATGACGTTCGGTGAATGTACTTGTTGTCAAGCTTAATAATGCGTCTGAGACTTAGTGAAGTTAGTGTTTGACTGAAGTTGTGGACAAGCATAAGATTGCCTCTGAGCCATTACGTTCGGTTAATGTACTTGTTGTCAAGCTTAATATTGCCTCTGAGACTTAAAGTTCCGAATGAAGTTAGTGTTTGACTGAAGTTGTGGACAAGCTTAAGATTGCCTCTGAGCCATTACGTTCGGTAAATGTACTTGTTGTTAAGCTTAATATTGATTCTGAGACTAAAGTTCCGAGTGAAGTTAATGTTTGACTGAAGTTGTGGACAAGCTTAAGATTGCCTCTGAGCCATGACGTTCGTTTAATGTACTTGTTGTCAAGCTTAATATTGCCTCTGAGACTTAAAGTTCCGAATGAAGTTAGTGTTTGACTGAAGTTGTGGACAAGCTTAAGATTGCCTCTGAGCCATTACGTTCGGTAAATGTACTTGTTGTTAAGCTTAATATTGATTCTGAGACTAAAGTTCCGAGTGAAGTTAATGTTTGACTGAAGTTGTGGACAAGCTTAAGATTGCCTCTGAGCCATGACGTTCGTTTAATGTACTTGTTGTCAAGCTTAATATTGCCTCTGAGACTTAAAGTTCCGAATGAAGTTAGTGTTTGACTGAAGTTATGCACAAGCTTAAGATTGCCTCTGAGCTATAACCCGTGGTTAATAGACTGTTGGTGTCATGCTTATGACTTTAATTTGGAAATTCTGGTGAATACTGTTAATGTGCAAACAAGCTAATTATTGCCTCTGAGTTGCGAATTTAATTTCTATAGATCTCGATATTGTTATTGGTTAATGTGATTAGATATCTAGAGCTTATTTGTGATCTTTTAACTGCTTTGAAAAAAGGAGGCGTTGTTTTGTATGCCAAGAAATGAGTTTGAAATGAGTTTTGAAATAAATTATGTTCTTGTTATGCACACAAAAAGTTTTTGATTCATCGAGAGCGATGATATTGCAGGATGGCCGTGTTAGAGCATAGTGCTATACGACAGAGCTGTAGTTTGTACTTTAGTACTCGTTGTGTTTGATGTCATTCTGATTTCTATTGTGAAAGAAAGAGACAGTAGATCTGTACACCGGAAAAGCGGAAAGGGAAGTGAGCGTTGAAAAAGTTCTCATTCAAGAAGTTCGTTCTGTGGTGTACAGAACTACAAAGAAAAATTATAAAAACTGAAAATAATTTTCTGTCAAAGAAAAATAGAAAATATTTTAATAATTTTCTATCATATATAAGTGAGAAATATCAAAAAAACTAAATAATTTGAGGGTGCACTGTATAGTTTTTGTTTAATTTGCAAGTCATTATTTTTTCATGTGTATGCTGGCCTTCCATAATGCCTTCTTATAGAAAGCTTCCATAGGGCCCCATTATAGAAAGTTTCCATGAGGCCTTCTTATAGAAAGCATCCATAAGGCCTTCTTATGGAAACCGGCGACGGAAGGCCTTATTTTCCAATGTCACGCAATGTAAAAAAAGAAAGGAAGAAAGAAGGCCAAGGAAGGCATACCGGATCCAAAAGAAGGCCTTCAAACTCATGAACGAAGGCCTTCCTTCTCATGATTTCCGCCGCTGGGTACCTGAATAACACAGATAAACGCAGAGAAACGGACGATGCTGTTGAGCGAAAGAGAAGGATACAATTTGTTGTATTTTCCATGGATTTGTGCAACATCGTAAATGATGTTTTCTGGGAAACATCTTAATACTCAGTTGTGCTTGAGGTTTGGTAGTAGTATGTATGCATGTATTTCTAATGAATTTTTCTCTGCATATGCTAAATATATTTAAGTGAAATTTCATAAATAAACCAAATTTTATTTGCAACATATGTTGGTTATTTTGTGGAGTTGTGTCGGTCGGTCACACTGTTTTGTAGAGTTGTGATAATATTTAAGGATTTGTAGTTAAACACTGACAACACTAAAATGTTATGCGGTGAATAAATTTGTTACACTTTTAAAACATCTTACATCTAACGTTGTAAAACACAATGAGGACCTACAAACTAGAACTTGGAAATGTTTGTAACAAATTTCGAAACCATTCCCATTCAATGCAAAATAGAAAGCAATATCAATACATATATAGTGATCTCGTAGCAATTGAATTTGCTGCTGCTAAAAAACGATGCCTGCGAAATAACTATGCCAAACAGGGGAAACAACCCTTGTTAACATTATCTACAAAATTGATCCGTCAGAACGTAATTCGTCCCCCAGATTTTTACTTCATTCTTTTACTCTGGCATGAGCTGTAAAACATTTCATGCTTACAGTTATTACACAAACTGTTACTACCTATAAGGGTTGGGTCAGGCCAAATCAGCGCAGGTGCAACGCATTCTCACAAAGTGCATCTTAAGCCAGTGCCGAGCATCAAGTATGCAGTGCAACGCGTGCAAACTATCCATCCATTTGTATGTAGTTATGTTCGTCCTTAAGCAAGACAGGAACAAGGAAGTGTGTGAGAAAACAGCTGGCACACACACACCAACCAACCCGGCTAAAACTTCATAGTTACAACTCCAACTTGTCGTATACCCAGCCGAATTCCCAATAATACCAGCACGTGACCGGTAGATGCATTCCCCTCCTCAGCCAGGACATACAAACGTTCCATAGGTTGTGTTTACGTTCGCTTGTGTTGCCAACATGTTGCAAACACGCAAGTGTATCAAAGGACCTGCACCGAGTGAATGTTCGTTTGCAGTCACTGGGGCAACACGAGTTTCCAGTTCGCTGGGCCGACCACGTTTATCATGGCAACTTCAACGAGTTCGATTGCCAGTTGTCAACGCATTTCGGCAAAGAACTGCAAAACGTCACAGAGTGTGATATCCAACTGCTCGACTATAATATAACCGAGACAATTCCGTGCAAGTTCTTGTCAGTGCTTAACATCTTCTCAACCACAGAGGTTAGTTACAAAGTGTACACGAAAGAGCAAAGTCGAAATCGAAATCGTGTTTAAAGTGAAATTTAAAGTAAACAACTGTCAATTGGTGAAACCGCCTTACAAACATATCGCAACGGACGAAACATCTAAAAAAGGTACATCCACCCTTTTGTACTACATTAATTATTTACGCAAAATCGATATCCTTCGTAATTCGCAGCAGAAGGAAAACTCATTGTACACGTAGTACGTTCATTTGTACGTATCTACACCCAGCTATAGTGCGTGTCTAGTATAAAGTGAACGAGCACGAATACTTAGAACTCAGCAGTGGTAGTGCGGACTCGTATTTGCGTTCTGGCTGAGAAGGTCCTGCGTTAAATTAGTGCACATTGTTTACCAATCTCACGTTGACATTTCCTATTAAGTACAAATTAACAGTCACAGACATTTGACGGCTGGTGACTGCGACGATGTTGTGAGTTTCCGGGGCAATTACGGGATACAGCCAATGGCGGATCATGGGTTTGGGTAAATGTAGCCTTGTTGCCACAATCGTTGCTTGCACATCTGTGTGCAGTCCATGCAGTCATAATAGTTCAATGGGGCGTGTTATCGTGTGCAGTGTCGTCTTAAATCGTGCACGATGTGTGTGTGTGTGTGCGTGTGTTGTGTGACTTTGTTTTGCTAATGTTCGAAATTCAAGAGAATTTAATTTATGTGATGCACTTTTAATCGATCCACTACAAAATCAATTAAATTCGCCACAGCACACCACACCTCCCAACGTAAATTGTGTTATTTCTTCAAGGAAATTCGCTGCTGGATACGACAACGCAAAAAAAGGTAATCACAGTGTGGGCCAGCACTAAGTTCCCATTGCGTTAGTACATCAATCCATTGTGGCATTTCAATCAAATTCTCTTCCGACGAATTTGATGTTGCGCCTCTACCGGCTATGTGTCAATATGAGCCACGATATCCAATGGATCTAAGGACTTGTTTCATGGCTTCATTAAGAATTTATTAGCTGTTGTCTCTGCTTTTATGAGCTTTCACTTTATTGCCGTATACGCAACATTATGATGGCCAGTGTCCTTTGTTCAACAAACCACCCCACCACCGCCTTCCCACGAATACGTTACATGTTTGGATTGGGGGCAGCACTTAATTACGCTTCATTAGGGATGTGTCTTAACCGGATGCCGGGAGTGTTTAATATTGACAGTACCACAACAATTTATTACATTGGCCTACATTTTTGGCAATACCATAGAGCTTGTGGTCGTTTCATTTCCGGAGCCAAGTTAATAAGAGTCGTCGTTTTTATAAGATAAGTGTCATGATTTGAATAATATGATGTTGGGACAGTGGACAATGGCTCTAAGCCCAGGACCATAGTGTCCTAGTGTTGTTCCTGCGCCTGCCTGCCACAAGGCGATGTTAAACATTTTCATTTGCTATCTGTGCACATGTATGCATACGGGAGTAAAAGGCATTGAATTGACTTTAATATCCGGTTGCTGTTGGTTCTTTGTTGTCCCTCGATATACTGCAGTAGGAGTGCGTGTCTGTATGTGTGCTTGATATAGTGCTTGATTCCTTTTTTTTTATTAATTCAGAGCAAAGCAGTTTTATGGATATTGATTTTTTTCTGTTTTCAAAATATACGATGTAGGTGTCTCTCCCGTCCTAACAAAGGATGTTATGGAAAACAACTGAACAACATCGACTATGGCGATTCCGTCAAGTAGTTGTTTGTGAGCGCCAGTATCGTATCTCAGTCAGTCTTCAATTGGCTTACAAATGTCTTAAATAGCCAAAAAGGACAACTTGTAGAAAATTCCATACGAATGCCATCATCATATCCTGATGATGTAATACCTTGGAGTGTGTGCCGGGCGGTGGCGGTGGCGGCGGTGGTAGTTCGGCTACATTTGTTTAGCATCTATCGAAAGTGAAGCTAGTTCTTATAACTCTTGCACGACAGGGGCAACAAACAAAAGAATGCTAGTGTAATTGTACTTACATAGTATAAACATATTTATACATATACTTGTACGGATGTATGTATGTGCACACTAATTTTCGTGCATGTACAAACAGATAAGGCGGCCATGGAGTGTGATTTGAAAACAAACAAACAAACAAATACAAAACTACGATCCAAACAAACGACAAAGGGGGATTCTATTTTTATAATTAGCCAATAGCAAGTAGACTAAATTTGCGTAAGCGAGTAATGGTCTACTTGCGAAAAGAAAACCGGTTTACATACTTTACGCTAAGTGTTTGGTAACGATCAGTTAATACATCACATATGTTGATCATGATCAAATCAGCAGCTATACAGAATGCTGTAAAGAAAATCATGACTTGTAGGCGAAACATTAGCAGAAGAATTAGTGTTAATAGAAAGCGATTGGCAAATTATCACCCCAAAAGATCGAACCGAACTATAATTCAGCAATTAGCACAAGTTAAACGATTGTTTAGAAAATATATAGAGTAGAAGCGTCTGTTTACTGTGGGTTGTCCAAAACAACACTGACTAATATTGTTTAATTAATGATAGAGTTCATGGCAGTCATTCATGGCGTGGTTTTAAGGCGATGTCATTTTTTGCGAACAATTGTAATAATCACATTTAAGAACAAATTAAAACAGTAAAAGTTGTCTATACATATCGATTCCTTAATATAAAAAAGGCTCAACTCATAAAAAGCAAAGTATGCATGAGGAGGAAAAAACGTAAAATAATTGGACAAACTATAACAATAATGATTTTTTTTTAATGCAGTTTTTATTCAAAACATTGGCATTATGTCAAACAAAAGAGCCTAAAACGTGACAAATTTCTAACTTGACAAAACAAATGAGGCAGAACTTCTTCTTTTTGAGGCTACTTTTACGTGCAGTTCTCAGAATTGAGTCCGGAAATCAGTACAACATACAGTGTAATTTTCGTAGAGATTTGATGTGTTTCCTACGAAGACACGACTCAAAAACTATAACTTGTTAAACAAAATTTTCAAATAAATATTATTTTGTTGATTATAGAGCTGCTTGCATCTTGTACATAAAACAAGTTCTATGTTAAGTGATTCATTTATCGACTTTCGAAAATGTGTAAAAAATAAGTCTAATCTTTAAACAGGTCAACAAATTTTCTTAATGCAAATTTCTTGCTTATGTATATTAAGTGACACATTTTTCCACATGACACTAAGCGTTAAATATAAAATTCTCCCACTTATATCGTGCTCCTACACAATACTCGGAAGGAACTAATATTCTCTGGCGAATGGTATAGGAATTTATACATCTGCCAAGACTTGAATTATGCATGACTGCAGTGTAACATGAAATGTATTTCATATACATTTACATTATAGTTTTCTACATCACATATGTAGATATTTAGATGACTTACAATTGAGTACAACTAAAAATAACATAATGTTTTCAAACAAACTTTGGGTTCGATATTGCCAAATGTTAAGCATTTAACACTTCTGTGGTTTTTGTTTTTAAACGTTTCCCAATAAAACCATAAGATAACATTTACTACACACTGCATGCAAAGTTACAACATAATAGTACCAGTATCATTTAGTATTTACTCAGTCAGTAAAACGTGAAAAAATAATTTCGTAGTCCTTTAGTTTATTTTGGCATCCATCATCATGTCAAACGAATTAGTCATTGTATATTTATTACAGAGCTTCTATAAATATTATTGACTATAAAACAGAAAATATTTATATTACTTGTAAACCAGCTAGTCCTCGTTTGGCACATGAATACCTCTAAGTAAGCAAACAGTATGAAGTCAAACCTTCATGCAACAACATAGTGCTGAGAAAGACAAAGTAATAACTTCCACAGAATTTTGATATAAAATGCAAAATTTTTGCGCATTTCTTAGGTACGCTGAAAACTAAAATATGTCAAAGTAGAGTAAAATCTTAATTTAAGAAATTTGACAACTGTTAATTACTAGAATTGTTTTTATAACATATTAAAAATATACAAATTTCTAATAAATTTCCTTCTTTATTACGTGCTCAATCGTTTATGACACTTTAAGGAATTACACAGACATTTCAGAGTTTACTATTAGCTGTGACGGTACAACTAACAAATTTTCCTGAATGACGTCAATAATGCTCAACTAGTGTCCATCAACTGGTATGAGAATTGCGTATCAATCCAACAGATCCTTCATACTTTTATTACAAACACCGATGAATCATTAGTTTACAGAGAAATATAGACAATAAATATGTTAAGACTTGTAAAAGGTGAAGAGTTTGATACACAAAATTCTAACAAAACTTCAACATTAAAATTGTTTGTTATTGTAATATTTATACAACTAAATATAACTATATTATAAATACAATACGATTTGCTATTTACATAATTCAACTTTATTTTATTTTTTGTTAATTCTCACGACAAAGCTTCAAATTAGAACATAGTAATTGTACATCTGAGTGTGAATAATGAACTTCGATGTAAAATGCTGTTGCCATGGCTCAGCAAATAATTTACAATCGTTTCCGTATGTTGAGTAGGGAAGAAGGCCATACTAAAGTAATATGGATGATCGATTTCCACTATTGATTTTCCACATGCTCTTGCAAACGTTTCCAATTACATCGCAGTGATTTGAGGTAATAACACCCTAGAAGTTCATTAACGTTCGTGTGTGTGTCCCATCCATGCCAAAGAAAAATAAAAAACATAACAAAAAATATTGACCAAAATTGATGATGTCTGTCTAGGGCCAACCAACTACAACTACACTTCAATCGAATTAGCTTCATAAATACCTATGTACAAACGAATGTATCGATATCTCTGTGTATATATGGCGGGGGATATGTAAATGAATATGAATTGGTCGTTGGAGCAAATGCTATATTTATCACATGTGCTAATATCAGATAAAACAAGCAAACAGACACACACACACATACAAATATACGGGAAAGGTGCAAATTCATTGCAAAAGGCGTCTTTTAGTCATGGTTGATGAAATTCAATGAAAATAATCGCAATATGTTGTGAATTTTTCAAGACTGAAGTGCGTGTGCGTGTACGAGAGTGGGGCGCGTGCCCAATCTATATAGCAAACAATATCACATGACACATCTGGAATATTTCATCTGCACTATACTTCATAATAAGCTGAATTGGCAGCCGAAAGATCTACTGAAGTGATCTCTGTCTGATTGACCCTTTGTTTGTAGCCAGCCATACATGTACATGTACACGGAGAAAATGTAACAACAAGTATAATCAGTAGGCCGGTTCGATTTGCAAGGACAACAATTTGGCGTTAGGAAAAACAATTCCACTACGACATATCAAAAAATCACTTTTGAGGCGCCCAAATCTCAATTTTTTTACCTTTTCTCTTAGTAGGTAATAAAAAAACGGCACTCTTATGAAAGCTGCCTGTCATTATGCAGCGGTCGGCCCTATAATAATTGTGAAATAAATAAAAATGTCACTCAAGACAATTTATTTTAATATTGAAAGGAAATTCCTGCTTCATACAATTCTTGGCATTAACATACCACCATATAAGAGGTTGAAAACTGAAGATAACAAGTTACACACCGGGACAAAATGGAAAAATTTTAGGAACTTGTGAGTGGTCTGGTCCACTTAATATCGAGGTAAAAAAAATTTGGATATCTTAATAAAATAGTGGCTAACAATTCCATTAAACTAAAAAATTATAGTAAAAAAACACACAAGTTTGCGATTTCGAGGCAAAAACACACAAATGTGACAAATTATCTATATAAAAGTATATAGATCCTTCTTTCCAAAACCATTAAGAATTCAAAACTCTGTTCAGAATTGACTTGGTAATAGTATTCTCGACCAGACCTACAACATGCACTAGGTCACTCCCTAAGTTCTAAATGACAGTCACATAGCGTAATTATATAGTAAAAATGTATTCAACAAATCCGACAAAGTACAAGTATATACTTAGCAATTAATAAGATAAATATTTATTCATATTGATATGTTAAGTAAAATTTAAATCAAAACATTCCTTTCGTACAAAATTCTAAAATGACTAGAGCACAGACAACGAGTCAAAAAACATGTATGTCAAATTCCCGATTTGTTTAACAATTCGTCCATGTCACATCATATTAAAAGGTGAAGGGGTGATCGAGTTTACCCCACCCAACATTTACCCGAACTTAAACCGTTGCTACCTGTGGAAGCTCCTTGTTTGCCTAGTGGTTTTCAAAACAAATGCTATCACAAGTTGCTCAATTAGATTGTTGATGGTCGCCAATGTCATGTTGTGTTTTTTTTCCTGTGTACATTTGGGGTTAGCTATCTTTTTTGCTGCTATATGCGGTTTGAACTACTTTGCATCTGGGTCATCGTAGTGTATCGAACTTTACTGAATGCTTTCATGGCAACTTGGCAATCGTTTTGTATAGTTTGTGCTCAAGTCTCTATTAGGCAGCGTCTGTTCGAAGAATTGAGATGCTCCTTCAATCATGAAACATAATACCCTTCACCGAGTAGCCATGTAAGGTGGTGTTGCAGCATCGATTATGTGCGTACGCATGTTCCAACAAACATTGTTGTATTTGTGATGAATGACCGTACGTCAAACTCTCCCACCTGTTTTTTTTCTATTTAAATCTCTCCCGCATTAATACGTTAAGGACTTTGGGTCCGAAAGTAGGTTAATGTCCTGCAGTTCTTTAACCCATCGATAGGTGCTCAATCGATTGCCTGCTTGAAACTGGGTCACTATAACACAACGATGTCATCACGAATGTGTGTTCTTTATGTATACGCATATTTATGATGGTCATAATGGTTGCACATATTTACGCATAGGTGTACTGCAATAAATTTGCATTACACGTTCGTCTTCAGTGAAAATGGGACGTCCTTGAAAATATATCAGCAAAGGGTGAAATTGTAGGTATGGATTGTCTTTGGGAAACATTGAAAATGGAATTGAAGAAAATTAAATTATGCTTGCATGGCGTATGACATCTGATAACTACATACATATATAGAAGCGGTGAACATCGGTATAAGAATACAGTTCTTGTATATTTGTAGGTGCCTTTAAATGTGATGCTCAATTTTTGATGTGACCAAATAGTTATTTTCACTCTCCAAGTAAAGCTTCATCAACGAAAGTGTCTTTGTCAACCATTAGACCTATTAATTCCCATCGTTGGGTAGTCAAACTGACTAATTAAAAAGTTGACTTTTTTACAACACTTGACCTGGTGCAGTCTTCCATTGAGTTTGATCGATCTTGTGTGTCAAGCAAAGTTAAGCAGCACCAACTTGCACTGGTATGAAGTAGGAAAATTGTAAACATTCATATGTATATTTATGCTTATGCTTTTGTAATTTAAAAAAATTACATATTATATATATTTGGCCAATTATTTTGTATTGTCATCGGTTGTATGGCGCTCATGTCGCTTGCAGCCTAATCGAATTTCATACCAACAGAATTCTTCAGAGCCATCAAGTATGCTGAATTGCATAAAATATAGTCATTGAACTTTAAAATATTTTTTATTCATAAAGTCCCGTAAATGCGACCAATGCTGAACATTTAAACGAGTTCTGAGAAACGCCAGTGTGGGAAAGATTCTCAATAGCAACAACAACAAAGTGTCTCAGACCCATACAGATATACAGTTATAAATATATTCTTGATATTTAAATATCTTATATGAACCGCAGAAAAGGGGATTTTTAGACAACTTATTGACAAAACATTCACTGTAAGACATTATTCGAATGCATGCGCTCACAAGAAACACTTGACTTTAATGACTTGCGTCACGAAAATAGACTTAGTCGGTTTCTGAGTATTATTTAAACATGATGTAATGTCTCAAAGTCTCAAATGCATTCCATTCAATGCACATCGATTCGGCAATGCTGCTTAAAGTTTATTGCATTTTACGTTCATTTAAATATTTTTAAAGTGACCTGACATAAATATACATCATACACTTAAGTGTAACAAAGTGAATCGTTGTTAATAGAAAGAACGCTTTCTTTTGAAAATTATTGAAAATAATGGTTGGTTATCAAATTGTCAAATTATCGCAAACATTTTTGTATTGCGCGGAAATATAAAATTACAAGAAATACAAAAACATTGGTTTATGCGGTAAGAATAAACTTAACCAATAAAATTTTTCACATCACATAATTTATAAAAAGGGATTCATAATATTTTCAGTTCGAAACATAAAAATATAAGTATTTTTTAAGAAATCTTTAATATTTTTTCTCTAATATAAATCTGCGTCGACATTCTCAAAACGCTGACATATTGATTTATAAAAAATAATCCGATTAATTGTGGAATTTCTCAAATATTTTACACAAAACTTTTCAGTTACGATCACATTTTTATTATCAGCTTTCTTAAGCTGCTAACGTTTACAGCCACGTGCCTTGACGATGGTTGTATAAACTGCAACTGATGGATTATAATGTCTTATTGATAACGATCACATTACATTAGTAAAATTTGTGCGCATTCACTTCCCGAATAGTTTGCACTATTCATCACCTTTCTAGTCATATACGACGGTGTTGGCACAATGACATTCTGCGAGTCACCCGTGTGTAATAGAAGGGACTACCTCAATAGTAAAGGGAAAACACACACACTTAACCTAACCTTTTTTTAACAAGTCAATTTAAAATAAAACTATTGAAACGTCACAAACGTTATTACAGTTTGTTTACAACATCAGGTAAATAGTCAAAAGTCTGAATAATCAATCCAAGGACTATAGTAGGTTTGGTCGTTATGTGGAATGAAATCGTTCAAAAAATTTGTTTAAAGAACATTAAACGCAGTTGTTAGTTAACCCGCTTGTAAATCCAGCAGCAGAAACGTATTAACTCATTGACAGGAATAAGTTGTGTTATTGATTTGAGACCGATTAAGCAGAAGGAATTCCAAGAATGGGTATTTATATCATCATTAGGTGCGAAATTCGTGTGAAATAATTGTACGGTCCTACTATGTGTATACCATTCAAACCACATACATCATCGTATTATTAATGCACAATCCGCCACAACAATACAAAGTCGGAGTAAAATTTTAAGGAATCATATTACGAACAAATAATTTAATTAACACAATAGGTTGTGGTATAGATTTTACAAGCGTTGAACTGATAAAACGTGTCTGATATAGAATGACACATTTTTGACCACTGAAAACGAGGTGTAGTTATTTTTATATATTTTAAACAACTTAACCCGGATATTATTAGTTTAACTGATGCTTTTAAAACTGTTTAGTTTTAACGAAATATTTAATCACTCCCCACTGTGTTTAGAAGCGTTATTTACTTACATATATGTATAATGGCTCAATCAGTCTTGACTTAACTTAACAGAAAAGACCATCTGATTGAATAGACTACTTACATTTTGTATGAAAGTAGTTATTAATCACTTAACATTACTTTTGGAACCCGAGAAAATAGATTTTTCTTAAGTTTCTTACGTTTGGCGGCAAGCAGCTGATTTAATTTGCTATGGCTGTTTTGTTTTTTACAAAGTTTGGTGGGAATTTGCAGCCGTTTGGAAAAATTGGAAAATGAACGATGAAAAGTTAATTTCTCTAGTGCAAAGTTATACTTTTTTTGTACGATAAGATATCGGCATCCTTTAAACATGTGTTTATATTCCTTAAGTTGTCAATAATGACTACCTTTGCATTTTGTTACGTTTTGTTAAGTTAAATTCTGTATTGTTAAGTTAAGTCAAGACTAATTGAGCCATAAAAATGTCACCTTTTTGTCAAACATAAAACAAAACTGACGAATGACCAGATGGTAGGCGTGGCTCATGATCTGTTCCCTAGGTTTTTGTGTTTTTTCTTTTTATATTTGTAATATCTATTCAAAAAACAAAACATTTATTTTCATTATACGAGTATATTACAATATTGTAATGACTTAAATTTAGATTTCCGTTAACTTTATTCAGTTTAATGGACCCTTTCTGATATTAGAGACCATAAAAAGTGAATTATTTTAGGTTCTTCTTGTAAAGGCTACCGTCATCAAAAACAAAATCAAACTCAGCCATATCTTTCAATTCAATTTCAACTTACACTATTAGCTACCAACCAATAACTTCACACTGCCCAACCATTGATTAGCCATTTATGGTATCAGTACAAGCGGTTAACCTCTCATTTGGATATCCCCTACAGATGACCTCCATATTCTGAACTTGTTTAATCCAAAAAAGTACCATGCGCACATTTAAAGCATTGAACATTGGAACGACACAAGAGATGTTCGCCATTTACTTTGCTGCTGTGTCCACCGGGTCCAAAGCAATTCCACTCTCAATGCGACTGCAACAACAACGACGCATATGTATGTATGTATGTATGTATACAATGTATTTATTACACAATGGATTTCGGTAGTGTGCAAACTCTGACAACAGCGAACTGTTGTGAACAAATCTTGGAAATCATTTACAATGACAAGCAATTCTCTACGTTTCTAAGAATGCACATACGCTACTAGCAACTGCGGCATGGCTCTCAACAATGTCACCATTTAATTGATGGTTCGTTCCATGACGAAGGCACGAGTACGATTCCGTAGTGTAGAACGATTACATAGCTGCCGCCATGCACTTTGGCTGGTGTGGCCCACCACCGTCCACCACATGACACCTGTCGCTTGTCGCCAAGTTCTTAGCGCTATTACTCAATTATCTGGCATATCTATGTGTGTGTGGGGACGTGTATAAATAGTGCAATAGACATTTACTTGTATGATTTGCATACAATCCGTCTAATTAAAGTCATATTACAGTTTATGGCTCAAGCGATAGATACGCTGTCGTCACTGTCACAGCCAAAGGTTATCAAACCCTACGGATATTGCTCTCAATGTCTGTCAGTGTTCTTATCAGGTTTCAAACGATTATATCGTTAATTTCTTGTAGTAGCCTGTTCTGATTTGCATTGTGAGACTATGTGAAAGCTGCGTTTTTTTTTCCTCTAATGCTTCTAGAAAATTCTATGACACATTTGTAAGTGTACATTTTAAAAGTCGTAGCGTTGCAGAAAGAACAAAATTGCAAGTCAGCGGCTATTTGAAGTCAATCACAGGGTTGGCAAACCTTTGCACCCAATTAGTATATAAATAAATTGCTGACCGCAGGGGCCAGACAGGGTAGTGGATTTTGTCATGGTAAAGTAATTAACGATAACATTAACAACGAAGAAGTAAATAATTCACACAGATGTCACACAATCGTAGGTACACAAGTAGTATTCGTCGCATTTACATTCCAATCGATTGTTTGCCGCGGCGCTTTGAAATGGCAATTGTGTTCCTTTATCTCTGTCTTATTCTTATCGTAAAATATTGATCCTCAATACGACTAATTAGACATGGTGTGGGGGCTGATGGCGCTTCGGCTATGGGAGTAACAAGAGTTTCCTAGTTCATATTGTCATTGCGAGTTTACTTGCATATATCCGTGGCTTTGGTGGCTTCCTCTCTCACGTACAAGGGAATTTCTTTATTCACACGGATGGCAACAGAGGCGACACTCGGAAGCATAAGTTGTGATATCGCACTTCATTGCCACTATTCGCACTTAAGGCCTGTACACTGATTTGAAAGCGTTGTTTGGGAGATTTGATAACGTCCTATTGTTGTACTTTTTATAGCATTATTTTTACAACTTTAAAGTTTTTTCATGTGCACATAAAATCCTCATACACCATTTCTACTATTATATCCTCAATTGGCGGGTACTCAAACTACTGTGCAACTTGTACGTAACTAAACAAATACTTGATTGTCCAAACAAACAATACTTTAGTTATTGAGTGTGTGATAACAATTCACACAGATACCTACATACATATTTGGATGGCTTCGTCCAATTCCAACAGAAGTTATCTAAAGTAAGGACTTTAGTGAGCGATACCAAAGTGTAAAAACTAAATAATGATCAGGGGAATACCGGCGGTGGCGGCAGTGGCCGGCTCAATATTGTACATAATATAGTATTTCGTGAAGTCGATCAATCGATCGATCGACCGATATAATTACATTGCCATGTCTGCGCCATTAAATCTTGCCAAAATTGGACACCCAGTTCGTTGAACTTTTATACTTTGTAATGACATCGGAAACTGAGGTGAATGGACTGTGATTGTGTTGCATTAATTGGCAAACAATAAATCTATAGATTCCATTCCGCATTTGGTTTGGGCCGAACAGTTCTGAAGGAAATGCACATTCCCGTTGTGAGTGTAAAATTAGTTGTATTCCAAAAGCAATCAATGCATGTCGCGAATGGAAATTATTGGGGAAGCGTCATGCCTACCCCAGATATGAGTATCGTCATTCATTTCCTTTCGCTGCTATACTCTCAATTCAGAGTGACGTAATTATAACATGAATTATTTGTGTGCGCACTGCAATGCCGGCATATATGTTTGTACATACATACATACGTACATATACGACGGTTGGCCGGGTTATCGCTCATAACCGCAAAACCAGCAGAAAATAATATTCTACAACATCCCAGGGGGGCAGACAGGTGAGAGCGAGTTACGCAATAAATATTAGGACTGACTGGACATGACACATCTAAGTTATTGCCGGCAAAGGCGCAAAAATTGTGCACAAAGAAAGTTGCGGCCTCGGACAATACATTATCCTGATTTGCATGCGGTATTATTCTAATTCCTACACTTGTCTGGTCATTTTGTATGAATCTTCATACAAATCGCTGTTAAATTCATTTCCAAATAAACTCCACCAACACACTAGCATTATTCAATGATTTAGCAAACAGCCCTCGTATGTTTAGATCGTATTTGTATTACAAAGAATGACATCTTTTATCACCATAGTAGGCAGTTCTTTTGGGACCAGCTACTCTCATTAGCAAATCCAGTTCGAAAACCAATTATAAAGCAAAGGTCATCCTATGATTTACGTTGTGTGCGCTTCAGTCCAAGCCATTCGGAAGCTTAGACTTTAGACCTTAGCTGCTGTGGTCTTAGATAAGAGTCATCGTGCCTTGTAAACGAGTTGCTTGTGCGCTTTTGATTCAGAAGGAATTTTAGCAAAACTCGTTTTTGTTTTTGGGAATTCCCTTACAAACGCTTAAGCCGTCGTCGGTGATTCGTGGCATTAGTTGAGCTTGAGCGAGAGAGATGTAAACAAACAACTGATTCAACAATGATGCAGTTTTTCTCGATATCGTCAATATACGATGCCGGCAAGGCTTAAAGAACATAACTACACCCTATACATATGTGGGGTGGCATATTAGGTGTAATTAAGTTTTCGAATACAATATTAAAGAAGTGTTAATTCCTGTAGTATGCCATGATCAGATTGAAGTAATCGTCGAAACGAAGCCGGTATCATAATGGGAGCACTATCTTGTCTCCCTTGCGTATTTTCGTGAATCAGCCTAATGCCTGTGTACGCGAAACTTCTACATGGCAACAACTTTGCATTAGTTATCATTAAATACAACCTGTGATCGATGCTCCAACTACAACAGCATTTAGAGATCGCTCGGCATCGCTCTACAATGGAGGGAGGTGGATTTTTTTAAATTATTTTATAGGGGTTCAGTTAACACTTCTCAAGTTTTAATTATAATCTAACGAAATCTCCTCATTCGTTCAGTTTGTTTGTTTGTAAACATTGCTTTGGGTTATATGTATTAAATAAAGTTATCACTGACACCTACTAATGTGTTAAACAAAAGCGCCGCATAAAGATGTCAGTCTAATATTAGTAACGGTTTATGTTAAAACAATAAGTAAAACTAGTTTTCTGCGTTGCTACAATAAGAAACTAATAAAATTGACGGAAAGTCGTTTAGGTTTAATGAAAATTTATATTCATTAAGGCTGGTATGAAAATATATTGTCACCCATTGATACCTGTTTATCCTTGTTGTTCAGTAAATTACTGACTAGTATATAAAGGCATTTTGATTACAAATCTCAATTAAAATCCATTTTTTTAACTCGACTTCCCTTTAATTTTCCCTTTATTTCTAACTTTCGACGTTCCCTTCTAAATTGCATCAATACTGTTGATCGATCCCTTTTGCTAGGATTTATGCTCGCTTTAGTGCAGGGTGTAAGCACGTCTTATTTGGATGATCGTTTCACTTCCATTGTGCATGTTTGTCTGCTACTACTGATTAGAATTTACTTCATTTGCATTGTTTGGCTGTTTTAATTTGCTTATAATTACTACAAACACACACACACACACACACTGGGGCCCTCTTAACAAAACATATGCACAAAAAATACTAGTATAGTTATTTTACTGGGCTATTTAAAGTCACCTATTAGAGCATGGAACTTTTTTAAGTTAATTTTAATTGAACACTAAAAATACAAAAAAAAAAAACTTGTCTGTTCGACTATAAAACTCTATATACGTACATATATAGTACAGTGAATGAATTATTGTGAATAAGTCCAATTATATGTTTGTATATATATTTGTGTTACTCGTTGGTTGTTGTACTTTTTGTTTTTGCTGTTGTTGCCTCGATGAATAAGCCACAAAGCAACCTTAATGCTTCACTTCAATGTGGTTTGTTGTAGTTATGTACGCCTGTCGCTCATACATATTTACTAAGTAAAAACATTCAAACACACAAATATTTACAACTCACTATGTACTTGGTTAGTTTCTTTAATATTTTTTCCATCCAGTGATTAGTAATGATGACTGCGATCGGCTGAAACAATTGCTACTGGATTTCGTACTATTCCCTGTGATTTTCAGCCGCATCGACCTTTGTGACCCACCACACTCGTAATTCTGGGTAGTGGAAGGTAACAACGCGTGATTTGCTCGTGATCGAAACGAATCGAGGCAATGCGCTGTAAGAACGCCCCTTGATGTCTGCCTGATTATGCGACTGACTGACTGAACGATCTGATTTGGGAGAGGGGGCAGACAGGTTTTTTTTTGTTGTAAATGACATCGAGTGCAACGACGAGATACGGGTATTGACACATTAACAGCGAAAAATTACAACGCCCGACTGTGGCATGTTTTGGTGGCGTGGATGCGATAACCCTCAAATCCGTGTCAATATTTGCAAACATTTAACCAGGTTTCACATCCATTCACTCGTACAGTGGCACTCGTTCGTATGTTATCTGCATCTCTCTCGCAGCTTGGCATTCCTAGATACTCGTACGACCGGCATGGGAAACGGAGGCAGGCAGCACAAACAATGAAGTCGTCTAATTACGAGTATGATCGATCGATGGCTTGACAAAATCGTAAATGCAATTATTTACTCTGATTTATTCTGCTAAACGGTCGTCCGTCCGCAACAAGGTTCGATTGTACAGATGTTGGTATTTATGTATGTTCATACGCTCGTACTCTCGGCGGCGGCGTATTTGTTTATTTTGGAAATTGGAACAACTGTTGAGCGTAAACAAGATTCAATAGCAGTGCGAACAAAATATTTGTTTTGCGTTAAGGGAAGTCAAACTGCAAATCGTCTGCACGAGGGGCGGCGCATGATAATCATATTCGCAATAGATTGGTGGGCTGGTCCCCCGTCCGTTGTACTTTTCCATACCCAAACATGGAAAAGTACCATAGCGTCATAAGAAATGCACATCGGGGTTGTGAGGCATCCCAAAAGAATGCATTTTATGAAGATAACGTTGTCCAAAGCGAAGACTGTTATCGCGGTGCATCGCATTGGTTATAGGTAAATCACTGCACAGTGATGTGTAGAAGTGAAAACATACTGCCAACACTATTTTTAAGGTTTCGAATTAGACGATTTTATTAGGAAAGTTTTCTTTACATTATCTAACGCTTTTGTTAACGATATTACGGTTTTGAAGAGGAAATGTCATATATTACCCTTTGATAATTATGAATACGGCTGAGCAACAACGTTTGGTTTCTTAATGCCATATTTTTTACAAATTTTAGAATTCGATAACTTCCTACTGTTACAAACGACAAATAATGTTGAATGGCTATCTACCAACGCATAGGGATGATAGACAAGAGGTTCATGCATAACTCCATTATAAGGCATTGCGTATTCGACTACTTTTCATTTCAGTGTATAAGAAATATGCATTTGTTTATTATTTCAAATCTACAAATATATACACGTTTTGTACTCTAGTGTTGCATGAATGCACCTCAATAAGGGCACTCAAAACATATCTCATACCGATAACTACAATGCAGCCCATGTGATTCATTCCACCATATCCGGAACTTGACATCTCAAGGATAAATACAAATTCTCTTGTGTTTAGACCAAATATCTATAGAATTGATTTTAATACATTCCCATTTTCATTTTGTATATTTTCAGATAAAATTAAACATCGCAAAGCAAATCCCAACTGTCTAGACGTGATAAGCATTTAGTGGCCACAAAATACAACAAATTGATGAAATGAACTCAATGATGATGGAAAGACGCGTACAGCTCCATCACATGTAAGAGAGATCCAACGCACACAGGCAGGCCAGCCAGTCAGTCAGAGCGTCAGGGTAACGATGCCACAGAGGAACAAACAGATTTTCACATTTCTGTGTTTGACGAAAACAAAAAGCGGAAACAAATCGGATTGAATTCAGAACTCAGCCGACACACCAAACAGCAATCACCGACGACATCAGCGGAGAGGAGAACACTCACTCAGTCATCACTGTGCGTCTGATTATCAGCGAGGCAAGGTGAGAGCAAGAGAGTGCGTGCAAGAACGAGGCAGAGGTACAAGTCCATGCGAGAGATAATACTCGAGATTATATCATAATCAGCGTTAATGCCAGCATTGTCGTTATTGAACGGATGGAATTGAATGCCCCAAGAATGATCGTGGGAACCTGCTGAAGAGCTCTCGGCCTCTCTCTCATATTGGGGGAAGTCCACTTCGCAGACACCAAACTCAGTCAGTGGGAGAGTCATCGTTTGGCGTTCGCGTTGCTCCGTGAATGCGTATGTACTCAAAAAGCCGTTTGCAAATGCTCAGCGAACAGTTGTGCTTTAAACGCTTAAGAGTGCGGATCGTTAGTCGGCGAGTTGGCGCGTTGTGAATGCTAAAGTGCAACAAAGTCTATTGGCTTGAACAAATCAAACAAACAATTAAAATTGAAAACTAAACTAAAGAAAACCCCAAACGGCAAAGTTAGACGGATTCCAGTGCGAAAAGACAACAAACAACATTTAATTGTAACTGATAACTAAACTTAACCAAACGAAAACGAATACTAACTTAATCGTTCGACGGTCGTCGGAACAAAGCGCGTCCGTCCATTGTTCGAGTGTTTGAATGATGCCCATGACGGCGAAACGAAACAAACGTGGTGTTAAAGAAAATAAATATTTTGTTAACAAAAGCAAATCCAGTCGGGCATAGGCTAAAGCAAGCCAACGTATCCAACAAATTATTATGAAGTGAAAACAGCCGTGATTACTGTGTCAGCTTCTCGCATAGAATTTCACATAAATAACTGAAATCCGAGTACTAACTAAATAAAAACCCACTCCCCTGCCAATCCGTGCACATGCCAGATACAAATGCATTGTACTTTATTGTGAAGTGAATCCAGTCGAGCCCATTCTACTCCAGTTGGACAGTGACAGTGTTGAAAGAAGCTCTCTAAAGTGAACAAGCAACAAAAGTGACGAGTGGCTGTTAGAAAAATAGACGAGATACGTCAACAAATAGAACTGAAAGAACAGCTCAACACAGAGTGTATAGCAATAAAGAAGATACTCGAAGAAAAACGCGAAATATTCATCCGTAGTGAACAGTGAAGAGACAAACAAACAAAGAAAGAAAAGAAGAAGAAAAAAAAAACAACACAAGAAACGAAAAGACAAAAAAGAAAGCAAGAAAGACAATTAAAAACCAAAGACACAAAACATCTAAATGTTTGTGACGAGCACACGCCGCAGTAATTGTCGCCAGTATTATGCTTAATGATGGCAATAGACTTTTTGATATTTGCCGTGCTCTTAGTGTCGTTTGTCATTAACTTCTTGGCTCTGGCCGCCTTTTGGGTGACACCCGGTCTGCGCACCACGGCGAACCGCTTCACCATTAATCTGGTCATAATCAATTTGGTTGGCTGTGTGATACTCGCGCCCACTTTGTTTCTGAGCGGCGGTGGCGGGGCGAATGGTGGCGAAGATAGTACGACCATTACAACCGGTTCCAGCGAGTCTGGTTTAAGCTTTTTATCGCCGAATGCGAATGATGACAGCATTGAGTTTTATTCGAAACCTGGCAACCACCAAATGACCATACGACACAACGGTAGACTGGTGGAGCAGGAGGGAATAATTCTCAGGCGAAACATCAGCCAGACGTCGGATGGCAATGGCGAAGAAGGAGCGAGGACCATTGAGACAATTTACAAATGTAACGCCACCTATTGCCGTGAGCTGACCATAGATGAGGGCGTGGAGACTCTAGTCATCACGGAAATTGAGGAGGAGACCCAAAATACTCCGCCTGTTGCCGATGAAGTGGACCTATTACCTGCATCCCACATAGCCTTGCGGTCGTGGGCCATTGATATGGCCGCTGCTCTTGGAGCGCTGGCAGTGCTCCTGGTGGTGGGAGATACCTGGTGTGCCGTTACAGATCCCCTTCGCTACCACAGTCGAATTTCGGGGGTGAAGTCATGGATGCTCATAGCATCAACGTGGGCAATGGGCATTTTATTTGGAGCCCTCTCTGCCTTCAGAGAAATCGACTTTGAATCAGACACCATAATCAGCAAGCAGAAGAGATATGCAGCAGAACAGGCCACATTCTTTAGCCTCGTCTCGGCCAACAATATATTCAGCGTTGTATTTTCCTGTCTGTATTTTGTCCTCATAATCTTGCTGCCGTTTGGCTTTGTATGCGGAATGTACTGGCGTATATTCAGTGAGGCTCGTGAGAACGGTCTGAGGATGCGTCAAAACGGATCTTCGCCGCTGCTGCAAAGTTCGTTAAACCTTAACCACGGCCAGCAGGTCAGCATGCATCATTACTCCAACACCCTGTGCATACATCGCAACTCTGTATCGTCTACTTCCTCGCAGTGTGGAGGTTTGCAGATGCAAATCGATCAGCAACAGAAGAGGGCCTCGCCAGCTTGTCCACGCAGGGACTCGGCCGCCAAAGTACTACTCCCTCCCATATCCGATGATGGTCTCTCGGAATGTGATGTGGACGTGTGTACCCCAAACGAACTGCAGCAACAAACACAGCCGCAGCAAAACATTATACTCACTCTACAGACAGCCAGCGGGGAAATCAAACGGAACTACTCCACCCGACAACTAGAGCTTTTGGCCACATCTTCCCAAGAACTGTGCGACACTCATCGCCTACCAAGCATGCGCCAAGTGCACTCAACGCCCAACCTGCAGAGAAGCTTAACGCTGCCCCAACCCCTTACGGCGAACGGAGTCTCGCCCCACCTATTGGGCGGTCATTTGCCGCAAAATGTTCCCGGAATTCATTTGCTTAGGCATTCATTCCAACAAAGTAATCACCAGGCACGAATGGCGCAACCACCGCATCACCAGTCGCTGCAGATACCAGCGATACATGCCTCGCCCAAGTCGCTGAGCTACATGTCCTCCCTGAGGCACAGGCTGTCTAATGCCTCGTCTCTCTTCAAGTACCGGGAAGAATCCAGAGCCGCCCGAATCAGCATATTGGTGGTGATAATGTTCCTCGTCTCGTACCTGCCCTTTGGATTTCTTGTTCTGCTGCAGAGCAGAATACCATCGGCGAATTTCCCGGGGTCTGGACAGTTGGCGATATTTATGATATTGCTGGCCAACCTAAGTTCGCCTTTCATATTTGCCTATCGTAACAAGAGGGTGAGACGCGGTGTCAAGCGTTTAGTCTGCTTAGATGCTCTGTGCGGCGATTCTCAGCTGCAGAGATATAGCGGATCGAACTCCCGCATGAGTCCTTCAAAGTGCGGCAATCACCTTAAGAGAAACAGCAGCCGTGTTTCCACATATTCCACTAACTCCGGCCGGTATCTGACACCACAAAGCTCTGTGGTCAGTAACTGTACCAACACGGCTATCCACAGCAATAATAATAACAACAACAATAACAATTCAAACAATGTGCCCCTAAGGCCCAACAGCAGTTGCAGTACGATAATAAACTTTTCTCTTAATAACAACAATAACTCGCAGCAAAGCGACACATCATTCGAGGAAGAGGACCAGCGCCAAGATCCTAGCAAACGGCCACGCCCCCAATTGCAGCGAGGGATCACGATAGTAGAGCAAGTGCCGTTAAATGGCAGCAACTCCCCAAGAGCACCGATGAGGCGGCAACTGTGCAAATTGTTCTATAAAAATTCCAAGAACCTTGGCGGCGTTAGCAACCCATCATGCGCTCATGCAACAGTGGACACTGAGCCAACGGAAGTTTAAACAGATGCCTCACAATGTCGGCGTACGACAGGCGATCTCACACACATGAATTGTACAATTGAGTCAAGTGCGTGGTATGATGAAATCTGCCCACCAAGTGACGTGATTCACTGCAAATCTAGAACAGCTGTTATCTGATAAGACCGCTGCATGCTGTATCGTTCAGCGTGCAAATTGTCCACACAGAGCAACAGTTCCAAGGAAAGAGAACAACTGAGGCTGACTATGGGTAGAGCCGTTAGTGCCCCTGTTCCGTTGAGCTGAAATCATCGTTCTTAATCAATTATCAACTCGAGTACCTCACAGAATTCTCATCGAGAATTACAAAAATAGCTGATAGAAGCGAGAAAACGAATGCACAACCACTGAAGGAAACTCACCCATAACAATCAACAACAACTACAACAACAGCAGCACTATCGCTGCGGCTGCATAAGTAGCAGAGCTGCAACACCAAAAGCCACGATGTACAACACAGTAACCTACAGGCCAAGTCCAAGGAAACAAATGACAAAAGTACCTAATAGTTAAATTTACAATTACAATTGTATTTCTAGTACCTATGTGTTTTTATTTTTTTTTAAATTAACAAATTAACGATCACCGTATTTTAAAATATTGCATATAGCCTATCGGTAAAACCGATGAGAGCATTTTAAGGGGATCCTCATATACGTTGAGGGCGACTTAGAAGCAGAAAAAAGAGACATTCGAGCCTAACGCCATCTACAAATACATTGCACACAAACGAAATAGAAACTAAGCCAAATAAGTATAATTCTCCTTACAGTTAATAACGATGTACACTAATCATTTTTATTCCTATTACCATTAATATTATTATTATTATTATTATTAATTTTTTATTTCTAATACTATGTAATTAACACGGTTTTCATATTGAAAACCCTTAACTGAGCCACTGACACATAAATCATAACGAAATGAATTCATTTCATGCATACACACACATACACACAAACACATACCAAATTCACAATCACACACACACATACAAAAACATTACATACATAAAGTAGATGAAGCAAAATTTTGTAATTAAAGTCAATTTACCAAATTCATTGATTGCGTGCTAGTGCAACAACAACAACAACAAGAAAACAATTGAATTCACAAAATATTCTATTAAAACAAAAATAAACAACAACAAAAAAAATTAATAACATTATAATATATATACTATGTTGTCTGTCGTATTGTTGTTATTACAAACAGCAACAAAAACGGCAAACTAAAAGCGTCTCACAAAATGATGCGACTGCACGAAAGAGCGTGAGAAACAAAAATATTGAAAGAAAACGAGAGAGAGAGAGAGAGGGAATAGAGAGAAATACCTCATTAGTCGTAATTAATTCGAGTAAAGGAACTTTACAATTTTTTGAAATATTTTTTTGGTAACCGCAACTCAAGATATATTACGTATTTACTACAACAAAACAAAACAGTATTGTGTTAACTGAAATTCAAATTTTATTATTAATCATAACAGAAACACACTTATGCACATAGTATATGTATGCACAAGTATATGTGTGAGTACATGTATGTACTCGGTATATGTACAAGTACCTATGTACACCAGCATGCATGTGTAGTCCACCCGAAATTGTGGCAATAAAACAAAGCAAATTAGTTCGACTCGTGAAATGTCCTATATACAATGATGATGATGATTGGTGTGAATTCATCACTAATTAACTGCCAGAATTTGACAACAACAACAAGAACATAGTAGAACATGTTCTTTGATGATTTTTGTTTTATTTTCATTATCAGTCTAAACACAACGGTTTTCCCACTATATCTTTTCATTGTTACATGCTGTAGCTCTAACTCATAATGCCTGTGGTCCAGATAGAGTAAAGATACACGCGCGTTAAGATTCAGCAGATACAACAATAAATCTTTGTTTCATTTACGGGAGTTGAGTTTATTAACTCATTTACATACAAAGACAAATTCATACGCTTGAAGAAACCCTTGAAGGCATCTTGTAATATCTCACTTACGTGTCCCTTTAGTTTCGGAGTACAATTTAAATTTTTGCTATATTAATTTTTGTATTACCTTTGAAATCCAAAACATTGAAAATAATATAAACGTTATTTCGTATAAACTGTCCGGTCGTGTGAATCACTAATTAAATGTTGTTGTAATTTTTAGGCGAATGTCGTACTAACGTATTGTAAATCCCACAAATAACCGTACACCATGACCGCGAACTAACATAAGGCCCCAACTCAAGTCCCATTCGCTTCTACTACAACATTTGGAATATCTTTAATCCGTTTTAACATTTATTTGTCGTACGATTGTTTGCGCAAAATAATAATAAAACAGGTTTTATTTCAAAAATAAAAAAAAACAAAAGCACAAACTTTAGTTAGTATCTCAAAAACACACACAATTCGCGATTTAAGTTGTTCTGTTTTATTGCCACACGTATGAACCAACAAAATTGCCTGTTCACCAAAACCAAAATAAACTAATTATCTATTTTGCTAGAAATCAAACTGAAAACGCAAAGCTTTATTCTATCTAAGTTTTTATTTTTTATTTTGTATTGTATATAGACTTGTGTATAGAAAATGAATGCAAGAAAAAACCTAAACACTTAGAATTGTAACGAATCGTAGCGAATGTTATGTTAAAGCTTCGTTAAGTTTCGCTTTGTTAATGAAAGGGGAATCCAAAGTCCTAATCTCGAATTTATACATACATAGCATAATACACATGTACCTAGTGCATACATGTAGAGAAAAACGTTGTATTGTAGTTAGTACATTATATGGGAATGACAATTTTATTTATTACCCTCAAGTATCCTATCTAATAGTGAAATAGAGATGTAAGATCTATCATTCATACCTACCAAAAATGTGATGTTTGCTGAAAGAACAAATAAAAATAATCATTATTTTTCTAAAACAAAATGAAATTATTGTTATTCATTGTTCCTCTGGATGAATTAGACCGAAAGTAAGTATGCGACCCTTATGCCACCCCTGTGTTCCATACCACACGCGTTCCATTAAAGTGTGGTTCATCGTCAAGCCACCAATCCTCTGCTCAGCGCAACATCTAACAACGGTAAGCGACTAATTAACAAGTACTTAAGCTTATGGCGAATGTGCCCAAAAACCAGTTTCAGCGGTGGCAGTGGTGGCTTAATCACTTCTTGATTTGAAAATTTAAATATGCAAAGGTATTTTGAAACAAATAACATGACTTGAAAAATCATTTCGATTTATCAATATGCCATTTTTTAAGAGATCTAATACACACACACACACACATTAATCTGTATACATACGGACAAACATATATGGCATATCTCTAAGCGAACGGCCAACACGCTTGCTGATCTCGACATATGTGTATGTATGTATGTCTAATGCAGCAGCTCTGTTTTTGGCTTGGAACAACTTGCCAAATAAAGGTGAATATTTCCGTGGTTAAGTCGTTTCAGCCATCTCGTCGACTTCTGAGCAGAACGTATGACACCAATTGTCTTGTTAGTTTTCCCCCTTCTGTCAGCCGTTAGGGAGGGGGTGGCAGGTAGATGTCTAAAAGAAATCCAAAAATAAAATGAGCCCTCTTGAGGTGACAGAGAAATGAAATCATACAACGTTTTGAATACCAATTCATAATTTTGATTTAGTAAAATGAACGCTAAGCAAAGACAACAACAACAAAAAACTAAAAACAAAACAACAATCACACGAGCATCGACATACGAATATACCACGCAATTAGTTGGTTAATTATTCGAATGATTAACTAACTGTATGGTGATGTGACGTATTCTCACGCTCTTTAACTGGTGTGGGAGTGGCGGCCAACATTATTACACAAGTGTATACAAAGAAATCTATGTGTGTGTGTCATTAGAATAAAATTTATGTGGCATAACGTCAAAATATCCGAAGAACGTTTTTCGATTTTTGCATTCAGAAATTAACCCAATTGTCAAATGTTATGATTATATAGATGTGGACGCTGCCAAATGTTATAAGCGAGACTATCTTATGCTCTTAAATGTTTTATTCGTTGTTTTTTAATTAAGAATAATATCGCAAGTTTTGAATAATAAGGCTCGAGGTCAATGTATCGAAAGACAATATCAATATTTAAAAAAAAAACAAGTTACAAATCAAAGCTTAGCAATGCAGTAACCACTCTTCTCTGCAGTAGTTTAGTGGTACCCCACCGAAGTTAATCTGAAGTTTGCTAAAAGTTATTTGTGTACATCATTTGTTGTTACTTTAGTTTCATATTTACTGCATATATATAAAAAAATGAATTGAACAACACCTTTGTTTCAATTACTAACCACCATAGACGAAATAACCGCATATATAGGGTGTCTCAAATCATATACATAGCTGGTAAATAAAGTTACATACCAACTGTCATTCTCTCGATGGTCGTGTCTTCCAACTCTCTTTTGTTCATATAAATAGAAAGTATACTTATTAGGAATTATGTCAGATACAAAAGTTAACTGTCTCTTAATAATAGTTTTGATACAAGAGTTGTGTAAATGGAGTATTATCACATTTCTTGTAATATATTTGATTTCAATTTGCCTCATAACACTTGACTCTTTCAGTTGTCAGTTCGTTACACCAAGGCGGTAGCCAATAAGAAGTCATTACATCCGGGTATCTTAAATGTTCACTTACTTGCAACGTAATCTCTGTAAATATCTCAACTATAAAAATGTTTGATACAGGTGTTCATTAGAAGGAACGTTTCAATGTATTTTTCAAATTAATATGTATAATACAATTATACACAGCCATACATTGTGTAAAGCAGGGCTTCCCAACAGCTTCGTCGTCACGGTTCCCAAAAGGCATATATGTAGAAATTTCTGTGCCACCTCAGATAAAAGTGAATAAAACTAATGTTTTTAAACAAATATTTTTTAATTAATAAGTGAGCCGTGCTCCCCAGTTGGGAACGCCTGATGTAAAGCAATGAATAGACTAATTCATTAAGATTGATCAAATTGCAATGACCATTCATTCAAAATCATACCATTAGTATGAGGCCTGTATGTTATATGTGAGTCTACGAAATGTGTAAATTTTAATCAAAGCTATGACCATGACGAACATTTATGATTGTCTTGGAGAATCCATGTGTATAGAAGTAAAATTAAAACATCCCAATAAACAATATAAACTTATTATAAATTTACTATAAGCTTACATTAGTAAACATAATGTTTGGAAAATCTTTATCACAGGCATTGTAACTTGTTAAGTTCCAATTGTTGGATAAGCGAAAGGGATCCTTTATTGTACAATTGTATTAATGTTTGGAAAATATTTGGGAATAAACTTGATATGCAATACATAATAAAAAAGTTGGAAAGCTTGTGGTAAATTTATATTTTTATATATTTCCAAATTAGATATAAATACCATTCCAAAGCAAATACAAAGTTTTGTCAATTTTATTCCAATTTAATTGATTTCTTTTGATAATCCCTATATATGTACTATATATAGTTTTATTATTTCTGGTCTACTTCTCCGCACCCTTTCTTTTATTTTTATAAGGACTTTCTGCCTTTAACACGAAACACGTCAATCTTTCAGCAGCAGCAAATTATACGAAATGCCAAGACGAAAATAAATATGTAAACAAAAATTATATCTGTTTTTTCCTGTCTAGCCTGCGAGCTTACAAAAGCATTGTATTTTTATTTTTTTACAAATGTGTTACAAACTAATTTGGAAAAGGTTAACTAAAATCTTTGGAAAACATATATTTATTAGCCAGTTTACATCAACGTTTTTTGGATAATTGTTTGATTCTTTTTTTACAAATCCATTACAAAGCGTTTGTAAATAATTTACTAAAGTTTTGGAAATCGTAAACTTCGCAAACTAATTTGGAAAAATTTACAAAAATCTTTGGAAAACATATACTTCTTAGCCAGCTTACATCAATGTTTATTGGGATAATATGTATAATGTTGCTATTTATAATAGGTAACAAATTTGGTGCATTTGAATTTATATATGTTTAACAAATATTCAGCTACTAGACTTTTTGTATAAATTAATGTATTTAAGTGGTAACGTGTTTAATTTCAAACAGATATTATTTTTTAATTGTCCAGCAGAACCAATTGGTTGTTCAAGGTCTGTAAATCAGAAACAACTAACCAATACTCGCCGCCTAAGCATCTGCTTATTTTTTCTTGAAACAGAGATATTTTATGGTTTGAAAAAAATAATATTATAACCAAAAACTTTTATTTATTTGTAAGTATTAAAAATGCAATTGAAAAAAGTTAAACATTTAAAGTAATTCAAACAACTGTTTGTATTGTAGTTAATCTATATATATAAAAAATTGTTGCAAGTGTGTTGTGACTTCATCACTCACGAACGGCTGGACCGATTTGCCTAAATTTTTTTGTATGCGTTTGGGTGGCGCCCCGGGTGGTTTATATTTACAATTCGGTCCAATTAGACAAAGGGGCGTGGCACCGCCCATACAACTTGAAAATCAAAAGGGCTATATCTCATGAACTATCAGAGGTATGAAGATGAGATTTGGTATATATGTTGTTGGAGCAGTATTAATTACAGCCAAGGTGAAAGTGGGCGGTGCCACGCCCCCTTTTCAAAAATCGCTCTAACGGCTTTTCTAATAGACCGATTGATACGAAAATTTTACCAAATGGTACAGTTGACCTGTTGATAGTCCCTGGCTATAATAGATTGTGATTGGATAAAGGGGCGTGGCACCGCTGATACAACTTGAAAATCAAAAGGGCTATATCTCATGAACTATCAGATGTATGAAGATGAGATTTGGTATATATGTTGTTGGAGCAGTATTAATTACAGCCAGCGTGGAAGTGGGGGGTCCCACGCCCCCTTTTCAAAACCGCTCTGCAGGCTTTTCCAATAGACAGATTGATACGAAAATGTTACCAAGTGGTACTGATGATCTGTAGATAGTCCCTGGCTATATTTGGTTGTGATTGGATAAAGGGGCGTGGCACCGCCCATACAACATGAAAATAAAAAGGGCTATATCTCATGAACTATAAGAGGTATGAAGATGAGATTTGTTACATATGTTGTTGTTGCAGTATAAATTACAGTAAGAGTGGAAGTGGGCTGTACCAAACCGCTTTTAAAATAAACAGTTATAACTGTAAAATATAATTCCACAGTATATTGCAGTTCGCCTAGAGATATGAACAGTAAGGTGGGACAGTTTTTTTATTCGCAAAAATTGTAACCAAATCTACGATGAATTGTTAGAAAATGTCACCAATAAACTTTGTGTGTAGCTCGCGCTGGGAAAGCTTAATTTAGTGCAGAAAACTTAAATTTTGATAGAAGTGTCTTAAATCTGAAGTCTGTACGCTTTCAATAATCATGGGGCAACGAACGTCACTTCTAAAAGAAGCGCAAAACGGAGTAAATAAACGAAAAATCCTTTTATCTTAAAAAAAAGCATCAGCTAGGGTTTTGATTCATGTGGATTTTTAATGTACAATTGACACCCAACAAAACCCCATTTACCGTTTTTGTTGCCATTTTAGGTCAACCAATTCGTCATTCAGGCGAGGTGTGTGAAGTGTGATAGACTTTCATTGAGACTTTCTTTGAAAAATCACCATGTAGAGACTACACAAGAACAACGTTTACAAATCTTGCAAATTTATTTTCAAAATGCGCGTTTTGTTTGCCCTTTGTGAAGTTTATGGTGCATTTACTCATCCATCTGAGCAGCTAATCGAAGCCATCGACGCTGTAGACGTAAGTGTGACAGGGGACTCGGATTTATAGAACCGACGCCGTTCTCAACAACTCGGTCTCTGCAAATGCAGAGGAAAGATCTTGGCCTATATTCATATAACCAACTGGTAGAAGAACTAAAACCAGTGGACGATCAATTGATTTTTTTTATTTATCATGTCATTGCACATTATTTGAAGGAGAAATGGTTCCAACACGACGGCGTAAAATGCCATACAGCGCGTGAGATCATCACTTTGTAAAGCCAAACGTTGGTGACCGAATTATCTCATAGAATGGTAATACGAGTTCAATACAAAGATAGTATTCGGAAATATTCTTGATCCATGTGAGAAGAAGACATGGCAAAAGAGGTTTTTATGGCTAAAGGCATAAAGCTTCAAACGAAATTTTAATTGTCGGTCAATAGGCGGAGAAGGCATGTCAAAAGTGTTTTTTACGCCCAAAGAGATAGTTAGTATACAGACGGTTACCGCTACTACATTGAATTTTGATCTTAAACGGAATGACTGTTTCCGATTTGTAAAAAATATGACTTTGCTGATGAACTTTTTACTATCGTCATAGATCCTACGATATTTAGAATTTAAAACAACAACACTTAATTCGTTAACTTTCATGTTAAGGAGTTGCTTGAAATTAGCTACATAAGTTAATAAACTCAACATATCATTATCGAGCTTAAGTACCGTTTTCGAAGTACTTTGTAGACCTAAATGTGAAATATATTACAAGTTAACATGCAATAGCGAAGCATTGCCGGGCCCACTAGTAACACATAAAACACTAGCGCTATATTCTAGAGTTAATGCTTAATAATACAACAAACAAACAATTTCATTCTAAAAACCTTATTTTAATTGTTAATGTAATTTTTTAATAAATTAAAATTAATTAATAATTTTAAGGTCTCATTTAATGAGCGCTGTGCTTTTTTGTTTTTGTATAAACTTCTGTCGATAGCAGTAGACCTGTATGTCTATCCATATTGTTGTATAACAATCACAAGAAGATCGTAACTATTGTTCATAATTGACTATCCGTAATTGTTTGTTAACAATTGGGTTTCTTTCAACACCGAGTGCTAAAACCCAGGTGAGATCTAAAAAATCTGTTTGTTTAGTTTAATTGATAATAAATTAAAACGGCATTTCCATTGCAAATTCACACTGAGAATAAAAACTACTATTGTTAACACAGGAGTACAAAAGTTTTAGCATCATGTCGATAATTTGTGACTAGATTTTGAGTTATGCATTAATTTTGTACAACATATCCATATTTTATTTATATATAAAAACTATTTACAGGCGAGCGATATTACTTATGAGAGGGGCCAACACAAATATGCACAAAAAAAATATAAAAATATGCGCATTACATAAGCACGTTAAATATTAAAAAATGCTTTTAAAACTTGTAATAGATGCACAATAAACTTTGATTCCTAGTTAATTTTATTCACTGAATTCACTTAATTTTTAATAAAAATTTATAACAAATAGTTAACAATTTCTTCTTCTTCTTTAATGGCAGCAATGTATCTATCAGTAGATACTTGCGCTCCGTAGATAGTTCGTCACATTAATTAAATAATGTTATTTTTAACATTACATTTGTAGCATTCAGACTATTTATTATTTACCAGGGCAACCGGAAATATGCAAATGCATGTTTTTTTGTAGAACGATATATTAACATATGGGTAAGGTATTTACATGTTTTGTGGTCCTACAAGTGTTTTGTAACATATTTGTTATAGCATATTTTACCAATAAAGTCATATTTCGGCATATTTTGGTTTTGGGAGCATATTTAAAAAAAAACTTCTTTTTGCATACTTTATATTTTTAAGGGCATATTTCTTTAAAAAAATACCCCTTTTTAAGCATATTTTATGTTTATAACATTAAATAAAAATAAGGAAATCTTCGCAACTTTGCTTTTTTCAAATGTAACAGCCAAATCTGCGAAGGTTTTGCAGCAGATCGCAGATTTCAAGTGAAGCAGCATTTGGCAAGCGGCAAACATATTCAACTAAGTCATAGAAGTGAAATTAAGCAGACAAAACAATTATTTTTGCCAGAATGTTCCGGTAGACTCTCAAAAGGATATGATTTTCAGGTAAAACTGTGCCGAGCTATTGTGTTTGCTGACATCCTACTTCACAAAATGAGAAACCAAAATATAAGAACATTATTTGAGGTATACACGGACTACCAAGTGCCATTTGAAACGGTTCTTCGAACTTAAGAAAAAAAAATAGTAAGAAAAATATATTTTATGATTGTAAGAGCATATTTTGCCATTTGAGGGCATATTTTAATTGCATTTAACGCGATTTTTAGGGCATATTTCCGGTTGCCCTGTTAATAACTCTATTGTAGAAAAATTACATGAGGTGCTTTTGACTAGCACTTCTTTCTGTATATTTCGGTTGTGCTGAATTCAATCACACTTAATGTTATACTGCGAAAAATATGAAAAATAAAAAAACCTGAAAATCCCAAAATATGCTTTTATTTGCATAAACCCCCAAGACATGCCGGTAAGACCGTAATATGCATTTGCATACTCAAATAGGCATTTCATACTTTTATGCTTATGAGTATTATTCAGCATTATTTTTTTATTTATTAAATGTAATATGATTACAGATATCCGTAGTTGATTTAAAAAAAGCACATTAACTATCCTTATAACTCCTAACTATAATATTATGAGATATCTTGCTTTTGATAATTAAAACCGAAACAATCACAAAAGTTTAAGTTAGTAACTGCAACGAGTAGAACATTGAAGTCTAATAAATATATATACCAAAAATGTTTTATAATACATAATAACAATTGTTAAAAATTTAATTAAATTTTCCAGTAATAAAAAAACAATTTTAAGAGAATTGTCTAAGAGACAATACTTGTATGTACATTTGAAATATGTGTATGGTCTGGTGTTAATTGTCAAGATCTTGTGGTAATCTTAATGAATGTGAGTATTTAAATATTTATCAAATATAAACTCTTGTGGCATGCGTATAGAGAGAGAGCAAAGCAAACGATGATTTTAAACAAGTCATAGTCATCTTAAGTTCTTAATGGGACAGCACACGAGAAAATGATTTATGGGATACTTTAAAAAAGTATTATTTTTATATATTTATCAGCTTAACGTGGCTTCTTACTTTAATTTGGAAATGAATTATAATGAGTTATTTTTCTATTAGCTGTAGTTTCATCACAACATCCCGTTATTGCATATATAATTTAGACTCATACTTGCCACCTAACATCACATACGTGTTGCTAAACTCATGTCATGGTAATTCCTTATGATGGATTAAAATGTTATACAGATATTTCTAGGTTTGTCAAGTGCTAACAAATATAAGGGAACACAATGCAATACTATTGCTAATAATCCTCTAAGGAGATCGTAGGATAAGCATATGCAGATATGAAAATATGCAGAGAGAAATTTTATAATTTACTATCACGAAACATTATATGTAACGTTGAAAAACAGATATAGAATCTACAAATTCAAAGCCGTCGTATACATAACTTTAGCTATAATCTTTTGGCCAACAGACGAAAAGTCTCACATTGTCGGGCTGTGTAAAAACTAGTGTTTAATGTGCTGTTTTTTCTAAACAACTATTTACTTATTTGTACAATCAGTTATTTCACAAACACTAACTTGCTAATACTTAGTAATTAATTAATTAGTTTTAATTAAATACGTATAGTACATACATAGCTAAAGTTAAGGGAAGCCAAGTAGTTAAACAATTTTGCTTATATCCACAGAAATATTTTTACTAAACTAAAGATTTAACAATTTAATGATGCAGCACTTTTTATTGATTGTGATAAATTTTGTTGATCTTATTCACGTCATATATCCAAAGTCAATAAAATCGTCGTCTTTTGTTTGTTTATAAGTATATTTGGCTGAAAATCTATTTTGTGATGATGATTATAAAACGATGACTGCTAACGTCAAACCAGAGTGTTAGGTACAAAGTGCAGAGAGCCACATTCAAGTATGTGGTATCATAATACAATACAATTTTAACGAATTGTTGTAATTTTTTTTTGTTATTGTTAATATTATTATTTTTTCAAGAACTCAATCCTGACTTCTGGAATCATATTGTGTTACGGCAAAAATACATGTGCGTTTAAAACTACGGCGTGAGTTGCATATACACATAAAATACTGCTGTTGCCCATTACCAGCTCAAAGCTAATATCCTCGAACAATCGACACAAATATGAGTCCTCGAATAGTTGCTATTTTTTGAGAGATTATATCGATCGAATTTATTTCCATAGTATAGAGGTAATAAAACATTGCTATAAAAAATTTAGTACGGAGTTGGAATTGCCACATAATACATTTTGTGGAAAATAAGAATATACTACGCTTTAATAGAAAAGATAGACATTTCTTTTTACTACTACGAGTATTTATAAAATTGGTTACATAGGAGCTTTTTTAAGCAAAGGCTGAACATAGGACGGACTGACTGCTTTGAATCAAATATAGTTTCCCTGTCTGAAACATACGATTATTCACAGTCTCGCGAGGCTATAAGGCTGCCTTGCACTTAATGAGATGACAGGTGCTCGGACAAAATCTCCGCAGATTTAATATGACGCCGCCAAGTTCGGCTTTAAGTAAAATTTCGTAAAAATTTAATTTTTAGATACAGCATGAAAACTAACTTGTTCGTAAAAATCATTAAAAAATACATAAAATTGCTTTAAATATTTAAAAATAAAAAAAACCAGTAAGAAAGCTTCAGTCTGAAAAACCCTCACCAACGGTAAAACATAAAATTTTTTAGTATATTGTTATTATTATTTGATTTCTAAAGTAGGCGGAGTGGTACCAGTAGGGGCTTGGCTAGACTTCCAGTTATTTTCTCTAAAACTTTATCCTGATGTAACTTTACTAAATGCAGAATTTATGCACGATTGGGTTGGGTGTATTGATATTATTACTCGATTTCTAAAGTACGCGGTGTGGTGAAGAAGAGGCGAGGCTAGACTTTTAGATTTATCTTATAAACTTTATCTTGCTTGAGCTTTACTTAATACAGAATTTGGGTACGATCGCGTTGGGTTAATTAATAATATTAATAAGTTTTTAAAGTGGACGGTATAAGATGGGTATGGGAGGTACCAGATGGGGCGTAGCTAGACCTCCAGTTATTTTCTCCAAAACTTTATCCTGCTATAGCTTACTAAACATTGTTAGATAATGGGCACAATCGCGTTTGGTGTAGGGATATTATTACTCGATTTCTTAATTGTATAGGAGGTACCAGTCGGATATGGCTCAAACGCCTTAAAAAGGCATGAATTAAATTGGATTAACTAGTACCACACAATAAAAATTTAATAAATTTGCTATCCGAATGTTGGAAGACTTGCATTTCAAAACAAAAGCTAAAGTCATTTCAAGAGACAATTTGATGTATTTTCCTTAAAACACCAACAAATTGCTTGAGGGAAGATACAAACTTAAAAATGGAATATCTCTTGATTTTGACCTAATATTATAAAACGGAGTATACCAGTGTGTTCCACGGCCCAAAATTAAGTTGGGGTGTCTCGGTGTTTTCTGTGTCATTTCGAATGTTCAAATTTACCTTACAGTGTAATATAACACAGTACAAAATTTTTCGCCTCATTGATTCCTTTATTCTGTTCATATAACGTTTCCCTACATAAGCAACAGGTTCACTCTTCAATTCATCAATTGATTTTGAACTGGGTTTATTTTGTAGCAGTTACAACCAGAGTACGTATTGGCTCGCTCTTTTCGGCTCCCGGCTCGCGAGCCAGGATACTTATGATAAACATACGCAACCATATAGCATTTTTGTTATGCCAAACAAAAGAGCCTAAAACGTTACAAATTCCCCTATACGATACTTACTAACTTCAAAACGATATTAAATTATTATTATTATATAGGAGCCACAAATTTCAAACGAGCTCTCGGCTCGCGAGCCAAGAGCCCAAATAAAGAGCCGGCTCGCGAGCTAAGAGCCAAGAGCCCAAAAGAGCTGGCTCGCGAGCCAGGAGCCAAGAGCCCAAAAAGAGCCAGCTCGCGAGCCAAGAGCCAAGAGCCCAAAAAGAGCTGGCTCGGGAGCCAGGAGCCAAGAGCTCAAAAAAGAGCCAGCTCGAGAGCCAGGAGCCAAGAGCTCAAAAAAGAGCCAGCTCGAGAGCCCATTTGAAATTTTGTGGCGAAAAGTACATTAAAAGTGTACTCTGGTACAAAAAAAGTACTTTGTGTCAAAAAGTACGTTAAAAGTACTTTTGGTACAAAAAAGTACTTTGTGCTGAAAAGTACATTAAAAGTACTTTTTGGTACAAAAGTGTACTCTGGTACAAAAAAAGTACTTTGTGTCAAAAAGTACGTTAAAAGTACTTTTGGTAGAAAAAAGTACTTTGTGCTGAAAAGTACATTAAAAGTACTTTTTGGTACAAAAGTGTACTCTGGTACAAAAAAAGTACTTTGTGCCAAAAAGTAAATTAAAAGTTCTTTTGGTACAAAAAAGTACTTTGGTGCAAAAAAAGTACTTTGTGCAACAGAAAAATTTTTTTGGGCCAATGAAATTACTTTTTGGCAAAAAAAAGTACTTTTGGTACATAACTTTGGTACTTTGCTCAAGAGCCAAGAGCTCGCTGGCTCGAGAGCTGGCCCTTTTTGGGCTCTTGGCTCCTGGCTCGCGAGCCAGCTCTTTTTGGGCTCTTGGCTCCTGGCTCGCGAGCCAGCTCTTTTTGGGCTCTTGGCTCTTAGCTCGCGAGCCAGCTCTTTATTGGGCTCTTGGCTCGCGAGCCGAGAGCTCATTTGAAATTTTGTGGCTCTTGGCTCGCGAGCTGAGAGCTCATTTAAAATTTTGTAGCTCTTGGCTCGCGAGCCAGCTCTTAATTTGGGCTCTTGGCTCGCGAGCCGAAAGCTCGTTTGAAATTTTGGGGCTCCCGGCTCGCGAGCTGAGAGCTCATTTGAAATTTTGCAGCTCTCGGCTCGCGAGCCAGCTCTTTTTTTGGGCTATTGGCTCGCGAGCCGAGAGCTCGTTTAAAATTTGTGGCTCCTCCGAGCTAAGAGCCAATTTTCAGGAAAAGAGCGGCTCGCGAGCGAGCCAATACGAACCCTGGTTACAACAAAACGTTTGTACTCCGTGGCGAATGATTTACGTGGAATATTACTTATGATAAACATACGCAACCATATAGCATTTTTGTTATGCCAAACAAAAGAGCCTAAAACGTTACAAATTCCCCTATACGATACTTACTAACTTCAAAACGATATTAAATTATTATGGCATGTAACTTGACAAAACGAATGATCCAGAATTTCTTCTTCTTGGGACTACTTTCACGAGCAGTTCTCAGAATTGAGTCCCAAAATCATGTGTTGCACTGTGTAAGGTAAGATAAGTACAAGATAACAAAAGATTTCAGATTCAGATTTAATGTACCCACAATCACATCGAAAAAGTAATTCAGATCTGATTTTCCCTAATGTTTCTGTAGCTATGTCGCATTATTTTACATATATACATCTACATTTGTTGCTGTTTTTCTTATACAACAAAAAAAATATTTTACTGAAAGAAAAACAGAACACACTGCTGTTGCTGAGTCATAGACATGTTTGCATTTGTCTATATTAAGGGATTTTGCGACAAATGTTTCCTCTCTAGGAAAATTGGAAAAGATGAAACAACACCTACGGTTGTTGTTGTTGATTTCTGCATCTGCCATTGTTATATAATTATGAATAATTTAATCAATATTTCCAACACTTAAAAAAAAACTTGAAATTACATTTTACAACATATAACTTTACTTTCTCGAACGTTCTTTTGATTGTTTCGTTATTTCTTTACTCTCTATAGTAAACATAAACACATCCCAGTAGATTGCTGGGGGACATATTTTACGATCTCTAGTTAAATATCTAACGAAATATCATCATGCATCCAGCAGGCAATTAATTTGTTAACCCTATTTTTTCTTCATAAATTTCTTGTCAAATATAGTTCACATTTTTGTTTAATTACTTTAAATGTTATTGTTTTAATTTCTTTATAGTATTTAATAATATCGACGCTGCATTTGTCATCCTCAAATTGTTCAACATTTAATAAGCGATGATAATTCATTGTGTCATCGTATCAATTTGCTCATTTTTGCAATTTAAGTTTTTGGGCTAAATTTGCGATTGCTTTTTGTTCGTTGAGTGTCGTAGTTTTTTTGTTTTTTTTTGGCAAACAGATAATAATGAGATCGCTTTAGAGGGACAAGAAGTGAGAGCGGAGCCGAGAGCCAGAGAGCAAATGACTCAAGTCCCGCAATTTCCCTGATGATTTGTAATGCAAAATGATGGACAGGCGAAAACATTTGTTTATTTTTTATCACTCAACCAACTAGAGCGGTTTAGGGGAATTGCAAGTCAGCAGTGGCAATTTATGGACGTTGCGATAGATTGCGCTGCTGTCTTGTCGCCGACTAACAGATGTCGATGGTGACAAGTGCAAGAACGCAGGCGGATTTCTCAATGGCCTTACTTTGGTCTCGCCGTAAGTGAATTGAAAAGTTCTTCCTTATGTTCGTGTTCATGTAGGCACCTACTTACGTACATATTTATGCTTGTTTGTACGTATGTATGTAGTATGTATAGATGTCTTTATGTCACTATGGGATACACACTTAGTGAAAATCAACATTTTCCGATTGCTTTTTCATCAATGGACGGATTGGTACAAAAACACTACAGTATGAACTCGTTTAACGCATTCACTCGTTTAATGCAAATGTATACAAGTTGACAAAAACAAATGCTTTAGATGAATTAGTATGAAAGCAACCAATAAATACTATGCACCTTTCAACTTGTGTTTGTTCTATAGTAGTAATTTAATTGGGAAATATTTATATATTTTACAGTGTTTGATTAGTGGTTTCCACTGTATTCATACTTCATGATTGCATGTTTGTTTGTATTTATAGTCTATATTTTGGTCAAATGCCAAAAAATATAATAATAAATACACTTACTTAGTCACATACATACATACATCCATATGTACATCTGCACAATGTTTTTTATATTTATGTATGTATGTGGCTATGAGTATTCTAGGGTGTCAATATTCCTGTGATAAATGGCTCCAACAAATGTCTGTGCCAGCGAGAATAGAACACAGGTACCACTGTTAACTTAATTAGAGAAAAATACAATTTGGCACAGCAATAAATACAAGTGCAAAGAAATTTCCGGTTACAAATTCCAGATATTCTTTTTATCTAGTCTTTAATATCTATAAATATTAACAATCGATGAATTGACTTGACTTGTTTGTGTTTCTATAAAATACGTCCCCATCTTTATTTCAACAAATCGAATTAAATGCAGTCGATGACAAACCAATATCATTTTGTTAATTTTTGGTAGACAAGTACATGTTGGCCTAGATCATTCCCATTGGAAGTCCTACACAGTCACTAACTTCGAGTAGGTCAAGGTCGCCAGAGATCCCCATTGTACGTAGTACTTGAGTATGGAAATTTTGCACATGACTCAATATGGTGTGCCCGATAAGGAGGTATGCTTGTGTGTGTGCGTTTGTGTGCAAGGTGCACATAATACCCCAGTTGGCAATGTCTTAAAGACATCCTCAAGGATGGGTGCACGACCATATTGAATCGTTGAAGACTTGCCGGTAACCGTCCATACAAATCGTTGACGACTTTTTCATACAAGTGTCGCATTAATCAAGCACGATTAGATGAGCGACATTGTCGTTAACGGCCACATAAGCGTCAAAGATCGGGTAGGTAATCGAGATAAATTCATTGCTACTTTTTATAAATCAAAACTTTTCGTATTATTTGTGCACTTGAAACTCTTAAAATTTCATAAAAAAACAGAACCTGTCTGGTCAAATGCTTTCAATAAACTAATGAACTTTGCCACATTCTTTTTCCTTTTATGTTATTTTGTACCGTTACATTTTTCCTGCTAACAACACTTAAAAAGTAACGTCTGATTGATACATGACAACATATAAGTTTTGTCGCTCAGCTTGTCGTTGACAATCCTTTTGTCTTGTAGCTTGTCATGGAAGATGATTTATTATATTGGGTCATCAACAAAAATTTAATGGATTTATGTCGTGCATGAAATATTTCTAAAAGTCTTTAATAAATCTTCTAAGACATGATCAAGTATGACTGTTTTGCCAACTGGGACGTAGCACACACTTACACTTGTAAACTTTCCACAAAAATCACTTAAAGATAAATTTGCGAAGAAAGTGCAATACATTTAAATAGACGTTCTCTGTTGAAAATTTAAAAAATGTAGTTAGGATAGCAAAGTGTAAGGATTATGGACAAATTGTTGTCAAGAAGTAGATCAAGAAGAATGACGTTCGTTTTCATTTGAAAATATACCCTAAATATGATGAGGCAAATTTTTTGAACATCCACAAATAATAAAAAAAAATTATATTATATTATTACTTTGTTTGACTGCAATATTGTAAAGCACAACATATTTGTTTGAAATTACTTTCCTATCAACGCCTTTAAGATTGCACCTTCTGATATAAAATGTAAAATTTGATATTCGAAATGTAAAGCAAAATATTTGCTGTTTTTCCGTTTGGTGGGATCGTAGGTGCGATTGAATTCGGATGTTCACTATATTTGGTATAAGCAATTGAGTAACAGATTGTGGCGCTATATCTAGTTTTCGCGACTTTCGTGCAAATAACCCTGTGTTCGGCTCTCAATACAATCATCTACTACTCCTTATGTGATACATAGTGAGACAGGATTATGGTCCTATTTTTGTGATCAACAAATATTTGAAAAAAAACGTATTTCACTGTTTTTAATGACAAATTTCTATGTGCGTAGCCCTAAAAATTTTCCATTTACACAGTACAACACATGAATTTGGGACTCAATTCTGAGAACTGCACGTGAAAGTAGCCCCAAGAAGAAGAAATTTTGCATCATTCGTTTTGTCAAGTTACATGCCATAATAAATTAATATCGATTTGACGTGCAGTTGTCAAAATTAAGTCCCAAATCAATGAGCTGATAGAAATTTTTTCCTAAAAAATTTTTTCCATAAAAAATTTTCCAACGCTGTACTCAAGACAATATGTAAAAAATGTATGTACATGTATTCAAAACACTAGGTTGACGACAAGCTGACCGACAAAATTCTAATGTTGTCGTGCATCAAACACATACAACAAAATCAAAGGGGAAAAAATGTGTTGCTATGAAAATGGGAACAAAAAAATTAAATCTGACGTAAAAAATTTTTAGTTTATTAAACGGACGAGCAAACATCAAACATTTTATAGTTTGAAATCTCAAATGAAGGTGAATGCCGTATTAAAGATTATATCCTTCACTTCACTCTTGGTCAGTAGTTTTTCAAAAGTATTAACAATTCGTTATACTAATAAAAAGCTAAAAATCCATCTTTCAAAATGGCATCAGGTCGTGCATGATTGTGTAGGCGACGTGTCGCATATATAGTCTTCAACGACATTTTAACCGATATTGTCACTCATTTTTGATTTTTGAACCGTAAGTCTAGATTTTGTGGGTGTTAGGAAACTTTGGTATACAGGGTCAAGTTGCACTCGACCAGACCTACAACATGCAATAGGTCACTTTCCAAGTTCCTTAAATTTTTTCTATTTTGCCACAGTGTGTAGTTTTTAAAAAAATATGAAAATTGTATATGAACATTTTTTAGTGACCAAATCCATAAACGAAGCTTAGGCTAATGTTTTAAGTTATCTATGACATATTTTTCGACATAGCGCAATTGGAATGTAATTTGATAGACAATTTATTTAAAACTGACTACTGACATTCCACAGCCTTCTACTGAATAAATTCTAGTACGAGTACTTCAACTCGTCTATCATCTTTCAATCACCTTAGATGTAGGTGAGTATATCAAATATTATATTTCCAGAGAAATCTCATCTAGATTATTTTGTATTAGAATCTATTAGCACACGCGTAATACCATGACGCTTACAGTAACCCCTTACTCTTCGATCAATATATGCCCATTGGCATCTTTATCTCTCATTGCTGTAGGTTCGCATACATAAATTTTGTTAAGATGGAACAAAAATAACGCTTTTATCTAAGTCTTTGTGAATCTAAGTCAACAATTATTGGCACAATTTGGACTGTATGCGATTTAAACGTTTGGATGACTACTTCGTTATGTCTAAAATGTCGTTACTTTGAGAAATATCTGAACGATTCACTGGCAAATGCTTAAATCGAGATAAGATAATAAAATATTAAATAAATGTTAACATAGAGAAAGAAATACTCGTACATGTGTGAATATCATACCATACTTGTGAAATTCATTATCGAATTATACAAGAAAAAACAAACAACAAATGGCGAATGGACAGGTGGGCTATGGAGGTATAGGCGCTGAAGATGTTACATCAAAGGTGTTACGTAGACAAATTAAAACGTATTTTAGTCAATAGAGTAGGTGGTTATGTACACTCGATAGTAGTTACAATGCGATATATATATATGACCAATAAATCCGCGAGAATATAGGGAAGTCGGATGTCCGCGAGTATCTATTTGTCCTAAATATTAGAGGCACGTGCTCCAGTGGCCATTGTCTATGGAACATTGTCTACTCCTGAGGACTAAGGAGTACTAGCGATATCACTGGTCTATACCTACTAACACATATTTCTTTCAAATCCATTTGATTTATAGCCATGCACAGTATATAAAAATGTGTGGATGGTGTTATGTATGAAACCGTATATGTAAAAAGTAATATATACATATACATTGTATATATAAGTGTGTGTATAAGGGTTGCACACGAAAACTTAGTGTACAAGAAATATTTTTGGTAATTTAAATATTTAAAATCTGTAAATTACATAAATTTTTTTTTCGAGTATAAAACTAACTGCATTCTAACGAAATGTTTTTTGTTTTACTTGTTCACAATATTTTTACATATATTTGCCGTCTTTCGTGGACATCACTTGAATTTCCAGTAAAACACGGACTGCATTTGCAAGTGTTTGAAATGGCTGTTACACTGTTTCTTTTATCCCAAAGAAACTTCTGGTACAACTACAGTTAGTGGCAAAAAATACTGTATTAAACAGAAGTACATGTAAAATGTTAAATATATTTCGCTTCATCTCGATATAAAAAAGTTATAAACAAAACCATTAACTTAAGTATAACTTAAAAGTCGTATAAAAGCTGAAACCTGACAAATTCCCCTATACGATACTTACTAACTTCAAATCGATATAAAATTTTTATGGCTTGTAACTTGATAAAACGAATGATGCAGAACTTCTTCTTCTTTTGAGGCTAATTTCACGAGTAGTTCTCACAATTGAGTTCCAAAATCAAGTCTTGTACTGTGATATTAAAAAGTCGCCTTCACACTTTTAGTTATGTAAATAAGTTTGGATTTCAATGCAGATGTGTCGTTAAAACATCGAATATTTCAACATTATGACCTATTCTACTGTATGATGTATTGATGAAAATCATAATGCTCCATGTACAGGTTTATTTTACTCTAACTGTATGCACCAACACACACCCACTTAGGTACCTATGCATGTCCATTTGTATTCAAAAGTGTAGTTTTACTTATTGTTTTCCATTTGCATGAGGGCAGTGTTGACTTCCCCCCAATGAATTGGTTTTGGTTGACTTCTCCAACGTCCTTGACATCTGGTGGATATACAGGAGATGCACAGTCATCTAAATGTATGTACATATGTACGTGAATCTCTCAGTTCATGTGTATACAGTTGTATGCATGTGTTTGTTTCCAACCCAAAAGTGAAGTAAGAACCTTATAAAATTGTTATGTATGGTGTGCCACAGAATGGGTTTAACCTTATGCAATACCACCGCAGAGGCAATAATTTAATTGCATTGGCCATTTTTGTAAAGTGTTAGTCCCGGATCAATGTCTGTGTATTTGTGCATGTATCTGCAGCAATTTGTTGAAATCAATTTGCCTCTAACCGGATATCAGCTTAGGCTTTGGGGGAACCTGTTACTTTTAAAATATTGATGTCTACATTTTGGAAAATGTTGGAATGATTTGCATTTGCACTATACGCTGAACTGCCATACTGGCGGTTTTAAGCAGTATTTTTTTCCCGTTCATATATAGATTTCGTCAAAGCAGTTTAAGTATTTTAAAAATAAAATTCTGACAGCTGGGACATAGCACTTGCTCAAATGACAGATATTATATATGAAATATTCAGTCACGCCAATTTGTCAAATCACTTATTTATAATGAGTGCAGAGAAAGCGAATAATAAATATATAGTAGCAAATATTAAGGTAAGTCATTTTACTTGTGTTTTCTTTTAGACCAATGCCAATGGCAAGAGTATTTGCAAGTTCAATAAATTAATACATACATAAATACGTGTGGACAATTCTATAGAGATCTGCCGATATCTATAGTAAAATATTTTTAGTGTTTTTCATCAAGAACTTATTGTTAAATCTTGATTCATCAAATGGGTTTAAAAACTGATTTGTTTTAAACCCTACTATCGGCTAATCGGCTAAGCAAATAATCGAACTAACTCAAATGATGATTGAACAACTCGGAATAATGTTTAGTCACTATTTGGTCGTTAGTAGAACCCAAAAAACATATTGATAAGTATGTTGGAGATGCAATTTCTCAAATGACTTTTGCCTGTTGTCACTGCCACGATTGTCGTGTATCTCTTAAATCACTTCTCCCATAATACATTTTGTTGCCAAATAATAATAGAGCGACCGGACTGTCGCGTCGCATTTACATGAGGTTTAGATTATTTTAACATGATTCTAGTATTAAATTCAGTGAACGGCAGCCCAATATAGTTTTTTCATAATTATGACCGGCCGTGGCATTGTGGTGAGAACACGCGTCTACCATGCGGGAGATCGCAGGTTCAAAATTGGCTCCAGTCATCTTAAAAAAATGTTCTTTCATTGTCGGCTCCCCTCGAATGTTGTTGACAGCAACTTCGCAGTATTAAGTGTCGAGTCAATCGGCGTGTCTAGTAAGAGCTTCTCAAACAGTGACGTTCGCATTCGTCGATAAACAAGTAGGTGCCGTTAGTTATGAATCTAAAAATTGAAAGCGTGTTAATTCACAACAACGCGAGAAGCTATCCCATACCTCATTCATGGGGTCCAAAGGGAAATTAAGTTTTTATGAACAAAATCATAATATAAAAATCCATGAAATAATTGATAAATATTACTGCCGTGCGCGTGGCAACGTACATTAACATATAAGAATTCCTTTTTACAAAAAATTGCCTTACTTTTATTGTCGTGCTAATAACAAGCATCGCCACAAGCATGTCGGACGAATGCTAAAGCGAGACTGAATGCATTTGTATGTTATCGTTAAATGTGTGTGAGAATACATGCGTGTCTCTCTCGCTCATGTTGCCCATGGGCTACCTTAAGCCGATGCCTGATTTAACTCAATAAAGTTAAAAATTTAAATTTACGAAGATGAGTTTTTTCAACAATCAATACTTATGTAATTTTTTGTAAATAAAACATTTTGTTTACAATACGGAAATCAAATTCGGAAACTGGGACTATCAATTTGTCAATTTTATATGTTTCTTAGTCTTTTTTTGTTGCAATAAATATGATTTTTAATTTATATAGGAAATATTTGTTGTTGTTGTTAATCGACTGTTATATTGCATATATATTTCTGTAGACATCAAATCCCAGTGCTTTTAAAGTGCACTGAGACAATTTCATTCACTTTTCTAAATAGGGTACAATATCTATTTGACTCTGTGTCCAAATTGTAAAAAATTAACCATTTTTATGCAGTAAATTAACTGCAGCACATTCATAACTGGTGATTCATCAAAACAATCGCTTGATAAGTTATATAGGTATTTATTTTCGAACGTATTGCATCATCTATTTTGCCAGACAACTATAGTTGTGTAGTTGAGATACTGTTATATATTTTAGAAAGCGATAAGCTGTTTATTTGCGTTTTCCAAATGAACGTATAATTAAAAAATTACATAATGTAGTCACTATAGACTGGAAACTGGTGATTTTCTTTATGCGAATTGTTCTTCTCTATTGAGAGCGTATTGCAATTACAAAACGAATTAATTTTAAAAGTACCACGACATAATTACATAATCAACAAATGTTAACCAGATCGCCCATCTTGAAGTTGTTTGTTTTAAATGTCAATTAGTTAAAATGTTTAAATTACTAAAAGTCAAATTACATAATATCATATACATATATGGCCAAGCCATCTATATATAAGTGTGTTCCAGTTAGAAGAATGACGTTCATCATTGAAGATTCATAAACTGGCTTACTTACTTACTTACTTTGAAGTAACCAACATATGTATAACACAGTATAACATTTTTCAGCTTATTGATTTGGGAATCAATTTTGAGAACTGCACATGAAAGTAGCATCAAAAAGACGAAGTGCTGCATCATTAGTTTTGTCAAGTTACATGCCATAATAATTTAATGTCGATTTGAAGTATGTAAGTATCTTATAGGGGAATTTGTCACGATTAAGGATCTTTTGTTTGACATAACTCGAGAACCACTAGATTTAGCTGAAACAAATTTAAAAAAATTAACAATTGCAATTCCTTTAATCTGTTCTTATAACGTTGCCCTACATAGGCAAAAGTTTCACTCACTCATCAAATGATTTTTAACTGGATTTATTTTGTAGCAGTTATAATAAAACTGTTGTACTCCGTGGTGTATGATTTACGTGGAATATTACATATGATAATCATACGCCACCATATAGGATTTATGTTTGTCAAACAAAAGAGCCTAAAACGTGACAAATTCCTCTATACAATACTTACTAACTTCAAATCGATATTAAAATATTATGGCATGTAACTTGACAAAACGAATGATGGGCTTTTTGGGGCTACTTTCACGTGTAGTTCAAAATCATGTGTTGTACTGTGTTATATAGCCAAGCCATCTATATATGTGCGTTGCGTTTTGAAGGGCATCTATTTCCAGCAGTTCCATACACATTTAGATATAAAAAAGTGACATTCATCATTGAAGATTCATAAACTTGCAAGTTACTTTCATATTTTTATTGGCAAATATGAAGTTGGATTCGATACGATATGATCAACTAGGAATACAATTAAGATGTAATCACCCTAAATATATTCAATCCAGCAATATTATCACCGCCCTTGTTACTCACGGTCTTATAAATAAACTAGATGAACTTTCAAGATTTCCCATTAGCTTTCTTTTGAGTGAGTGGATGAGGGCACTTAATATTCCTCTGGCTCGTCCCAATACGAGCACTGCAGCATTGGTCAGTCAAAATGAAAAATGTTCGTGTGTGTGTGTGTGGGTGTACTTGCAAATACATTAAATTTGCGTGTATACTTTTGATCCCACTCACCCTAGACCCCGCAGACACCTGCAAACAATTGACACTTGCGGTGTTACAGTGCCAATTGGCCGAGTTTCTTCGACGGCGCAACCAAAGCTGGCGCACTGATCTTGTTGGCATTTGTCGTTGTCAGTTTATCTTAATGCAACTGGAAGGTCCCCAGTGTATATGCACACAAGTACGGACACTTTAATACACATATGCATGTATGTATATGTGTGTGCGAAGATGTGGGGGCATGCATACTTATAACATGAGAACAGAATACATATTAAACTTAAGGAAGCACAAAAACGCTTTTGCTTAATTTCATCTGCCACAACAAACAGAAAAAAAACGTTCAGTGGCCGATTATTCCCGGTCTCCCAATGGGATTTGACATCCCGCATGACTATTTCAATGAAATAGTGATTGCATGATTTGATGATGGGAAAATTGAGTTTTTAATTAAATTTTCACTAGGCAAACATCGCAAACTGATTTCCCTCCACTGCGATAAATGTTGCACATCTACACATGCATTCTAGTCAATGCCACAAATAATTGTTTTAGTTTTTGCTCAACACTGTCCGTGGCTCTAAACAAAGGATTTGTTCGAATTTGCCTATGTGTGCGTTGGCATGTCTCTGTCTATGTATGTGTGTGTGAGTAAATTTTACACTCAAACATTTCGCATCCTTGTTTCAGAGTTTTTAATCCCGTTATTTCCTGTGTGCGACGAGTGGGAGTATTTACGATAAGGGACAAGCAATTGCAACAGAAGGTTATCCACTTCCACATCCACAACACGAGGGCAGGCAATAAACTGTTTGAATTAATCAAGGATATCTTGGAAGGTAGATGACACCGGGAGGCACGCGAAAGTAACTCGCTTGCACCTAATGCCTCTCAAGATATTTTATGTTCAATATTGTCCAAGCGATAACATTGTTCGTTAGATGAACCAACCATAACTCAGTTGTGCACGGGCATTGAATTCATCGTATACTAAGTATGAATAAGTATAACGTGAATATAAAATAAATTTGAAGGGGTAAATGCTCAACTCGATAGCTTTAAATATTAAGCAATCGAATTAAGACCAAATAAATTGATTTGCTGCAAAAAATGAAATTATTTGTTTGTATTAGGGATTAATGTAGAAAATTGCATTCGGTGGATAGTTGTTGAACGAAATCGGATAAAATTGGTCAAATGCAGTACGGACTTGATAGATAAAATAATACTTTGGTCTCGGCACATTAATTTTACTACGTCCAATGAGAATGATTGGAGGCGAAAACCGTATAGTTAGATATGTTAAGGATTGGTAGATTATAAACAGGACACGGCACATGCAGAAAAAATGTGTCAACGACCAGTATGTTTCGTTGAGCAAAATGTCGATACTGAAATATCGAAGCCTGAACGATTTTGATCTATCTATCGGTAGGTTTTGGAACTGAAAATAAAGTTTTTACAAATTTATTATATCATTAAAAAAATAGTCATCGATTTTGTTTTTTGTTGATCTGTTTTGAATTATGATATTGTCATAGCTAGGTTTAAGATCAACAAAGTTAAGAACGACGAAATACTGAAGGTACACAGAACGTAGTTGGAACCTGTGCCAACAACAAAACTGTACAATTCTGTCTGATGGGCATATGCATGGGTAAGAGCTACTTTGTATGTGTTATGCTGGCATGCTGTGTGCTTCGAGGATGCAATTTTCGCACCGTTGTGTAAAGTTCTCATTAGATTTGAAATGATTTCTTCCATTAAGGTTTGTGATGATAGAGGAGAAGTCACAGCAAAGGGCGCTGACGAGACATTGTGGTTATTGTTAAAATGACGTCATATGTTACGACTAAGCTGCTGTGACATAGTACATTTCACAACTCTGGTAAAAAAAAACGATAAAAAATTATCTTAAACCGAACTATGACAATATCAAAAATCATTAATTCAAGGAATTTCCTTAATAGACACTCTGTGTCTGAGTGATTGTTTTTTTGTATTATGACTACGCTGCCATAGACGATTTGTAAAAGACTGTTCATAGCCAAACTCCCATAGACCATGTTAACTTAAGCACTTAACATATCCCATTAACACTTAATTCGAATTGATGATGCGTTTTATAGTAACACACTTAAGAACGTGTTAATCTAAAAATGAACAACAACAAAAATAATATGTGTCGAAAAGAACAGGATTCCAGTATGTTTAACATCAAATTGAAGTTATTTTGTGGAGTTTTCCCATATTAATATTGTTCTGCAATTCTACTCGTTTGTACTATTGCGGAACTTTTAAAAGCATTTAAACTATCATTGCCTGTGAATTACACATTCTATGTTGAGAATCTATTGAATAAGGTGCAGCAATCTGCTGAAAAATTACACAGTACAACAATTTTAATCTCATTTATTTGGGACTCAATTTTGAGAATTGCACGTGAAAGTAGCCCCAAAAAGAAGAAGTTCTGCATCATTTGTTTTGTCAAGTTACATGCAAGTAACTTCACAAAACGTGCAGTTCTCAAAATTGAGTCCCAAAATTATGTGTTGTACTGTGTTATATCTTGTTAAAAAAATTACAAATATTTTGATTCCATTTAAATAATACATTTTAATAATATGTAATGGGAAAGTATAATGAGTTAGTTGTATTTATTTTTAAAGTAATCATTTGTGATCGTTTGGAACAAATTTTCTCAAATATTAGATTACTTTTGGGTTTTCCTGATAATTTTAGAATTAATGCTGCCCCACACAGGTTGCCGATAATACCGATTTCTCACAAGTAGATATTAAATTTGTCAGCTGACAAGCGAAAATCGCTTAATAGCACATGAAGTAGTTTTATCGTAGAAATGAAATGTTAATGGCCTTTTTACCGGGACGTGCATAAACTGGTCGTCCTAACAATTTGTATTTAATAATTCTGCGGTAAAGCTTCTACATGTGTATCTACAATTTCTGTCTTTGTGACTGATTGATTGACTAATTCATCAGTTCCTTGACGGCGCCCCGGTGAAAGGTGATAAGATATAATCTTGAAATTTGATGACTGTATACATTGTGGTGACTGTATGTGTATAAATAGCACAATTTTCGAAAATTTAATTAAAATTGTTAAAAAAAAGCACCGACAATTTCTTTCAATGGTACACCAATTATCTAAAAATCTTTCTGTTTTTGTGTACAAAGACCATACATGGTTGAATATGGATATTTTACTAAACGGGGATTACAAATATTGTATATGAAATGTTTTTTAGCATTCTTTCGTTACAATTTTTATTTGTATTAGGTAGATTTGCATAATATTTCGCCTTTTTGCTGATAAGCATGTCTACAACTTATTGTAGGCCATATCGGAAGATATGGTAAAGGTTATATATTCCGTTACCATATTTTTAAACATACGTCTGCTCATCGAAAAAAGTTAGTGCAAACGTTTTGAACGTTTTTGACGTTGAATATCAGCTATCTCAATCCATTTCTCTTTATTAACAGCCCAACAAACTGAAATCACTTAATGGCATATAAAACAAACATATCATCAAAACGTACTGCTTATCGTCTACCAAATGAGACGTGCAAAAATACTTGCGCAAATTATTAAATATTTTTGGTAAAACTTCCCTTAGTTATCTACATGTATGAGTATATTCAACTGCTGTGCTAGTGGCCTACTAATTGCCTGATTCATTTGGTCAAATATGATACGTTACAATCTTGAAAATTGGGGTAGGTTTCTATGCATTGCCGGAAAAAAAATTCATAATCTTCTTTCAATATTGGAGCTAATCAAATTTGGTACGAGTCTTTAAATTACATTAAACAATGGACAAATGAAAAAAATTAGAATTTTTGAATTTTTATCTATTTGGAAACAGTTTGAAATGAGCATATAACGAACACTCTCATCTCCATTTAATATGAGTAAATATAAATATAAAAATTTTGTGTCACACCCGTCCCTGTAAATATTAAGTTTAATAAAATTATAACTTTATATGATAATACATTAATACTTTCCAACAATAACAATTTAAGTGCAATAAATAATATAGCGACATTTTATTTAAAAAAAAAACATTCGGTCACACCCGTCCCTAGCTAAAAAATGAATTCTGTCATAAGACATAACAAACACAATGTTTGGATTTTCTTAAATATGATTGACCTGCAATTTTTTGCTACTGCTCATGGTAAAGGCCAGTACATACATAAGTGCATTTTGTATGAGAGTCTCCTTAGGGTGTTAAAATAGGGGGTAGGTACGTTAGAGAATATGTCATGGGGTCGGTCATACATTTTACCCCACTAGGAGGCAATATGGGAGCGGCTGGAGCTAATTTAAAAAAAAAATTATAAAAATAAAAACAATTGTATGCAAACAACCTAAAGGATTGAAAATAGACAGTAGATTTGTTTTAAGAGTTGTTTTGTTGGGTTTTGCCAAATATTGGAGGTGGGTCATACATTTGACTCCTTTAGGGGCTGCTTTAGGGCAGTTAAAGCGGTGGGAGAAAATTTTATAAAAGTTTAATTTTTGCATGGAAGCCCCCTTAGGGGGTGAAGATGGGGGGTAGGTATGTTTGAGAAAAAAAGATAGCTGGGAAAAAGTGCTGGGTCACTTATTTGTACCCTCTAGGGGCGATTCCGCGGCAGTTGCGGGGCTTGCTGTGGATTTTTTCCCCAATACAAATAGTTTATCGTTTATAACCTGGGGCTCGATTTTGATTTTAGACCCATGGTTTTTTGGGCAAATTTCCTTAGAATTCATAATAGATTACGAATTTGATAACCGCTTAGTCGAGAAAAAAATTTACCAACTCTAATGATGCATCATCTTGATGATGTATGCGATAGTACAGATAACGAATAAATATGTGTCTTATTATTTTCTTATATGTTCACCTTTATATATTAAACTCTATAAAAACTTTAATTTCTTCATAATTTTGGAGTTTATTTTACTAGGTCACACCAGTCGCAAAAAGGTGTCACACCCGTTTTTTTTTCTAAAAAATTTTTTATTAAGAAAAAGTAGTTTTTTGCGAATAACACAATCAAAAACAATATAAACAATTACAATAACTGTGGACTTTCTACGAACATTTTACAGAATTTAACCTGAAAGTCCAATTTGTAACAGCTCAAATTTCTAAGGTCACACCCGTCGTTGTCTTCTTAAGGACATTTTGGGCAGAAATCAAGTTCTTTCAGTGTCTATCTGTTACTGAACGTTTTAAAACTTAGCATTCTTGGTAATCACAGCATTTTTAATAATACATTTTTTTTAACCAAAAATGTGAATAAAAAATTGGTCACACCCGTCCCAATGGAATTGCCCATTATTTTTGTTATTAAATATAGTCATCGTTATATCAGTTTCAAAAAAGATGTGCGTAAGGACTACATGAGCTTTGTCGTTTCCGCTACAAAGTCAAACATATTAAGATTTAGATTGTCAACATTTCAATGTCAAACATATTTGCTACAATATGCAAGAATGATAAACTATTCTTGTTGGGCGGAACCAAATTCAAAACAATTTAATCAAATTATCATCATCTGCATTCGATGCTGCTAATAAAATTCAATCGCTTATGATATTAATTGTTATTGATTTGAGTTATGAATTATGAACACACACACGCACACACACACACAGTGTGACTGATGTTTTTTTTTCAATATTGGATCACACATACATGAATTTCGTCTCAAATTGTTTAAATTAATGTTATCATTTAATTGCCAATTAACGGCATTCCATATCTGGCAAACAAACAAAAAAAGCTCAACTTTGCAATAAACACAATCGATATGCGAGAGTACAACAACATTAATCATCAGTTGATTACTTACCAACTCCATAAGCTATGACAACCGGGGCGGGCAAATAGAAACTAAAATCAATGCACGTGCGTAGGCCTCGCTCAGCTAGAATATTCAACTAGAAGGCGAGCTAGTAATGCGCTAACATCGCAGCCACTTTCTGTTCGCTGGAGAGGTTAGTAACCTGGGTACTTGGATCTCCGTTCCACCCCGCTCGTTATGATTGCGAATTACTTTCTTTTAACTACTGCGTCGCTTAATAATTGCAATTTCCACTGACCACCTGGTCGAAGAGCAATGAATGAAGCCTTTCCCATTTCCATGGAAGTACTAATTGCAATTCTGTGAATTCTGTAATGATTTCCAATTTGTAATCACTTTAAGCATCTTTGCCAACGTTTGAAACTGCAAAATTATGTAATTATCGAGAAAGTAATGAGGTACACATACCGGCAGTAATTCTAATTACCTGACGGGTTAATGAATATTCGCGCATTGCAGAAATAAACCTTGGTCTGGAACCACCAACTCACTATGATCAATGATCGCGTATGATCGATCGTTATGTTAAATGAAAAAAGACCGACATTGTTTATGGGAATTTCAAATGAATTACGAAAAACCCCGAGTTTTATGTTTAATTTCCAGTGTGAGCTGTGTGAGCATGTGTATGCGGGCAAGTGTACATACTATGTGTCTTTAACAGCAAAGTTGTAAGTGAGAGCACATGGGATTATGCACAACACCAGCCGGCCGCCGTTCAACTGTTGTTTCTAGAAAGTAAACGGAATTAGTATAGAGTTCATATGCTTATTTTTATTAATATCGGTTGCAAGATGCTGAAACTAATTAACACTGGTAAGCCTTGTCAACTACGGTATTAAAATACAAATACATATAACTAACGCGCATTGTAAGAAAAGTTGACAGTTATTGTTAAAAAGAGCAATAAAGGGAATACATAAATAAAAGAAAGAGCTCAATACTATTGCTTACAAAAACAAAATTAAATAGAGTAGATTTTAAACCGAACGATGAAAACAAATTCACATTCTGCACATATAGACAAACAAAACAAGAGATAAACTTTTAATAATTTATAATTTATGGTCTGCCTTTATTTACACAATTCATAGCGATATTGACTTTTATTGAGACTGAAATAAATAAAAGAACAATGGAAATAAACATAACATGATTTGTATCATTACATAATAATATATAGTATCAAAGAACTATGAAGGAAGAATATTACTACTCTAAATAAACAGAAACATTGTTAAAAAAGTTCAAAATTTTTATCTAAATTCATGTGTTTACATTATGTAGGATATAATGAAACCATGTTAATCATACGCCATAGGAACAGAGCACAATACGCAATTAACGCATAGTACAATTGTTAAGTCATCATACGCCATGATGTCACATCTCAGACATGCTATCAATCGTTTAATATGTAATTGATTTAATATCGCCCACCAAATGTTGTGTACAACCAAATACAGACATAGCTACATATCCAATGTTCCTCAAAAAATAACCACACATCAAAGGTCAAACTAAGAAATGTTCAAAACCCACAGACGACAATAAACAACAGCAGACTACCCTGAATAAGGATACATCTAAATCATTGGCAGTGTCATAAATATATTTGCACTATCAGATCCATTTGCTAAGCATTACAACCGCTACACGTAGATGCACAAACATGATCTAACCTTGCCACACATTCGCACTTAAATGTCCCCAAGTCTTTACTTGGGTTTGTTGCGTTTTACTTAATCCTTAGCGGACACGCCTGAGCGTCAATGTCATATAGTAGTTGTGGAAAGTTTTGTTTATAGTCGGTTTCGTGCCACCGTTGCATTAATAGCGTGCCTCGATATCGGCTAAATGCACTAAAACGCAAGCACACAGACACAGTCACATATACATACATGCGACATATGCGGTCATACAGACAAAGCGCTTTCCAAAAGATACAATAAACTAGCAATCGTGCAATAAACATATTTACTACTCGTAAGTTCACATCCACGTTCAAGCTCAAGGTGAAAATGCATTGAACGCTTGTTCGTGCCGAGAGCATTGAAAGAACTTAAGTGTGAGATTTGCCAAAGGATTATCATTATTGTTGTTATTTTTAATATTATTACTTCTTGTTGGTATTTGCATTCACAGCACTGAAATGAGTAACAGCAAAAGTCAAATTAAACATTTTCCAGATAAATATTTACTTTCCCAATTCACAAATGACGTTGTTCCCCCCCTCCACCCCTTCTGCGCATTTCCCGTGTTCTTGGCAATCCAGGTAATAATAGCACTTTTGGTGGGGGCGATGGAGTTTACCGAACGTGTAATAAATATGGAGTTATAAGAATGTAAATAAACAAAGGTGGTCAATGACAGTCGGCCATAATGTTACCAACTTATTAAGCTGGCTTCAAAATCGCAAGATATATAAAGTGTAAAGTAGTTTCAATTACAAAAAAAAATTTAAGCACAGTGCGTATTGGCTCGCTTTTTCGGCTCTCGTCTCGCGAGACAGGAGCCTCAATACTTCAAATAAACTGATGGTTCGCCGGCCCGGCGTCTTATGTGGGACCAAGATTGAAATTGCCGGGAGTTCTCAGCTCCCAAGCCACTAGCGAGCTGACAGCCGTTTTTACATCGGTTTCATGATGGCCATAGACATCGTGCATAGTGCATAGTATGTTAATTTGACGATGTTGTCATTTTGTACAACAAAAGTAATTTTTGGTACAATAAAACCCTTTTTGGTACAATGGCAATGAACCCAGTATCATTACGTATTGTCTAAATCATGTCATACATTTTTATGAAATTAGTACAATATAGAAGCTGATAAATTATTAAAATTATACTTATACATATGTATTTCATACATGTGTACAATATCCATTCACCAATTTTTAAAGCAGTTGTAGTTAACGGCAAATCAGTTTTAATTTCCAATATCATCATCAATCTCCCTTTCCCGGTATAAACGTCGTAGTATTAAAGGTCGTATAAACACGCTAAACATAATTTAACTAATAATAAATCACAAACATCAGATATTATATGACATTAAGATGTTCATAAGTCTTCCTTCTCTGCTGCCATTATCATTGCTCACTATCTAAACTCGTAGACTGGCCGACTCCCTCGATTTAAGATGTTTTTGTTTATTCAAATGAATGAAATCCGTTTGTTTTCCGATTTATTTTTAACAAACGACGGCTGTGGGGGTGGGGCTGTCTGTCTGTCTGTTCAACATTCAACTATTTGTTGTTAATAGGTTGAATAACACTTTGGTGAACACTTATCGAAGATCATCATCTCGGGATGGTGATCGGTTTTAATTGAATATCAGCTAATATGGAAAATTGCTTAAACGCGAATAATGTTCACTTCCAAATAATTTGTCAATACTTTTCGAGAGCAATCGAGCATAGCTAACAGCGAAACCACGTCATCTGTCACTAAGCGGTAATCAAACATCCGCCGCCCTCTGTGATTGAAATCTATTAAAATCTATATGAATACAATAAGCATCGAATTGAAGTTGTGGTCGTTTTATTTATACTTTTGGCTGGTTTGAAGGTGGGAGGATACTCCTTGCGGCATATTGGATAGTTTTCATATTCAAGATAGTACTTATGCCTAATTAAAATATAATTTCGTGAGAAATACGTCTCAAGTGAACATGGAGTTGAGTTTCTATTATCAACAAACTTTTTATATGACATTAGAAAATGATACGATTTTTATTTTTTTACAAAAGAGGGATCATATTGGGATATGACTGTTTAAAACACACTTTGGAATTTTTAATTTCAATTAAAGGGAAAGGGAATTGTAATCGAACAAATTCTTAATTGCTATTAGTTTGGCCGATTGCGATGCATGGCTGATCGTCCAGATACCAATTGTAATAAAATATCCATACTGGTTCTGGTAATTAAATGTCATATTATTATAATCCCTTCGATTTTCCAATTAATTTTGACATTCTCTTTTTATCATGATAACAGAATATTTAATTTTTGTCGCCGTACTTAATAATAACAATGATTGTAAAATGATTTTTATAAACCAATAGATAATATTAATAGAGGAATAAATATGAGTATTTACACTTTGTCAAAATCATTTAACGAATTTAGTTATATCTTTCTGAAATATTATTTGTGATTCACATGTGAAATGGCTATCAATCGACTGGACTGTCGAGATAATTCAAATTTAAGACTGACAATGGCAGTGCGATGGAAAATTTACTGCAATTATTAATTGTAGTGATGAAATACATTTAATTTCGAAGAAATCGGTTTAGATTTTATGTAAGCTGCCTCTGCAAGTTTCGCTTATTTCGGCTGAAGTTTATATTATCGCAAAACCTAAGAATATTAGAAACAACGCAATAAAAATAAAAGTAGAATATAATGAACATTAAAACTTTATAATTTGTCTTTTCCAAAGGTCGGAAATAAAGTTTGTTTCCAACGAAAAACAATTTCAACACATGAGTTAAATATGTTTCCTAACAATGTTCGTTTTAAATCTTAACAATGTTCAAAAACCATTGACTTTGGGTATTCAAATTTACATTTCTGACATACATACATACTAGTAAAAACTGAAGATGGGTGCATTGATTATTAATAATCTCATATTCTATACAGATGCATAAAATTGACTATTTCACGGGAATCAACAAAACCCCAAGTATCTGGTCTCTGTCATAAGCTAAACAGTAATTTAAATTAAGCGTTTTTCTGTGAATGATAAAATGTGCAGTTACTACAAAGTGCTTAATGCGAGGAGCTCGCTCATATTTCATTTATTGGATGCAAGGGGAAATACGTTTTTAGGGAAATTGCATTTCTACTTTTAAATGTTCGACTTTCTCCCATATACTTTAGTTTGAAATCTCAAGACACTGTGTTTCTCATTCGTATGTTTATGACTTATCATTAGGGCGACCAATTTTCAGCATATGCTGAATATTGCTGATTCTGCTTAATTTAACGATTTCAAGCGATCTTGCTTATTTAAAATGTTTGTGCTTTTCTATGCTCTTTTTGCCCTTATTTACATTTTTGATACATTTTGATAAAATATGTTTCTATCAATTGAAAATTTTTACATATCACAAGCCTTTGCGGTTCATAAAAATATGACAGGTAGTATTAAATTTGCAGACTATCCTCTTATTTTACAGACGGTGTTCAAGATTTTGTAACAGCCCTGTTTTTATCGATAGCTTATATCTTTCGATTCGTTATATTTCTATAGTTTTTAACGCGCCGAAAACAAAAATTTAAACTAATGAAACCTAATGCGCCTTTATAACCTAAACCAATAACGACACCATAGGGAACGTGGTTGGAAGCAGCGGAGTATTAAACTAATTATTTGGAAGACATAAGGGAAGTCATTTAAGAGTTCAACTAAAATGATTCTAAAGCATTGCGACAAAGCAAAGAGGTTATTTCTAATGCAAATTTGTAATCCGACTTGTCCTTCATAAAAACTAAATTTAAGTGAATCCGGCATGCCATCACAAAACTTGAGTCACGCGGATTGCCATTGAATGAAAGCTTGGAAACAATACAATCAATTCAACATGCTATTGAAAGACTATCTGATAAAAATTATTTTAAAAAACATTACAGCCGTACTTGCGCGAAATCCTGATTTGTGGAAATCACTAAAATCAACAAAATTATCTTTAAAAAGTCCAAAACAACAAGTCCGTTTATTGGAAAATTTAAAAATGCACTTAGTGCTTAATTGTAATTGTGGCATTGACCAATGTATAATCTCACTTTAAGATATTTATTTTTTTGATTTGAAAATTACTTTCTTTGTACTGAATATATTGTTAATCTACTTATTGTTTTTTATTACTTCTTTAATAGATCTGAAATTGTTTTTTGTTTGTTTTTCAATAAATAAAAAAATTAATAAATGTGGAATATAAAATCTATCGTGCTTATTTCAAGTGTTTTTCATGCTTTTTTAAGTACTGATAACCGTTTTTTACGTGCTGAAAAATGGTCGCCCTACTTATCACAATAGGTTAGGTAAGGTTAGGTTAATTCGGCAGCGACGTTCAACACAGCTCACATGGGTCCTAGTATGAGTTCCATTGTGATACCATTTTCAAATTTTTGCATCAAATATTCCTATTCTGTTCGCTCAACGTCGCTATCAAGCCATTTCGGTTCTCGGTTCCGCAAATCGCCTACTGATAGACAGGTATTTTCTAGAAGTGTTTGATGACCAAGCTTTTCATATCTCAGGTCTTTCTCATCTTTGCAGCTTCTACAAAAATCGCTGTGGGGTAGTTTCAACCTCTTAGCGTGTTTACTAACCGGCCAGTGATCGGTTATTAGAGCTATGATGTTCCTCAGGTGGAATCCGGACAGGTTCAGTACAAATCGTATCTTCTGTATACCCATTGCAAACCAAATTTGTTTGTTCGCCGTGCAAGTGGGTTCTCTCACCCATCTCTCCTTAGCAATGAGGCTCAGTTTACCCGCAGTTAGCTGGTTCCCCCTTGTAATAGGGATCCCAATGAGACCCAAAAATTCGCCCAAGTTCACGGCTGTGAAGGTCCTTGCCAATGTATAGGCTATTTGGTTACCATATATGTCCCATGTCCTGGAACCCATGTAAGGGTAACCGTCGAATATCTCCTATCTCCTCTAGAGACCACCGGCATTCTCGAACATTTCTCGAAGTGGTGTAATTTTCTCTACAATACTGCATTTTCTCTACGGCTATTCTAATGGCCGCTATTTCGGCATGAGCAATGCTACAGTAATCCGGTAGTCTGATTGACAGTTGCAAATTCAACTTGTCTAGTTTGAATCCTTTTTCGCCCTCCCTTTGGGGAATTTTCCAACATGTCTATGTGGCAACCCTTTTCTGTCTGGGCTTGTACCCTAACATGTAACGAGTAGGCCACCTTGCTCCATCTTGGTTTGAAATTGTTATTGGTTTTAGCAATAACCCTTTTTGTTTGTTAGTAATAATTCTCCTCACTCGCTTTTTGGATTTCGTCCCTTACACTACGTGTACAAAGCAGGTAATATTGGTTCCCAATAAAACTTTTACATTTAAATTGAAACCCTTAATAATTCTTTTATTTGGGTATTTTGTTTTATTTCTGGGTTTGTATTTTCTTCCTTGCCCAAACACAACTCCTCCGAAAAGATTCAACAGCCTGCTCGTTCCTTTAATTACGAACCGTCCGTGAAACTTAGGATGTTCAGGGCAGTATCTCTATTATTTTAGTAGGACCTATCCGGGATGTTCCTTATAAAACCCGGATCGAAGGCAGGGTCGGGTATGGTGTAATCCGTGTGACAGCTCACATTGATTAGGTACAGAATTTAGGCGTGGCCATAGTTCCTGTGCATCCGTGCTTTTGTGGCGTCTTATCATAATACAAACATATTTCTTGCGTATAATTAGATCGATAAATTTCAATATTATTGTAATAAATTTGAGGTTAAAAACTATAAAAAAAAATCAATTTGTGGTTAAAGTACATAAATACAAACTATTTTTCAGACTGAATGCTATAAAGTGTTTATTTTAAATAATGTGGTTTAATCAGTAGTCTAGCTTTCTATGTTAATAATCATCACATATATACGGATATTGGTAATATCCACATGCATCTGGCTTGTAAATAGTTTAATTTGTATTCTCCGATTGAAAAATCGAAATTACAATAGAATAATTAGAAATATTTCAAATTTGGTTCAAACCATATTTAAATAAAAACTTAAACAAAATATATTAACGACCAATTTCATCTGATTTGCAACTTTCCTAAAAATTTTATAAATATATAAAGAATTTAAATAAATTCACTCTTTCCTTAAATATGAAGTGTGATGTTAGGCACTTTACTGTTTCACCATTATCTGGATGTAGAAACAATTCATAACGCCTAAAAGTCTTATTCGTATTCTATAAAACAAATTGAATGGTACGATAGTTTGAAATCAATTCCACATACGTCCCTAATACAGTTCAATTTCTTTTTAATCAGTAAGAAAATATGCTTGTCTTTCGTTTCATATCAAGTTGAAGCTTTATTATCTTTAACAACACGATGCTTCCACATATACAGACATACATGTATAACAATATATAACAATATTTTACAAGTGGGTATCTTCGATATGTGATATTAGAATTGTTGCTATGCTTTGTGAAAATAAAAAAAGTCGCGTTGATTCAATTTGTTGGTTTGTTTTATTGATTTCCAATGGATAGTTGTTTGTTTTGGTTTATCATGATTTGTTGTGCTTAACAATTATAAATATAAATAACTTATGTTGCGCGTTGATGTTGTTGTCTTCTTAATTTCTATTATTATTGTTGTTGTTCTTGTCTCCATCAAAATAATTGTCTAAATTATATGTGTTCCTTAATGAATAAATTGCGAAACAATTAACTCTCAACATCTACTAGTTTGTCCAAAGACGACGGTTGTCAGTCATCCTCAGCTTAATAAGCGTGGTTGGCCACGAACAAAGTGGCATCGGCACCAGCACCGACAACACTACCGGCAACATATTTGCCAACAGCAGCCTCACCGTTGCCCTGTAAAGTAGGATTAGGAAAATATTTACATGTTATTCTGTTGATGCATAAAGACGAACAAAACAATTTCTGAAATGCAATAGTGGGTGGGGTGGGCACGCACGCACGCAACGCTTTCTTCAGTAACTCGTCCACTGTATCGTATAGGTTCGCGAGTTAATTTTTAAGTAATCATATAAAGAAATTTTAATAACAAGATTTTTTTTATTGTCAATAGTTCGATATGCGACTAAAAACGCCGCTATATAATATTATTAGTGGAATGTTATGTACGAAACCACGACGATCCAGATATTTTTGATAAATTTGCCATTTTGACGATTTACTAATAAGAATTTTGTAACTGTTTCCAATTTGTATCCGTCAGATATTTCTTGTTTTAAGCCCTTCATCTGTCAGTGACACTAATGTTAAGATCGCCAATTGTTGAGGTATCTACTAAGTGTCTAGTATTTGTGCTGCGCGATGAATAAACTGGCATTGGCAGCATACGAAGGAATGGAGCCGGCTTCATATTTGCCTTGGCATGCAAGAGCATTAGCCTGCATAAGTTTTTGAAAATGGTTAATAAACAAAAAATTAAAGTACAAAATAAAAACCAAACTAAATAAATAATAAAAGCTGATGAAAATTTTAAAAATAAATCAAAACAATAAAATACGAATGAGATATTATTTTTTAGATTTAATGAAAATAAAAGCAAAAACTTATTATGATGGTGTTAGGTTTGTTGTCGCCAAAAGCACTGTTCTTCACATGTATTAATTCCGTCAGTTGGAATTTTAAATATATTTTCTTTAGAACATACAATGATTTTGATAGCAACTAAAGTCGGGTGAAATAATTAAAAAAAATTATGAGTGTTAGTAAACCAATGTTATCAAGGTACTTATGTACCGGTTCCATAAGCCGCAGTTTAGCAAATAAACATGTCCATATTTTATTTTCCAGAATTACCAAGCCTACCCGCATAACAATCCTAACTATGAGACGCGTATGGGGAGTTTATTTCTTTTTTGCAATTATGCCACCATTTTGACCCATAACAAACGTGCGTACACATCACAAAGATCACTTACCTTAGCACGCTTGAGTAATTCGTTTTGACCAGCAGCAACGTTTTCCTTCTTGCCACCCCAGGCGCGGAGCACGGAGGCTTGCAAAGCACGACCGTAAGAGAATGTCAAAGCCCATGGTTTCAACAGAGGAACTTGGTTAATGGCGTTCAAGTGAACGGAGGCTTCTTCTTCGGATTGGCCACCAGACAAGAAAGTGATACCTAAACGAAACATCAATTGAAATTAGAGTACATTCAGTGGATGATTCAGCAATGAGTCGACTTACCGGGAACAGCGGCGGGTACAGTTCTGCGCAAAGCGACAACGGTAGCGTGGGCTACTTGTTGGGGAGTGAATTTCTTGGCGCATGATTGACCAGCGGTGACCATGTTAGGCTTCAACAAGGTACCTTCCAAGAAGACGTGGTGATCGTTCAAGGCCTTGTATACAGCGGCCAAGACGGTTTCGGTGACCTTTTGGGCACGATCCAAATCGTGTTCACCATCGGGCAAGACCTCGGGTTCAACAATGGGGACAATGCCTTGGGATTGGCAGATAGAGGCATAACGGGCCAAAACGTTGGCATTCTCCAAGATGGATTGGTAAGAGGGGATGTTCTTGCCAATCTTCAAGACGCAACGCCACTTGGCGAAATCACAGCCGTCCTTCTTGTATTGAGCGCAGCGGGTGGCCAAGTCATCCAAACCTTGGGTGGTGCACTCGTCTTCGGAGCCCATCAATGGCACGACACCCTTGTCGACCTTGATGCCGGGGATGATACCGCGCTTCTTCAACAACTCAACGAAGGGGGTACCATCATCAGCCTTCTGGTACAAGGTTTCGTGGAACAAGATAACACCGGAAATGTTCTCGGACAACTTGGGGTCAGTGGTGAACAAGAGTTGACGGTATTGGCGACGGTTATCCTCGGTGTTTTCAACGCCAATGTCTTGCAAGCGTTTGCCCATGGTGGAGACGGACTCATCAGCAGCCAAGATACCCTTGCCGGGGGCTACAATAGCCTGGGCAATACGGGTAAGCTCCTTTTGCAAAGCTTCGGAGGGATAGTTGAAGTAGGTAGTCATCTTGAAATTCGCTTAGCTGCAAAGAAAAAAAAACAAAACACATCCATGCATAAGTAAAACTCTTCATAAATTAGTAGATATACATTGTGTAGATACACAAATTTTCTGATGTTTAGGCACATCACGTACACCCACACACACATACAAATACTCGGTCGTTGATCTAATTTGTTAACGTTTAGTTTCTTGATAGGAAATCTAATGTTTAATAAAATTCAAGTCGGTTATTTTGTAATCTTATCTTTCTAGCGGTAGTTATAATCTTACCTCTGGCCTTTTCTTCTAGCTTACAAACTGAATTATTTTATTTCTTTTAGTGGAACAACCTCTTTGACCGACTTTTGCCTATGGACTGAAGAAAATTTCTGAATGAAACAACCAACCAACATCAGTCACTCAAAAGGAAGGGGAATGAACTTTACAAAATGGGTGGGGAAATAGAGGGAGGGATAGGGAAATACACAAATTACAACTTTTACATTTGCAATCTGTATACGCAAAAAACCGGCTCATGCGCCTAATATCGACACTTACAGCGTCGAGCGTGTACGTTTAGTAGTAACTTAGAAAAGCGTCAGCAAAACAAACAAAATATACCTCTTTGAGGAGCATTCACACTTGGCGTGATGGGCAGAGGGGCTGAGAAAAACAAAAACAAACCACTAATATGTGCGCCTGCTTCCATCTATATATATGACATTGGCAAAGGTCGAATGAATTTTAATAAAAATGTTGCAGATACATTTACTGTGCACACGCAAGCAACATCAGACTGTTTGTCATTTTAGAGACATCCAAACACGGGTGGTCTGTCTTTCTCTCCATATACATTGTTGTCTAAGTTAGAGGATCTATATTTGTTGGCGCATACGCGTAACTTTCAAAATTGTATCGAAATTGTGACACCCTTGACATTGAATACACACATATACAATCACATATATGTATAGTTGTATATAAATATCAGTATTTATATATGTAGATACTTATTAATTTATTGACATATATACGGTTGTGTTCCTCTTTAATAACACTTCAGCTGATCACTGTTATACCACAAACTTAACGTTAAAATGAATTTGATATGGATTAACTAACTCTTGTGTATTATAGGAATGATATTTGTTTTTTTTTCCACTTTGCCCCGAAGTTTTTCTACACACCTTTGCCAATCAACGTCTCAAATAAAACTGTTTTGGGTGAATATTTTCGGTCGACTTTTTTATATGAATGTAAAAGAAGAGACGAAAGTGAAAATATCAACATTTAACTAAATAAAAAACAACAATGTACAAAACAGAAAGAGCGACAATAGCAACGCAGCGCCTGCCAACTGGGAGAGCTACAACGGAAAACAGGAACAACAACATGAATACTAGTGGTGATATGACGACAATCAGGAACCAGTCTGTGTGTTCAGAGGCGGGGGGACCACAAAGTCATGTTGATAAAAATATATTTGAAAGAAATTAACTTCGATAGAATGAGGTTTTTTTCGTTGGAATACAATACCACGTTGCCTTCCAAATGTGTTAGAGGAGAAAAAAGACAATGAATTCGAAATGTAGAAATACCCCACAACGAAAGTAAACTAGACATGATACACATTTTTTTCTTGTTATCACTATGCGGCCGTATGTTAAAAGATACGAGCCCCTTGCTTAGCGAGGGCTCGTTAAAGCCAGTATATAAACAAGTTGTGCTTCGTGTCTAGATTTTTCCATGGCACGTAGTTGTTGTGAAGGAATCTCATTTGAAAAAATACACATAATATAATAAGAAAAACAAAATGCCATGTATTTGGATTATATTTGTTAACTCTTGATATAATTTAGTTATTGTATTGAATTATGTTGTCATTATATGGAACAATTTTTTTTTGTTGCTTTAAACCACAAGTTTGCTTACAGTATAAAAACTTTGCTCGATGATCTGTCACAGTAAATATATCAACTGTTTATACAAATAATCACACATTTGATTAGTATGTTGTCTTGATAGGGCAAAGGTAATTTCTTATCTTACTTCACTATGTTTGATGAACTTTGTTTGATCTCTTACATGAGTCATTGGAACACAAGTTGTAATTACAAATTCCCAACTTTGATAAGAAGAATTCTATTTATAAAATCTCAAATTTTGTATATATTTTTAATTAAGTTCGAGACAATTTAACAATATTATTGATTGTTATCATATTCAAGACTACAAACTGCTTGCAAAGGAAAATTTCATTTATCATCTTTATCACAAGACTTCTAATCCCGAATATTATTCCATTGATTGGCTAACACTATCTATGTATATAGATTTTAATATGAAGTTTATATTGAATTTTCTATATACATATTAACTTATGTATATATAGTATAAACGATGTATATATGTAAAAAAAAACTTGAGAAGCTTCAGCAAAAATATGCTATCTTTTGGAAATTATGCTGAACATTTTGGGCATAATTTCGGCCCAGTGGCTAATTTTACGCATTTATGCGTAATTTTATATGTATGCTGTTTGACCGTACAGACGGACGGACTTCTATCAAACTAATTAATATAACAATTCCTCAAGACTTAATTAAAAATTATTTTTAGCTGCCAGCTTCAAAAATCTGATGCGAAATCAAATTAAAATAATTGGAATACAAAAGTTGGAAGTTAAAAAATATAAAGAGACCCTACGTACCCATTCCAGCACATTTTGAAAACTATAAACACAAAAGTTACAATATTCTCCAGTAAATCAAGCCTAACATGCAGAACCACATTTCAGTATCGCATTCTGCATAAAAGTATATTGATTCTCTCCTTAATACTACTTCACCGTTAATACACATTTGATACAATTACAGTTCACTCGGAAGTAAACCCATCAGTAAGTGAATGATTTGAAATATAAAATCATCAATGGAGGCTTTTGCTGGATCCAGCTATAATCAAAGGGGGCCTTTAGATATTAATTGAAATTCCCACAGTTGGTAACATGTCAAAAAACACAAATTCGACAGAGTGAAAGTATTTTGCCGACTCTAGCTGCTGGTGCAACCAACAAAAACAAGTACACAATTAGAATATCTATTATTATTGCTACCCGCTAACACGATGCGTGGGTGATACAACAACGTGTGGCATTGTAGTAAACATCAACCAGTTTAAGCACAAGCGTGTGTGACACTCAGTGATGTGATGACACCGATCATCTAATGGTGAAATGAGCACAGCTCACTGAATCGATTGCATTGGGAACTAATGAAACATATTACAAAATATCATGACGCGAGAGACACACAGGGAAGCCGTTATAAAACGATTCTGATTCAGAGGCAACATTCTGATAGCCACCGCCTATTCCAGCCCACACAGCCACTAAATAGAAAACCGCACTTTGAATGGACGTGTTCCATAAGTTTTTGAATGAAGATGCAAATATGTAAATTTCACAAGGAGACAGTTTCACTGATTACGAAATAGTTTTTCATTGACATTGTTGCACTTTTATCCCAGCTGTATGCACACATGCAGTCACCTCCTTGCGGGGGAGGGTGCAATTAAAATTCACAGGCACTGGCGGGGGGCACTTGTCTGGACTTACCTACGTAAGTTGGTTCACAAATGTGTAAATTTGTTTATGGAATTTTTACTTTCTTCTGCTGCTGCTGCTGCTCTGGAGGGCGACCGAAATGCGACTTATATTCCAAATAAAAATGTTGGTGAGTGTAGAAACAATCAATGATAAGCAAACGTCAAAAAGGTTGTTTGAAGGTCGTGTATCTAGCAAAACATTAGTGGAGACTTTTAATTGAGTACTGTCAAACAGTATCCAACGCAGAGTTGTCTCTAAGTGTACGACAAATGTATTTGTCAATCATGGTTGGTGTCTACACTAAGCGTTAAATTCTGCCAGAGTTGTGTTATCCGGCTGTCATAGTTGGCAATTCAGGGATAATCATAAGTATTGCCAGTCTGCGGTTAAGGGCGTTAATTTGCTAAAGTTAAAATACAATTTAAAATGATGGGTTAAAATAAATATACTCGAACTTCGCTATAACGTAGTCACTGGGAATCGCTGTTTTCTACGTTATAGAGCAAATTCGTTATAGAGAAACTTCTGATTATTTGGTTGTATATGTAAACACTAACTTATTATTACATTGAGATGCTTTTTCAGTACATATAAATTTATATAAACATTTAAAACTTAATTAATATGAAAGAATGACGTTTTTTGTGTTTACCATAAACTTATAAATTCCTCTCCATCAACAAAATTTTCATATACATATATTGAGGAAGGAGAAAATTTCATCGGGGACATTATTTCTTGATTCCAGAAAAGTTCTTTGAGTGTGCATAAAATCATTATAGAGAAGTTAGACTGTATGTATGCTTTGTAGTTAAAAAAACATTTAATGTTTAGATAACATTTATAAACTATAATTTCTCTAGTTACTTTTAAATTGCAAAATTTCTGATTGTTTAAGTTGTCTTATTTTTCTGTTTAGTGTTGTAATGTTTTAGCAATTCATTTTTTTTTTTTGGTGGAAATAAATTCTCAATTTCAACTAGTAAGATTTATCTTCTATGCCGAATCTCAAGTACTCTTCATAATTGCTATAAAGACAGTTATTTGCACTACAACTGCTAGTTTTGTACCGCAGAAATGGGGTATTTATATGAGAAGTCGACGTTCTTTTAACGGATTACATCCATTTGTTGTCAGCTAGGTTTTATTACTCCGATTCAAAGTTTTGAAAGCTCATACATACATATTTGTCCATATGTGCTAATTATATAGCAATAAACCAGCCTTCCATTAATCTTACACATACGATCTTTTGCCAAGTTTTTCTAAAAATCCTAAAAGAAAACATATCATCTTCTGCCTTGACGTAAAAGATACAATGTCACATCTACTGTAACCTCCTTATAGTAGTTATAAATGAAAACTGAATATACCACTCGCACGCTCGCACTGAATGGTCTAATAACTTCATAAATGTGAACTTTTTTTAAATTAATTAAAATTAGAAATAAGTCATAAACATTTTTTTCATAAGAAATTTAAAGTTTTTATTTAAAGTTAAGAGCTTAAAAATTGAAAAAAAAAACAAAACTTTTTAAACAAAGCAATATTGTTTTAATTTCAGTCTTTGGAAAAAATTTAATATTATTTTTTATTAAAAAAATAAATCAATTGATATTATTTTACATAAAACTAAAACGGGGTTTTTGTATGCAAGTCATTTAATAAAGATTGTTGTTGGAATAAACCACAAAATATTGAAATATTGGCACTTTCTGTACACCCTTTTTGCACAACGGCAAACACCCTATGCTAGAAGAAGCATCTAACTAACGTCTGTCTATAAGATGAGTCAAATATTGGTCAGTGGTGGTACATGGCGAAAGTTCATCTGTCACTCATGATTAAGGACATGGAAAGCAAATTGAACACATTTTATGTTAAGGAAGTCACCGAAACGCACAGCTGATGTAGGGAGCGAGCTTTCTCGAAATTCCCAGTATTTCGACAGTAAATAGCATGAGAAAAGCCATTGAGCCAATGAGAATGCGAGTAAGAGCGAGAGCAAGAGAGGAATGAGCGCAAAGTTTACATAAAAGGCGCAGGTCTGCCAAATTCGCAAATATGAAATACTATTGATAATGCATTTCGAATTTAAACTAGATTTTGAATTTATTAAAATCTGGATGTATCATCATCACATCTGGGATGATAGCTATGTGTCCGCGTAAGGGAATGCAAATGAAGTTTATCCTGGCAGCACCGTTGTTTTTTCGCATACGCATAGAAGTGAGGCCAAGAACAGCAGCATCAAGCATTTATATCATGGGAAATGTTTTCGTTTGATTTGTCCCATATTCCAAAGTGGTGCTTTCGCTTCTGGTGGTCCTTGCTGTTGTTGTCGTCGCCGTCGTCGTCGATGTTGTTGTTACTGTTGTTGGTGTTGTGATGGGGCAGAACGAGTTGAGTCGGTACGAGACGATAACACTTGAGTTTAGTTTCATTTCAAACACAGAGCGGTAAAGTTGGATACGCGCAAAAGCTCCGCCGGAAAAGCAAAACACACACATTTCCTCTTCTATCCAAGTTAAATTACACAATATCGAACGGAATACGGTGGAACCGCGTAATGTGCCAACGTAGCGTCTCGTGTCGCTTCACACTTTTACGGTAGACCTATACGACACTTGAGCCGTTGGGTCTAGTGAGGAGCGCGATAATCGCCGCGAACAGGGCACGTGTTGCACCTCGAACTTGGCTTTTGTTTTCAGTTGCACGCTAAGAATTGTGATAAGTTGATCAAATGTAGCAACGGTGATACAGAAAATTCCACGGCACGGCACTGACACTGACCATGCACTAGGTGTTGACTAGTAGCAGTGGCAACATATAAGCAACGCGTAAACGCCTGACATCCGGATTTTATGAGCAAATGCGCTAGATAATCTACAAAGATGCTGGATACCTGTCGCTCTTTCGGTAAGTGATCAACATACAAGCGCATATGCCGCACGGACGCTCGCAGTAATTAAGCAGTAATGACACCGCAGAGGCAGTCAATGTGTCTGCGATAATAATCCTCCATTCATTGACTCAGGCTTCCAGTCAGACCTGCACAAAAGGAAGAACTTAAATGGGATTTATTTGCGGGATCATTAATACAAATTAATTAAATTATCATCTCACCGCACGAGCAAAGCATAAAACATAACAGCCAGGTCGGAAGCGAAGCCGCAGCCGCATGAGGACATGGATAATTTAAAACCATTTTCAACATTCTGAAATTTTAATGAGCTCGCTTGTTGCTATAGAGTTTGGCTGCACACACACACACACACATACACATGCTTCCACTGTACGTAAATAAGGATTTGCAAAGCCTCAACGCTCAGGTCTTGACGAGAGCGAACACACACACACACAAAAGTTCTCCCCTTGAACTCGGCCCTAACCACAAATGAGCCGCAGAAGTTGTATTCAAGGTTCTTTTGTTAGGTTTGCCTTCCAAGCGGGAAACTCAATTTGTATCGTCGCAGTTACAGCCATGCAAAAGTAATTTGTTATTTGAACGCACATGCAATAACTATGTAGTACATGTACGTGTACCTAAGTACCAAACCGACCTATGTATGTTGAAAGCTATCATGCACTCACACATAGGCAGCATAATAGTGTATCGATTGTCATACCAAATTCAGCCTCCTGACAACTTCAAGAGTTCCTCTGGAGAACAGTATTATTTTTTAATCAAAAGTTTAAAATACTTTCATCATGACACGGATAGGTCCCACATTCATCAATCATCAGTGTATAGTCGTCGCCAATTGAAGGTTTACCAACAACCATCATCCTTCGGGGCTTTCACAAAGGACACAGACAAAGATATAGATAGAGGGAGCGATAGGGAGAGGCAGCCTAATGTCATTATGTTACGCTTGAAATACACGTCTACGGCAATAGCCTTAATTCATTAATAATGTGACGTCACTGAATTAATGGCAGCCCACTAAGTGCCTAATCATTAGTTTCCTTGGTAGCAATTTACAAATGTTTGTATATAGATAGCAGCCAATTATTGATGGTAACACGACACAACATTTTGTTATGTTTATATTGTTATTATTAACACACAGACACCATCGAATACTGATTATCTACAAGAGTCGTACAACAACTAGCGATACTTTTCAATAGGGAACAGAGGTAGATTGAGGAGATACAATTTTACATCGACTAGACAAATCGGTTACAGATCAAACTATATTGAAGTTTGTGGAAGAAATATTATATGTAACTGTTTCTTTGTGTTGTAAGTTGTCGGTCACTATTTTTAATAGAATTACACCATTACACAACAGATTATAAACTAACTGAAGAAGCAGTCCACAAGCATATGGTACAAATGAAAAAAAAAAAACACAACTATCGAATACTCTACTCTCACATAATGAATATTTTAGTCAATTATAAGTAATCTCTCCGACTAAAGTGTTCTTTAAAAAAAAACAAATAGTTCGGAAATTGTAGTTAACGTTTATTACTAGTAGTGGCATTGTTTTTTTTTTTACTAATTTTCACCTTATCTGATTCACCCAAGGATAAGCAACAGTTTTTGCTTATTTTACACCCCGCAATGGTTCTCATTGAAATAAGGTTTGTGAACCAATTTAGTTGGTAGTATGCATGTAAAGACATGCAAAGACATCAACATTATGCTGGGACGCAGAAGATTCCTCTTAAAAACTTGTGTCTTAGAAAAGGATTAAGATGTTGTAAACATGTTTTCAAGTAATCAGATCATCCTTTTTAGAGAAACTTTGTTAACAAATAAAAATTAAGCCATTATCTCTAGTTCTGGATTGTTGATCATTTCGATGGCATATAGCGTCAGTGAAGAGGGTGCGGACAGAATAGAAGAGATGACAGAGGGTAAATGGTGACTTTGTTACCACCAGCTTAGTTTTGGTTCCAAGAAATTGTTTGTATGTATTAATAAATGTTGAGAATACCGATGGATATGTCGAAATGTACAAAAAGTAGGTAATACTACGAGGAGGATATTTCAAATTCAATCAGTATTTGGTTTTATTTGTGCAGACCAAAAACGTGAAATGTTTTGCAAATCTACGAAAGTCAATGACCAAAATCTCTATAAATGTTCTTTTTAAAGTAAAAGAAGAGCAAATAAAAACTTAAAATATGCAATCTTAAATAAGAATTTGATTTCAGTTTTAGTAGCGACATTTAACGGCAATATTTGTTGCATGACATTAAGGTGAAAGTTCTCTGCCTTATGGGTATTGTCGACTACAACATGAATCTGTAAACGAAAGTTTTCTTAACATCCTCAAAATCTTGACTTGCGGTTCAAAAACCGCGTTTTCTGGTCATTCCTCCCTTATGAGCTGATAAATCAGCCAGTTCTGAAGCGGTTTTGGAAAAAAGAATCTTAGACCTTTTCAAAAATATATAAATTTATATAGATATCTTGCCTTAAAATTTCAAACTTTTGTGATTTTTGCCACTATTTTATTACATTACCCTAAAGTTTATTACATTATTCAGAAAGTTCATTTGTTTTGTAAAATTTTGTGAACAAGTGGTCAAATTATTCATGTTTTCCAAGGATCGCAAACATTGGAGTAAATCAAAAATAGCCTTATGAAAAATTATCCCTGGCCTTAGTCCACATCATGTGAATAGCAAACGAAATGTGACGTATTAATTTTTGTACTAATCAGTTTTTTTTACCCATATGTGGGGCCCAAACTATTTCTGAGCCACCGCAAAATTAAAGTACCTGAGACAACACTTTAAAACAAGATCAGATCATAATCTCGCCTTTGGTTTTTTAAATTAATTTTATCAAAAATATAACGAATAGTGTTCGAATCGTTAGTACACAATAGACGGGGATGGTCCCCATATAAAAAAAAAAATCCAAAGTCGAGGGCAAATATTCAAGATGACCTCTAGACAACTTAAAAACAAATTTTTTTTCATTCCACATCCCCCAAAATCTGCTGCCTTTTTGTTTGTGGCTTAATCGTAACGAACAAGATATCATTGTATAACTCTTGACCATTACTACATATGCCCTAAAGACGTCGCTGACGAATGGCATCATTTTCTAATGAAGGGTCATATAATGCAGTTTCTACCACTAAAATTTTAAAATACGATAAAAGCGCTTTGCATAATTTTTAGCGCTGTCGGAAAAAAATTTAAAAAAAAGATTGCATACTTAGTAGCTCACAGAAGCTCGACATTTTTTTTAATATTTTTAATCTATCACCATCGAAATATTGACTTTATTACAAAAAAATCGCAAAATCAGTAAATTTATGTAATTATACCAAATTTTAGCGAGACTCAAGTTCCGTTCCCGATTCTCTAGTTTTACAAAAATATACCTCAGACGCTTTTTATTAGTCACTGCAAACGCTGAATCACTTTCATCTCGTACAAAACGTTCAGTGCTGCAAAGGGCATAGAAAATACACAACATGTGCAAAATTATGTTATTAATATTTTTATTGTATACCAGTTGTCTTTAAAATTTCGTTGTTTGAATATTGGTGTAGTTGTATATCTTTATCCACATGGAATTGTAAACACTTTTAGCGCTAAAAAGTATGCAATAACTTATATTTAACTTTTTTCGATATCGCTAAAAAGTTTGCAATATTTTTCAGTAATTACAAACAACAAGAAAAAATATTTGTGTTAATGCTGTAAACACATCTTGTCATGCGTAACTTTTTTCAATAAATCTTTATACTTCCTAAGCAAAATATTCTTGGTATTAAAAGGCTTTAATTCTATGAATTTTTAATTTTACATTTTAGGGGTAGAAACTGCTTTAAATGAGGCCATCATTACAAAATGATGTCTAACGTCAGCGACATCTATAGGACAAATGTAGTACTCGTCAGCGATGCCTGGTATGTTACGATTAAGCTGGGAGGGTTAGGAAAAAATAATTTTTTTAGTGTTGTCTCGAGGTGATCTTTAATATAATCCCTCGACTTTGAAATTTTTTTTTGGTGACCCGGTCTAGTATTCATTTTCATCATATTCAAAAAAGCACAAAAAAACAACAATTAAAAGTAATAGCGAAAAAAAGTATACAGCACTCCTTTTTTACGTCCTCTGATATGCGTTTTTTGCTGCAAAACTGCAGCACTTATCAAAAGAAAACTGAGAGTGGATGAAAGTAACACTTATTTCGTTTCATTCATTCTCAGTGAACGTGACTACTTACCCTTATCACGTTTTCGTAATTAAAACACACGATTGCCTATTACAGTAAGTGTGGCATGAACTCTGTCGATCTGTGTAGTTATTGAAGAGAAGCAGTTTGAATCGCATCGTTTAAAGTAAGTCTCTGCAACAATACGGAAAATCTTCAATTAGGATGCGATTTTCCTACCAATCATTATAAAATCTTATCATTGCTTTTAACTATTAAAAGCTATCTAGTGAGTTGAAAAATAAAAGAAAAAAAAACCCCATTTATGGTATGCAAAAAAATTTTTATTAATTTTTTAAATTATATTCAATTTAAATATTTTTTTATCTTTTCGTTTTGTTTTTTGTAACAACAAATCGTCCTTACATCAAACAATCACTCAAAATATTAAAATTTAATAATACAACACAATATATTTCTTATGCAAAATACTCGTGTCTAATGCAAAGGATGGACCAAAAAATAAATAAATAATTATCATTTGGTAAAAGTTATGGCAGGTCTTGAATATTACGAACATTGGAAATGGTGTAAAAGTTTTGACAACGTATATATATGTTTTAAGTGAAGTACGTCAGGAACGAAGTCTAATTTTAATCTATACATTGTAAATGTGTGCAAATATACATATATCAAAAACATACAAACATGTTATGGGCTGCATGGTGTGAGTATGCATATAGACAGACACACATTTAAACTTTTAAAACTTTATGTTACATATGAAGCTCATCAGATTTTGGAAATATTGCAAAATTTTATTACTAACACAAACACACGTTAGTTAATACCCAGAAAACCAATAGCTCAGACATTGGCTGATATCCGACATGTCTGCACATTGTCTGAACTCTTATTACCAATATCGTACAGAATTCTGTACGACTCGTTGAAGGGAAATTTTATTTATTTTGCTACGACACATCTGATTGAATTCACAACGATTTCGGAACTCTGTGTCGGAGGAAACAACAAATTGTTATTAAAGAAACAGCGGAGTTTCCTCTACATTTTTCTACGATTTACATTCAGAAATCTTATAGACATCGGTACGACTTGTTTCCTTTAGCTGCGTCAGTCAGACTTGGTGTCAACAACGCCATACGTTTTAAGTAACGACTTCGGCCAGATATTGAAAGATATTTTCTTAAAGACTTCGGGCAGAAATCGGTACGACGCGTTAGCAAGAACGTCCGAATTACTTCAAATATTTGGTAAGACGTCGGTACGACATGTCGGACTCACATCAGATTTCCCTCAGCTGCGTCGGTCAACCTTGGTGTCAACCACACCATACGTTTTTAGTAACGACTTCGGCACGATTTCGGATCCGATATCGCAAGTTTTTGGTAGTATCGTAAAAGATTGGTTTTGATGTCCCAAAAATTGCAATAATTTTTTTATTTATGTATTTATTTATTTGTTTTATTTAGCGATATGATTTCATATATTTTCTTGATATTTGTGCCACCATTTCATATAGAGTTGAAGGGGTGTAAACAAGATTCTTTAATTATTAACCACATTGAGAAAATGTATACAACACATATCGCTCTAGTTTCGGTTTAGGATTATAAGCCGGTATATAAAATCAATAATAGATGTAAAAGTTTTTTTTAAGGTTACAAGAAACAATTGACATTTTGTTCTCAATTATTCATTGTAATGAGAAATAAGAATGACCGCAGTTGCAAGCGACTATCTTATAGACGATCATGTTTCGCACTGACTACACTTTTGAATAGTCTATCCACCGATAAGTCTAGTAAAGGCCTCTTGTTCAGACTTTAAAAAATGCCGTTAAATATATAGCTTTGTATGAAAATGTTCAAAATTTCTAACCCAACATTTTTTCCACATTTATTTTGAAACAAAATAGTTAGAATAAAGTAGAATTTAATTCAATGCCAGCCTTAACTTTTATTTAAGACAAATTTTCTATGTGAATCATTCCACACAGAGGGGTATATACATTTTATTTTTATCAAAAAAGTATTACTTTTTTACTATCAGCTATAGGCTGGTACTATGTTTGTTCATACCATAATTGTTGAGTGACATCGATTTGTTCTCTGCGTAATATTTCATGATATTTTTAAATTCTGTTTCAATTATCTCCATATATTTCCTTTGCTCTAGTTTACATTACGTTGTGACCTAACTGCCATGCTTATTATTTCGTATGAAAAAGAAATTTATTTCAACTTTTCGTGCGAACAACTTACACAGTACAACACATGATTTTGGGGCTTAATTCTGAGAGCAGCACATGAAAGTAGCCCCAAAAAGAAGAAGTTCTGCATCATTCGTTTTGTCAAGTTACATGCCATAATAGTATAATATCGATTTGAAGTTAGTAAGTATCGTACAGGGGAATTTGTCACGTTTTAGGCTCTTTTGTTTGGCATAAATACTATGTGGTTCCGTATGAATATCATACGTAATATTCCACGTAAATCATAGGCCAGGGAATACAACAGTTTTATTGTAACTGGTACACAATAAACCCGGTTCAAAATCATTTGATGAATGGAAAAGTGAAACTATTACTTATGTAGGGAAACGTAATATGAATTGTAATTCTTAATTTTTTTAAATTTGTTTCACCTGAATCGGAATAGTGGTTTTCGAGTTATGTCAAACAAAATAGCCTAAAATGTGACATATTCCCCTATACGATACCTACTAACTTCAAATCGATAAATGTTTCTAAAAACATTTTTAAATTTTCATACGAACAACTTAGTACTACTTTGTCAACATTTTTCCATATGTATTTTGAAACAAAATAGTTTAACAACATGTCGTAAGTAGAATTTCATTCAATACTAGCCTTAACATTTATTTAAGACAAATTTTCTATGTGAGTATGAATCATTCAACTTCCTTGAATTCGAGTCACAGGGATGTATACATTTTATTTTGATCCAAAAAGTATTACTTTTTTACTACTAGCTAACCTCCAATATTTCGAATCCCACTAGTTTACGCTTTAATCGTATTAGGAGCTTTGTGCATTGTGGCTTATACGTCATTTTATGGAATTGTTCGTATCTCATACGCTAATCGCATTCATTGTTCTCTGATTTCCACTCCCATAGTATTTTACTCAACGTAAAATATATACATAGATGGACAGACATTTCAACAAAGTACATTGATTTGTATAGATAAATTTATTTGGTTGCTTGTGTTTACGATTAATTGACCAATTAATTTTTATTTGGTTGCAATTTGTATGCTTTGGGGTTATGAATGATGTTGAAAAACTGCTGGTGTTGTTTTTCTTTGCTACATTTAATGCTTTTCAATGTACACAAAGTTCAATACTACATTTAGACTAAAAAATATTAAATTTACAAAAATACTAAAAAGTTATTGCTTTCAATAAAAGGAAAGACAACAAGGTTTTAGCGTCAACGCTGTCACATATATAGTTAAAGATTAAACTTTAATTGAACTAGACAGTTGATTCTACATGATTAATGTCTTAAGAGATAAATTAAAATGGTTTTAGCTCAAAGGGACTCAAAAAATATTTCCGTTATATAATTTTGACATGCCGTCGATTGATTTCAAAATATAACTGCTGATAAAATAACACAGTACAACACATGATTTTAGGACTCAATTCTGAGAGCTGCTCGTGAAAGTAGCCCCAAAAAGAAGAAGTTCTGCATCATTCGTTTTGTCAAGTTACATGCCATAATAATTTAATATCGATTTGAACTTAGTAATTATCGTATAGGGAAATTCGAAACGTTTTAGGCTCTTTTTTTATATTGTTATGTGGTGGCGTATGATTATCATAAGTAATATTCCACGTAAATCATTGTAACTTCTACAAAATAAACCCAGTTCAAAATTATTTGATGAATGGAAAAGTAAAATCGTTGCTTTTGTTGGGAAACGTTTCATGAACAGATTAAAGGAATTGTAATTCTTATTTTTGTTAAATTTGTGAATCAGACTAGTGTTTCTCGAGTTATTTCAAACAAAAGCGCCTAAAACGTGACAAATTCCCGTATACGACACTTACTAGCTTTAAATCGATATTAAATTATTATGGCATGTAACTTGACAAAACAAATGATGCATAACTTTTTGTTTTTGGGACAACTTTCACGTGCAGTTCTCAGAATTGACTCCCAAATCAATGAGCTGAAAAATGTTGTACTGTGTAAGACTTTTTATATCAGTTGTACTATCAGCTTTTTCAAAAGACCTCAAATTATGATATAAAGTCAACAACAAATGAAAACCAAGAAGGAATGTTTATACTATTAAGGCAAAAGTTGATATATCCAATTTTCATAATTTTATAGGAAGATTTTTATAAGATGATTCAAAGTTTCAGCTACTTATATATCAATTTAATAGTCACCAAATGTTCGCGTTTGTATATTATCGAAAAAGTTATTACTTACTAGTATTACATTTCAAGAATATAATCAGAAAATCAAGCGATTATTATTACCTAGGTCTCTATCAATTACCTGTCCTATCACTTAGACAACAGAAATATTCTCTTGGACTTACCTCTCCTAAGTGAATGTAAAAAACTTACTTCCACAACGCATTGTAATGTGCTTTGGTAATAGAGATTCTTGGATCACCATCTTCTTCTTTCTGCCTATTGGCGTCCAAAGTGCCGTGAGCGTTGTTAATTCACATTGCACTGCATATTTAGACATTAATCTGTGACCTATAACTTGTCAGCCAATATGACACTGTTTTCTTTCTGCCAACTGCTCATGCATGAATTTCCATTGCTCTGGCGGCAAGTTAGTTGTGTTGTGTCGTTCGTTCCACTTTAATATCCCAGTGAAGTTGTTGAATTTTAATTGGAAACAACAAAACATTGCAACCGTTGGCTTGCCTCGTTGCCGGAAGACTAGTGGCAAGCAGAGCATTGCCTTGAAATTTATTCATAGGATGTGTTGCAGAATGAATTCGAATGCGGTGGTCCGGTTTAGACCATACTAAGCTCCTTCAGCCTCATGTCAATTTGATAGTTGCAAAGAATTGAGTTGCTGCACAGGCGAAACGTTGTAATTGCCAATGTCGCGCTAAGATGAGCAAATCGCTTAAGATGTTTCTCGCGCGTTAAAGACCTACAAATCGATATTCTGGAGACAAAACGCATTTTCTGCAATTGTAATTCACATTCAAGAGGTCATGGAATCGCTGACCATGATGCGATTGACCTAATTTCATTGTGTTTATTCATATTTTGCTATTTTGTTGTTGTTTTTTACTCGCATCCATGCGTTCTATGTATTTCATTTACTCATTCGCACACACACACACACACAGGCGATGCCCCATTCGCACAGAGAAATTTACGCAGAAACAAAGGACCAACTTTAAAAGAAACAAACCATTCAACCGATCCGAATATACGCCAGGGTATCATGCATACATTTAGTTATGTGTGTGCCTGTCTATTTGTACACGACGCTGGCTGGCTGGTTGGTATGTGTGTGTGTGTGTGTGGTGGCAACATAAGAGTATCAAAGTGAACGAAGGGCGAGAGCGAGTGTAGGGGCCAGGGTCCACAACAAACAAACTTTAACAGAGTGAAAAGTTTTGTGGATACTCTTGTTAAATAATGTGATGATGCTATTTTGTGGTAGAAATTACAAAGATTTCTTCTTCGTTGTTCCGGTGCTTAAAGTGGGTCCATATACTGTCCCCATTCTGGGATGTAGGGGGTCAGTGGTTTACCTTGCCCCCCTACATGGTTAAACGCACGGCGGTGTCCTGCATGAAGATACTGGCATTGTGCTTGGTTACTCTCCTTCATATTGTTTCATAAGCACTAGTAACAGTTATTTAGAGCAGCTTTAATAGCGATGTATGAGTCGAATAACTGCAAAGTGGAATTTATAGGAAATTATGGTAATGGGCAGGACGCAGAATGCGAGAGAGAGAGAGAGAGAGAGCAACGGAAAATAGGTTACAATGAAATGGAAAGCAGCAGAGAAGAGGAGCGGCACTCGTTAAAAAGTATTTTTTTTCCCATTTTAGATCTCAATGTAATTACGGCGCCACTTTAAAAAGGCAATGAAATCGCGGAAGCTTCCCAAAGGCTTCGTGCTTTGTGGCTTGAATTGCTTAACTTTTGTTTACTTCCCATTGGTTTTGCCGATAGTGATATGTTCGGCCAACGACTTGGACTACCGACTGCAGCGGGTGAAGAACGTGCTAAAGGAAGTGCCACTGATAGACGGGTGAGTTGTCCAAAGGACGAACAGCACAGACAACCAACCACAACAAGAATCCAAAGCAAATGTGTGAAAACAAATCCCCCAAGCAAAATAAAAACCCAAACAACAACCGCAACGCCGAATTAAAAGCCACTTAATTAAAACTAGCAGTGTAGTGTAGAGTCGATGTGATGTTGGTTGCTGCTTTGGGTCGGGATGGTTTTGCCTTTGATTCGGGGTCCTTGTTGTCTGCTCTGGTCAAATATTTCACGCATGTGAGTAATTTACTTGTATTCCCTGACGCTGCAACAGACACAACGATTTGCCATGGAATATCAGGAAATTCCTAAAGAACCAACTGAAAGATTTCCACTTTGGCGGCGACCTCCGGCAGGTGCAGCCATGGTCCAACAGCGCCTGGAGTCACACCGACCTCAGGAGGTTGAAGGAGGGCATGGTATCTGCTCAGGTGAATAATTTACATTCCAATCAAGCCAATCAAGTCAATGATTGGCCAACTCTGGTTGCCTCTTTCAGTTCTGGTCTGCCTATGCCCCCTGCTCGTCCCAGCATCTGGATGCCGTTCAATTGACGCTGGAGCAAATAGATCTAATAAGACGCCTAGTCAACCTGTACCCTCATCACATGTCTCTCGTAACAACTGCCTCAGGTAAGCAAATTCGACGAATGCTGTGCTGCCTCCGCCTTGTTACTTGGCACTTGGTGCCATTGTTGTTGGCATGTTAACTGACCTCATTGACACCTGGCATGATTGATATTCATTCAATGTCTGTGGCTTTAATTAACATCAAGTGACATCTCTGTCGGAATAAGCAAGTATGGCGAAATCAGCCGAGAGTGGACGGGAATTTGTCAACTTACGCCAATCCGAATAACAATGCTTGACGCAATGTAAATGAAGAGTTGATGTCGCCTCAGGAATTTTAATCTTGCCAGCTGAGTGTGGCAATGGGCCAGTGTTTGTGTTTCGTTAATGCAATTTGTTGAAAACACATATAATTTCAAATATACCAACAGAGATTTCGCCCAAACTAACTGAAGAATCGATGTTTTTGTTGTTTTCATTTCTTAACTGCTGCATAAATGGACGCACTCCGCGCACTCCCACCTCCCCCTTCCACCCAGGAATCGAGAAAACGCACAAAAGTGGCAAAATAGCCAGCTTGATTGGTGTGGAAGGCGGCCATGCAATTGGCACAAGTTTAAGTGTACTTCGAATGTTTTATCAGCTTGGTGCCCGGTACCTAACCTTAACGCACACCTGCAACACTCCCTGGTATGTATACACTGTTCCCGCTACAGCAGGATGCACAACAAACACACCTTAAAAGTACAACAATTGCTGGATTTTAAGACTCATGGGGGATTAGTCAACCATTGCAGCGTAAAATGTGTGTTGTGCGATATTACAATCGAGCAACAAAGGACGACTTTGTCCATGTTGCTGCTGTTGTTGTTGGCGAAAAAAAATGCAATACATTTTACATGACACTTGCTGAGATTTCAGATTTATCGCCTCTGTATGCCACTAAATTATAACATTTGTATATTTTTCTTTTCCCACACTTCAGGGCGGATTGCTGCAAAGTTGACGAACCGGGCAAATATCCCCACATTGGAGGTTTATCGAAATTCGGGAAGGTAAGAAAGAAGAAAGCTGTTATGATATTTATGAAAGTGTTTTACCGGTCATTAGGGAGTGGCAGTAGAGCATAGCGCGGCAATGACAGAAATATGTGGATACAAGTTGGATACAGTTGAAATATGCTAGTGAGTTGAATGTTGGCAGTTGTTTTTTATAGCAAAGGTCTCGAGTGACATAGATAAGACATTATTGGTACATATTAATTGAGTAGAATAGATTTTGAGTCACTTACGGCCAATAAAGATTATAGAGATCAATGTTTTCAAGAGATATATTACTTAAACATACATTTTCTTTAGAAAATTCTTTCAAACAATAAAACGATATGTACAGAAAGCGATGAAAAATATGATGTTAATATACTTTTGTCAGCGTTACTATACAATTTTTGTGCGACAAATATTCCACATTGATGCAACAACAACAACAACAGCGTATTTATAATCTATCATTAATTATATGAGCGTTTAAGCTTCTACATATATCATCGCAGGATCCCTCTCTTCGATTTGTGCTGACAGATTAATGCAGCTGCAGCATGTTGCAATTTTATCATTCTCCAAGCCTTTTTTTTGGTACATCTGTAAAGTTATGCAATAGTTTCTCATTCCGTCTTTAAATGGAAATTGCTGCAACTATCCCCCTCTGTGTTGCATCTCAGCTTTATCAGTTTTTATTAAATGTTGGGCTTTTTTTACATCTGGTCGGGTGCTCTATTACAATATTATTTTGCTTTCATCAAAGTTTGTTTTTTGTATTTCGGACTGCTTCGCTTCGTACGCCGCATCAGTAAGCAGTCCTTTGATGGGTCCGCGCATTGCCAACTTGTTGAGGGATGGATGGGTTTCGAATAATATCTCGACATCCGAAAATGCAAAGAGAATTCCTCTGCCGTTTTTGTTGTTGTCGCGCGGGAAATGCTACTCCTCATTGCAAAATTTACAAATTGTGCAAATTGTTCATCGCATTCTTATGTTTGCTACCCTCAACCTTCCGCTCCCTCCCGCCCTCTTTTGCTGTGTATACTGGATGGAATAGCTGGTTGTCCAGGAGATGAATCGGCTGGGTATGATTGTGGATCTGTCACACGTCTCCGTGCCCACGATGCTGGACGCGTTGGGCTCCTCGAAGGCGCCCGTCATCTTTTCGCACTCGTCGGCCCATGCAATATGCAACAGTTCGCGTAATGTACCCGACCATGTTCTACAAAGGATTGTAAGTTGCCCCTTTGGGTTATGCAAAGCGAAGTTGGAAGTTGGACAAATATTCAAATGTTGATTTCATTTCCATGTTCCCGTCTTTTTGCTGCTATTCCATTTTGGCGTTTGAATAATTCCAAGGCTATTAACGGTGGCTTAGTGATGGTGGCGTTCTATCCGCACTTTGTCAGTTGCTCGGGACAGGCGACGCTGCACGATGTAGTTGGTATGTAAATTATTCCGGTGTTGTAATGTTTGCTATAATTGAATTTACAATGGACACTGCACGAAAAAAAAGGACATACACAATTGTCGCTGGCAGTGGCGAGGGACATGGGAAGCTGGCGTCGTTGTTCGCCTCTCCCGCCTTTAGTTTCCCCCATTGCGTTTTAGTTTATTGTTGTCATAAATAATATAAAATCACATTTATTCACTTTTCTGTTTTTCGTTACTCCCCAGCCCATATAAATCACATACGAGAGGTGGCAGGGGTCGACCATGTGGGCATTGGAGCCGGTTACGATGGTGTAAATCTGTAAGTATATCCCCCATCCTACTACATGGTACGACTACAACTAGTCTCAACACCGTTATCCTGTAGCTTTAAATTTGCATGAAAGTATTTACATATTCGTGTGTGTGTGTGTGTGTGTGTATGGATGCTGTGTGTTTGTCATATCCTTAGCTGGTTATTGAAAGTGTGTGTTTATAGTTTTGTGTCTGTACATCTTTTTTGATTGTTAGTGTACCCAAAGGACTAGAGGACGTATCCAAGTACCCACATCTGTTTGCTGCCCTACTAGAATCGGATAAATGGTCTGAAGATGATATAGCCAAGTTGGCCGGAAAGAATTTGATACGAGTCTTCAAAGAAGTGGAAGCGGTAAGTTAATGTTTGCCTAGCCATAATTACTGAATTTGACCTTAGCGCTTAAGCTACCGCAATGCGTGCAGAAGAACTTACAATAGCACACTATTACAATTAGTGTTGCTATTACTGGCCCACTGACAGACAAATGACACCAATTAAATGCCATGATTATTTTGGAACCACTGAGAAGAAGAACTAAAACATACTATAAGTATATATGTTGTCTCGGCTAACAAATGACCATCATGAAGTAACATTCCTAAATGTCCCCTCCCTCCCCCACCACCACCTACATCTTTCAATAGCCATCGCACATGGACGGACCATTATCATAGCGAGTAGAGATTACAGCATTTCTAAGATCCAGCAATTCAGAGTGGTACGAATGCCAAACCGACTGTGTGCTCCTTCCTCCCTTTTTTGCGGAAATGCTTAAGAGAACTATGCCATTTTTTCATTCCGTATTGTTACCAAAGAGTTCTTGTCCGTCCGTCCGTTCCGTCATTCTTCTTTAGCTATGCTCCGACTCGTTACAGGGCTCTTTTGAGGTGGTTTTCTTTGTTTGGACATAAAAGACATTCGTTTCTCGTCATTTTGTTTGTTTGTTTGTTGCTGTTGTCTGAGGACAAAGTGATGTTGCAAATGTTTGTACATGGTGTGTCTACTTTCTACTTTGTTTGGCTACAACAAAGGCATCAAGCGGACACAGCTTCTGTCCCATTTTGTTTGCAATATGTTTCGGGGGCCTTAATATCTTTAATGGATCGATAATAGTCCTTTCAGGCAAATGATGGCGATTATAGGAAATGTCTTTGGAATGTAGACAAATTGGACAGAGCGCGTTAAATACCCCGTACACGTGCTACAACAACAACTGGTGGCAAATGTCTTTAGATTAAAGTATACGAAGTTAAGGATAGGCATAAATGGCTTACTCAAATAATTCTCATAATGCGAATGGACATTAGACGACTGGACCGTTTAAGGTTGTATTTGTGTGTGTGCGGAGAGAACAACAACACGAATTAATTCGATCAATGCGATAAGGTGGGTTGTTGTGGAACTGCAATTATCTAAATATAGAGTAAATCACACAAATTCATAGTTTCTTTCGGAAACCTTAACATCATGATAGTAAAAAGATAGTATAAAATCTTATTAACATATAAATTTGCATATGTCCTTTTAGTGTTGTTTGAATAAATTTCAAAAAGTGCACTTAACACAGTACAACACATGATTTTAGGACTCAATTCTGAGAGCAGCTCGTGAAAGTATCCCCAAAAAGAAGAAGTTCTGCATCATTCGTTATCGATTTAAAGTTAGTAAGTATCGTATAGGGGAATTTGTCACGTTTTACGCTCTTTTGTTATATTGTTATGTGGTGGCGTATGATTATCATAAGTAATATTCAACGTATATCATACGCCACGGAGTACAACAGTTTTATTGTAACTGCTACAAAACAAAACCAGTCCAAATTATATTTGATAAATGGAAAAGTGAAACTGTTGCTTATGTAGAGAAACGTTATATGAACAGATTAAAGGAATTGTAATTCTTTTATTTTTTAAATTTGTTTCAGGTAAATCGAACTAGTGGTTCTAGAGTTATGTCAAACAAAAGAGCCTAAAACGTGGCAAATTCCCCTATACGACACTTACTTACTTCAAATCGATATTATATTATTACGGCATGTAACTTTACAAAACGAATGATGCAGAACTTCTTTCACGTGCAGTTCTCAGAATTGAGTCTCAAATCAATGAGCTGAAAAATGTTATACTGTGTAATTTACATTCTTTCCAGTTTTTATGATCAAAAATTGTATTGATGATGTACTCGTATATCTTGTATCCTAACCCTCTTTTAACAAAGTGAAACAATGCTCTGAAACATAAACTTAAGATCTGCGTCTCCAACATCTTATTGTGAATACTTTTTCATTAATTTTTTTCGGCCACAGCATATACTTTTCGCTGTCAATTAAAGATGACCCATGGCACAAAGGATACATTTCTTTTTTAAATCTACACCACATTTAAAGGAGGCGTTTGTTATTTCCGTATTTCTATTATGTGTTAAGAATATCGCTTTAGCCTTCCTGACAAAAGTATTCCCTTTTTTTTTTTTAGCTAAATTCATATCAGCACGATCTGTAGGTCAATTGCAATTTTTATGCCAACAAAAAAAAAATCGTTAAATTTAAAACAATTTTGATTTCTGATTGTTATCTTTGTTATTGTTACGATTATGACCATGTAAAGTACAATAATATCCGAATTATATCTCTCAAATTTCATCTCTTTATGCCACAAGTAATACAGACAACCCAAATAGATGGGGGCAGTATTTAATGTGGCAGAATTACACTTTTACAATGGCTTTGCAGTTGTAATTAAAAATTGTAATTGCAAAGCGCCTCTAACAACTCCTCTGGAGGTGCTGGCGCTCGAAATGGCTAAGAGGACCCCAATCGTTATTGTCATAATCCTTGTAGAAAGGACAATACTGCGAACCCTAACGACGCACACCAACACGCGCGAAAGTTTGGGGAAATGTGGCGGCAAGTTTGCTTTTTTTGTTGCTGTTGTTGTTAACTATGAAATATTAAGCAAATGGGTTAACGGCGAAGGAAGTTGTGACATAGAGATTAAATGGAAATGAAACGGCAAAAAAAACTAGAGAGTAGGTTACAAAGGCAACGGAGTCAGTGAACATTAATTAGTTTCCACCACACTCCTCAGTAGTAGCAAAGGCAATAAAGTTTTGATGGCAACTTGGTAATTATCAGCAAAAACATGTGCAGCATCAGCCCCCTGCCCCCCATGTGTCCGTGATGTACATGAACCTACAGCTGCATAAATGAACGAACGGATGGATCTATGTCTTCGGTTGCAGAGTGAATATGCTAAAGAATAAAAAAACTAACGGGCCCAAAAACTAATTCACAAACTCATAATTAAAAATGTAAATACATAAAATGCACGAAAATGTTGAATATACATACGATGGCGTATACGTTACGGAAGGGTGCCAGGCTAGTATGGTTGTCCTTCGTCGTGGTGCATACGGCACCGACAGTGACCAAATAAAAACCCTTTCAGAAAGAGGTTAATATTTATTTCCTCATCTAGCCAAAGATTCGTGTGTGTGTGTGTTTGAGTGTGCCAGCGCGACTGATGCTGGCCGCAAATAAGAGGGACAAGGTTGGCTCTTCATTATTAAATTCTACTGCAGTATGATGATGATGACTCCTCCTGTCCTCAAGCGGTTGGTTGCCTTGAGCTCTCAGTTTGATGTTTCGCTGAAATTAAAAGTTTACAAAACGCAGTTGCACATGTAGACCTATGTACATGCACCGACACAGACACTCTGCCACACAGACACGCATGCACCCCTAGATATTCATGAGTTTAATATGTTTGTTATGAGCCACATGGATATCCCTCTGCCGCTCTAGCACGCTCACTCGCTCTCTCTCTCCCTTGAGAGAAGTAAAGTACTCGTAATCCATGGTGATTGCTTGGTTGTGCAACCAGTGGTGATGATGCTACTGTTTCTACAGACCTTAAGAAGCACAAGAAGCATTTTATGCCCCAGCTAAATGTGCGCCCGTGTATACCAAAAAGAAAATCCTATTGCATTATTTTCCTCTTTCATCGAAAATGTAAAACAAAGCTGTCATCGCTCCTTATCATCTTAGACCACTTATGGATGTCGGCAATTCTCCCAGTCTTTATGGCTGCAAAAGTGCAAATACCACATTAGACAAGAGAGCATACGAATTATATGAAGTGGAATGAAGAAAACCATCTTTCCCCAAGTGCAGCAACCAAAACATCTCCAAGTTCTTTGTGTGCATATCCTTAGTATATCCACACACATACACAAACAAATACTCACATATTTTAATGTCAACTGTGCCCCTTCTTATCGCAAATAGTTAAGTTTTTCTGCCTTAAAGTCCTAAATGGAAAATGGTGACATGCTCAGGATAACGTAGCCACTCAGAGTTCCGGCTAATGTGCATGCAGCGAATCCTTGATATCTTCTATTCGCATATATTATATGGTAATTGTGAAATTTTGTGTGACACCAAAAGCTGAGCTTCCACTGAACCTGAACCTTTTCGAGCACGGAAGTGTTGAGTATAGTGGCGGCGGCGGCCTTTTTATTTGCATGGCCTCTTATGGTTAAAATGTAGTATCTGTAGTGCATGCCTTTCATTGCATCTAAAGTGGAGTGGAGATATAAATCCTGTCTCAATAATTCATACTCAGTTGGAGGATGGGTGAGGCAAGGAGTACTTTGTGTTAAGACATCGCATTCTGCCACATTTTATTACGATATGAAAATGTGATTATTTATTTTATTTAAATTTTATAAATGAAAAACCATATAAGAAATAAAATGCATAAATGGAGAAACCGGTAGAATGACTACTCAAAGGTAAAGACTATTTAGAATTATGAGTAATGAATGTATTTCTATTATGATTATTCAGATTTAAACAATTAACACAGTACAACATTTTTTAGCTCATTGATTTGGTAATCAATTTTGAGAACTGCACGTAAAAGTAGCCCCAAAAAGAATAATTTAATATCGATTTGAAGTTAGTAAGTATAGAATAGGGGAATTTGTCATGTTTAGGCTCTTTTGTTTGTAGCAGTTACAATACAACTGTTATACTCCGCGGCGTATGATTTACGTGGATTATTACTTATGATAATCATACGCCACAATATAACAAAAGAGCATAAAACGTGACAAATTCCCCTGTACGATACCTATTAACCTCAAATCGATATTAAATGAATATGGCATGTTATTTGACAAAACGAATGATACAGAACATCTTCTCTTTTGGGCTACTTTCACGTGCAGTTCTCAGAATTGAGTCCCAAAATCATGTGTTGTACTGTGGAATATAAAACTCAATTAATAATAAAAACAAATCTCCTTGAAAAAAGTTTGAGCTTTGAGGTAAAAAGGGAATTGTAGGGAAAAAATATCCTCCATTCTCATGTTGAATAATAACGGTCAAATTCAAACTATAATTGGTGCTGGACATTTTCGGCTAATATCTACTTCGCATGTTTGACATAATGGTAGATATATATAAATCTGATGATGTACCATAGTGCATCCATTCGTCACAAAGGGATCTGAAGATGAACTCGTCATGGGGTTCGAAACGCGTCATCCTAATGCGTGACACTGAATTGACCATTAATATCAACAATAAAAAACTTTTCTGGTCGTTTAGCCAATTTAATGTATCATTTGATACACTAACACTTAATTGATTAAGATTTTTTTATATTATTTGGCTAATATCAGTTCTAACCGACTCTTATTGGTATCATGTTAAAATTCCTTAAAAGCTCATATGGCCCTACTTAAGTCATATTAACAACATTTAATCAGTATAGACTATAACATTCATATGTCAAAAAGACTCATGCGCTGTTAATTATATATCCCCTGGAAAATGAATATGTTCCTTCCATAGCCCATCACATAACATAATTGACGTTAAAATTTCATATTTGCTTTGTATGTATGCTCCAATTATTGTATGAGTAAAATATTCTTTTACATGGCAGTACAATTTCCTTGAAACTTTTAAAATCATTTACGATTGAATGAATTTACGTCTTCATAGAAACTTTAAGAGATAAAACTTTGTAATAAATTTCAAGTAAAAGGATTTAAAATGTTTTAAGGTTTTTGCTAACGTAAAAAAACTCCTCCATACCCGTTGATTGTTAGAAGTTGGTATATTTTAATAAACTACAAAAAAACATTTGATTCCATAGAATATTTACAAATACATTTAATTTCCGTAATATTTCACATTGATATTTGTTTTTTTTTATACTTATTTGTTTACAAAAGTATGAATGATATCAAGCGCGGCCGTCTACCCACAAATGACTAGTATGGTTGAAACAGTCGTGATTCATAGAAAATTTCGGTCGAAATTTATTTTAATACATTATATAAATCGTTATTCCTATGTTCAAAGTATCTAAATTTTCGTATGTCTATGATATACTCGATGTACACTCATACATATATCTTCCATAGCTGCAGCACACCAACAATCATTGCCTTTGTATAACTTCTATGCCAAACCTACGTGAAGGCTAAACAAATGCATTATTTTGCCTTTTCCTTTTCTCTTGGTGGTTAGTAAATATCTATTAAGTAAATTCCGTTTCCAAGTCATCGAACACAATAAGCTGTATTAGCATTGCATTGCAACAGTCGAAACTTTGAAAAGTAAAGAAAATCGTAAGGACATAAGATTTTGCGGTGTAAAAAACGAAGCAAACGAGAGTTGTAGTGTATATCCTGGAAATATTCTTTCTATATCTTCAAAACAGTTTTAATAGCCAAACATTTTCTATAGATTATTTTTTTATGCACAAAACTTAGCAACAGAAAAACAACTTTTCCACAGCGACTTGAAGTCATGCTGTGAATATTTTTGGTGGTGGGAGAGGGTGGAGTGCAGCTATGCAGCAGCATGTTTGGAATGAAGGGAAATTAAATAAGTTTTTAATTGCATTGGCGTGGGAAAATTAATGAATCTTTTGTTGTTTGTCTTTGCAGGTAAGAGATGCAATGGAATTATTAAAAATACCACCAGTGGATCAGTCAATTCCGCCAGAGGACATTATGGGTAGATCCTATTGTCGTTATCAAGGACCAAGAACGTGATTACACTTTAGTTTAATGTATGGAAATCATCAACGTCATCATCATCACCATCATCACAATCATCAGCATGATTTGCAGCAGCATTATTCTTATTTTACGACAGGTCCGGTTATTACGGCCACCGCTGTTGTTGTCTCATATTTCTGATAACAAAGTCCTAGACAACAACGCCAGTAGGTGTATGTAGCAGGATACACCGGCGTGTGTGACCGACCTTATCGAACACATCAGAAACCGATTTCGTTCATTACATTCAAAATCCCTTTGAACCGTGTGGTGTAGATATGAGCGCGTGGACTGTGATCAAATCAACTTGTGTGCAATATGACCGTGTTGTTGTTGTTGCCAATAAACAAATCCCATGCAATAACAAACAACCTCAACAAACATGATGGTGGCGCGTCTACACACCCCACACCCACATCAACATCCACACACGCCACTACCAATATTTGCCTGGCAGCATACCGACTGTGAAGTGATATGGATTAAATCCTCCATCATCAAAATTTCTCTGTGAAAAGTTTGCACTGACACATAGGCCCATAGCATACACCTACACACACGCACACATACAAAACAGCCACACATTGCACGCGGCACCCACGAAAAGAATCGAGGACTGCACCACCAACACCAACAAGACGCAGAGCCTGTTGCTAGTAGTACGAATTGCTGGCTGGTCTTTCTGACTGTCTGTCTGCTCTATAGAAATTCCTACATATACATATATGTATATACACAAGTAGTGCATAACTGACTGATGTAGGTGTATGTGCATGTGCATAAGCAAACTGATAAACACAACATCAGAAGGAAGCCGTCACTGCGAGAATTGTGCCGAGATGCGGTGCATGCAAAACGTCTGTTTGTCCATGAGTTTGTGTTTGATGATAAGAAAATTGTTTGTGATTGAAAATAAAGTTCTTACATTCGCCAGATTTCACACCATCGCCGTCGTCGCCGCCACCTCCCTACCCTACCCATCCATCCAATGCTCGCACGGTTTTCCCCTTTCGAAACCATAACAGAATAAACAATTTGTACAACATAAACGAACTAAACTAATTACTTAAGAACGACATATGAATATATGTATGTATTTACCATCTATATATGTATATATACATACATGCAAATGTATGTGTGTACATATGTATATTATAAGTTTCTGGCATGTTATTTGTACCTAAAGTTAGAGTCAAAAGAATTTGTCAACAATTTATGCAGGCGAAGTGTATTTTCGTTTTCTTAAGTGGCGTGTACAACATTTTTACAAATGATTTTAGGCAGACAGTAACTCTTGTTGTTAAGTTAACATAGAGATAATAATGTAAATTTTATATAGTTCGTTCGTCAAATTTTTACTGAAGGCTGGCACTGAGTTCAATGTTTCGTACGAAATGTTGTCAAATCTTTTACAAATTAGTTTGCTTTAAAATAAATGTGGAAATATGTTGACGAATCACTACTACATTGTCCGAACGAAAAGTTGAAAATGTTTCCAGCAACATTTACATTTTCATACGAATTAATGAGCATGCCAATAAGTTCAAAACGAAATGTAAACTGGAGCAAAGGAATATAAGGAAAATATTGTAAAATATAACATTATGTAGCGAATAAATCGATGTCGCTCAACATTTTTCGTACGAACGAACATAGTTCCAAAATCTAAATTCAAGTTTTACGTAATGCGCTTTTACAGCTACCCTAAAATCAATGCCGAAGTAGGTCTACTAATTTTATATTTTTGACTAACGCATTTGACTAAATCGTCACTTAAAAACAAAAGAACCTACGCGTATGACAGTAATTCTGGTTGCGTTTCATTTGACTCTGACTGTATGTGGATATAACACACTCCATGCTATTGTATCATATATGTAGGAGCTTTTGATTTACATACATATGTATTCTGTTTTATTAAAGATTACAATAGAAGCAATAGTTATTTTGAGACAATTGTAGATACTCATCGTATGTACACGGCTCTGGAGCTGCGGCCGTAGGGTCCTTACATTGATGGAGAGCAGTTTGGCTGTAATGTTGAACAAAATGCATGAAAACATGACATACAGATACTGTTGTATGTGTGTGTGTGTGTGTGTGCGTTTGTTGATGCGTACAAGCATTACCATTTGCAATAGTTAGTTCGTAACACAATTTTGTATATAGTAAAATGTGCATTCATGCTTTCATATGCAGTCGCACATACACATACACACACACACGCACACTCGCCCTCATGTGGACATTTGTTGGTTAAACATGCGCACAAAACTAAATATCTTTCATACATTGCATACACAGCAACATCCATGCGTTGGTTTGTGTAAGTGTGTGTGTGTCGTTTCGGGAACGTGTATGCAATCTATGTAATGTAAGTAGATGTAATGAAACTGCATGACCAAAGAAAATAAACTCTCTCACACACACCCACACAGAAAATATCAAAAACACACGAGAAGCGGTTGAGAATTTCATGAAAATTAACTTTGATTGGCTTCAAACTGCTGCTGTTGCTGCAGCTTGACAAATCGCTGTAATGAACGGATCATCTGACTACGAGTCAAAACTAAATATATATATGCAACATTGTGCATACAGATACACAGATAACACAAGGGAACAAGGTATTTGTTGTTTAAGAACTGAATATTGTTTTAAAGGTAATTTGGGACGCTGAATCCAAATCTGCACTTGGTTTTTTTGTATCAGCTCGACTTTTCGCGATATACCGTTATGTCCATAACTAAGGCACTTCCACTACAAATATTTAAATAACTTGAAAACGGTTCACCATATTCAATTTAAAAAAAAAACTTAAACTCGTCAACAAAATTATCTTTAATCCGTGCCTACATTGTTTTTAATTTGGCTTAGTAGTTTCAGAGATATCGTTGTAGTTTTAAAAAATAAAACAAAAAATTTACAAAAAAAAAAAAAAATTGTTTTTTAAAAATTCATAAAAAAAATTATTGCAACAAAAATCACAGTTTTTGTCTTAAAACATTTAGTTTAATATAGTGTGAATCAAATGAGCTTTATTTCATTAAAATATCTGCACAACTTTTGATTTTGTCAACAATTTACTGAGATAACTAAATTTACAAAAATCACGATTTCAATACAAAAATAACATTTATTAATATGTTTGTGAAAGTGTAACTCGAGCAAACCTTAACGGATCGTTATGAAAATTTATCAGTATTAATATTTTTCGAAACGAACTTATGGGATTGTAAATGGGCGGAATAGCCCCACCCCTTCTGGTACCTCCCATACAAAATTACCTATTTTTGGATAATTAATATATCTTCGATAGCTGCCAAACAGACTACCGGAGGATATTGAAATTTGGTCAGTTTGTTTATCTTGCAAAAGTAGACAAACCCTAGAAAAACCGAAAGCGTTGCCATACCCCTTCTGGTACGTCCCATACAAATGACCGAACTCACCCCAATAGTCTTACATACATATCTTTTTTGTAAGTACACTGAATTCAGTCAAACTATGCGGAAGTTTTACGGTTATGAAAATATAAATCAGGAATGAATTTGCACTATATCGGATCACCCCTTCTGGTACCTCCCATACAAAATTACCTATTTTTGGAAAATTAATATTTCTTCCTTAACTTCCAAATTGAAACCTGCCGATTAATTAAATTTGGTCTGTTAATTAATATTGTAATAGGAGGCAAAACTAAAAATTAAACTATAAATAAATTTGCAAATTTGTCATGATTTTTAAAAATACAAAATTTTAATTTTTTTTGGGTAAAAACAAAAAATTGCGAAAAATCTGTTATCACCGAATTTAGCATAACTCATTCAATTTTCAATCGGTTATTATGTACATACATGTTTTAGAAAGCTATCTTAATATGATATTCAATAAAGCTAATAAAAATAACAACTTGCCCCCAACCGATTAACTTTCAGCGTAAAGAAAATTAAAATGTGTAATTTTTTGTGTAATATTTTTTTTTTTTTTTTGAATAAAACAGCCGTTACTCAGTCATTTTTTTTGTAATATTAAAAAATTTGATTTTTTTCAAAGGTAACAACGATATCTTTAATAAAAAAATAAAATTTTAAAATCCGGCTTATGAAAAAAAAATTATGATTTTTTGAACTATAATTTTTTGGAAAAAAGTCGAAAATACGATTAGTACCTGTAACTTAAAAATTCGAGCTGATGGAGAAAAATGGAGATTAGATTTGAAATCAGCGACCCCAAATTAGTAAAAAACAGCTATCGAATTCCAAACAACACTCAAAAAGTTCAATTTTGTTCCCTTGTGTAATAGACAACAGACTCATGTAGATATCAATCACTTCAAGTTCGAACATGTGCTATTCACAAGCTTGGACAGACAACTGCACTAACTGACAAATAATTTCAACTCGAGGACATAGTGGACGCCCTTCCTAACTGCTAACTACTGTATTCAGGTAGTGAACGATGCCAATTGCCACTTTGACTGGGGTGTCGGTCGCTTCGCTTAGAAGTGTAGCTGATTTTGTTATATGTTAACACGTTTTAGTGTTAAGCGTGAGACCAAGCGTTGGCCTGCAGCTCTGGTCCCACTATTTAGTTACCGTATTAGAAAAGAATGCACACTAACACACATACACACACACATACACACCTGTCGTACCATGTATCATACAAACTGAATTCCCGCCAAAAAGAAAAAAGAACAAAAAACGAAAAATCTATTAAACACACAAGAAATCCGATTAATATGTACATAAGTAAATAAACAAATTAATTATAAATTACAAGCATGTTTTCTTTTTATGAACTAACATTTATTATATAAATAAAAAAAAACAACAACAACAAAGTATTTCAGCAAAGTGTGATGATTAACTTAAAAATAATCAAATTCAAATGGAATTATGCATTGAATAATAAATTGTTTGTATACCCTCAGACCCTTCCATATCCCGTATCCTACATGACCGAGTAGGTCATACCGAAATCCACACCCCCTCCCCCCAAAAAAACGAAAAGAGAGCAAACTAGGCAAAATTCAAAAAGTAATTAAACATTTTAAATGAAAGGAATACAAAACCTTGTGAATATATGAATGATCTATCGATAAAGATAATGTTATATAGAAACGTACATACATACAGACATACATACATACTACGTCCCTAATACATATTACGAGATATACATATATACTAAATACTCAATCCTCCCCTCCCACTCAGTCACTCTCTCTTTCGGTCTCTGTCTCTGCCCAACACACAAACATATAGATTATATGTATACAGACACACACACACATATATATATATATATATACTTACTATTATACATAGATATCTATGAAATAATTATTATAATTACTATTTAATATAGTATCGAGACGGCAAGCGAACAAATATATAAAACTAAACTCACTAAACGTTAAGTACATTAGGATATTTATAAACCAACCAAACAACCAACCAACAAACAAAAAAAAAAAAAAGAAAACTTAAACGAATATTAAAAACAAACGATATTTTAAATTGAAACAAGAGTTTAGTGTACGTTTAATTCACTGGGAACCTCAATAGGCAGAATGGTAAGTATAGGCACATTTTGTACCCACAGAAGTAGTTACACTTCACTAAAAAGTAGTTACATTCACTCCAACAATGGTATATTCTTTTTAATATTATCTAAAATGCATCAAATACCCAACGTTCAAAAGTGTCCTGGCTTGAATTATTTAGAAATTATTTTATTTATATTTTGTATAAACAAAATAAATTCTTATACTTAAGTATTTGTTACAATAAGATTTAGTCTATAATTAAAAATTCTATATAAAACAAATATAAAATTCTACCAAGGGATGTTGATTTCTTTAATGAGAACATTTTGACCTTGACGGATTAAGACACAATGATGCCAAATCCGAACTAATATTGCGTATGCATTCATCGGTGACATGACTCCTTATGTATAACTGTTCATTATCAGCATACATTTGAAGACTACAGTATCTGCACATTTATGGCAAATCATTCGATGTCTTTTGTTTGACACAACATATGATTATCAAATAATGTTACAAAATAAACCCAGTTCAAAATCATTTGATGAATGGAAAAGTGAAACTGTTGCTTACGTAGGAAAACTTTATATGAACAGATTAAAGGAATTGTAATTCTTAACATTGTGGTAACATTGTAGGCGAAAAAACGTGGTTATGACTAAAGCCTCTGGATGTCAGGCTTTGACGCGTTCTGGGGCATTGCAATATCTCTGGGAACGAGATGTACTATGGCTGACCTGATAGATGTTTATCGACCCATTTGTTACCTTTTTGGCTTAGTGGAGGACTGGGTGTCGAAAACAGCCTTCAGACGTTGAATCTCCGAAACGTCGAATATAGATAATACCAATCGGAATACATGGTTAGCCTATGTAGGAGTAACTTGAGTAACTACTGTCTGTGTTAACTTTATTCTCAAATTAAGATAGGTAGCTTTGATGAAGATATCCTATATGACTTAAAACATGTAACGACATAATCCATAAGCAATATAGTCATATTGGGAATGGGACTTTGCCCAGAGGTAGAAAGTTACTGATTGTCACTCACTTGGGAGTGACCAGAATCGATTCCTTTGTGGCACTGTCCAAGCAGCTAACTACTTCCGGTCTTAGACCAAGTATTCCCTGGGCAATGACTTTAAAGCAACCGCTTTGAAGTTAGCTAGAGTTAGAAGGCGAAATGTTGAGTAACCTAATCGGCATGCTACCACCGATGCGTCTTAGGAACTAGGTAACAGAAGTTACTGAAACTCAACACAGGCTCTCTTAGTGGCTTTGGCAGCCCCAAGAAACTAAGATCGGGAGCGGTGGCCTAATAAGCCACTCTCCTTAAACAAAAGTTTATTATGAAAACACGAAGAAAACGAAAAACAAGAACCCCCCCAAATGTTGACGACCCCCGCAAACGATATAAGGACCATGATTTAAGGATATGCACCTGGAATGTCCGAACTCTATACAGAGATGGTGCCTCTATCCAACTGGCGAATGTCCTCGACAAATACAAGGCTGACATCACCGCCATACAGGAAATGAGATGGACGGGACAGGGATGCACACGACGGAAGAACTGTGACATCTTTTACAGCTGCCATGCAGAAAGACACGAATTTGGATGTGGTTTCATAGTCGGCAAGAGACTTCGACACCTGGTCTCGCGGTTTAACCCTGTAAATGACCGTATAGCCACCATTCGCATCCGGGCGAAGTATTTTAACATTACGCTGATTTGTGTACACGCCCCGACGGAAGACAAAGACGATGACATCAAAGATGCATTCTATGAGCGCCTGGAGGATATATATGACCGCTGCCCCGCACATGACATTAAAATTGTTCTGGGAGATTTTAATGCTAAAATAGGAAGGGAAGATGCTCTTGGTTCAGCAGTCGGAAAATTCAGTCTACACAACAACACCTCCGATAACGGATTCAGACTGGTAAGTTTCGCGTCGGCAAGAAACATGGTTGTGAGTGGAACCAGATTCCCGCATAAAGATATCCACAAGGCAACCTGGATATCTCCCGATCAAAATACAAGAAATCAGATTGATCACGTGGTAATTGATGGAAGGCATGTCTCAAGCGTTATGGACGTGCGTGTGATGCGCGGTGCAAATATCGACTCGGATCACCACCTAGTTGCAGCCAAGGTACGCACACGATTAAGTAGAGCTAAAAACACTCTTAATCAAACGCAAAGGAAGCTAGACATCACAAAGCTGCAGACCACTGAGATAGCCAATGCCTACTCCAACCAGCTCTCTCAATTACTCCATACAAATCCCCCTAGTTCTGATGTTCCCGACATGCAGTGGCAGCATATTGCGAATTCTATGACCACTGCCGCAACAACCGTACTGGGTTATGAAAAACCACGCTCAGACAAGCCCTGGTACGATGACGAATGTCGCGAAATGTCTGAGGTAATGGATGCTGCATACAAGGCAAAACTGCAGCCAATGGCGACGCGTGCGGTGACGGAGCGTTATAAAGAGAAAAGGAGGGAGATGAAACGCCTGTTCAGACGGAAAAAGCGTCTGTGGAAGAAAAGAGAGAGCCAGGATATCGAAAACTACAGGGATAGAGGTGAGGCCCGAAAGTTCTACCAAAAGGTTAAAAGTAAAGGTTTTGGAACAGGGATACCCACCTGTAAGGACAGAGACGGAAATCTGGTCACGGACACTCAGAGTGTGCTGCAAATATGGAGGGAACACTTTCAATCTCTTCTCGTTCCCGAAGGCAGCATAAGTGACGGAATCGCACCAATCATCGACGATGGAGTAGATTGTCCACCACCGAGCCAAAACGAGATCAGCACGGCAATTGCCCGGCTTAAAAATAATAAAGCTGCGGGAGCCGATGGACTGCCGGCAGAGCTTTTTAAAGCCGGCGGCGATGACCTGGTAAAATGCATGCACCAGCTCATAAACACGATTTGGCTCAGGGAATGCATGCCCGATGATTGGAATCTGAGTGTCCTATGTCCCGTGCTTAAGAAAGGCGATCCTAGTGTGTGTACCAACTATCGCGGGATTAGCCTTTTACCCATCGCATACAAGGTCCTGTCTAGTGTGTTATGTGAAAGACTAAAGCCCCTCCTGGCGAACCTGATTGGACCTTATCAGTGTGGCTTTAGACCTGGTAAATCCACCACCGACCAGATATTCACGCTACGACAAATCCTGGAGAAGACCCAAGAAATGCAGATCGATACCTACCATCTGTTCATCGATTACAAAGCTGCATTTGACAGTCCGATACGACAGAAATTGTTGGATGCTATGGCTGAGTTTGGTATCCCCGCAAAACTAATTCGACTCTGCGGGATGACACTGACTGACACGAAGTCTTCAGTGAAAATTGGCAAAAATCTGTCAGAGCCATTTTCTACCAAGCGAGGCTTTAGACAAGGCGATAGTCTGTCCTGCGATCTCTTTAACATCGTAATGGAGATGATCATGCGGAAAGCAGCAGTAAACAGGAATGGCACCATATTTAACAAAAGCCACATGTTGCTCGCGTATGCTGATGATATCGATATTATTGGACGTGGATTGCGAGATATTACTGCGGCTTTTTCGAGCATTGAAAAGCAGTCGGCTGAAGTGGGTCTGGTGATAAACGAGGACAAAACCAAGTTATTTGTTTCAACGAACAAAGAGTCCACTCGTCTGGGACGCTGCGTGAACGTTGACAACTATAATTTTGAAGTGGTAGATAATTTTGTCTACCTTGGCTCCGCCATAAACAAAAATAATAATGTCAGCCTCGAAATCAAGAGACGAGTATTGATCGCAAACCGCTGTTACTATGCGCTAAGCAAGCGATTTAACGACAAAGCGCTCTCTCGAAAAACAAAGATCCAGCTCTACCAGACTCTGATCCTACCTGTCTTGCTCTACAGCGCAGAATCGTGGGTAATGACACAAGCGGATCAATCAATTCTGGGAGTCTTCGAGAGAAAAATACTCCGCAAAATATTTGGACCCATCATCGTGAACGGCGAGTACCGTCGTCGAATGAATCATGAGCTGTATGAGCTGTACAACGACATCGACGTGGTCAAGCGCGTTCAAATAGACCGAATGCGCTGGCTTGGACACGTTGTACGAATGGACGACAACGCTCCGGCTCGAAAAGTCTTCGGCAATAAACTCGATGGGCGGCGCAGGAGGGGGCGACCAAAACTCCGATGGATAGACCAGGTGATGGAAATGTTAAATAAGCTTGGTATGACGAACTATCTACGGTGCGCAAAAGACCGAAGCGCTTGGAATGGTTTTCTACGTGCGGCTACTGATAGATGAATTTCTGTTGTTGCTGCCAGTAAAGAAGAAGAAGAAGAAGAATATAGTCATATTAGACATCTAACATACAGATTTGTCACTGCTAATAACACAGTGCAGGGTGAGAGCCAAAAACGGAGGAGGCTCTGATATCAAAAAAAATTTACATGTCACGGTGTTTCGCTGGCTAACGTCGAATTTTCACGTTTGGGGGTCTAACCTCCAAAATTGTTGTTGGTATTGAACCAAATTTGGCTCAATTAGTATCTAATGTAGTACTGCTAACTGTCTTGAATTACACAGCACAACACATGATTTCGGGACTCAATTCTGATAACTGCACGCGAAAGTTGCCCCAAAAAGAAGAAGTTCTGCATAATTCGTTCTGTCAAGTCACATGCCATAATAAATTAATATAATATCGATTTAAAGTTAGTAAGTATAGTATAGGCTCTTATGTTATATGGTGACGTATGATTACACTATGACACAAAATCAAACTTTTTGAAAAACACCCGAACGAGACTATATAGGTTCTATAGTACAACCGGAGCTGAGTAAAGCCCTAGCTCAGTTTGGCTAGATTGGCTACCAAATTTTTTTTTTTGGCCCCCTAAACTTTTTGAAATCCCTTGGACCCCTTGGAAAAAGGTGACATCAATTGTTGGCCAACAGTTTCTACAGTTTTTAATCTAGCTCTTTCTCTTCTTCAACAAAGTTTTAGCTAATAGTACGCTTAAGAAACTGATATAATAAAATTTCCCAAAAAAATTAGACTTCCCTCGTTTATTTTCAAAAAACTTCGATAAAAACTCTAATTTTTTCACTTTTTTTTATATAAGTCGTAGGGAATCCAGATTTTTTGCATACTCTATTCAGTGAAATTGTAGTTTAGGTAACACCGAATAACTTCTCTGAACAAACCTATGCAATCTGAATAAGTCTAGGGATATTAAATAGCTCTCAAAACACACTATCTACTTTAAACAAATCAGTTTGTTAGGAGTTTTGGGCCATAGTGCAATGTTTTTACTTGCTATCTTTACCAAAAACGTACTTATTGTATAACTGAACAACTTCTGTAAACAACCAATATGATCGGAATACTCCACCCCCTTAATTGCTCACAAAGAGCATTAGGGTGTTCCTTATATGGCATTTTTTTCGAAGTTCGTTAAAAATATGTATTAATCGCGATGTTGGTCATCTATCTTCACCTTACGTTTCTTTTTGCCAATATTAGGAATATATTGTGAGAAATTTTGTATCGATAGTTGGACATTAGGGTGTGCCGCAATGAGGTTAAAGTATGAATTTGTTCTCAAATCAGTTTATTGCCGCTGAGTATTTTTCTTTCGTATATAGACTAAGTAGTAACAAGCCGTTCAATAGCTGAAATAAAGACCTAAAATAATATGTGTTTGCTTTTACCATATCTCTTATAGTCGCCGAGATATTTGACATAGAAGTTGGGGTATTTTTAAAAATATTATTAAAAATGTTGAAATTGAATTTCGATGTAGATTATTATGGGCAATTATATATTTCAACTTTTAAAGGTTAATCAAGTTAAAATCTATATGTTTAAAAAGTATATGTGTATATTATCACTATCTCTATCAATTCTTGAGATATCAGGCGTTAAAAAACGGAATTTTTGACTGTATGCATAGCACTGTCTAATGAACTTTTGTTCCATCTGAATACCCATTGAATACTTACCAATAACGATTTTTATATGATAAAAATAAAAAATCCAATCAAAAGACCATTGGATGGATATTAATGGTTTTGGTGACATTTGTAAGCATACACAATGGATATACAGGTGAAACAAAAGTTAAGTAGTCATTGCTATGCTTTTTAAGCCCCTGATATCTCGAGAATTGATAGAGATAGTGATAATATACACATATACTTTTTAAACATATAGATTTTAACTTGATTAACCTTTAAAAGTTGAAATATATAATTGCCCATAATAATCTACATCGTAATTCAATTTCAACATTTTTAATAATTTTTTTAAAAATACCCCAACTTCTATATCAAATATCTCGGCGACTATAAGAGATATGGTAAAAGCAAACACATATTATTTTAGGTCTTTATTTCAGCGATTGAACGGCTTATTACTACTTAGTCTATATACGAAAGAAAAATACTCAGCGGCAATAAACTGATTTGAGAACAAATTCATACTTTAACCTCATTGCGGCACACCCTAATGCCCAACTATCGATACAAAATTTCTCACAATATATTCCTAATATTGGCAAAAAGAAACGTAAGGTGAAGATAGATGACCAACATCGCGATTAATACATATTTTTAACGAAATTCGAAAAAATGCCATATAAGGAACACCCTAATGCTCTTTGTGAGCAATTAAGGGGGTGGAGTATTCCGATCATATTGGTTGTTTACAGAAGTTATTCAGTTATACAATAAGTATGTTTTTGGTAAAGATAGCAAGGAAAAATATTGCACAATGGCCCAAAACTCCTAAAAAACTGATTTGTTTAAAGTATATAGTGTGTTTTGAGAGCTATTTAATGTCCCTAGACTTGTTCAGATTGCATAGGTTTGTTCAGAGAAGTTATTCGGTGTTACCTAAACTACAATTTCACTGAATAGAGTATGCAAAAAATCTGGATTCCCTACGACTTATATAAAAAAAAGTGAAAAAATTAGAGTTTTTATCGAAGTTTTTTGAAAATAAACGAGGGAAGTCTAATTTTTTTGGGAAATTTTATTATATCAGTTTCTTAAGCGTACTATTAGCTAAAACTTTGTTGAAGAAGAGAAAGAGCTAGATTAAAAACTGTAGAAACTGTTGGCCAACAATTGATGTCACCTTTTTCCAAGGGGTCCAAGGGATTTCAAAAAGTTTAGGGGGCCAAAAAAAAAAATTTGGTAGCCAATCTAGCCAAACTGAGCTAGGGCTTTACTCAGCTCCGGTTGTACTATCGAACCTATATAGTCTCGTTCGGGTGTTTTTTTCACTGTTGCACTGTGTTATCATAAGTAATATTCCACAAAAATCATACGCCACGGAGTACAATAGTTTTATTGTAACTGCTACAAAATAAAACCAGTTCAAAATCATCTGATGAATGGAAAAGTGAAACTGTTGCTTATATAGGGAAACGTTATATGAAATTCTTAATTTTTTTTAATTTGTTTCAGCTAAATCGGGCAAGTGCTTCTCGAGTTATGTCGAATAAAAGAGCCTAAAACGTGACAAATTTCCCTATACGATACTTACTAACTTCAAATCGCCATTAAATTATTATGGCATGAAATTTGACAAAACGAATGATGCAGAACTTTTTTTTTTGGGATACTTTCACATGGAGTTTTCAGAATTAAGTCCCAAATCAATGAGCTGAAAAATATTGTACTGTGCTATATAAATTATCCCAAATGACGCGCCCACCTCCCAAATAATCTAAAAACTTTGACCGATATAACTTTTCCTGGTAGTCAGAAACCGCGCCGATCACTGCTCTGCTAAAAAAAATACATGACATTGGAACAACATTACTATATATATAATCACTTATTGATCTTTTTTACTGAATGTAATCTACAAATCCAAAGAACTAATTATATTAGTATTTGCCTGGTTCACTTGTTCGATTCGGTAAACGAGTACGGATCAGTTGCCTGACAAATTGTTCATTCCACACTCGATTGCATTTTTCGAAATTTTTACTGGGCAACGGTCCCCTACCACATGTCGCACAGTGTAATAAATTACGTGACATAAATAATTATATAGTCCAAAAAACCTATTTTTTACAAGAGAATGCTCTTTTAGTAGATATTTTTTCTGTATTCCCAACAAATTTTGACCATATACCTAACGCCTTTAAGTAACAGCCGCACTCTTTTGTGCGAAACTGTAACTTAAGTGAAGTGCCTGCTCCTCCAAACAATATTTCGTTGTTCGTTATTGAGTGAGTCTTGTCACATTTCGTATTAGCATTTGTTACGCGCCCAAAGTGGTGGGGGCTAAGGGCGAGTGCCCACATTAAGGACAACACTTTAGTATCGCCAGCTCTCAGCTCTTAAGATATCATAATGGCAACATTACAAATAATGAGTGTATGACTTATCTTTGTTAAAATGGGAGAAATCAATGTTTGGCAAATACAAAATACAAATGAGGCTGAGAGGCATCAAATTGCCGCTACCCGTCCCCCGCCCTCTCATGGAAACAATTAATACAGACACTTTGCCAGGCGGCTCCAGTCGTACTGGAGGACATGTTTCTATTTATTGGTGTTGTAGTTGTTAAACATGTGAATGTGTATGTGTATGTGTGCGGTTGAATGTTTGCTAAAAGGACCACAAACATAAACAAAGCAAAGCGCTTTAAACAATAACTGCTTTCTTATACGCACACGCACACACAAACACACACACTTTGATACAAACAACACATACTCATGTAAATGTTTGTATTATTAAACCGCTTACAAGGGAGCACAAAAGGGGAAACACTTTAGTGGTTGTAGTGAAACACTTTCCCGGACACTCTTCCCCTCGCATAGAGCGCTCTTCTCATGCTTTTCTTCACTGTACCTAGTTGTCAACACTTGCCGACTAAAGTGACACTGAATATGTGTATACAGCTGTACCCGTGCCGGCGTGTGTGTGTGTGTTCTTTATCTACACTAGACACACTTTCCGATCGACACACATCTCGTATATCTGTATGACACACACTCACACACACACACATCAACTGCCTTACACACATACGTGGCGGAGAAAGAGGCAAAGAATAAGAACGCTTTAATATGCTCGTTCGTACAAAATGGATCCAATTAAGTACTTAATCACTACATAACCCAACTGTCAACGTAAACGTAAGAAGCGGTGCTCGACACCGTGACAAGAGTGCTTTGCATGCACTGCCACAGCTGAACGATGATGAAGAAGAGCGAACGAAAAGCTTATTTTGCCACTCCATCATCGACATCCATAATTTTACTGCTACATAAACATCTTCTTTAAACGACCCTGTATGAAGTCACCTACGGTAACAAGTCGCCCCTTACCGTCAACGTTCTCTGAAATTATTCATTACCGCTCTTAACAGGCTGACATTTTTAATGGCGTGGAAAAGGCAAAGTCCCTTTTGGAAGCTCTTGTACATTCATGTGAATTGGTGTGTTTCCCATACCTTAAATTCGCACTAAGCCCCTCCACAGCGTTCATACACACGACCACACACATCCACAGACAGACATGCAAATATACACACAAGTGTGTATGTACGTACAGAGAATCACATGATAAACGCTGTCATCCATTAATTTCAATTATTTTATCCATCATACGGGTACTGGTGACCAAGATATATTTCATCATTGCCACTGCCATTGCCAGTGCCATTGCTATTGCTTTTGCCTTCGTACCATTTATCGGGGAGCATTATGTTTAATTTGATTTGACAACTAATGACTAATAAGACTGACAACGATCGTCCGTCCGCCCATTTATCCAGTAGATGCTGTGTCGTCTGTTCATTTGCTAGTCATGTCCGAACCGAATACGTCATATTCTACAATGGGCGTAATTCGAATAATTTTATTTCACATTTCATTCACTTCATCGGACGACACATCAAAAGTTTTTATACAAACACACACACACACACATTGGCACACAGACGGACACGTTAGATCCACTACGCTTTCATGGCCCCTTGATAATACTTAATGGTATAATGGCCATTTTCCATTATGTCTTTTTGTTTGGTTTAGCCTTCTTCCACTAACGCCGAGTCATTTGCCATTGAGTTATTGTAATAATTTCAAAATTTTCTCTAAAAAGAATTCCAGCACAATGAAATAACAATGAATGAAATGTGCCTCAGTGGGGCGCACACTCGTCTAAAGGAATCCATTCATTGGGACGGCGTCGAAGTAGGTAGTGTCATAGTGACCACGCGGATGCGATTATCGCAAATACACAGGTTCATCAGGATACTAATATTAGAACACACAGTACAATACATGAGAACAAAAGAGCCTAAGACGTGACAAATTCCCCTATACGATACTTACTACTTATTATGGCATGACAAAACGAATGAAGCAGAACTTCTTCTTTTTGGGGCTACTTTCACGTGCAGTTCTCAGAATTGAGTCCCAAATCAATGAGCTGAAAATTGTTGTACTGTGATATAGGAAGAATCAGGTAAATAAGATACAAAATCTTAAAGATTTCATTTTAAGTTTTTTACCTTTCATACGAATGTCGCTTTTGTGATCCTGGATATGCACTCACAAAACACCTAAGAACAAATGTGATCTTCAGTAGAGCTTGTCAATTGAAATCATCGAATGCTTTCACATTTTCTCATATCCCAAGTGATCTTAACGATGACATTAGTCTGATCGCTCTTCGAAAACCTTATTCATCATATTCAAACACATTTCTACAAACGACACTAGAGTACATTCCTTTTAAGAACTGAGAACATGTTTAATGTAATAATAATACATATGTATGGACGTGAGCGTATAAGTGTATACATGTACGTCTAAATGTGTGGCACGTAACAATGTAGAGGAGTGTAGTGCCACAGAGCAGAAAAAAAAAACAAATAATAATAAGGAATCAAGCCACAAAACCATACTTGGAAGTGAGTGAGTACTCACTCGCATCTACTTACTCGCACATTGAAGCGAGTTAGTCCGTAACTAAAGATTTGAGAAAGTGATATACTCGTGCACAAACAAGCAGACAAACGGACAAACAAACACATACTTATAATTCAAAATGTAACGTTTATGTCTTGATTTTTATGTTTGCATGAGTTGAATGATACAATCATGGATTGTTGCAAGAAACAAGCTCCTCGTCCTTCTTAGCTAAGGGTGTGTGTGTGTATGTTCGGTGCGAGTGAGTTGATGCCACATCCAAGCATTGGAAAATTGTTAAGATTGTGCGATTATCAGGGTGTGTATGTGTGTTTGTCCGTCTGTGTGTGTAAATGCTGTATCAGATTATTTTATGCTTTTCATCATGATATAAGTGCTCTATGGAGAATTGTGTGCTTTAGTTGTTATTTTCCATGTTCTTTTTTGTGTTTTTGTTTTTGTTTTCGTTTTTATGATTGGATGGATGAATGGATAGGATATACGATGCAAGTAATGTAAACGAGAAGTACTGATGAAAAGTAAGTGTAATGAATTTTTCACACACTACACCGCCGCAACAACAATAGCAACAACAACAACAGCAGCAACAACAAAAACACCAGCAGCAGCAACAACAGCAACAATGGCAAGAACAATTCAAAACATTTCATAAGTTATTCATGTTATCCGTAACAATATGCTCGTGTTTCCTTGGTGCCGTAAATGCATTTGTTGCATACAACTCTATACACATGCATCTGTATATATATATATATAGGTATATAACAAACATATATACTCCAGCATATGTATGTTTACAAACATAGGTGTAGATGTACAGCATGCACAGAGATCGACGGAGAGACGAAATTAGGGCGTCGTTATTTGTTGTAAATGATAAACTACTCAAATATTTTCTATTGTTTCACTAAAGGCTCCCCCTCCCCTCCTCTTTCATTCGCATTGCCACAAAGAAATGCGCATGCCAACATATTTCCATTGTTCAAAATTTCTGTTTTCAGTCGGTGGTCACCGACCGAAAGAATCCCTGGCCATCAGACGACGATTGTTTTTACTGATCCGCTCAATTTTGTTGAATTGAATGTTGACTTGAATACAAATGACCCAAACAAAGTTAACGGACACAAACAAAGTGCGTATTCAATACACTCACAAAGTGCGGTCGGTGTGTGTGTGTACGTTATCAGAACACTTTTAACCGTTTCACTGGGGGGGACTAAATAAAAGTGATGGCTCCATTTGTGCAATTCATTCCGTACAATATTGTGAAGGTAATAAACTAAGCGATGCTCCAGAAAGCAATTTTACTGCCTTTGCTTGAAAAATCTATCTTGTAAACTTAAACTTGTAAATGGTGTAAGAGTTTACTCCGTTTTTTAATTCAAATCAAATTTCCGACAATACAAAAATGAAAAATACAAAAAAAAAAATAACCAGCAGGCTGTGAAGCGTGAATAATGATACAGAAGATGATTTTAACTCAATAGAATAAGATTTGTTGAATATTTAACATTTTTGGTTCTTTTACTTCTTAAAAATGTTTTATGTTGGTAGTTTTAACAATGACTTTCTTCCAAATTGTATTAGTAAAAAACTTACAGGATCATGCTTTTTTGTATGTGTGAGTAGACAGAGTTCACTAGTCATATGTAAGGAAATGTTAGACAAAAACAAGAAATAAAAACATATTACGGAGAATGGAGCAATGCTTGCATATGGGTTAGAATCAATCATTGATGGCATGTTAGGCTGTGGGACAAATAACTTACAGATGTCCAGTTCTTGGTAAATAAAAATATGTGGGAAAAAGCATGGAAAGCTATGATATGCCCACTGTCTTTGGGACATTTGTAGTTGTTGATCCTGTCAACGTCATTTCTGATTGACTTTCTACACACGCAAGATAGTATTTAAGATGCTTGTCATGAATTTTTGGCCATTTTATACAGTACATTTATTTTTATTCCCTTCCCGGAAATGACTTGCACTAAAAACGGTACAATTTTTCGTCAACCTTACGAGATGAAGAAATAACATCAACAAAAAATTTAATAGTATGATTTCTGTATGTATGTATGTAATGTAATGTATGTAAGCAGAAACAAATTTAAAAAAATTAAGAATTACAATTCCTTTAATCTCTTCATATAGTGTTTCCCTACATAAGCAACGGTTTCACTTTTCCATTCAATAGTAAAAACTATTGTACTCCGTGGCGTATGATTTACGTGAAATATTACTTATGATATTCATACTGCACCATATAGTATTTATGTTATGTCAAACAAAAGATAAGGAGATTAAGGAGATAAGCATAACGTTTTTTATTTGAATATCGATCAACGTTTCCCACCCATTTTAAGTTGGGTGTTGAACCAACTATTGTATGGTGATCGTTAATTATAGCTTTAGCCGTTTGGTTTGGGTGATGGCACCAGTTTTTGCCTTCTTCGGTCTTTTTACCCCTAAATGTTGGAATTTCTAAAAACCCCATTTGGTTTCTTTCTAATTTTATGGGGAGCAATTCTATATACATTTTCGTAACTCTACCTTTAGGCATTTGGTCTGAGTGTCCCTTTTTCGGTATTTTTACACCTAAAGAACTAATTTTGAATAATTACTTCACGTCGCACAACTATAATATTTACTTAAATTTTTTCGACTAGTCCTTTAGCCGTTTAGTACCAGTTTTATACCTTTTCATGATTATATTATTAGCCGTTTGGTCTGGGCTGCAGTAACATTTTAATCCCGTTTTCGATTTTTTTACACAGAAATATCGGATTTGGAAAAAAACCTTCAATCCAATTTGATAGTGATAATTTTCGCGATTATAGCATCAGCCGATGGTTCTGGGTGATGGCATAAGCTTTATCCCTTATTGGTAATTTTTATCCCTAAAAGTACGAATTTCCAAAAAATTATTAGCTGACGTTTGCTCGAAAGTTTGCCCAAATGTCATCAACCTATCTACAGCCATTTCACTTAATCACTTAGACAAGCAATTTCTATTAATATGACCGATATAAAATGGTCTACAAAAAGGGCATGGCACCGCCCATTTCCCAACGAGACGTAATCCTCAATGTACCATTTATATATTTACGTAGCAAATCTCATCTTCATACTTTACATAAACAATTTTGGTTTGTGTGGGTGGTGCTACGCCCCTTTGTCTAATTATGTTTTCATGTAGCCTATGATAGAGGCCAAATGGACAGTACTACATTCCGATCTCCTTTTTGTGTGTTAGTCACATCCTAGGAGATGCTTAGACGACAAAGACCGAAAGTACTTGATCAGGTTGAATCAAACGTCAAGTCTTCTCAGTTGCCCGTTGTGTGACCTCCCGCTACATCACATGAAACAACAACAACAACAATAAAACAACAACCGATTTTAAGCAATTTGACCGAGTTTAGTAATGAAATGTGCGCTCACATACACACACACGCTCATACATGTGGCACAAGGCAATCGCGTTAAACACATACACCGAGACAATCTACCAAGGACGCTGTCTAAGGAACTGTGTTTGTATAATTGAGTACGTGTATGTATGTGTGTGTGTGTGTGAGAGTGAATAGCAATGTTTTCATGATTGGAAATTGTAAACTCAATTATGTCAGGGCATAGACAAACAAAACAAAACAGCTCCCTCACTCTCGTAGTTTATGAAATTAATTAAAAGTTACCATATATTCTTGTTCTTTGCTTAACAATACCTGAATTGATCTGGTCCCAGCAATGACGCACGTTCTCAAACATCTGTATTAAATTTGAAAGGCAAAAAAATAACAAAAAAAAAAAGGGGAATTCGTTCACCGATATCACAAGAGGATTATGAACGATGCTACAAGAAAGAAAGTATGAGTAAACAAAAAGAACAGTTTATAAATCAATATATATATATACATAAGTATATATTTTGTATGTTTTATTTACGGCATGTGCTTTAGCATTTTTTTCCACTTGAGAAAGCATAAAACAAAAGGTACCAAAGTAATATTCTCGAAATGAATACAGCCATTGATAGTGTATTTGCCTCAGCATGCATACATAACATATGCAGTATAATGATGCATGCATATGCAATTTGAATATTTTACATAGGTAAACTACTGGAATTCATTAAAATATTATATCATCCTTTATAGGAAATTGACAAGGTAAATCTTTGGAAATCTTGAACAATGGGAGCATTACAAATTATTTATTATTACTATTACTGGCAGACCGATTGTGTAATTAAGATGTAAATATGAACAAAGGGCGTTAATCCTTTAAGCCGACTAGGAAATTTAGTTTTTTATTGTTAAATATGATAGATGTGGTTATTATCGTAAAAACAATGCATTTTTTCACTATTCCTTTCTTAAGATCAATTTAATTGTTGTTAAAATAATAGTCTTATGTTATCTATTAAGCTCCATCTGGTATATCCCATGCAAATGGAATGCTATTTGGTAATATATACTAGGCACAGTTTGAAATTTGGTTTAATGCACCCCTTACTGGTAGCTCTAAGAATAATGCCTACCATCTTACATTTAAATAATGAATTTGTGCAGATGTTTGTAACAGTCAAATAAACTCTACACCGATTACACAGTACAGCATTTTTCAGCTCATTGATTTGGGACTCAATTCTAAGAACTGCACGAGAAAGTAGCCCCAAAAAGAATAAGTTCGGCATCATTCGTTTTGTCAAGTTACATGCCACAATAATTAATTATCGATTTGAAGTTAGTAAGTATGGTATATGGAAATTTGTCACGTTTTGGGCTCTTTTGTTTGACATTACTCGAGAACCACTAGTCCGATTTAGCTAAACCAAATTAAAAAAATTAAGAATTACAATTCCTGTAATCTGTTTATATGACGTTTCTCTAAAAGGCAACAGTTTCACTTTTCTATTCGTCAAATGATTTTGAACTGGGTTCAATAAAACTGTTGTACTCCGGGTGGAATATTATTATTATATATTATTGATTTACGTGGAATATTACTTATGATAATCATACGCCACCATATAGTATTTATGTCATGTCAAACATAAGAGCCTAAAACGTGACAAATTTCCCTATACGATACTTACTAACTTCAAATCGATACTAAATTATTATGGCATGTAACTTGACTAAACGAATGATGCAGAACTTCTTCTATTTGGGGCTAATTTCAAGTGCAGTTCTCAGAATTGAGTCCCAAAATGATGTGTTGTACTGTGTTATTCATGGCTGGCAGTCTGAATATGTTTAGATTTGGTACATGACGAACGAGATCTGTTCTTATGATAATTGATCCTTCCTACGTCGGTTACATTGAATATATATTAAGTATATTCCAAGTAGTCTCCGAAATGTTCGACAAACGCATCATCTACACGTAAAATGATAAACTTACACTTTTTCCGACTTCCCCTAACACAGAAATAACCAAACACATTTACAATGATTCCTTTAATATTTTCAATTATTTATACAATTTTTCCCATTTTTTACAATGCCAAAATACCGACATAAATTGTAAGTTACGCTTTGTAAAATATATTGGATGAAATCTTTTCAAATTAACTGAGAATTGCACAATCTCTGTTAGGATTTTATCATAAATTATTATCAAATTAACATCCGACAAGGGGCGGAAGTGACTCCCAACACAAAACATTTCGTACATGCATTTTAAAATAGCCTTGGCGGGAGTGGTGGATGAATAATCGAGTTTGTTTACAATTCTAAGCAGATGATCTACTTCACATGGCCGTTGGAGAATAGGCTTGTAAGCGATGGAACAGATCCTGGTGCCTGACTGCCTGACTGTTGTAATAAGTCGCGCGTCAATTGTAACGGTGTGGGGGCGGCGAGAAGCGAAGACAATTTCATTCCATTGGGGCTTTCAGCTGTTTACACCTTTTATTACATCACCGTAATAAATTACCGTACTCCTTAATGGCGAAATATACAAAATGAGTCCTTACATGCCGACAGACATACGAGCGTAGAGATTTCATTTGGTTGTCTCCGCGTGGCCTCCGTGGCAGTAAGGCGCATAGACGTTAACGGAATGGCAGCGACGTGCTGCGTCGTGTCTGGGTGAAATACGAGTACTCGCTACCAAAAAGTCAACCCACTTGCAAATGGAAATAAGTCACTATGTCATTAGGTGGTTCCATCTATGTTTTCATATCCGAGCACAGACAGGCTCAGTCTATTACTCCAGAATACAATCACTCCTCAACAAGTTATGTGAGTGTGACTGGCTGTTGGGGAACGTGCACATGTACGTGTGTGTGTCTCTGTGTGTGATTTGTATCTCGTGTATTTGTACATGTTGTGGTGGCAATTTACAGGGCGACGAGTACCACCAAAAACATTTGCCTACAGCTACAGACTCTCGTCCTACTAAGGCGCAGCGTCGCAACGAGTCCTTCCGGTGAACATGCGGCCCACAAATGTTGCGCTGGGTGTCCGTTGTCTATTTTGGCTTGATTGTGGTCGTCGTTTTTAACATCGAGAACAGAATGGAACCGAACGGAGCAGTGCAGAGCAGAGCGAAACAGAACTGGAACTGAGCAGAAATTGTTATTACTCAAGTAAGTTGTGAGTATGGCATAGTGATTTTATGCATTTTATTATCGGCCTTAGTCACGTTTCAATTTACGGCCCATTGGCGGTTACAATTTGCAATCACGTTGCCCGACTTTGCTACCCCAAATGAAAACATAGCGCCAGACGGCATTTACATTCAGCTCTGGTACTCGTCGTCCTGTTGTTGTCGTTGTTGCTGGTAGTTGTACCAATGCACCTCCGACATCAGCAGCCCTTCCGCCAACGACGCCAACCACAACGGTAGCAACGAACACAACGACGACAATTGCTATTTGACAATGACTCGAAGGTAGAAATGAATACTGGGACAGTGTTCTCAATCAGTCACATAAAAAAATGTCACAATGTTTTCATTGTCATCCTGCGTTGATGAAATTGTCCGCCTGCCACTCTATCTGTTCAGCAAATAATCTTCATTGCTACACTTTGCCACAAATCTAGGACCGCTTTGGCCGATGGGGTATTCTGAACCTGGAATACTGTGCAAGTACTTTAATTTTATATAATGATATCGGTTGTTGTTGGTAACTAAACCCCTGAGAACGGGGGAAGGGGCAGCACCAATGAATTGATGGGATTGTTTGGTTCGTTTCTTTCGAGACCACGTCTGCGATTGTGTGTGTGTGTGTATATATCTCTGTCTGTATGTTTGGGTAAGTAAGTTGGTCTGTGTGTGTGTGTGTTTTGTTTCAAGTTCTAAATTTATTGCAATGTTGTCTTTTTTTCTATATTTTTGCTAAATCGAGTATTTTTTGCTGTTGTCGGTTATTTCTTTTTTTTATTTTGTAACAAACGTACACAAAAGGCAACGCCAGCAATGTCTGCTTCCGCTTCCTGTGGAATGAACTCTGCAAAAGCCGGACGGAGGATGAGACAAATAAAAAGCCATACTGTCCCATCGCCACTGTCTATTCATTTATCCTCAACCACGGAGGTTGGCCAGGGTTAAACACCCACACCCGCCGCCCTGTATCGGCTGGTCCACCCACATGGAGGCTTTGATTTCTAGTCCTCCTCGTAGTACGGTGCTAAGTTTATGTTATTATCCTGGCCACACAATAATAACAATGTAGTTACACCTGTAGAATATTTTCTTTTGTTTTTTTTTTGCTTGCTCTGTTTTTGCTTTAACATCCGGACCATAATATTGAGTCTACAGATGAACCATCGAACAACGTGGAATTAAGGGTAAGAGATTTGTGTGTGTGTGTGTACGGCTTAGACTAGACCGGAATTGTGAACATTATGAGTGCATTCTAAAAACTTTGCGAATGAATAACGAATGAATATTTCCAGTATTAGATCTTGTATCTCAATCAAGTTTAAAGTATTTAATAACATAAATGCTGAGTATTTTACATAAGGAACTTTGTTCGAAACTTAAAGTGTCCAGAATCTTCTTTAAGGATATGGTCTTCCTAGAATATTGACCATGATCTTCATGCATCTTTATTGTGCCACCCACTAGAAGGTATTGCCCGAGCTTCTTATTCAACATTCGATAAGACTAAAAATATAAATATAAGAAACTTTCTTATATTTCCTTCATTGTATGCATTGTCTATTTCCGTATGCATCCACAATCTTCCCACGCTGTAAGAAATGTAATGACTGTGACTGCAAATTTGTTTCATTGTTGACCGCCAGATGGGGCAGATACTGCTGGTCACTTGACTAGTTAATTTTGTTATGTTTTCGTGTCGTTAGAGTCTTATCTGTTGCTGAGTTTTGGCCTTAAGCCTCAGTCACGTTTTCGTTGTGACAATCATTGTTTTCTTATGTTCGCCATCCCATCACCACCTGCTGGCCTGATGTCGGCGTTGATGAATCGTATATTTTAAGTTTTTATTACATAATTTCTGTCATTACGACATTGTCTAACTTCCCATTTCCGGGCCATTGTGCAGGTAGAGTGTGCTGTCTTTTTTTTTCTTTGCCGGGATTTTCTTTGTTAATATTCATGCATCTTTCCTAATAGTCTTTCTTCCATCGGATGTGTTTTTCGTTCGTTTCGAGTTAACTAAAAGCTTTTCACAATTTGTTTCCAAGATGTTGGTCCACCGACACGTAGCCGGGAGTTGATGCGGGGCGGTGGCTACTAAACGAGTATGGGCTTTGTGCCATGGCCACGCCAGAGTACTTAAGGGTAAAGTTATGTTAATTTCTAATGAAGCTTTTAAACCTTAATGCTATCTCTTTGTCGTTGCTTAAGACATACAAGAGGCAACTTCAGACTTAGGCCATCTTTCCTAATCACCATACATTGAAATTGCCCTTGCGCCTCCACCTCTCTCAAGCGGGCAGAGGGGGAGGGCGAACGGCCATTAATTAGAAATTGTTAATGATTATAACGTCACTTACTTTTATAAATTTTAGATACTTCCACTACTGCTCACATCGCACAAGGAACTGTGGCTCATTAAAACTTTTCCACCCCATCTAATTTATGTTCATACTTACACATAATGCTTAGCAGCATCTCGGGCGCCCGCTTTTAGTTTGCTAAAGTCAGGAAAACGATGATAGTAAGTATGTGGGGGTTCATAAAAAATATTAATACCCCCACCAGATGAGACACACGCATGGGATTAGATTGTGTTAGTTATATACAGCAAGAAGGGTTACGTCTTCAAATGGATCGATATATGCTGGGCTATTCAACTCACTCAACTGAACTCAACTAAAGTACAACCATATTTAGTGTTCCGACATTATCTTTTAATTAAATTACCAAAGTGTGTAGACTATTTATGGCCACATGAAAGCCGGAATAGCCCCCGTCTATTCAGCTGTATCAGATTCATCGCCAGCAAGTTGTTAATGTGTGTGGCAAGCAATGGGTGGGGCGGACAAGAGAGAGATTAAGGAATCCAATCATAATGAAATTTCCATGAGATGGTGATAATGAGCTTGTGAAATATGCATTCAGTTTTTGATTGGACTCACATCATCTACATCTACGAGCGAAATTATAATGTACGTTTAATATTTATAACTTGATTTAATAGGAATATTTAAGCATGGCCAACATTTGAGTATTAGTACTTTGTTGTTGTTGTTGTTGTTGTTGGAGGATACGTTAAGATTCATCAAATGACCGGTAATTTTCACACAATGACTTCATAATAAGAAGCCTATGTTTCGGCCCTAATAATGCGAAGGCACATTGAAAACCTTTGGGAATATTGTGGCCCAGTACATCAATACTCCTATAATTAGAATATTAAAGACCAAATAAAATGACCATTTCTACGGAAGGACATACAGTCGTGTGCAAAACAATAGAAACATTGTCTGAAGAGGACACTTGAAGAAGTGTATAATACAAAATTGAACAGATAGTGTGAAAGACATTATAATTTGGCTTGTAGTACCGATCGGCTGTATCAGTAATACATTACACAGTACAACCCATGATTTTGGGACTCAATTCTGAGAACTGCACGTGAAAGTAGCCCCAAACAGAAGAAGAAGTTTTGCATCATTCGTTTTGTCAAGTTACATGCCATAATAATTTAATATCGATTTGAAGTTAGTAAGTATCGTATAGGGAAATTTGTCACGTTTTAGGTTCTATTGCTTGAGATAACATAAATACTAAATGGTGGCATATGATTATCATAAGTAGTATTCCACGTAAATCATACGCTACGGAGTACCACAGTTTTATTGTAACTGCTACAAAATAAACCCAGTTCAAAATCATTTGATGAATGGAAAAGTGAAACTGTTGTTTATGTAGGGAAACGTTATATGAACAGATTAAAGGAATTATAAATCTTAATTTTTTTAAATTTGTTTCAATTATATCGGACTAGTGGTTCTCGAGTTATGTCAAACAAAAGAGCCTTAAACGTGACAAATTCTCCTATAGATACCTACTAACTTCATATCGATATTAAATTTTTATGGCATGTAACTTGACAAAACAAATGATGCAGAACTTCTTCTTTTTGGGGCTACTTTCACTTGCCGCTCTCAGAATTGAGTCCTAAATCGATGAGCTGAAAAATTTTGTACTGTGTTATGCAATAGCACGAGTCGCACTCTGAATAATTCAAAAGATGTTTTTTTAATAACTGAAAAATATTTTCTGTTTCTGTAGTTATCTAATCGAAATCATTCTAAGAGGTGCACTTTTCAATTTGTCATAGATTGTGAAATGTTATTAAAGAAACTTATTAATGTTGCATATGCATATATAGAAGAACTATTTTTGCATTACAGGGAAGTGTCACATTAAAAATTGTATTGTTTTATAAAGTGGCTTACCTTGTTATCACATGCTCGTAATGCTTATATGAGATGTATTTGGTTTTTTTTTCTAAAAAAAAAATAAATGTTATTAAATTTTAATACAAATATCATGGATTAAAGAATAAAATTAATAAAACAATGGAATAGAGAAATATTAAAGCGTTTTGGCTGCAAATTTAATTCCACAGACGGTGTCTAACTCAACAAGGACTTACGAAGTATTCTCTCTCTTTTCCATTTCTGTAGAAGATCGCTGCATGTGTCGCAAATATCCGAGAATATTTTAAAAGATAAGATCAAATGATGATTTTCAAATTATTTTATCATCGCTCTTGATATGATTTATTTGTTCATTAGAAATATAGTATGACCTGACTTGTTTTAGAGACCATTTTTAAAATAAAATCAGATTTGAAAATCACTATAACATTACAATTTATAAAAAACAGCTGTATAGTTTTATATTTTTCGTTATTATCGTCGGTTTTATATGCAATCCTGCTAATATCAAAAACAAAATTTCCCTCCACCACCATCCTTAAATAGCCAAAAACGTTTTTATCGCTGATTTTTTGTTTGTGGTTTAATTGTAATATACAAGATGCCGATGTATAGGTCTTGACGAGTATACATTTGTCTTATAGATGTCGCTGACATACGACATTGAATTTGCTCAAAAAAGTATGCAATACCTTGTATTATATTTTTTAGGATATCGCTAAAAAGTATGCAATAATTTTCAGTAATAATGCAAACAACACGAACAATTATTTGTGGTAATATTTTAGGGGTAGGAACTGCTTAAAATGAGGTCATCATTATAAAATGATGTCATACGCCAGCGTCACCTATAGGACAAATACAGTACTCGTCGAGAGCTATACTAAGATGTCTTGTATTTTAAAGCTACGATAAAAGCGCTCATAACACTCATAGAGATGTAAACTTAAGCACACAGTAGCGCTGATTGTAATTGGCACGTAGTTGTGTAATTTAGTTTAATTCAAATGAAAAAGTCAGTGAAACTATTATAGTAGAATGGTTCTTATTATTTACAACATAAGCGTTTTAAAACAATTACAATAGAAATAAGAACTGACTTTATTTATATCAATTCATACACACATTCCTCAATTATGCAATAGTTTATTTAAACATAACACATACTATATTTTTGCCCACTGCTGTCAACATTTCGCTCCTCCTCCTCCACACATGGCAACATACTGTACTGAGTGAGGCCAGTGTTATGAAATTTATGCGAATATTGATACCTGGCCAAGGAACGACGGGAAACAGAGGAAAGCATGAAATTGGCCACATTATCACAAACATTCTAAAATTCATGAAATTCTACATAATTTATGGCTCCCTGTGCAGCCATAAAGTGCGAATTGGAATTCGAATATCTTACAACTTGGCTATTGCGTCAACGACGGTATTCTCTCTCAGTATTATCATCTTACTTGCACGATTGTTTGAGATGTTTGCGGTTGCGAATGACCTCGCAAAAGACTTGAAGGGGTAGAGCAGCTCCCGGCAGGAGGAGGAAGAGAGGCAATGTGCGGTCGCACACACTTTACAAGGACAGTCAGACTGTCGGTCGTTCGGTGGCAAATATGATTGGAATCGGCGGCAAACAATAGTTAAAATACATATGGCCCTGTTTTAGGTACATGGGAATGACAAATGAATTGCCTGTTTCCTTGTTTCTTGTTATTGTCGAAATTGCCATTGGCGTTGCCGGTTCGGCCCTGTTGCGCTGCACAGCTCGGCAACGCTCTGCTCCCTCTTACACAGTTGTTACTTATCGGGTAAATATTGCCTGCCACAGACACAATTGCTGTACGTTACATTGTTGCAACGTTTACACACATCCACGCTTCGGCCATTTTGCAGTCGGCCGGCAATGGTGTATGGTGTGTGGAGATTGGGCGGCACACGTTCAACCTATGTCATGGCGTGCAATGGGCGGTGGGACGGCCGGTCGGTGGTATCGATGACTCATGTTAAGTGCACTTGTATATGTAAAAATGCATAACGGCTCTTTTCTGGGGAGTTGTAGGATGTCATACATTTTTGCATAAATTTCTGTTATCCGAAATCCTCTTTTGCATGTGACCGTATTTAATTGAGCTGACCCCCCGCCAGCGTCCAAACATATTGCACGAATGTCTGTCTGTAGGTCTGTCTGTCGATCTGTAGGCACATGTATCTGTACAATTCGAAGCTGTCGTACGATGTCAATTTTAATTAGATCAGAGCATTGTGAGTTGTAAGTTTGTTTGTAAATCAATACAAGAGGGGACACATACACACATTCGTACGTAGTAAATGAAAATTGTTGCTACTGTTGTTGTTGTTGTTGTTGCTGGCATACGACCTCAGAGCACAAAGGACCAGTTGAATCTGTCAGTTGGACACTCAGTCGGTTGCACTCAGTTCGATGCATGTCCATGTGCCATGCCACACTTTGTTGCCGAAATGAAATCGATGTGAATGCCAACATTTGATTGGCAGAGGTACTCGTGTCCTCCTCTGTCCTCCGGCAACAGTTATCACTACTTGAGCTGAGCCATGGTCCGAATATTTGGTAAATGAATGTGCCCAGCATGACACATGCGTCTTTATATTTTATGGAATTCCAAGTACTGTAATTTAAAGTTTGCCTGCTAACTGCATCAATCACAACATCTGCATGGTAAATTCAATCAAACGATTCCATGCGAAGGGTAGAAGAAAAATCAATTGAATCGTGCATGAAGTTTGTCCTATAGGAACACTGGGAAGCGTGTGGTGTTATTGTTAAGGATCATATGGGGGGGAAAGTATTGATGGGAACGAACGATATATTTTTTGGCACAAGCTCATTTTAATTACAAAAAAACTAATTTTCTTATGTAAAATGCAACAATATCGATATAATGCAGATATAAACTAAAATTTCCTTTGGCATGCCGGGAATTTGAAGTAAAAAAACATCAAACATTTGAGTACGGACCTACAGTTAAACGACTATTTCGAGACAGTCTTATGAAAAGCTTTTGGAAAGTTGTTATCTGAGACAAGCGTCGAACCAGATGCGTCGTATGTTAGTTGCGTTTCGTTATCATCAATTTCCACCTTCCCCCTAGTCACTCAGAGCAATAGTTTTAGTTTATGTCATTGCTTTTTCAATTGCATTTAATTTGCCTAAGAACATATGATTTTGGGACTCAATTCTAAGAACTGCATTGGAAAGTACCCCCAAAAAGGAGAAGTTCTGCATCATTCGTTTTGTCAAGTTACATGCCATAATAATTTGAACTTTGTAAGTGTCGTACTCAGAACTTCTTCCGAGCTAAAAAATGTTGTACTGTGTAATTTTTCCTGATGATCTATCACCGCCACAAATTCATGTGGTAGAAATGTCACAGCCCAACATTGTTGCACTCGGCTTCTAGTACAAAATCCATGATACATTTACGACAAAATCCACCATGGTCCTTCCAATTGTAATAATTATCCAGATAAAGTCTTAACAGCAAAATATATCTTCATTCCTAAATAAATTACTCTGCAATAAATTACCAATAATACACAAAACACACATACAGCTCATAACATCTTTGAAATATGGTCGGCCTTTATTTTTGATTTTTAATTTAAGACTTCTTCAACTTCAGCAAAGACAAAGCGTTAAAGATTTCTATTTGATAAGTGCTGGTCATAAATGCAAGTAACCAAATCATTGCGATACACTTTATTATTTCATGACGATGATAAAAAAAGATACGACCAATATTTCTGATTTAATGGGTCACGATGGATTTAAAATAAATATTCCGCTCAAAGCTATGGAGCAGAGTGGAGTGGTGGCCTTCCTAGTTTGTGTGTGTTTACTTTATATATTAATTGTGCTAACTAAAGACCAACATAAATATTATACCATAAAAAGGATATCTGTGCGAATGCCAATATTTGTCTCTAGCAGTGGCAGTTTCCTTGTTGCAGCTGAAGATAATTTATCATTTCGCATGAATGTACTATTCCAAACAAAGGAGCATTATTATTGGCATGTTCGAAACTTTAATGGCAAAACGGAGATGTGTTTTTAAGCCACAATCTGTGAGCGTGTGCCCCCTTCGGCCCCGTTGCCGCAACGCCCAAACTGTTGCAAGGATGCGGTGCCGGATACGTATGTCGACGTTGCACGTCATGTTGTTAAGCCAAATATGCATTTCTTTGAATGGTGTTTTGAAGACAACGATGACGTTGAAGCGTAAGCACAAATGCACAGCTCCACCACTCACATGCAGCCGGACGAGGCAGATACTCGTCGTATCTGGCTTGTGAATTTTCCCAACTGTGCAACTACTGTATGAAACCAAAGACGAGAATCACACGCCACACTTCAGTAGTCATGTCGTGGTATGCCCGTGTTGTTTCTGGTTCCTACTGCATATTCTCTGGGTAGAAGAATAGCGAAATATAATATAAGCAAACATGAAAATATATAAACAAAAGTGGTAACAAGCCGTCGATCGGCAAAGTTGACTATGAGGGATCCCTTTGCGTTTTGATGTTGACCTAGATATTAGAAACAAAACAAAACCTTAAAAAGTTTTAGTAATGCTCGACAAAAACATGTGTTGTAGATGCAATAGTTCAATGTTTACATTCGCATGCCATTCTAATTAGACCTCATCTGTTAATCAGCTTCGTGTAGGGTGTCGCAGTGCAATATTTGGTAGCAGTAGATGTTTACTAACATTCGAATGCAAAGGATTGCGGCTATTTGTAGTAGAGTCTAGGACGAGTGTAACGTGCTATTTGATTCGCATGAAAGCAACAGACATCATTGATATGATATCGATTTTCATAAGGAATAAATGAAAAAGACACACAAGGATGCCAACCAACTATTGCATTGGCAGGCACAAAGGGAGAGACAGTATTATGTATACTGCTGCTGCCACCCTTTGCTCGCTAACGGCATTTTGTAGAAATCAACAAAAAACACACACACAGAACAACGAACTATGCAAGTACATGACTGTTTGTTGCAAGTGAACATAGGAATCGGGTGCATTTAAAGAACTCTAGATATGCTTTAAATGAAATTAAATGCTACTTCACATGAGCTACTATGGAGTTAGACGGGACGTATGTGTGATTTCCGCGGCGTTCATCATACGCCATGTGTGGCTATGGGTAAAATAGGGATACTGTGAATATTGTTGCTTGTATTTGTGGCATCACTGCAGCCCAGTCTCTAACGATATGAGTATATGAGCTTAACTGTGTGTGTGTGTGCACATGCATATGCGAGCTTGTATGTCGAATTTAATGAGAAAATTGCAATAGCAACAATAAAAAAAACATCGAGAGCTTAACAATTCGCTGTAGTAGCAGAAACGACAACGAAAACGAAAACAATGAGAATCGAAAACAGCAAAACAAACGAAAATATCAAATTTCAATGAATCAAATTCAATTTGTACGTTTTTGTTTTTCCATTACCAGATCGAATGCGTTGTAGCAGTTCATGTCGTTGCCCTTCACAAAAAAAAAAAAAATACAAAAGTATCCAGCAGTCCACCTCCCCGCAATCAACAACCAAACTTGATTCATACAGTGAGAGCTAAAGGAAACTGAACAACGCTATTGAGGGAAGATGAAGAAAATAAAAATTTTCGCAAAATCTCAAAATTACTCGATCAGCTGCGAAAACTCAAATTTCGTGAGATCTTTAACGTATGTTACTGTGTGCATTCCAACTATGTTAATTTGAGATTTTTGTAGCGGAATTGTAAAACATTAATGCTTTGGATCCACTTTGCCCAGATTTATTATTTCTTTGTCGCCAAATGCAGTCTTTTACCTTAATTCATTACTTAAAGGCTGCAATATGTTAGAATAATACTCGGCATTGATTGTTATACTAAGGGCATGCCAAAAAACAGGAACCACAACCTTGCCTGCAGATAAAACTGTTTTCGCCTTCTTTGGACACGATTCTCTCATTCTAGTCCACTGCTTTGTCACAGGTGTGATGTGGTGAATCCATGTCTTATCCATAGTTACTTAAACTTAATTTCCTTTACACCCCATGAATGACATGCTTTCTATATTAGATTGACAACAAACGGCACCTACGTGTTTATCGACGAGTGCGAATGTTCTACTAGACATGTCAATTGACTCGACACTTATACTGCAAAGTTGGTGTCGAAAACATCGAGCGGGCCGGCAATAAAAGCAAGGAGCCGGAAATCGAACCACGGATCTCGCGCATGGTAGTTGAGTGTTCTAACTATCATTGCCACGGCCGGTCCATAGGCAGTGTGGTTCTCAGACCATAGACAGTGCGGTCTTATGTCCCTTCTTATCCATAGTTATCAATGCAAAAACTTTATTGTAATATCTTTACGAAGCGGTTTTTGGTCTATTGTGAGCAACCGCGGCACCCACTCAACGCGAAATATACAAATATCATAGAATGTGCACAGCATTTTCTCAAAACGTAATTAAATGGGCAGTGGGTCTTTCGCATTCATTAGATTTAGAAAGAAAGAAAAATTCGTCAATGTCAATACTGCAATTTTTCAGTGTCTTCGAAAAATCTCAAATAGTTTACATTGGGTACATTTAATTTTGACACTGACTGCCTTTGTATTTACGTATATGTCATTACATACAAATGTATGTAAGCATGTGGACTCAGGCATGAGAAGAATAACGTTAAAGTGAAGAAAATAAGTATTTGCTTAAGCAATATGAGACACTTGTTCCATTGCATTACTTCGTACGGAATGTATTTGAATGGAATGCCTGTGACTGTGTGCGCGATTCTCTTTGTGTGTTTGTGTGTGTGTGGCTATATGGAATGATTGTTTATTTGCTTTAGATGAACTTCCACCAACCCCCCACCACATGTACATGGCCCCGGGGGAACAAGACGACAACGCCGTCGACGACCAAGGAGTAATGGCTGTAGTGCTCCTTGTTACATTGTTACCAGTATTGCCTTACACTCACATACACACACACATACTAGTATGAAAGACTAGTATCCGTGGTATACGAATCAGGACATGGTAAATGGTACAGCTATCAAACAATTTAGTTATGATTGTATTTGTGTTTTCGATTGTTATCACAGAACACGACAACAACGTATGCGGCGGGTTGTATTCGTACAAGACGCAACCGGAGATGGAGTTGGAGCAATCAAGAATTTCTCTACAACAGCGGCAGCGGCAAACTAGGATCACAAGGCGGCAACAGTACCAGTAGTAACGACAACAACAGTAGCAACAACAACAACGGCAACAACTACTACTACCACAACGTATCAACTTAAACCAAGTGTAACCATCGCAAATTGCACTCCACTAAATCTCTAATACATACTATTAATCGAACAATCAAGCTCATATCGTATCCACCACTGGTAGTCAATACAAACATTAGGCCAACGGCAGTCGGTTCCGTGCCGGATGGAGGGAGCCAAAGCGTACAGTGGTGGGCGGCTGAAGCATGTACCGAGTAACATGTTTCACTAATGTCGGGTTCAGTTCCAGTTTCAGCTTTGGTAAAAAACGGAAAATGCCTTTAGCTTCGTGCTGGTTCCATACCAACCTATGTACGTTGTTCTTGCATACGTACAAGTAATAGTAGTACACTAGTAGTCATCGAGCAATAGTATACATATGTATCTATGTGTGTATTAAGTATGTAGTACGAACATCATCTCTTCGTCTCCTCTATGTGTGTACGTATGTATGTATCTCTCTCTGTACATAGTTGTTATTATTGTTGTTAGGTTCATTTATGTAGACGCTTAAGGACATAATTTATTTGTGGCTGTATTTTATTGCTGTTGATTTTGTTATCAATGAGGCAAAAGCTCTGCATAGCTTGTTTATATTTACTCACTTTATGTGCGAGTGTGCTTGTGTATTGGTGTAGTGTAGTGTTCTGTATTTACTTTGCAAATATTTTATACAAATACATATTTACGAGTGTGCAGTTTTTGCAGCTCCATTGTTGTTGTTGTTGTTATTCTTGTTGCTGCCGACTCTTCTTTTGCGGAGTGTATCCAAAGTGTATCCTAGTAATATCATACTGAGCAATCATTTGGCAACAGAAAAAAGCCATTATTACAACATTGTGTTGTGACAACAATAACATACCAGCCAGTGAGAACCAGGATGGGAGTCGTCTTACCATTTAGGCCGTAACCTTAGTACAATGTCGATCAGTGGCCTCTTACCACAATGACAACAATAGCAAAAACAATAATATCAACAATGCCAACGACAACAACAGCACCATAAGAATAACTTACTTAATAAAAAATAGCTTGTTGTCAACATTTTGGGGGTCTGAATTAAGGAGAAAAAAAATAAATAAATAAAACAACAAAAAAAAACTCTAGAAACAAAGGACACACAATTGCCAATGACTCTTATGTTGGTTAAGGACTTTTGGACCTAAAAGGACATGGATATATACGTGTGACACATTCGATGAAGCAGAGCCGCACTGTGAGGGTTCAAATGATTTACATCACACAAACTGTGTGTAATTGTAGTTAATTCTAGTGGTAAGGTAGCAAATTGGATACTTAGTTCAGAGGCAATCTCAAACTTATCAGCGCTTATTTGGTGGTTACTCTCGTCATATCTCTCATATTCGTTTTTATTTGTCTCTTCTTTTGACAGACTAAGGATCTAAGTTAAATGTAATTTAATATCTATAGTCCTTCAAATTGTGGCAGTAACTTGAGCATATAACTTAATGGTGGTATTTTTTTACATCAAACAATTAATTCCCATTACTTCTGTCGGTACAGTAGTTTCATTAGCAAAATTAATTTATTTTTGGAAAAAAAAGTACGTGACTGAAATTAATAAAGTAGTTTTTTTACAAACCAATTTGTTAAATGACTAGAGGCTACCTAGATATAGGATAACTTTAAATTAATTAGTTTGAATGACACAGAACAACACATGATTTTGGGACTCAATTCTGAGACTTGCACGTGAAAGTAGCCTCAAAAAGATGAAGTTCTGCATAATTCGTTTTGTCAAGTTACATGCCTTTATAATTTAATATCGATTTGAAGTTAGTTAGTATCGTATAAGGGAATTTGTCACTTTTTAGGCTCAGTTTTATTGTAACTGCTACAAAATAAACCCATTCCAAAATCATTTGATGAATGGAAAAGTGAAACTATTACTTATGTAGGGAAACGCTATATGAACAGATTAAAGAAATTGTAATTCTTAATTTTTTTTAAATTTGTTTCAGCTAAATCGGACTAGTGGTTCTCGAGTTATGTCAAACAAACCATGTCAAATTCCCCTATACGATACTTTCAAACTTCAAATCGACATTAAGTTATTATGGCATGTAACTTAACAAAACGAATGATGCAGAACATATTTTTTTGGGGCTACTTTCACGTGCAGTTCTCAGAATTGAGTCCCAAATCAATGAGCTGAAAAATGTTGTACTGTGTATCGATTTTAGACTAAATAAAAATTAAACACTAAATATATATTTGTATCCAAAAGATGTTGAGTGATCTTAGTGCGTTTGTCTTTCCGATTCTTGAACACGAACTATTAAGATTCGTATCACTTTGTTAACTAGGGCCGCACTTGAATTGGCACACTAAAACGGAGTATATTTTGTTCAATTTAGCTTGTTGAAAAAACTGTATAATTTGGTCATATATATCTTACCACCGTTTCAATAACCATGATATTCGTAGGCTCGGTTTATTTGACATACATATTCTCAAATTATGTTTAATATTTATTTATCGTACATATCATTTAATTCGTTTTGTTAAGAGTTGGTTAGTTTTTATCAATCAGATTTTTATATTTTGCTTAATATGAAAACGTTTTGTGGAACAATTTCGGATAAAGTCCCCTTCTAGTTTAGAAATGAGATACATTTTGGGCACCCTATCACATGAGCACCCTAGCGCATACTTATTTTGGCCCAAAGTATATAGAATATTTAAATTAAATAATAACAAACGTGTATTTGGCATTCTATCGTATTCGATTTGCTCAACACTACACACGAAATGCAAACTTTACTTAGCAACAGCTTGAAAAATATTTGAAATGTATGGACATTAAATTCTCTCAACCGCATTAAATTCTTCCTGTTTATGTTTATTGGTAAAGCAGCATACGAACACACTCACACACACACTCACACACACACAACACTTGCATACACATAGAGATAAAAATACCATGTACTGCATGTACTGATATACATACATGGCTAACACATACACACACACATGCACAAACATACATATTTTAAAAACATGTCTCATCGGATGTGCAGCATATGTTGTTACAACATTATATGCATCATCGATATATAAAACATGTGGCATGTACAATGTATGATTACTTATGTGCCATGGTCGATGCTCTTCTTTCAGCCACATGGACACATGGAAATGGTCGGTCGTCTTTACAAAGTCGAATGCCGAGGACACAAGTTCACCAAAGGACATTCCCAACATGCCGACAAACCGCTACTACATCAACAACGCCACTTTAGTGGTAAACCGTCGTACGTACATACAATCAAACATTTATGCATACATGCAACATGAAACTTATTGCAAGCACTAACAGTTACACACATGCACAAGTGCAGAAGCACACATACACTTACATACATCATATTAACGCAGTAACTAATAATACAACTTTTAACTTTTTAATCAAAAAAACAAAGGAAAATCATGCATTTATCTGAGTTCACTACAATATGTGTGTGCATGCAGCATTAATATCCTGTATGGCAGTTACAGTTATCCATAACGTTTAGTTTAGTTAAAGCCAAAGAAGTTCGTTTTTACTTTGGCCAAAAACTAGTCCACAACTCGTCTTCAGGTAATAACCCTCTGCCGATTTACTTGTGTACCACCGCGTTGAGCCACCCTATTGATATCACTGCTCGGCGTGCAGTTGTTCTAATGATGTTAATTCACCAGAGTTCCTTTTAATGTTGACAATTACATACATATCAACCTCAACAAGTTTATGATGAGCTTGTATGTGGCACTTCATTCAAACTTATTTGACATGTGGAGAATTTATGAGGTTTACAGCTTGCAAGAGCACTATTTTTAATGAATCTGTTAGTTTGAGTGAATTTTTAAATAATTGACAATGATGGAACAGAATGGGCAGAGAGAGGAGGGTGGAAACACATCCTTACATATATACAGAAGTTTTAGTATCGACGTATGTATATACGTGTTGCCTGCATAAAATGGATCTGATTTTGGGAATAGTCCAGTAAGGTTTTAGGTGAGTGAATCGTTCGTTTGGGAATCTTTCTTTCAGCTTTTGCATAATGTTATACTAACATGGTTGGTATAATATAAAACACGACCTTCTTCGATCCGAACAACACAATTTAATCAGAAATGACTTGTTAATATTAAATAATTCTTAATGTATTCTAAATATTCTAAATATTTTACAGAATAAGACATCATTGCATACTGGATGTTAACAATGTTTACTAGATGTGATTGCATTCCTTAAATCTTACCTGAAAATCGAATGAAATTAACAAAGAAATATAAAAAGGGAATTAAAGAGGGTGATCTATTTAAAATTTTAAATTTGTTTATACGGATAATTTTTAAAATTACTGCTTTTATTGGAAAGGTTTTACTTTGCCATTCAATAACACAGCACAAGACAAATTTTTGGGACTCAATTTTGAGAACTGCACGTGAAAGTAGCCTCAAAAAGAAGAAGTTCTGCATCATTCGTTTTGTCAAGTTACATGCCATAATACTTCTTCTTTTTGGGGCTACTACCACGTGCATTTCTCAGAATTGAGTCCCAAATCAATGAGCTGAAAAATGTTGTATAGTGTAACGGAACACATATCTATCTATATATAGTATAAAAGGCTTGGGTGACCGACTGATCACTCTCCAGCCCAAACAGCTACAGTTATAACCGTGAAATTTGGAATGTAGGTTCCTTTTATGACATAGGCGCGCACTAAGAAGGGATTTTTGGAAATTTGGACTGCAAGGGGGTAAAGTCGGCGTGGCACCGCCCCATTCAACTCGAATTTTGAAATGGCTGTATATTTTAAAGCATTATAGGAACAAAGTCGAGATTTGGTACGTATATCGGTCGTATTAGAAAAAATGCTTTGTTTGTGGAAAGTGGGCGATGCCACACCCCCTTTTAAAAAATAGTTATATTGGCCAAATAAAAGGACCGATTGCAATTATATTTTCTTTGTGTGATACTATCTTAGTCTACATTATAACGTAATAAGCCAAAAGGGGCGTGGCACTGCCCATACAAATTGAAATTTCAATCGGTCATATCTCAAGAGCCATTAGAGGTATGAAAATGAGATTTGCTACATATTTAGGGGTAAAAAGGCCGAAAAGGGATAAAACTAGTACCATCACCCAGACCAAACGGCTAAAGCTGTAATCGAATATGGGCATGCTTCCTCTAGAATTAGAGGGAGTTCCAGTCCATTTTAGTTGTACGATACGAATTTATCTTTTTAAATTCGTACTTTTAGGGATACAAATTAACTAAAGCGGTATAATATCACAATCACATCACATAAATAGGGTGTTCTTTCGTCTTATGAAGCGTTTGCATTTTACATGTATTGCTTCATTGTAAGTACAATTGAAGCAACGCGAGCCGGGGAAGCTAGTCATTCGTATGACTTTCACGATTGGCTCGGCCATACATCATCCGATCAACTCAATTTTTCAGTACAGTTTCGATTGTTTTGGGTCGAATCTCTTAAATGGCAACATCGATTTTATGTTTTAACTCTTCAATTGTCTCCAGATGCTTTGCGTAGCATTTAACCTTAATAGCTCCCCACAGAAAATAATCCAAAGGGCTCAAATCATAGTCAAATTAAACTTTAGTTCAAATTGAAAGATTAGTTGGAATGAACGCATTGCGCTACAGATAAAGATCAATTGTTTCGATAGTACTCGCGTATGCAGAAGGCACATCGTGCTCTACTAAGCGACGCCATTGGCTGCTCTCCACCTAAACCAACGCAGCTACCGATTCAAATATACAAATACACTTTTGGTCCTCCCATTAGTATATAACACTATCTGAACATGGAAAGCGGCTCTGTTTAGAACCAATTAGCACATGCTATATTCTAATTTTTTATTTGTCGCATCATATTCCTTCTCGTAATATAACATACATCATTTGTCAGCCGTTTTTGACTATGAGCAATTCATTAGAAGTGAAAAATAAAATTGTTTGTAGGGGCCGGCTGGTTTTGAAGGCAGATATTACAATAAAATCAACCACTGGATATGGTCAATTTGTACATAATTACTAATCAGCAATTTGTATACTGCACAACAAAAGCCATTGAGAGACGCAACTACTGTTAGTATCTTTTCAAACTTTTAACAAATCTATTAATCGACTGCAATGCATGCATATCAATCTTCTTGATTATATTCTTCTTCAGCCTAGTCCTTCGCTTAGCCTCTCTGCCTAGTTGGAACACAACATAAACGAAAAATAACAATTAGACCTGTAATTTGATAGAACTCAATCAAATAACCCTTGTGGCAGCTTACAGTAAAAACAATTTGATGGCATATCTGAGCTAAGTCTGCTTCTATCATTTGCACTCACACATCACATCTATCTCTAGTTTCGTTTCACAAATGCCAGAAAATACAGCAACATACATTTATATGCTTGTATGTAATTTGCATCTGTTACTGTGTATCTGTATCCGAGTTTAGCACTGGGATTGTTAAAACATCAGTTTAATTACCACATCATTTAAAACATCAACCCTGTGGGAGGTAACCAGTGTTTCCAGTGTTTCAACAGCGTTAAATCAACTAGTTATCAATTATAATTTATTCATAATGACATGACTATTGGGTGTCACCGTTTACCCCTCGAATTTACGATTGCTGTGAAATTCATTCTTAATACTCTCCATTGAACGTGTCTAATTGGAAGATTAATGAAGTTTCTAAAGGACCGACACTTAAATTCACACACACACACACACCCAAACTATTGCCCAACGCCGCTTGAGTCATCGTCATCGTCTTAGGAAATAATTGAACCCCTTTTAGAATACAAAACATTTATCAATTTAAAGACGTCAGCAAGCGCAGCTATACAATACAGGAAAGGGGACCTGGATGAGTACATCGCATTGTGTACGGGAGTGTAAACAGTATTCAGTAAGTGATGATGGGAGGTGGGCGACGCAAGGTCCTTGCAGATGATTGATGTGACAGTTATTCGAAATTCATATGAGTTGATAAATTGAAATGAAACAAAAAATTGTTTTAAAGTGAAAAAGCAAATACTGCAACACACTATACAAATAAATTGATGGCACTGACACTGACGTGACTGTGGCAGGATGTTGGGGAGTGGGGAATTTAATTACATTTTCATTTGGATGCCTGGAAACAAAAGGCTTAATGTGGCTCATTTTAATCATTTGCCCCAACCCCATGCCATGGCCACTATTGTGGTTTGCACAATACGAATTGACACCATTTATAAAAATGTTTTCATTTCAGATGAATTTCATCAAATTTCATCGTTTGAACGCTTTGCTCTTCAACGGCCCCAACAGCTACTAGTGTATTTGGGTCATCCTTTTGTACGACTCCGAAAAAGCTTTATATAATTACAGCAAACAATGTTGTAAAATACCACACAATTAATTAGACGAAACGAGCGAACGAATGAACAAACGAGCAACTGATGAACAAATGAATGAACGACTGAATAGGTGGCTGGCTGGCTGGATGGATGGATGGATGGCTGACTGAATAAATGATGATGGCAGCCCCTTGTTGTGCGGGCTGCTACTTCACTTCAGTCAGCCACACTTTGCCACCAAGCGACCACCGCCAACACCATCAACATTACCAACATCAACACACCACAACGCCACGGCCACAGGTAGCGAAGAAGAGCAAGGACGAGTATTCAAAATGCCATTTCTCCATAGCATTTGCCAGAATGCACATGCAACAACTACATTATGACCTTTACGTCCCCCCCGCTTCAGGTATTCCCCCATTCTCTTGTTTGTTTTCTTTATTACTTGCATCGAGGCTCTGACGGCGTCGTGCGATAAACTTGTCTGTCCCCCCAGATGGAGGATTGCGTATATGCGCGACAAGTAATTTCCACATCGACAAACACCTTTGAGAATCATAATAATAATTTGGTGAGGAGGAGTGGGTGGGTGATGAGTTTTATATAAATAGCCCAGTACCCCTCAATTAATGTACATTAGCCGGAATACTTAGGGGATTACAAAGGGAAATAAGTAACAAAAGTCTTTAGAGGTTTATTGCATCAAAGTGCATTCAAGTCTTATCAAATGTTTAGTGATAGTGGTCTTACTTCACGGAAATAGGAAAAAACAGTTCAATTTGTTTGAGCTTTGTTTTACGCATGTGAAAATTAACCCGATATAGATATATATAAATTTTTTCATGGACGGGGGAGTTTTAAAGATTTTATTATTATTAGCCTTAAAAACAACTTGACAACATAAATATTTATATCTTAGTGTCTAAGTCAGAGGCCAAAATGATAAGAGATTTCCATTCGCTTCGATCGTGTGCGCACTATCTCAAGTCAGTCCTACCAAGCAGCGTCAGTGATTTCTCATTCACTGCCAAACACATTTTCGCTGACAGCTGTTTACTCTCGCATCGTCCGACCGATACTATCGACATCATCGGCATATGCGAACAGCATGTAGCTCTTATTAAATTTGGTGCTAGACATGTTTACCTCAGCTTATCTTAACACCTTCTCCATCACTATGTTGAACAGTATGCACTACAAACCATCACCCTCTCTAAGACCTCAGATAGACCCTTGTCAGTCCGGACAGGGGATTTGTTATTCGTAAGGGTACACCAGCAGAGATAAATTATCTCCGTAGGGATACCGAACTCAGACATGGTTTCGTATAGTCGATGCCTGATGGGACTATTGACAGCTTTGTAATCGACAAAGAGGGGGTAAGTGTCGATTTGCTTCTCATGGGCTGTCTGAAGAATCTGCCGTAGTGTAAATATCTGATCTGTCGTGGATTTGCCACAATTGGCTTAGACGTTCACACAGTATGCTAGACAGGACCTTATACGCAATCGGTTAGAGGCTACATCAACGGTAGTTTTTGCACTCACTACGGTCACATTTTTGTATATAGGACATAGCACACTGAGATTCCAATTCTCTGGCATGCTCTCCTTTAGCCAAATATTCTCTATAAGCTCTTGCATACTTAAAACAACTCCGACCACCTTAAACAACACAGCTGGAAGACCATCAGCCCCAGCGGCTTTATATTTATTTAAGCGGGATATGGCAGTTTTTTGCTCAGCTTGGCTCGTAGGGGGACACTCGATGTTGTCGTCTCGGATTGGTACACAGTCTTCAGCAACGGAGTTTTCTGACGTCAATAGGCAGCAGATGTGATTTTTCCTTATTCTAAGTACGCTCTCGGAGTCTGTAACGAGATGACCATGCTTGTCTTTATAGGAGGGAAGACCTGTTCCATGTACTCTGCCATTTATCTTCTGGTAGAATTTTCTAACTTCACCTCTGTTCCTGAATTCCTCAATGCACACATTATTGTGCTTCTTTTGTTTTCGTTTTTTTCGCCTAAAGAGTCGAGACGCCTGCCGCTTCTTCTCCCTATACTTTTCATGAACAGCTCGCTTTGCCAGTGGATGTAGTTTGGACCATCTTGTTCCCGGGTGACATTGCAGCATTCATCATCGTACCAGGCATTATCGTTTGACGGCTTCCACAATACCACAGTACGGAACGCGCAATCTTTTCCATTACCATATTGCCATTGTGCGCTACTATTTCCGGGAGTTGGAGCACTACGAAGTAGTTGAGTGAGTTCGTTGGAATAGGCGTTAGCTATCTCTGTAGTTTGCAGTTTAGCGATGTCCAGCTTTCTCTGTGCCTTGTTACGCAGGGTTTACGCCCTGCTTAGCCTAGTACGCACCTCCATTGGAGAGATCAGTGGAGACTCGTACGCCAAGACACTTGATCTATTTGGTTTTCCGTAACTTGATCGGGAGATATCCGCGTTGCCTTGTGAATGTTTTTGTGGTCAAATAGTGTGCTGCTTATTACCATATTCCTTGCTGCGGAGGAATTAATCAGTCTGATTCCGTTTGGCGATGTGTCAGTATGGATATACCGACTGTTGGGCTTAAGACATTCTCCTGGCCAATTTTAACATCATGGCCAGGGCTACGGTCATATGTTTCTTCAAGTTGGGCGTAGAATTTCTCCTCCGTCGGAGCATGAGCACATATCAGCGTGATGTAGAAAATGTTGCCTTCACTCTTATGTTGGCGATTCGTTCACTGACAGGAGTAAGCCTTGAGACCAGTTGTCGTTGTCTCTTGCCGAATACAAATCCACTACCAAACTCATGCTTATCCGCGTGACAGCTGTAGTACACGTCGCACATCCCCATCCCCAAGCATCCATATCCGGATTTCCTGTACAGCAGTAATGTCAGCCTTATACTCTTCGAGGACATTCGCCAGTTGAATAGAGGCACCTGGTCGGTATAGAGTTCTAACATTCCATGTGCATATTCTCAAATCATGGTCCTTTAAACGTTTGCGGTGAACATTTTGGGGGTTCCTTTTCTCTTATTTCTCATTTAATTCACTGCCATTGTGGCGGGTGGCAAGCCCAGCCCACCAGATTCCGCAATTTATTCCTATTGCCAGGATTCATTTCAGACGCTCTTTCTGAGACAGACGCTGACCAGAAAGCCGCGCAATATGAAACAGACGCTGCGGATATTTTGTTTGACTACGGGAACCACGGAAACATCACCATTCCATTTGTACCTCTCTAGAGGACACCCCATGTGGTAAAGTGCTCATTTAATGGCTGCCCTGATTCGCCATGCCATAGATTCGTCATCAAGCACATGTACCCATTTATAGTACGCTCTCGGTCTTTACCGCTCTGGTCGGGGACTACTTATTAATCGTAGTTAACCTACATTCTTTTAGGCCGTTCAGCTAACCCCCACCTGCTGACCCCTATAGTAGCACGAGCTAGCTTTATGGTGAAAAAATGAAAAATCAGCTTAAATTATTAACTCTTTTATTGAGTGGTACAAAAACATAAATCTAGGAAAATTAACAATTTGATAAGACACTGTGTCCTAATAATAACATTATACAACATATGAGCTTTCAGGTTCGTAGTATATTCCTGATGTCTAACGCATGACGTGGCCGTGCATTACCATCCACATCAACTGCATCTAAAACGTTTTGTATAGCTATACCCTAGGACTGGGTGTTTTTTCTGATTCATGCTAATAATACACCCTTCACCATTTCACAACACAGCACCACAATGCACAGCAGGCACAAACATTGAGTTTAAGTGATTCGACAATGTGGCTGCAGCACTTGAACTCCATTTGTCTGGCACTATCTTGGGGTAAATTGAAACAACACGCATTCCTCTCACCATGGACAGGCATTCAATAGCACAGCTCCCTAGATAGTAGAGAAATACTCAAATACAGCGGCGCTTGCAACTTCTTCTCGGCCACTGCATCATCATCTTTAGTTACGGGAAACACTTCATTATTCTCTCTTTATTCGAAAACTGATTAGTTGCGGTTGGACTACGGTTTTCATCAATTAACTTGTTCCCGGCAGTTAGGCTTCTTCCATTCGCCCCATAGGCCAAGCAAAACTGCAGCAGCGAGTTGACCACAAAACAGTTTTCTGCTAAAGATAGCCAGCAAACCTATGATGTTCTACAGTTTGGTTTTTGTTTGCGGTCTCAATTTGAACAAGCGGATACTTAAGAACTGAGGGTCACCGAATATATTTCATAAGCAAAATATGTCGACAACAGTAAGACACAACAGTGTAATTGGCCTCCTTAGCTTAAATAAGATACTGCACAACTAAATGAATTGTCTTAATTTTAATAAATTTTAAATTTCAGGTGCTCAGTTCGTTAGGAAAAGCTACAGTGATTCGTGTCGCTAATACATGCAATACATAACTCTAAGTACATATGTATATGCAAATGGGGCTGAAGCATTTAGAGGTATTATCCTTTTGTAAGAGTATTATGTTTCAATACTATTCCAATTGATCTCGACTAACTGTAATGCGTTGCACTTTTTGCCACTGTTCGATGTTATGTCTGACAGTTTTTAATGCTTTGAAAGCCGTTGAATGACAATAAAACAATTAACAGTTGAGATTAATGTCGATTGCCAACAATCGATGGTATTATTTACCATTGAAATGTATCGAAAACATTCTTAAATTGAATAGGCACAGTGGCGGAAGGAAGGAACACTTGGTGTGGGTTAAGGCCTTTTTTTTGCCTTTGTTGTGTATTAAAAAAAAATTCAATCTTATGTGTATGTAAGAAAATTTAAGCTGTATTTTATGTACGTAAAACAAAAGAAGGGGAGTGGCTAGACTTTCAGATTTTTTTTTCAAAACTTTATCCTGCTTTAGTTTTACTAAATATAGAATCTGGGCGCGATCGCGTTGGCTGTATTTATATTATTAATCGATTACTAGAGTAGGCCGAGTGGTACATTAGTATTTTTATCCTGCTTTAACTTTGCTAAATACAGAATTTGGCTGCATCGCGTTGGGTATTTTGATATTATTACTCGATTACAAAGATTGATGTCCCAACGATCATACATTTTATTGTATCTATTACATGAAGGCCTGTATAGTAAAGAAATCCAAGTCTGCTGCTGGGTACATACATATATTAATAAAAATTTACACAACTTCAGGTATGCAGCTACCTATGTATTTGTGCACGGATAAATAAACATGAGATTTTTGCCATTTTGGTCGTAGAAAATGGTAGAAATGGCATTAATATGTGGAAATAATAATACGCATCTGAATGCAAATGTATGTGCGTATGTAGATTCGTATAAAGTAATACAATGCGACAAGGACTTTTATCATACATTAACATTTGTACAGTGCGTTATCGGTTTACACGCAAAAGATAACTAAAAGTGGTTGCATTAATCGAGTCAATTTAGTACATACATTTTTGAAATCAGTGGTTGGTGAGGAAATGAAGATAAACGGGACAGGTACCTGTAAGTGACCGAATAGCCACTATTTGCATCCGGGCGAAATATTTTTACATTACGCTTATTTGTGTACACGCCCTGACGGAAGACAAAGACGATGACATTAAAGATGCATTCTATGAGCGCCTAGGGGAAATATATGACATTAAAATTGTTCTGGGAGATTTTAAAGGATACAGATTCCCACCTAAAGATATCCACAAGGGAACCTGGATGTCTCCCGATCAAAATACAAGATCACGTGGTAATTGATGGAAGGCATGCCTCAAGCGTTATGAACGTGCGTGTGATGCGCGGTGCAACTATCGACTCGGATCACCACCTAGTTGCAGCCAAGGTACGCCACGATTAAGTAATGCTAAAAACACTCGTAATCAAACGCAAAGGAAACTAGACATCACAAAGCTGCATACCACCGAGATAGCCAATTCCTACTCCAACCAACTCTGATGTTTCCGACACATAGTGGCAGCATATTGCGAATTCTATGATGAATGTCGCGAAATGTCTGTGGAAACGGATGCTGCATACAAAGCAAAACTTCAGCCAATGGCGATGCGCGTGGTGGCGGAGCGTTATAATGGGAAAAGGAGGGAGATGATACGCCTGTTCAGGCGGAAAAAGCGTCTGTGGAAGAAAAAAGAGAGAGCCAGGATATCGAAAACTACAGGGAAAGAGGTGAGGCCCAAAAGTTCTACCAAAAAATTAAAAGCAAGGGTTTTGGAAAAGGGATCCCCCACCTGTAAGGACAGAGACGGAAATCTGGTGACGGACACTCAGGGTGTGCTGCAAATATGAAGGGAACACTCTACTCTACTCGTTCCCGAAGGCAGCATAAGTAACGAAATCACACCAATCATAGACGACGGAGTAGATTATCCATCACCGAGCCAAAACGAGTTCAGCACGATCGCATGGCTTAAAAATAATAAAGCTACGGGAGCCGATGGACTGCCGGCGGAGTTTTTGAAAGCCTGCGGCGATGAGCTGGTAACACATAAACACCATTTGGCTTAAGGAATGCATGCCCGGTGATTGGAATCTGAGTGTCATATGACCTGTGCTAAAAAAAGGCGATCCAAGTGTGTGTATCAACTATTGCGGGATTAGCCTTTTACCTATCGCATATAAGCTCCTGTCTAGTGTGTTATGTAAAAGACTAAAGCCGAACTTAATTGGACCTTATCAGTGTGGCTTTAAACCTGGTAAATCCAAGAAGACCCAAGATATGCAAATCGACACCTACCATCTGTTTAACGACTATAAAGCTGCATTCGACAGTCCAATACGACAGAAATTGGATGCTATGGGTGAGTTAGGAATCTCCGCGAAGCTAATACGACTTTGTGGGATGACACTGACTGACACAAAGTATTCAGTGAAAAGTGACAAAAATCTGACAGAGCCATTTTCTACCAAGCGAGGCTTCAGACAATGCTATAGTCTGTCATGCGATCTCTTTAACATCGTAATGGAGATGATCATGCGGAAGGCTGTAGTAAACAGAAATGGTGCCATCTTCAAGAAAAGTCACATGTTGCTCACGTATGCCGATGATATGGATATCATTGACCGTGGATTGCGGGATGTTACTGCGGCTTTTCGTGCATCGAAATGCAGTCGAATCGATTTTTTATTTACCAACAAAATCAAATTTTAAACCACTTGTGACGTAGTTGAGCTAAATGGAGCTTAGGGTTTTGTTACTGAGGTCAAATGCTATCGTTTGATATTGATTTGGTTCACCCTCGAAAAAGTGTGTTACCCTGTGTTATAAAGTGTGCGTGGCGCCTACCATATATGAGGTTAATAGGGATTAACATATATGGATTACTTTTAAAGTGAAATGGAAGTGAGAGCTATTAAACTTTTTGTGTTACTTTTTTAATAATGTTTAAAATTGTTTAAAAAAAATGGTTGTGATCAGATTGGCGGTAGGCGTGGCACATCTCATAAGAATTATAATGATATATGCGTCCAGGAAAAAGTGCGGTAGCAAAATTTGAATTTAAACTAGAAAACTGTCTATTGTCTTTTCCTTGCGTTGTCTGCTCTTAAATGCAACAAAGATGTTTTAAATTTGCCACAAAAAAAAAACAAACCAAAAAATTAAATAAACAACACAATAATAATAGGCCACATAAATGTCGGCGTTTTAATTAAAATAATTGCTTGTGGTTGTTTAAATTTACAAGTATGCAATAATTTAAGGAATAAATATAAAGCTTCAAACATTTACATGTTCCTTAATACATTTAAAGTTACTCAATATGTACAATGATTTGTCTGGCTGGCATAGATTATTGCATGTATACAGCTGTGTTGGTGAGCATAAATAACACACGTACATAAATACATACATATGTACATATGTCTAAAACGGGACAGTGGCATTGTTCCAATGACAATGGGGGGGGACAGTGCTGGACAGTAATGGAGCCAAACATGCATGAATGGCAATCCAGTCCGAGTGCAAATTGTTAGCTATGAACACAACACAATCTCGGCGATTATTGCACCTTTAGTGATTAGGATTTGGACTGGATAATAGGCATAAAGGTTGTTACTAACTGTATGGAAGGGACTCTGCTCTACTACATAGTAATTTGCTGCCGGTTTACCTTTAATAAATTGCTTTTTGACCCTTTGTCATATGTTTAACCTGAAATTGTGCACAATTGGAAAACATTTCGTAGAAGGACATTTGTAAAATAACAGTTAAAATTAAATTGCAATATTTCGAAATTGACGTATACGATACTCGTATATCGTTGTTTCATTGGGATCATTGGAATTCAATTAATCATGATTGCATACCAAACTTTGTTTTCAAATTGAAATTTGTAAGTGGAACTGCAATGGATTTCATCGCTGTTACTGAGTTACCACGAAATGTCAATGTCAGTATCGAAATAACGATGAATTTAGTGGCATTGTGCTATAGACTTTGTCCACAGCAATGACAGCCATAAATATATCTGCTGCATGGATTAACTAATAAATGCAGCTCTTTATGGGTCGTCACAAACGAATGCCAGCAATGGAGTTCATAATAACATAACAAACAATTATTAATAACTATTCATAAAATATTTACTAAAATCAGTGTTTACGCGATGCCTCCAAGCGGTCTTATTCAAATAATAATAATATTAATATTTATATGTTGTTGTGTCGGAAAAGCCAATAAAAATTTAAATAAGTGGACATGCAATAGTATCGAGCAAGCACAATAAACAAAACGAACATATTAGAATCGAGTCACAACCACACATAACATATTTTATCGAATGTATTTATTTAAAAAAAGAAATGCGACAAAAAAACACTTCTCTCCCCCTCCCTTAGTTATTATGTTCACGGCTTTTGGTTGCAACATTCATAATTGGCCAATGGTGCTTTGTAGTTTTATTATTTCCATCTGTGAAGTAGATACGACAATTTTGTGATTTAACAGACCTGAACGAAATGCGCAATCAACCTTTTGGGGGGTGGTGATGTCCTTAGCGGCAACACCTCAGCAGAGCCCCTCAAATTGTACGCCTTTCGTTTGTAAACACACAAAATGGCACCAGCTATTAAGGTCGTTGCGAAATGTCAACGCAATTTGATAAGATAAGTGATAAGTCAGTCATCTACATTTTCATTTAATTGCCGGTACCTTCGATGTTGTTGGCAGCAACTTCGCAGTATATGTGTCAAGTCAATCGACATGTCTAGTAAAAGCTTTGCAAACAGTGACGTTCGCATTCGTCGATAAACAAGTAGGTGCCGATTGTTGTGAATCTAAAATAAAACCGTGTTAATTCTTAACAACGAAACAAAGCTATCTCATACCTCATTCATGGAGTGTAAAGGGAAATCAAGTTTTTTTTATCTGTTCGTGAATAACCTAAACTTTATAGTCGAAAGAGTCTTAACTCTGCTCAATCTCTCCAGGATTAAAATGGTTCTATTCAACGATCGTGGAACATGCCTCTAACGACTCATTAAGAGTAGTTTCCGAAATTTTTGGTCCGAAAGTCTTATTTCAGATACCCAATAGACTAGTGATTCTGGAGTCTCTTGAAAAATAAAAATAACGTATTCGCGAAGAAATGCAGAACATTTAAGAAAACACCTGTCAAGATTATATATTTATGCAAAAAATCTCTATTTGTGTAGTTTTTCCTTATCACTCTTGATCCCCGTTATTGTATAAGGTCCGTCAGTATAATATTTTGTAAGATCCACTGAAAATACTTATTGTTGGTAAAATCAAACTTTAATAAGGGACTAAAAAATCATGTGAATTTCGGCGGTTAGAATTCTTTGACATTTCGTTAGCTCCTATACCAGTGACGAAATCAATCTATATATCCTTCTTTATATTTCCTAGCTGACCAGGCAGACTTCGTCCTGCCTCCAAATTAATAATAAGAATATTTCGTTCTGTAACAATTCAATAACTATTGGTCCATTATTGGTAGAAATCGGTCGTACCTATTTCGCAGTTAGAGCTAACTACACAACGTTTTTACCTCTAACCACCAAAAATAAACTCGCACTTTATTTACCCTTAAATATCACCAACCAACCCATTCTGCATACAATGTTTCAATTATTTCACGAGCAATAAAGGGCGAACGACAACATCTTCAATCATGCGATCGACTACCTAGAACCTTTATTTGCCATTGAATACAAATAATTCTTCAACTAGCTGTAGGGCAAATAACAATACCATCGATTACATGACCGCCGTAAACGTTTGGCAACGCACGCGATTGCCACCGACGACATTCGGCAATCGCCACATCACAAGGGAAAGTCTTAATCGATGCAGTGTGATGCGCTGTAATTCTCATTACATCGAGAGCTCCACTTATTTAAATGATCGGGAATTGCCCTTCTCAAGACAATAATATATCGAAGGAAATATTCTTTTGATTAATCAGACTTTGGTCTGTTGAATCAAATTTTGTTGGTTAAACCCAAATTCCATTGGTTTAACTTGACTACGGTCGGTTGAATCGGTCTTTGGTCTGTTAAATCTGACTTCGGTCTGTTGAATTGGACTTCGGTTTGTTGAATTGGAATTCGGTCTGTTAAATCGGACTTCGGTCTGTTGAATCGAACTTCGATCTGTTGAATTGGACTTCGGTCTCTGTTGAATCGGACTTCGGTCTGTTAAATCGGCCTTCGGTCTGTTGGGGTGTAATTTTAGTTGAATCGGTCTTTGGTCTGTTAAATCTGACTTTGGTCTGTTGAATCGGACTTCGGTTTGTTAAATTGGACTTCAGTCTGTTAAATCGGACTTCGGTCTGTTGAATCCAATTCCGCTTGGTTATACCGACTCGTCGGTTGCACAGATTTCAGTATGGTACACAAGGAACTCTTCGTTCCTGCATTAGTTCGGTCGCGAATTTTGAATCGATACAAGACAATAATGCTATCACTGAATCCGAATCTGAATTTTTTTCGTATCTAAATACTTTATTCAGTAGATTATAAGTTTGAATTACACCATCAATAGACAATACTGCTATTTGGCCCTAGTCAGATAAAATCTACTGAGTTCTTATTCCGTAAGATTTTGTGGCCCTTATGGCTACCCTGGCGTCTACTGGACTTACCCCAGCCGACGAGAAAACCACGTTGCAATATATACAGATTTGTATGGCAGTATATAAGAAAACATTATAAAAGCCATATCTCCGGAACCACTTAAACGATATCGTGCAAACATCAAACTGAACAAATCTTTTAATATTATAGATAGCAACAACGAAAAAAAATAAGCCAGTCGGCTATTTACTTGTATTTCATTTTCAACGAAACATTTAATACACTTCACTTCCAAGAAAGGTATTATAACAAAATCCAATGGCGTCAATTAAGGCTCACAAAATTAAATGAAACGGTTTGAGTGTGATTAAACTAACATTTGCGTTGGGGGGAAATTAAAATGGGAATTCTTTTGAAATATTTATATTGTTTGTAACTGACCCAACGGTAAATGTGGTGTCAATTGTCTAAAAGTACCTTTTCAGAGATTAGTGAAGATGGGATGAGTCATCAAACTGGTACTTAAGTTTTAAAGAAGTGTCAATTAGACTGATGTATATTACTCCTGCGCCGTTTTTGTGTTTTAAATTGTACATCTCAACACACATCTTATGCAAATTTATTTTTTAAATCAATAACCAATTAGGTGAACTTTACATAAGATACAATAATTTTGTTACAGTGCATATCTAATAAATTTTTAAGCAATGCTCATTATCATATAAAACAAATATTAATTAGCTCTACCAATTGATATTCTGTAGTGGTTTTCCAAATAAACAATTTTTGTTTATTACATCGATTTTATCGGGCGTTGTATGTCATCAATTTTCTCCAAATGCCACTTTATCATTTTCAATTTACTCTCCATTTTTAAGGCCAATTACTCTGTCTCTCTCTCTCTCTCTGTCTGCGAGTGTGTGTGTGTGTGTTGAGATGTAAAATTTATTTGATTTCAATTGTGTTATCTCGGACATTGCACACAACAACACAGTGTTGCACTGAGCCATCACTACGCGCTCTGATAGCAGATTGTAAACAAGCTGCTGTTTAAATATTAGCCATGGTTTTATAAACAAATCATAATAGTAATAATAATAATAACAACATTTAGCGATATAAATCAGCTTGCCCACAACACAACAATAACGGGCATTTGATCCAATGTCGGCTATGTGAAGGAAGGAGTTTCCTCCAGTCATACAGTGGAAAGCATTTGAAAATGCTCCCGTTCAAACGCTGTTGATGCTTGAAGCAACGAGCAACAAACAAACACTCAAATTAGCTTTGTTTTTTACGCGTTTGAAGATAACAGAACGCAGTTTTTTTTTCTTGTTTTTGTGTTCATTTTCATACTGCATATGGCCATTGTGGGTTTCTATGTTAGCTTTTAAAACGCTCGCTGTTTAACCGCGCTGCCACCGCCATCTTTGCGATAATACTCGTATCTCATGGGGATGGCCATTTACTATGTAAATATTTACTGTTGGTGATGCTGTTTTGGTTTCATTTGGTCAACGTCACGTACAAAGCATTTTAATTAGCAATTAACACTGCCTCCCGCCACTGGAATAAGGAATAAGTGAAATCAACCATCCGTCGTGGTTCGCTGGTTCGGCGTGGCTGAACTGTAACATATGTAACAACAGTTAGCACTGATTTAAATAGATGTTGTGCATCACACACATACACACACGGACGTACGCATATCATTCAAAATCCTTTATGAACTTAATTATTACTTAAGTGGCCCATTACAACTTACAAACATGGTTTATCAGTTTGAGGCCTGAAGTACTAAAGAATTCCACACGCTTCGGTCTTCTGCGTGTGTTCTCCAGTTAGTCCTACCAGATGATGGCACATCGCCTATCACTTGGTCCTTCCAACGGAGTTTGGGTCTCCCTGCTCTGCGCCGTCCTTCAGGTTCGCCTTCAAACACCTTTCTCGCTGGAGCATTTACATCCATCCTGGCAACATGACCCAGCCATCGTAGTCGTTGCATTCTGACTCTTTTAGCTACGTCGATGTCGTGGTAAAGCTCATACAGCTCATGGTTCATCCGATGGCGAAACTCGCCGTCGACACAGATAGGTCCATAAATTTTTCGGAGTACTTTCCTCTCGAATACTCCCAGGTTTTGAATGTCCGTTGTCGTAAGCACCCATGATTCGGCAGCATACAAAAGAACGGGTAAGATTAGCACCTGGTAAAGCTGTTTCTTAGTATTCCGAGATAAGGTGGTATTACTAAAGTGCTGCCGAAGTCCGTAAAAACATCTATTGGCTAGCACTATTCTCCGCTTAATTTCTTGGCTGACATTATTTTTCTTATTGACGGAAGATCCGAGGTAGGTAAACTCATCAACTACCTCAAAACAATAATCTTCAACGTTGACGCTGCGTCCCCATCGAGAGGACTCTTTGTTCGTCGAAATCATTATTTTTGTTTTGTCTTCGTTGACCGCTAAACCCATTTTTGCCGACTCCTTTTCTAGGGATGAGAAGACTGCAGTAACGTCCCGCAGATTTCGGCCAATGATATCTATATCATCGGCGTAGGCTAGTGGCATGTGGCTTTTGTGGAATATGGTGCCAGACATGTTGACACCAGCCTTTCTCATCACCTTCTCCATAACTATATTAAATAGTGTACAGGACAGGCTATCGCCCTGCCTGAGACCTCTTTCCGTGTTGAATGGTTCAGACTGATCTTTACCAATCTTAATCGAGGATTTGGTGTTTTCTAGGGTACATCTGCAAAGTCGGATTAGCTTTGCAGGAATACCAAACTCAGACATAGCCTCATAAAGCCTATTCCTTATCGGAGAGTCGAAGGCAGCTTTGTAGTCGACAAAGAGGTGGTAGGTGTCGATCTGCTTTTCATGGGTTTTTTCCAGGATTTGTCGTAACGTGAATATTTGATCCGTCGTAGATTTGCCAGGTCTAAAGCCGCACTGATATGGTCCAATTAGTTTTTCTACAATTGGCTTTAGACGTTCACACAATACGCTTGAAAGGACCTTGTACGCAATTGGTAATAGGCTTATTCCACGATAGTTCTTACATTCACTACGATCTCCTTTCTTGTATATGGGACATAACAGACTGAGACTCCAATCCCCGGGTATGCCCTCCTCTTGCCAGATGTTCTCCATGAGCTGATGCATGCTCCTAATCAGCTCCTCCCCGCCAGCCTTAAACAATTCAGCAGGGAGACCATCGGCTCCAGCAGCTTTGTTGTTTTTAAGGCGGGAGATGGCCATACGTATCTCGCTCTGGCTCGGAGGTGGACAGTTAATACCATCGTCATGGATTGGAGCGGGGTCTTCTGGAGTGGTGTCAGTATCCAGTAAATTTCTAAAGTGATCTCTCCATATCTTCAGAACGTTATCCGGATCCGTCACTAGCTGACCATCGCTGTCCTTGCAGGAGGGCAACCCTGTTCCACGCATTCTAGCTTTAACTCTCTTGTAGAATTTTCGGGCTTCCCCTCTACTTCGGAGCAACTCAGTGCACTCATCCTGCCTCTTCTTTAGCTCCTTCTTTTTTCTTGTAAAAAGACGAGTTGCCTCTCGTCTCTTTTCCCTGTGCCGTTCACGAACAGCTCGCGTTGCCATTGGCTGCAGTTTTGCCCTGTATGCAGCATTCGTCTCTCTCGTGGCATTGCGACATTCATCATCGTACCAGGCATCTTCTTGAGACGGCTTTGAGTACCCAAGTACGCTTCTCGCAGTCCGTTCTATGGAGTCGGCTATATATTGCCACTGCGAGGTTATATTATCAGGGGTTGGAGCATTCCGCAGCAGTTGAGTTAGGTGGTTGGAGTAGGCGTCCGCTACCTCTGTGGTCCGCAGTTTACCGATGTCCAGCTTTCGTTGTGCCTGGTTACGTACGTTTTTCGCCATGCTTACCCTAGTGCGTACCTTAACTGCGGTAAGGAAGTGATCGGAGTCAATGTTCGCACCCCTGATCACTCGTACGTCCAGAACACTCGATGCGTGCCTTCCATCGACTACCACGTGATCTATCTGATTCCTCGTCAAATGATCTGGAGATAACCATGTTGCCTTATGAATATTTTTATGGTCAAATCTAGTGCTGCTAACTACCATATTTCTTGCCGCAGAGAAATCAATCAGTCTGATGCCATTGTTCGACGTTTCGGTGTGCAGACTGAATTTTCCGATTGTAGGCTCAAATGCGGTCTCCCTGCCTATTTTAGCATTAAAATCGCCTAGTACAATTTTGATGTCATGGCTGGGGCTACGGTCATATACATTTTCTAGGCTCTCGTAGAACTCGTCTTTGTCCTCATCGCTTTTCTCTTCTGTCGGAGCATGGGCACATATAAGTGTTATGTGGAAAAACTTAGTTTTGACTCTTATGGTGGCTATACGTTCACACACCGGGTTGAACCTTAATTATTAGCCGTGATAAACTTTTGCCTACGCTTAAAACGTTTAATGAATTTAAAGACATTGACAGCCTTTGACAGTAGTATCATCACAGGACTGTTTATGATTTAAGCCTCTGTTATATTTATACACAATAACTTTGTCCAGCCTTGAAAGGAGCTTTACAAGAGGTTTTCCATTTAGTATCATAAAAAGTTTATGTGTAGCTCCCTACTTTATGTCCGATTAGTGTGTGTTTATTTTTGGTCAACTGTAGATAGAAATAGAAAGGGATATCGTTTGGAATAGGCAATATGCAGCATGGACATTTTGCCGTATATATTCATAATAATTCATTTAGAATCCTAGAATTTTGTCGAAAATTTGTAAAACATTACAGCTTTTTAGTGAAAAATCTGTAGCATTACAGTTCTGCCGGACAATTGCATTTATGCTCTCGCTGCATTTGTAGTATCCTTTGAGGTCGACGCGAATCCAATACAACACTATTCCACATGGCAGCTTGTACTCGCTCCATTTAAGAAACCACAAACATAAAGAGAAATGCTTTCATTCTTTTACTAATGTCTATTTGTTTGGTAGAAAGTCGTGTGTTTGTGTTCGTACGGAATATTTTCATGTTTTTATTTGTGCGCTTTGTCTTTGCTCGTCCGTACGTTGGTTCTTTTTTTTCGTTATTGTTATTCTGAGCTTTGTCTCACTTTCATTCTCGCATTCTTTGTTTGGCCATCTTTAATGCTGTAAAATAAGAGAATGTCTAGTATTGTTGTCCGAGTACCCGTACCCATCCATGGTCTGGGCTTTGTTCGGTGTCCTTTCGTCCTGCTGCTTTGGTCCGATGGCTCATCATCGCTGACCAATGGATGAATGGTCCATTACCATAAGAGCCTTTAATTAAACACAGTAAAGAACAACAGACGCTTGGAACTGGGGATCATCTTGTCCAGCATACAGACTTCTCTAAGTAGATGATACACGTCCACGTACACACACAGAGAGAAACATATTGCATACTACTTTAGTGTACAAATCCGACTATTTCTCCATGCGATTCAAGCAAAAACGCATCGATAAGAATTTCCAGTTGAAACAGTTAATGGATATTTCCTGGCATTGTTATTATTGTTGTTGTTGTTCTTGTTGCTGCAAACGGGATACTAACTAAATAAATTGTCGGTTTAAATGTTGTTTACTTCTTGCTGCCAAGACGTCTATTAAATGTTATTCAAGCCATGGCCCCTCCACCCAATTTCTCATAAAACTTTGCGTTTTATTGTGTGCTAAGGGTTGGGCATCATGCTCCTCGAATTATTACAAATAAACAAACACACACAACCACCGAAACAGGACTCTAAGGCCAAAATCAACAACGGAAATTCGTTTAATACTATAATTTATGTAAATATGTAAGTGCTCGTCCGCGCATCGGACACAAAGTAACATTACCAAAGGCCATCGTGATGGTGAAAGAGAAATAGGAGGAGAGATAACGAAATGATAATGGCTGATTATAAGCTATAATGCAAGAAAAAGTTATGTAGACTAACGGAAGAATTATCTAAAGTAAAACCCTTTTAGAGAGCGCGTTTGATAAGAAGATGATGGGTATATTACAAAAAATATGCTTGTAAAATACGACAGTATGTGAGAAAATGACTTTGGACACATTAAGAATATTAATGACCATTAGAGGCATTAGATTATAGACGTTCAGCACAAATGCACGGTGTTACCATACAATAAAATTCCTTTTATGTATTTTGATCAAATGTGCCCTCACTATATACCTTACAAAGTATATGTGAAAAGTTTAGTAATCTTGTTATCAAGCCAGTAAATTTGAAAATCGACAGTAAACTAAAGTGTACTTATATTGCAAGATCGACTCTGTGTCTAAACCCGATGGCATATATGAAGCTACATTTTAATAAAAAAAACGTATATGAATACCAGTAGAACAACATATGACCAACATTTGTCTAAACTCCGTCTTATTTTAACCTCAACTTTCTTACTTGTGTAGGCCATTTAAAATATAATGACAAGTTTAATCTCTTTCACACAGCGTTTCATTCAAACTCAACGTCTGCAGCAGTGTCGAATTTTAAACTCTTTAAGAACTTATTTGTTACTTTCGTTTTTATTTTTTATAGCGACTTTCCGATTGGATGAATTTGTTCCGCGCCTTCACCTTGATTGCCTCTCTGATTAATAACTGCGATCCGATATTTTCTAGGAAGTTTTTTTTTTTACATCCGTACAAGTACAGTTAAGCGTGTTTGTGTGTGCCGACCCAAGTACTGCGGGAAGTATTTCAAGTCAATATAAATATGCATAATAGAGCATCCTAAGTGAATGCTCTCTCTCTCGTAAGCTTTGTTCTGCTTACTTGACTTGAGTGTTCTATAATGTTAAAGTTGTGATTCTTTGGGCACACACACACAAATAGCCAAACGTATACGAAGACACGCACACAAAGGATAGTGAATGGCCCAAGTGTCCTCCCGGAGCTATCTGCTGTTACACGGACTACGAATAAGAGCCAGATTTCTGTCGGTGGCAACATGGCTGCTGGGTCTTCTGTTCTGGCATCCTTAGTTGCTGCACGTAAGTGGCGAGTACTAGGCAAGTCCTGTGTATGCTTGTTATCTGTTTTTTTTTACTAGCATATCCTTGTTGCGGCTGCACATCGTCGGCTACATCCTGGTGCTGACAGAAAGCAGCAAAGTCTTTGTGAGAACTTTTGAGTTGCACCAACAGTTGGAATGAGTTTAAAACTATGACGCTAGGCCACTTTGTCCAACTCGTTGTACATTTCCATAAATTCTAAGACAAATACAACAACAACAACGTTTCTGCCTCAGTAGTAAGTAATAACTAATCAATCAATCAGTGATTGATTAACTTCTTTTCGGGGTAGAATCAGAAATAAGAGATTTACTTTAAAGTTATTTACAACAATTCAAACAAATATATGTTTTGCTGCAAACAATTATAGTAAATACTCATGTTTATGCCATGTAGATGTGTGTGTGTAAGTGTGTGTTTGTACTTATATCTCTTGCTATTACATACAATACATTCACTTACATAACAACCGACATGTTTTATCAGATCCGTGTAAGGAAGTCGATGGAGCGCTCACATTGTTGCCACATGAATTTGTTGCAAGAAAATTCAATACAATGACGGTAGTAATAGAGAGCAACATAAAGAACTTATTTGAATGCTATTGCAAGTGGTTGTGCTTGAATGTAATCTACTGACACATATACTAGTGCACACAACTTACGGGCATAGGGATGCCAAAGTTAAGCGGCTCATGAAAATACAGGGATGTAGATTTGGAAAGAGAGAGTGAGACGGCATTAGCATATATATTGCTACGGAATGCAATGGTTAATATGCAATGGCTTTCGATAATATGCTGTGTGATAACAGTTTAAATTATCCATTTAAAGATCGACGGATTCAGAAAATATCCTTGGCAATAACTAAATGTCAAATCATAAAAATAATTTCCATTTTAAAATATTTAAATTTGATATTTATTGAATACCAATTGGCCTTTTCAATCAGAATTGTGGTATTTTGTGAATTTGATTTAAAATTACTCTTTCCCATTTAACATTTTCAGAATTTTAAATGAAATTTTGTATTACCATATTGCTTTTGCTTAAACTTCAATTGAAAGTTTTGATCTTCAAAGGATATTTTTCGAATTACAAATAAAACTTTTGATTTCAATAAAAAATTTCTAAATGTAATGTGTAATTTCTGATTTTCTCTTCTGTTATCTAAAATTCAACTCAATTTAAAAAAATAATAATTTGTCATTATCATTCTCCAATTTTGAGTTGCCACCGGCCGTTGCATGATGGTTAGAACCATGCGGGAGTTTTTTTAAGTTTTTTTAGATAAAAATTAGTTTGGCTAAGCTTTTTAAAAGTCGTGACGGGCTGTCTTCTAATTTTCTACGGTTTTCTATGTTCAGTCAAAAAGTTTCGAAGCTAAATTTGAAACAAAAATCGTCCAATGTAATGACGTACAACATTCGATTTTACAGCAGTTCAATGTCTCGATTTCCCTAGATGGTGCAATGTCCCGTTTAACTAAAGTTAAAAATTGAGATGTGGCCTTCCTTTTATAATTGCAAGTGCTTGTACAACGTATGTATGTATGTATGTATGTATGTATGTAACCAGCGTACAATGTAGCAACGTTGTTGCTTAGCAGTTGCAACCAATAGATGCTGGCATTGAATATAATCCCTTCAATGCTTTGTGGTTAAGGAGAAACGAAGAAGCCGAAAAAGGAGCAAACACAACCACATATTTGGTCCAAACGTCACATTCAACAGGAACAATTCATTTGTGTTGTGATCCCGCGTGTATAGTAAACAGCATAAAAACTTTAAAGGGTACTGGGCACAATAGAAATAAGGGGGAACATTCCACATAACTGCAAATGAACAAATACGCTTGCCATACTCGTATACACATTGTGTTATGTGAGTGTGGTGCACAAAAAGTTGCAACAATTTATTTTCTAAATTTGCACAATCAAATGCATCTCAAAGTAATACAGTCCATGCGATGGGGAAGGGGGGGATGAGCAAGGCCACAGCTCACAACTAAATAGTTTTAGCGTTGCTTTAGTATGCATATCATGCTGTACTGCCAACCAAACAATTCTCTGACAAAGGAACGTTTCCCCACTCTACTCCACATGCATGTTCTGGCAGCCATTTGTAGCTGAAACATATTTCTTTGGGGAGGTAGATGCGCATTGGCAGGACTGCTGCTATGCGAAATGGCAACAATTTGCTGGAACAGCATGAACAAGTGTTCTTATATGGTGCCAACACAACACAGCACAGATAGCCCTGACACTGGTTGAGACTTTCTTTTCTATTGCCATTTGATTACATTTGAAAGATGATGAAATGTTCGTTCTTTTATGCAAACGTCTACAAAAAAAGGTGCCTTGACAAAACTAAACCTAAACATTTGCATTTAAATATCCATTTCGGGCACTTGTAGTAGACCATATGTTCGCATGTGTGTGTGTGTGTTTGAGCGAGTGCCTCCTAACATGCCGTCACTCTTATACTTAGGCAGGCAAACGCACTCACTTCGCGTTCATTCGACACAATTTCATTCAATTTTCTTGGGGAAATGCACAAAATTCAATTGGAATGTAATGCACAGACACACGCACACACACACATACACTGCAACATATACATAAGTATGTGTATGTGGGCCAAAGTCAATTCCCCAACGTTGCTCTTTTCTGTGTTACGAATATGTGGCAGCTTCATTCGAAAAAGTTTGCTCATGCATAAGTCACCAGTGCGACATTCATCTGTATCTGTGTCGTCTTTCGAAATTACTGTTATCAGTTTCGTCAGCAGAGATTGCGAGGCCGAATGTTTGGGATGAATAGAATCCCGAAAATAATAAGATACTTTTTAATCGCGTACAATGTCAGCTGCAGCAGCTCTTCTTCACTCACTACATACTGCATTGGGCTGAGTATTAATAAAAAAAATATATACAGTGCGAGCTCGACGATTGCAACTAATTACGCCACAGGCGGTTGCTGATTGAGATAACCGACACCCAATTTTACATATTCAGAAATTCTCGTTAAAAAAATGTATAATTTAAATTCATAAAAAGAAACTGCCTACAAGTGACTGTAGAGGATGGGTATTAGAACAGGTCAAGAAAAATTTTTTCCAAAGTCGAGGGCAAATATTAAAGGTCACATCGAGCCATAATTATGCGGTAAACATAATTATGATGAATTATAATTTTTTTTCGAAAATTTGTTCCAACTTGTCTTTAAATGCTAACATACATTCCCTTGGCTTACATTATTTTCAAAATTTCAATTCATTGCATTTTTTCCCCTAGATATTTAAAACCACATAAAATTGCAAACTCTAATTGCCCACAAGGAGAACATTGGTGCACTTACCGCGCGCCACCGCCTTCTATGGCGATACTTGTGACACCAAGAACTATAAGCATAGCATAGACTTGTTTTCCCCGGTTGTGTGTGTGTGTCGGTATGTATGAGTGGCATACATTTGCAAATGTCACGTTGCACGTCAATCAGATTGCAATGAGGCTCAATGTAATACTACCGAAAACTCCGTTTCGTCCTTCGGCAGCGCAAACATTACTTTCGACCCATAATGGCGGCGCTTGGCATATGGCTCGCACATGACATTTCCAACAGTTTATGGCGAACGTTTTCATCAGCACAATGCAATTCATCAGCACCAAGGCCCAGTGCCTGCATTTAGATAATGCGAGTTTAAATTTCCTTAAACGGCTATTAAGCATGTGGTCTGGCCGGGCCGGGTCTGTCTCTCAGTCTCTTTCATCGAATGAACCTACACGCAACGCATGGAGCTTTCATCAACTGCGGTCGATTGCTGTGGGGAGTGGGAGTGCATAGCTTTGTTTACAAAGTGATTCATCAAAGCCTTAACTAACCGCATGGTATTTGCTCATGCACGTGCAACAGCAATTCAGTTACGGGGAGTGTACCCCAAACGAGTGTATTCAATTTGAAGACGTGAGCAGCTTACACGACATTGATATGTTCCGCAACGCTCTCCTCCTCGTCTCTCGTAAGGGTATCTTATTACTTGACAAAATAATGAGAATTGTTAAATTCTATTAAACGGGAAATCCCTCATGCAAATAACATGATCTTAATGGTGGGGGGAGGGAGGATGAGGTAAGATCGATACTTATCAGCAGAAGAGTATCTAAGTTGTTTAAAAATGTTCAGTTGTTGCTGCTTTTAAACAGCCAAGTAGTAACAAGTCATGATTTGTTATTGGCATTTCCCCCTCCCCTGTGACCGGCAAACAGTATGAGCACACTTCTTGTGCAATATTCCGCATCGGTATTCAGTTTTAGTCTTGTTACTTTTAGTTCGTCCTCCTCCTTGACTATACATGAAATCCACTTGTGGGGAAAATAAAGCAGTAGCTCAATATTAGAGGCGACTGGAAACATGTCTCGCGTCTAAAGTTTTCCCAACGTAAGTATTCCTACTTAGATACTGCCAATGCCGTTGCTTCAACGTTGTTGCTGGTAAAGGGCTGACGACAGCTCAAAGGACATGTGTGCGTGTGTCTGTTGGACTGGATGTTATTCCAATTTTCGGCAACAATTTGTTTATAACATACGTGAGGAAATGGCTTTTCTTTATTGCCAACTAACAACTACATACAAAGGAGCAACAGCAATGATGGCAAAAGAAAAATGCTTCTTAACTGCATTACAGTTTCTTCTACATACTTCCCATGCCAGCAAACACAACACCAGCTGCACACACGGATGTAGCCCTGTGTAGAACAATTAAAGTCGACACAAAATTATGGTTAATTACCACATAAACTTCTACTTTGCCTCTTTTGTTTTAGTCAGAGTATACTTACGTTACGTTAGAGGATCCTTTCAAACACTTCACTCTTGATCAAAACAAACTGCTAGCTCATACCACGTACGTCTCAGCCACCGATAGCACATAGTGGCGACCGAGGGAAGATGGTGCCAGGTTAACAATAACAACAACATACCACCCGACATTGTTTGCGGCACTGCAAATGTCAAGCAAATGCCAACAACTTCAGTTTATGTGGTGAGCGGCACAGGGCTCAGTCAGGAGAGGGAGGGGTTTCAACGTTATATAAATATTAAAAATTCCAAGCATGACACATAACTATGCATCCATACGGACGGATACACACTTGGTATCTGAACGGAAAATCGTTTGATAAACAGTGTCAACCAGCCATAGAGTTTAGAAAATACGGAGACGTGATTATTCCGTCTTTCGGTCTATCCCTCCCTCTGTCTCATTCTATCTTGGGACAAGTCAAGTCGACAACGGTGGCAGCCTCAATACCCGCCACAACAATAATAACGATGACGACGCTGACTCCGATGACGATGACGATGATGACAACTACAACAATAGAAAGACAGCACGATAAGGACATTAGTGTGGCAAAGACCCTGCCACCCCGCCACACCGCCAAACTCTGGCCCATGTAAAGTTATAGTTATTCGTTTACTCGCAGTTGCTGGCTGTATAACAGCGCGTCTGTTGGCAAACATAAAGGAAACAATATTAATATCGAATGGAAGCATAAAAGCCACCACTTAAGTAGTTATCACAAGGATCGATGATTGATTGTTGTTTAAGCAAACAACAAACGACTGCTGACACACAATTCCCGCTCCAATTTCAATGAGATGTATCCGAAATCATATACGGGATAACACGCACCGGTGACAAAGAACACTGACAGTTTCGACGCATCATCCACGTCACCTTTGCAGCAATCTGTAGTACGAGGGTAGCTGAGAAATAACCGTGGGCGATTGGATATCTGCTGTCAGCCGGATTTGTTGTATTTTTGTGAAGCGTGAAGTAATTCGCAGAACTATCGATAACCAAATCAAGCGTAAAGCTTATCATCTTGCTATGTAAAACAAATGTGGTGTAAGTTGTAAGGAGGAGGAGTCAAATGTATCGGTCGGCGAGCTTTTAAACTACTTTATAACGCACTGAACCAGCGAGGAATACGATTTGTAAAAATATTTTTTTATATCAGAAGATATATTAATTTAACATTCCCCAGATTAATTTTTCTAATTGTCGAAGATATATGAGCGAGTTGGTGCAATTAAAGCAGGTTTGATTAAGAACACCAGTCAAAAGAAATTTTACATAACACTTAATACAGTTTTTAGTACCAGATTTCTCTCAAATCCTATAGACGCCGGTTTATAGGTTAATTCACTAACAAAGTACAACAAATGACTTTGACAAGTTACATGCCATAATAATTTAATATCGATTTGAAGTTAGTAAGTATCGTATAGGGGAATTTGTCACGTTTTAGGCACTCTTGTTATTTTGTTATATGGTGGCGTATGATTATCATAAGTAATATTCCAACATCTGGTGAATGTCCATCAAACCTGTGGGCCAGCTTTCATTTACTTTGCTCACAGCACTGCAGTTCCTTAATCATCTCGCTCTCACTTAGTGGCTCCGCCCATTTTCACAGGCACTGATACTGTTTAATACATTTAGTATCACACAGATATTACAGATCAGTTAGTAACAGCCCCACTTTTAAGCGAAATCCATTATACACAAATGAATGTCTGCCCTAAAATGTAAGAAAATAGAAACTGATAACACATAATCCCTCTAAACTGGAGCTCGAGAGCTGTGTCACACGTCCCATCGTCATCAGCGAATCAATTGTTATGGCGCATTTTGTCAGTTATATCTGTTTGTGCGTTTCAATTTCCGCGATAAACTTAAAGGGAACGAACAAACACGTGCCTCCAGTGAAATTCGTACATTCAACTGCAAGCATCCTTGATCCTTCGCGTGTTTGTTTGAAGGTGTTACTTTACAATACACATAAGATGCCTTAAATGTATCTGTGTGTGTGTGTATGTGTGTTACTACATTGTAAACATCTTATGATAATGATAATGACAACTGTAATAATAATCATCATCGTCAGCGTCAGGGGTAAAACAATACACTGTGAGTGGAGTATCCTTTTATACCATCTACATCTACAGTGATTTGATACTGTTTTTGTGTGTGTGTGTGTGTGTGTTGGCATTAACACTTGTTTCGTTTCGTTCGCAGCTATTGCTTTCTGTGTTGTGTTGTGTAAAAGACTCACGTCACTTTACCCCGTTCCCTTACGTTGCCTCTTAATGCGCAATTGGAAAGTAGAATTGGAGAAATCTTTAACAATGACAATGAGAAACATAAATTGACAGAGCAGGAGTTGAAGAATAATAGCATAGGAGGAGAAGGGAGGAACGAAATCTGGGTGTAGGCGAACATGTCGCTGCCAGTGTCTGTGATTGTCTATCGTCAAGTTTTTGTGTCTGTCTGTCACTTCATATCACGATTTTCAGTTTCCTCTTAACGCTTTTTGCTGCTCCTTGCAACATGATGCGTGTTTCATTTTAAATAGTACATTAACGATTGAGTGTCATTACACATTGTACTCGTAATGAAATGATACTCGTCTTCCCCACCCCTTCCCCACCATTGCGAGGTTTCCGTGCATAAGTGAAATTACAGCGCAATTCTCAAAATTTCACTTTGGCAATTATAGAATCTGACGGATTCAACACCCTGCCTGCATGGATGCATGCACATGCACACGCAGACTGAACGTTTTCAATTAATTTTCTCCGTTCGTTTCAATAGTCGATAAGCTTGAAAAAGGAGTGGTAGCTTTCACTATCAATCACATAATAATAAAAATTGATTTGAGTTTTTATTGAACTATACATATGTATTGGAGGAACGTAAGGTCATGGGATGATACCTGTATTACGACCGGGAGGGGATTGTTCGGTTTCGTTTCTTGAAATTCATACACACACATACATATCAACATTAAATGTTGATTAGTATTGGGATCACGGTTGAGCAGATAGTTTTGTATTTCTGGCGACATATAGAAATAATGCACTAAGGCGTTAGTTAAGTGTACGGCGCTGACGATTTTTACTGCTCTGGCTTATGTTTTTATGTGGCCATCAGGTTTTCGAATTCTATAAATAAGTTTCATCGGCCATAACGGTAAAGCTGCATACGAAGAGAAACATATAGACAAACGAGGCGAAAACAAATGTAATTATCTTTTCAATGTCGAGCTAATATTGAGAAATAAGCTCCAACTGTTTTGCATAGTCGACACCTTATAGAGTTTAGTCGAAAATATATTTAGCCGACATATTGTGATAATATTTTAAGGAAAATAAATCGTAAACTATTTGCATAATTTTTTGTTGATTGAATCCGATTTGAGGCAAACTCATTATCAAATCATATTTTCACTTCTTGAGCAGTACTTTGGAAGTTTTGAAATACTAGCACACTTCTTTTGTCGTATGAAGTACCAATCATGCTCTTCAGTTAACGATCTTATTACAGCTTTTGGCAAACTATCGGTATTTCTTAAGTTTATACACCATTGAATTTTATACAAAACCTTATTGTATTTTCTTAAACCATTTGTGAATAACTGCCTCAAGCTAAATTAAAAATGCATCATTAATCTGGTGAATGGACCTCAAACAGTCGTTGTGTTTAACCTTTATGTGCTCGGATGACTACATTTGTAGTAATTTTGCCGAATAACCCTTATAACTTTTTTGCAAAAAAACGGAGTGGTACGAAATGTTTAGTAGCTTCCTAAAAAAGTGTTTTAACCAGATTTCACTTATAAAACAACTAATAAAAAATATTTATGCTGCCTCCACATTATAATTTCAAAATGACCATCTCCTGGCCGGCTTACTACAAATGTAGTCACCATATAAAATGTATGGAAATGCACTTAATTTTCAATGGAAATCAAATTTTTTTGGTTACCGTTTGTAGAAACGTGTGCTTTTAGTGTTGATTTTGCTTCTTCACAATCAGTCCTAAAACATAGAAAGCGAAATTATACTTGATAATTGATCGCAAGAGAAAGACGTAGTTAAATGATAAGATAATCCTGGACTTGTGTGAAGGAGCCAGCGTTATGGTACAATGGTAGCAAAGTACAAAACATCATCAAACTATTCCAAATGTCGAATTCAGAAATATATACTGCAAAGCAGTCGAAACAAAATCAGGTAACCTACGTAAAACTGAGAGTGTTCGTTGAACTTATATAGCTAGCCAGCGTCAATAAATGAATCGATAAAAGGATTCGATGTTGTCGACAGCAACGTCGCAGTATAGTGTAGAGACAATAGGCATGTCTAGTAAAAGCTTCTCGAACAGTGCATTCGATAAATAAGTAGGTGCCGTTAGTTGTGAATCCAAAAATAGAAAGCGCGTTCATTCGCAACAACGCGAGAAGCTATTCTATATCTCATTCATGGGGTGTAAAGGGAAAGTAAGTTTAATTTGGTTTGACAATTACCATACATGAGCAGTTCTACTAGACGGCAATAAAGCCAATATCTGTGTTGTTCGCTTACATAAACTTTAAACCATTACATGAACTATAAACCAAAAGAAGATATAACAGTTGTTGCTCGTCTATTTCCATTTTGCGGAAGAACTATATTTACTCAGAACATACCATCAAAGCAGCAAGGTGCGATATAGAAATTGGAAGGTCAGCCATAATACTTTCAAGTGATTCTCTACCAAAGGCTGTAATCCTAAAAAACAAGCCACAATACATACTAGACCAAAGGAAGTGTAAAAGAGATGTACAAAATGCTTTCCGCCAGCACAACCAATATTAAAACTTGGCGTAGCCTTTGGCTATATTAGATAACATGCTTGATAAAAGCGTATTAGTCATTATATATTTTGAGAATCATAGCAATGTCTAAGATAAAAGCATGAAGCGAGACTTCCGGCGGAGCAGGGCATAATAGCTTTTCATGTCTCTAATCGAACAACGCATGGACATTCCAAAAATAATGGGATATACGTCTGAAATATGGTTACAGTCCTGAAAATACAACTTTGGAAACTTTACTGATGTTACTTATGACATAAATCCAATTCACCTAGCACAATCCGGGCTTGTGTTATCCATTTACCCACATACAAACTTGACAAAAAATGCTCAGTATACCAGAACTTTTTAGTTTTAAAGTAAAATACATTATTTTTTCTTAAAACAAAATAAATTAACCATGAAAATTTAAAGCATATAGGTATTTATTACTCAAAATTCCATATTTGCTACATATGTAGTCATCCGACCGTCCACGTAAGTTTACAATCCCGAGCACATGAAGGTTAATTCCTTTAGGACATTTTGCTTCCTCTTTCCTATATTTGCTCACATTTACTCACATTTGCCTCAGTGCTGGGCAACAGCTTTTTACGTTAATGAGCTTTATACGGGGTCATTAAATCTATGCGAAGCCACCCTTCCGTCAGTCAGCAACACTGCGACACATTTCTTATGTATGAAATAATACTCATTTTTTGTATTTTTCACATGAGCTGGTATAAATTTCATTGTATTATTGCATACAGTCGTTTGAAATTCTTAGTAAAGTATCTACGAGGAAACAGTGACATGCGACGCTGCTATCGCTTGGGTGTGAGACAAGTTTTCTTTGTGCCGACTGTTATCATCTTGCAACTTTACTTTAATTGTATGTTTGCACTCGAAGTGAATGACTGACTGATGTCGTACTTGTTTTGAATTGCCCTAGAAAAAGTGTAAGTGTCCAGAGCCCCCGGAAATGTTGTCGTCTTCGTAGCTGGCACGCACGCACACACACACACACACACCACAACGGAGGACACATACTAATACAGTCGAATGACATTGACACATTGAATAATGACCGTTATTTATAATACAGCAAGTGTTGCAACAGCGCTGAACCAGTCCAAGAGGAATAAAACGAGACTCAACACAATGCACTGCAATGAACCAAGGACACTTGGCAAAAGGACATGCTTGATGAGAAGAAATTAAATTTAATACGAGAACAATAACAAATGACAACTACAAGCAACGACACTTCAACATTACTGTGTAACATGTAGACACTGAGCTCAACCGTCGACACACACAAAAAAAAAAGGACTGAGGCGATAGGACAGAGTACTCATTCATTCAAATACTCAAACATAGATAGGTGAAAATGTAAATGTGTGGAGTAGTGGAGTGAAGAGCAAGCGCAGAGTGTTGGTTAAAAGGGGACAACCATTGAGGATAGTGTAAGATTGGTGATACTCATTTCATATACGCAAATATCCACTTTATGCTAAGGACGTAACACGAGAAGGTTTGGTAGGGGAATCTTTTAAGCAATATAGGTGTAGAAACGGCTTTACATTTAAAATGTTGCCGTTATGTCGATGCTAAAACTTAGCGGATAAATATTACTAACGATCGTATTGAAAATGTGAAATGAAGTATAAAGAAAATTGAGACGATCTCTAGAGTGAAAGTAAAACGAATACAACTTTAATATCATTCAGTCATCAAGAGGAAATTGTATCGCTGCAAAAATGCCTGTATTAGATTACTGGAGTAATTTATAAATAGGGTATTTTTATCAACGAAAAACGTTAAATTGTTGTAAATTATATAATTTTCTTAAAAAAGAGGCAACCATAAGCCAATACGTTATATCTATATATATAAAAGGCTTGGGTGTCTGACTGACTACTCCCCAGCCCAAATGGCTAAAAATATAAGTTTGAATGTAGGTTCCTCTTATGACGTAGGCACGCACTAAGAAGGGATTTCTAGAAATTCGGACTGTAAGGGGACAAAAAAGGGCGTGGCACCGCCCTATACATCTCGACATTTGAAATGGCTGTATCTCATAAACCATTAGAGGTATAAAGTCGATATTTGATACATATATTTATCGTACAAGAAGAATTACATTTTTGTGAAAACAGGACGTGCCACACTATGATTTTTAAAAATTTCTATATGGGTCAAATAAATGGACCGATTACAATGAAATTTTCATTGTGTGATATTGTCCGTAGGGCCTCTATCACAGACTACATGAAAACATAGTTCGACAATAGGGCGTAGCAAATGATCCCACGACCCGTTAAAGGTATGACAGATTTGTGCAGATTGCCCAATAAATAAACTAAACTAAACTAAACGATGAAATTTGTGAAATATGTTACTGGAGGATTACGTTTTGCTGGAAAATGGGCCGTATCATGCCCCTTTTGAATTAATCGTGTTATCGATCGGATAAATGAAATGGTTGTATTTTTATACCCTTCACCACGCGCATGAACAGTTTGAAGGGTATATTAATTTTGTTCTTCCATTTGTAACGCCAATAAGGAGGCGTAGTAGGTATCACAATATATATATATAAATGCATCGAAATCTGAGTCGATTTAAAGGTGGCCGTCTGTCTGTCCATGCGATTACAGCCGCAGTTTAAGAGATATCGAGCTGAAATGTGGAATGCAAGCTTCTATCATCAAAGCGGAGGTTAAGTTCTAAGATGAGGCCGGTCGGTCAAAATCTACTCCCACACAAACTCTCCCTTTTGGGAGTCTGTCCCTACGATTAAGGGCAATCAAGCTGAAATTGTATGAAACTGTATGCAAGCTTCCCTACACTAAGCGGAGAGTAGTAAGATGAGACCGATCGGTCAAAAACTACAAGAACCTCCCATACAAAATCTCTCTTTTGGGGGGTTTTCGTATGTCAGTCCCGATTACAGCAGTAATTTAAGGGTAATCAAGCTGAAACTTTGTACGCAAGCTTTGCTGCCCTAAATGGGGGTTGAGTTCTAAGATGAGCCCGATCGTCAAAAAGTACTCCCACCTCCCATACAAACTCCCCCGTTTTGGGGTCTGTCCCTACGATTGCAGCTATAGTTTAAAAGCAATCATGCTGAAATTTTGTGTGCAAGCTTCCAAAAACTAAGCGGATGTTGAGTGGTAAGATGAGAACGATCGGTTTAAAACTACTCCCACCTCCCATACAAAATCTCTCTTTATGGGGTCTGTCCCTGCGATTGTAGCTGTATTTTAAGAGGTATATAGCTGACATTTTGTACGAAAGATTCTAACTTCTAAGCGGAAGCTTTTTGGGGTGTACGACTAACTGCACCCGCGATTGCAGTTGTGGGTTAGGAAATATCGAGCTTAAATTTGATACCCAAGCTTTTATCCTTTAATAGGAGCTTACGTTGTAAGATGAACAAGATTCGACGAATACTTCTTCCACCTACCGTACAAACTCCCCCTTATGAGGGATGTCCGCATGTATGTCCCTGTAGTTTATGAGCTTTCAGGCTCTGTCCAGAAGAAGAGGTATGCAAGATCGGATTTAAACTGTTTTGTGGTAAAAATTTTAATAAAATATAGTTGTAGTTCGAATAACCAGTTTTATCTCCATTTTTACAAATGGTGAAGGGTATCTGAGCTTCGGCATAGCCGAAGGTAAACACCTTACTAGTTTTTTATACCCTCACCCAACGGGTAGGAGGGTATATATCATTTGATACGATCCAAAAGTGTAAAACATAGAAGGAGTCACTTTAGACCCTAGGCTTCTTTAAACCAAATTCGATTCATGACTTTTTAAATCGTTTGAGCCGTGTGCGTCTAACTGTCGGGCTGGTACGCATTATAACTTTCGAAAGACGCAACCAAATGTTTTGAAATTTTGCACGAGTAAATATTTCCCCAAAACTACTTACGGTATTGCAAATGGGCTACATGGCCCCGCCCCTAATGGTATCTCCCTTACAAATACATCATTCCGCCTACTTTAGAAATCGAGATCGGGTTGCCCGACTGAATATTTCTTACTGGTTTTAAATTTGTATGACTGACTTATCATCGAATTTTTTTCATCGCCTTTTAACTTACAGCATTTAAATTAGTAACGAAATATCCAAACAAAATATTTATCAGAACTTGGTATTTTTTTTTCACCAGAAAATATTGTCTAAAAATAGTTTTCTGCCCATAATTTATAGATAATTCGTTGAGGATGAATACTACCAACCATTATACCAACGTATTGTAACATCATAGCCCTCTTAATTTAGTATACAAAGGAGATCAGCTGGTTAAGTCAGAAATAAAAAACTATATTCCATCAGATCAAACTACAATTTTTTTTTTCAATAAATATACAACATAATTAAAGTGTAATGCCGAATAAAATCTATAAAATGTTAGCGAAACACCAAACAGTGACACCGCTCTAAATTAATCTAACTCTCATTAGGCTCATGGTTGTTGGCGCGCAACTTACACAGATTACTTTGGGCCTCAAAGAGAATTTTTTTCTGGATTTTGGCATTTAACCTTTTAAATCGACATTTCCTCTCAAGTTGAGGGTGGACAAAAAAACTAAACACGGTGAGAAAATATATGTGAACTTTGTTTTTTTTTTTAGAGGACTAGTACACTATTTGCGTTTTGCACATCGCTGTTACGGCAGGAAGGGATAAAGTTACTTTTAAATTTGTAATTAGTTTTTGTGGCTTCAAGGCTACAAACAAGACATAGAGAGTTAGAGAGAGAGAGAGAGAAAGAGAGAGTTATTCCTTAGCAAAAGTGTCTGGATAATGAAGAATAAAGCAGCCATGGTCATAATTGCAAAAAACGAAAATGTTGTGACTGCCTCACGCTTAGGAGAAGTGTGCTAAGCACCATAATTGTCTTAGCTAAAGCAAAGTTAAAAAATACAGATGCCTGCAACACAAAGCGTATAAGCAGACGTAGCAGACTCCATTACAAATCCAAATGTTGTTTCCGCTTTAATTGTACCAAGGGGGGGAAACAGCAATCAGCACTTGGTTTGCATCCCCTTATAGCTGGAAATGCTTAACATTTATGTGACTCCTGCACCACTCATACCATGTCGCGTCGTAGGTTCTAATGTATACTTTTGTTTTTTGTTTGCAATTTTCGTTCGTTTCTGTTTTCGCTTGTTTCTTACACTGTCTGCACAAAAAAAGGGAACAAAATCTCATTAAGGTCCTTAGAGATACAAACGTTAAAGTTCATAAATGTGATAAAGTACATTTAAGATGGATGTAAATACAGTATGGATGTCATAAAGTTTCGCCTGGAATGTCATTTCTATACAACAACAACAATGAATGACAACAACAGCAGCAGCAAAAACAACTAAGACAATAATGGCTTTTCGCAAATTAAAGCAGCCAAAGTTACGGAGCGAGTAATAATCCAGCAACCCGACAGTCTCACTCTACAACATCTGATCACTGTAGTCGCAAGAGTCCCTTAGGGCAAATAAAACAACTCCTAATTCATGGATCTGAGAGAATTTCTATCAAAGGCGGAGGCCATGAAGATGAATTTTCCAAAGGACAAGGTCTCCAATTTTTACGTTGCATATTTTGAATTGTTACCAACTAATGAGATTAATACCAATTTACTTGTTGTTATACTTCAAGGACGTTTTGTTTTTTACTAAACGACTAAATGTTGTTGCCACACAAATGTTTTGTTTGGGCGGCCAAATCGGCGGCTGTCTATAGAAATTCGACAAAGCAATTAATCACATAGTGTTGTTAAGCGCTGTTTACTCTGTTTAAGATATGTTATAGTTCGTCGTCCTTTTTGCGAAACTTAGGCTAAGGTTAATAACTTAAACAATCAAAAGCCAAAAGTTTAATGTATCGCAATTTTAACCTGACTCCCCGTTACGGCTTTTAAAAGTTTACAACAAATAAAATTCAATTAGTGACAAATTCTAAAAAGACAACCAGAGATTGGCCAGACAGCAACTTATTTAATGTTGTTAAAAACAAACAACATTGTCTGATGAATGTCTATTCAAAACGGTCGAAAGGTACAACTGGCGCTACATAACAATATTCTACAGCAGTGCAACCGAAAGCAAAGAGATGACAATATATAATAATACAACTCCCAAAGCGTAGTAACTTTTATGTATGTAAATAAAATACGTCACTCTTAGTACTTCTTAATCAAATTTATGCTACATCAGTGTGAAAAGTGGATGTCAGTATCGGAGTAAGATTTCTATTTAAATGTTATACATCAAACTTTTAGCTGACCGTCATGCGTTGCTACGATTCCTGTCTGAGAGTAGTTTCTGGAAGTTCCAAACATTAAAAATTATATAGATGTTTATAATTTTGATACTACGACAATAACAAGGTAGAAAACATAGTACAACATTTTTCAAATCATTGATTTGGGATTTTGAGTTATGTCAAACAAAGAGAATAAAAAGTGACAAATTCCCCTATACGATACTTACTTACTTCAAATCGATATTAAGTTATTATGGCATGTAATTTGACAAAACGAATGATGTAGAACTACTTCCCTCTGGGGCTATTTTCGCGTGCAGTTCTCAGAATTGAGTCCCAAAATCATGTGTTGTACTGTGAAATTAAAAAATATAAGGCACTAGTGTGTTTTTTAACCAAATTGTGGTGCTATGAAAAAATAAATCTTATAATACAAACATTGTTCATATAACCAATATGACATATAGTATTTGTTTTTTTTTTTAAATTGGCTTCCAGAACTAATAGATTAATAAAGACTAGTTTTATTAAGTTTACTCTGCCTTTCTGCCAAATCTCTATATATTTCCCAGATTTGTAAATGCTTAATCCTTAAGCGAGTTGAAGCGAGTTTAACAATTTTTGTTAGGACAAAATGGAATCGGAAAATGACTCTGTATCGAAATGATATGTCCCAAAGTCCCACAACACTGCTGCTCTTCCGGTACCAGCGATCTTCAGACATCTATTAAATATTTCACAGAATTTTTAGATTTCACTGTCTTTTGCAAGTGCTTTGGGCTGATTGCACTGACCAGCAATAAAGACCCAATGGCCACATTTGCCATAAATGCTCCCTCGAATATTTTATACGAGTAATGTTGAAAAAATAACCATATTTAGCCGCCGGTCAGGGGGCAAAATGTATTTTTGATGATGTCCTCTATTGGGTCGTATGATTTGATCGCACGGATATTTCATTTGTGTTTGCGCCTGAGGCCTTAGATTTGTTTGCATGAGCTCTTGTTAGTGTGTTTTATATTTTCGTTGGTTTTTTTTTTATTGTATTTTTGAGAAAATAAAGAAGAATCTCATTTATTTTTCATTTAACTTTTGTAGATTTACAACAATTTTCTTTATGAAAAATGGCAGCGTAGGAATTTCATTTCCTCATCGCCTCCTCCGTCGTCCTGGTTTCATGTTTATGTACACACACACACACACATGTATTTATGGTTGTGTTTGTACAGACAAAATAAATTTCTTTTGGCGAGTAAGAAAAGTAAAAACGTAATAAAAATGTTGAAACATTGACTTAAAACACACCCAAAAGAGGGGTATAAACAGTAACAACAACAAACTCTAAGCCGTGTCCTTTGTATATGTGTGTTGATGTGTAATCGTTTTCGTCCTTGTGTTCGTCATCATTGCCATCGTCATCGTCATAATTGTTTAACACTCTAGCCCTTTGCCATGGGAGCAGCTCAAATACAGCGGCAGGTCCACATATAATCACGAAAAAATACGCTCTTTGTCTTTTAACCGCCAAATCAATTATGGTTTATTGTTATTAGCTTTTAGTGTCTATGTGTGTGTATTAGTATGTGAAAGAGTATAGTAGTAAATACTCGTACACGTTTGTGTATCGCGCTGCAAATGTATCATGGTCTCATATCCTTCACACAAACAATGAGCCCATGGATGTATTTCACACAGAAGCCCTCACGCACACACACACGCACTCTCATATTCTCTCACATACAGTTTGTGGTGCCAGGCCGCATGTGACTGTGTCCAATGCTCTGTGCTTGTATGTGTGTGTGTGTTAAGGATCATGTTGTACAACACGCTTGAACAAAGGACTTTTGAAACTTTATAAACATAATTAATTATGAATCATTTTCTTATGGCACGCAATTTCGGAATTATTATTATTGTTATTGTAAATTCACATACCCACGTATGTGGCCGTCGGTGTGTCGCAGTGTCTGTGTGGTAGCGAATAAACACATATCACACGCGTTGTACGTGCTGGTTGCAGTATGTGTGTGTTTGTGTGTGTGTGTGCGCGTACAGTGTACCAAGTCTTGTCCTGATTCACCATTATCCTTTGTTGTACTAAATAATGATGAGTTGCTGTATTGAGTTGTATTATTTATCATCGCAATTACCACCACCACCACCAACAACAACAACATGACCATCATCATCATCGTCGCCATCATCATTACGAACAATATCACTATTGTTATATGTCTATCCATTACAGCAAAAACCGCAACAACAATAGCAAATTGTTAATATCATCAAAATGATGTTGCTGCGATAAGAGTATATTGCATGATTGTTCGTTCATAGGAATAGACACTGACGCTTAGCACAATGCTCAGCATAAATACTATACTTGCACTAACATTACCATCGCTTACACGTACTTGGAGAATATCAATGTGTACGGAACGATGTAACAGTTGTGGCTCAACTAACTTACTTAAGTGGCCAGTTACAATTTACGAAACGTAATTCATAAATTTGAGGCCTGAAGTAATAAAGAATTCCACACGCTTCGGTCTTCTGCGTGTGTTCTCCAGTTAGTCCTACCAGATGATGGCACATCGCCTACCACTTGGTCCTTCCAACGGAGTTTGGGTCTCCCTGCTCTGCGCCGTCCTTCAGGTTCGCCTTCAAACACCTTTCTCGCTGGAGCATTTACATCCATCCTGGCAACATATCCCAGCCATCGAAGTCTTTGGATTCTGACTCTTTTAGCTACGTCGATGTCGTGGTAAAGCTCATACAGCTCATGGTTCATCCGATGGCGAAACTGGCCTTCGACACAGATAGGTCCATATATTTTTCGGAGTACTTTTCTCTCGAATACTCCCAGGTTTTGTATGTCCGTTGTAGTAAGCACCCATGATTCGGCACCATACAACAGAACAGGTAAGATAAGCACCTGGTATAGCTGTTTCTTAGTATTCCGAGAGAAGGTGGTGTTACTAAAGTGCTGCCGAAGTCCGTAGAAACATCTATTGGCTAGCACTATTCTCCGTTTAATTTCTTGGCTGACATTATTCATCTTGTTGACGGAAGATCCGAGGTAGGTAAATTCGTCGACTACCTCAAAACAATAATTGTCAACGTTCACGGTGCGTCCCCATCGAGAGGACTCTTTGTTCGTCGAAATCATTATTTTTGTTTTGTCCTCGTTGACCGCTAAACCCATTTTTGCTGACTCCTTTTCTAGCGATGAGAAAACTGCAGTAACATCCCGCAGATTTCGGCCAATGATATCTATATCATCGGCGTAGGCTAGTGGCATGTGGCTTTTGTGGAATATGGTGCCAGACATGTTGATACCAGCCTTTCTCATCACCTTCTCCATAACTATGTTAAATAGTGTACAGGACAGGCTATCGCCCTGCCTGAGACCTCTTTCGGTGTTGAATGGTTCAGACTGATCCTTACCAATCTTAACCGAGGATTTGGTGTTGTCTAAGGTACATTTGCAAAGTCGAATCAACTTTGCAGGAATACCAAACTCAGACATGGCCTCATAAAGCCTATTCCTTATCGGAGAGTCGAAGGCAGCTTTGTAGTCGACAAAGAGGTGGTAGGTGTCGATCTGCTTTTCATGGGTTTTTTCCAGGATTTGTCGTAAGGTGAATATTTGATCCGTCGTAGATTTGCCAGGTCTAAAGCCGCACTGATATGGTCCAATTAGTTTTTCTACAATTGGCTTTAGACGTTCACACAATATGCTTGAAAGGACCTTGTACGCAATTGGTAATAGGCTTATTCCACGGTAGTTCTTACATTCACTACGATCTCCTTTCTTGTATATGGGACATAACAGACTGAGACTCCAATCCCCGGGCATGCTCTCCTCTTGCCAGATGTTCTCCATGAGCTGATGCATGCTCCTAATCAGCTCCTCCCCGCCAGCCTTAAACAATTCAGCAGGGAGACCATCGGCTCCAGCAGCTTTGTTGTTTTTAAGGCGGGAGATGGCCATACGTATCTCGCTCTGGCTCGGAGGTGGACAGTTAATACCATCGTCATGGATTGGAGCGGGGTCTTCTGGAGTGGTGTCAGTATCCAGTAAATTTCTAAAGTGATCTCTCCATATCTTTAGAACGTTATCCGGGTCCGTCACTAGCTGACCATCGCTGTCCTTGCAGGAGGGCAACCCTGTTCCACGCATTCTCGCTTTCACTCTCTTGTAGAATTTTCGGGCTTCCCCTCTACTTCGGAGCAACTCAGTGCACTCGTCCTGCCTCTTCTTCAGCTCCTTCTTTTTTCTTCTAAAAAGACGCGTTGCCTGTCGTCTCTTCTCCCTGTGTCGTTCACGAACAGCTCGCGTTGCCATTGGCTGCAGTTTCGCCCTGTATGCAGCAACCGTCTCTCTCGTGGCATTGCGACATTCATCATCGTACCAGGCATCTTCTTGAGACGGCTTTGAGTACCCAAGTACGCTTCTCGCAGCCGGTTCTAAGGAGTCGGCTATATTTTGCCACTGCGAGGTTATATTGTCAGGGGTTGGAGCATTCCGCAGCAGTTGAGTTAGGTGGTTGGAGTAGGCGTTTGCTACCTCTGTGGTCCGCAGTTTACCGATGTCCAGCTTTCGTTGTGCCTGGTTACGTACGTTTTTCGCCATGCTTAGTCTTGTGCGTACCTTAACTGCGGTAAGGAAGTGATCGGAGTCAATGTTCGCACCCCTAATCACTCGTACGTCCAGAACACTCGATGCGTGCCTTCCATCGACTACCACATGATCAATCTGATTCCTTGTCAATTGATCTGGAGATAACCATGTCGCCTTATGAATATTTTTATGGTCAAATCTAGTGCTGCAAACTACCATATTTCTTGCCGCAGAGAAATCAATCAGTCTGATGCCATTGTTCGACGTTTCGGTGTGCAGACTGAATTTTCCGATGGTAGGCTCAAATGCGGTTTCCCTGCCTATTTTAGCATTAAAATCGCCTAGTACAATTTTAATGTCATGGCTCGGGCTACGGTCATATACATTTTCTAGGCTCTCGTAGAACTCGTCTTTGTCCTCATCGCTTTTCTCTTCTGTCGGAGCATGGGCACATATAAGTGTTATGTGGAAAAACTTTGTTTTGACTCTTATGGTGGCTATACGTTCACACACCGGGTTGAACCTTGAGACTAGGTGTCGCAGTCTCTTGCCAACCACAAATCCACATCCAAACTCGTGCTTGTCCGCATGGCCATTATAGTAGATGTCGCACGTCTTCATGCGCGAGCACCCGTGTCCTGTCCACCGGATTTCCTGTAAAGCGGTTATGTCAGCCTTGTATTCTTCGAGGACTTCCGCCAGTTGGATGGAGGCACCTGGTCTATACAGTGTTCTAACATTCCAGGTGCATATCCTTAAATCATGGTCCTTAATTCGTTTGCGGTGGTCGTCAACATTTTGGGGGGTCCATTTTATTCTTTTCTTACTTCTTTTCATTGCAATAGTTTATACGTCGGTGGCGGGTTGCAAGCCCAGCGCACCACGTCGCAGTTTTCTCCTCCTGCCAGGATTTTATTACAGCCGCCCATTCTGGGTCAGACGCTGACCAGGGTACCGCTCACTCTGGCTCAACTAACGCGAAATCGAAATATCTTGTCGAGAAAATTGGGTAACCATAATAGTGAGCTTGGATTTTAAAATCAAGATTTTCATAAAAAAATTATAAAATTTTCCTTCATATTCCTCGTATAGGGTATATGTATGTATATTAGGGCGGGTCAATTTGTATGGAGTAAAATGCCACAATCGTTTATCAAAATCGTAATTTAAAGAGAAACTTTTCTCGTATTGGGGAAAAATCCATAACAAGGTCCACAACCACCCCGGAATCGCCCATAGAGGGTTCAAATGTATGACCGACCCCCAGTAATTTCTTCCTCTTAAAATTTTTTCTCAAACGTACCTACTCCCCTTCTTCACACCTTACGGGTAGGAGGGTATATATCATTTGATACGACATTAAAGTGTAACACATAGAAGGAGTTACTTTAGACCCTAGGTTTCTTTGGACCAAATTCGACATATGCATTTTTAAGTCGTTTGAGCCATGTCCGTCTGTCTGTCTATCTGGCTGGTGCGCACGATAACTTTCGAAAGACGCAACCAAATCTTTTGAAATTTTGCACGAGTTTATATTTTCTCAAAACTACTTAAGGTATTGCAAATGGGCAATATGGTACCTCCCATACAAATACATCATTCCGCCCACTTTAGAAATCGAGTAATAATATCAATACACCCAACGGGATCGTACCCAAATACTGTATTTAGTAAAGCTATAGCAGGCCCCATCTGGTACCTCGCATTCCCATCAGGTACCGCCCACTTTAGAAATCGATTAATATTATTAATAGATCTAACGCGATAGTGCCCAAATTTTGTATTTAGTAAAGCTATGATAGGATTTGGAGAAAAAATCTGAAAGGGGGTGAGGGTATATGTAAGTCGGGTTGCCCGACTGAAACTTTCTTACTGTTTTTTTTATAAAAATTTTTACCACCGCGCTAACTGCCTCAGAGTCTCCCCTAGAGGAGTCAAATTTATGACCAGCCCCCAATGGGGAACTGGGGAGCACTATTAATTACCCTCAATAAAAACGAAAAATGTTATCGGAAATATTATTTTGTGTAGAATTTTTGTGTTTTGGCTGTTTTAAGTGCATTTTGTATGGCAGTCCCCTTAGTGTCTAAGGATAAGGGGTACATACATTTTACCCCTCTTGGTGTCACCATGGGTGCAGCAGAAGCTGATTTCATAGGTGCCATGACCATAGACCCATGGTTTCTTGGGCAAATATTCTTAGAGTTCATCATAGATTACGATTCTGATAATCGCTTGGTCGAGAAAAAAATTGAACCACTCTAATAAGCATATTGAAATTTGAATAAGAAATGAATATGGACTATATCTGCCGAATCCTTCTGGTACCTCCCACACATTTTATTTGCTGGGTTATATTCATGTTCATCAAAATGCTGTCAATCAGATGATAATACTAAATGCCTTTTGAAAAAACGCCCTTAAATGAAATACCCTCGAATTTTTTTAAAACCAAATCTTGTCCCGATGGCAATTTATTTTTTTTTCTTTTATATGTTGAGTAATATATTTCGAATGTAACTTGTGCGCATTTATGTAGCCACTACTGTATATAAGCTTGTGACCATGGTAACGCAATAGTTTATGATGTCTTTTATAATAAGAGTCAATCGTTGTTGGTTATAAATGTACAAAAGTTTTCTATACCCAACGATGTGTGCAGAACACACACAGCTAAAATTACAATATAAACTTAGTACTTTCTTCGTAATTAAGGAAATAAACCTCTTATCCATGTCTGTCTATACATGGGGATGCATGTAAGGAATATATGATTATATAGTATCGTAAGCTGTTGCCTATCAGCTTCTAGAGATCTAACATAATGTTCTAAAAATTAAGCTGTGTTAATAATTGATTAGTTACTACGTCGTAGTTGAAGTGAGTTTTTGTTTACTGCTATGATGGATGAGATTTCTATTTTAATAAATACAAGTTCAATGGACTATCCAAATAAGTACCACTAATTTATGGATACTCTCGGATAGCAAAACCACTGCTGAACTCACATCAACATCAACACTTATCATTCTCATATAAACACGCATGTATTATCGTCTAAGCTCGGCTTGTAGCGGAGCCAACAACCCAGCAACAAGTCACAATAGTATTCACGTCTCAGTTTAACTACAAAGGTGCTCTCTCGCTCTCTCAGACAACCAACCAACTAGACCACTTTATGACTCAGATTTAGGAACGTCCAATTACTGTTGGCCGTCTCGCTTTGGTATCTCTGCTGCTGTTGTTGTGTACTTTGATTAGGCGATCGAGCAAAACAAAACAAAAGTCAAAGTGAAGCAACGTTTCAGCAAAAGAGAGCAACTTGCAGTTGTTATGGCTAGAAGTGAAATAAATACTAAAAACACGAAGCACAACAAAAACAGGTTATCGTATCGTTCAATGCAACTTCTCAAGTGCCTTCTGCTGCTGCCGTTGCAATTGGATGTTTCTGATGATATTCTGTTGCAAATGTTTACATATTTTGTTATGTTTATTCAATTTCTGAACAACTGAATGCCTCTAAATAAATAGTTGCAAGTGGTAGACACTGACTAAGAGGGACACGCTATGCTTAGAGCTTATTAATGGTGATAATATTGCAAAACTAAATTGGCGGATGATTTATTCAACATTAGAAGGAATTAACAATCTGTTAAATAATTACAAAGAATGTCACTCATTACAAAGAATGTCACTACGGGACCGGCCGTGGCATAGTGGTTAGAACACGCGACTACCATGCGGGAGATCGCAGGTTCAAACCTGGCTCCAGTCATCTTAAAAGAAAAAAAAAATAAATAAATTTTCTTTCATTGTCGGCTCCACTCGAATGTTGTTGACAGCAACTTCGCAGTATTAAGCTTCGATTCAATCGGCGTGTCTAGTAAGAGCTTCTCAAAACAGTGACGTTCGCATTCGTCGATAAACAAGTAGATGCCGTTAGTTGTGAATCTAAAAATAGAAGGCGTGTTAATTCACAACAACGCGAGAAGCTATCGCATACCTCATTCATGGGGTGCAAAGGGAAATTAAGTTTTTTTTTTAAGTCACACATTACGTAAATAAAAAAATATGGACTAAACATTACCTACAATTACTTATAAAAAAATATTGAATAAATGTTGCCTTATATACTTTATAAATCGGTCTGAAAAGTGTATTTGTTTTTGAAATAAAATAAATAAATTATTTTAAAATATTAATAACTAACATTTTGTTTGCTAACGAGATTTACCAACATTGTCATCATTATTTTCTTAAAATTGCAGCTATTAAAGTGACACTAATACTAAATTGAAACAACAAAAGCCCCCTGCATTTAACCGACGTTACCTACTCCCCTTTGTCCACCAGAGACACTAGACACAAGCTGTTACAGTGAACAATGTGGTATAATACGATTATACACAACTTGTATGCTTCGGCACTAAAGAATTTTAATCGGTTTACTCAAAGATCATGGTTTCAGCCAGCTGAGGCAAAATGTCACACCCTCAACAACTCATTGGGTGCAGTTCGCGAAATTTATGGGAAAAAATTGATTTCCAAAAGAGGTGACATTAACTGGCCACCTCGTAGCCCAGAATTTTCCCCAATGGACAATTTTTTTGGGGAATACCCGACAAACCGTGTGGCGAGGGGTGATTCGCTAACAATTCGTCAAAAGAGATTATGAAAAGAACTCGAAAATGATAACATTATAGAATCTCTGGTGGTCATTCGAACACGAATCGTAAAAGCGATTCGTTTACTCATCGTAAAATCGATAAAAAATGCGATATAATTCTAAAAAACCATTTGAAAATGATAACATTATCGAATTGCTGGTGAACATTTGTTAACGTATCGTAAAGGCAATTCTTTTACCAATCGTTTAAGCGATAAATATTCGATTATTTCACTTTTTTTTTAATTTAAATAAGTAAGTGAATATAAATTGATAATAATCTTTGGGTACATTTTTGACATGCGTTCGCAAGGATATGCAAAACATTTCACGAAACACCTTATCAAGTATAATACTTATGTGAATGTTGTATTTTAAAAAAATCAACAGTTTTTATATCATGTATCTAGTTCTCTATGATCATGGTTTGGAAAAAAAAATTTAGTTGGGATCAATATTGAAATACAGTTTTATTTTGACAAAATATGAAATATTCTTTAGATCAGTGGTTTCCAAAGTAATTTTTAGTGATAACTTCATATAAGACTACCTATCACTATAAAAAAAAATTTTTATTAAAAAAAAATATTTTTGTTTGCTTCTCAAAATTTTGTATATGAGTTTTACATCGCCAGCCACCCTACAGTGCAGCATGAAGGGCAGTCTATCAAATTGAAATTAAGTTAACAACGGCTTTCGTATATTCAAACACTGAGTTTGTGGCTTGATTGTTAAAAATTTTATATTTAATAATGTTTATACAGTCAATTTATCATATTAACTGCGTTTTTAATTGGTTTGATTACATTGTTGTTGAATTTAGTGTTTACTATCAAATTTTTTTGTTTTATTACTTAGAATGTGTCTTAAGTTTTTTCTGTGTAGCACATTAAGTGCACGTTGTAGACACCCTGCAGAATCTCACATGGCTTGTCTTTTAAGTGGTGCGTAGATAGCCTCCTTGCACTATGGAGAAAGTTAATTAATATACTTTTATTTGTAGACTCAATCAGAGAAAATTTCAACAACTAAGTCCAATATATGTAGGTGGTTGTGTCGGGACCATAGAGCAATATAATAGATAGTGACGCCAACTCGCTCGTGAAATTTAGTATCCATAGGCTCGATCAATCTGTAGAGGAAATGTTTGAAGAAAGATAATTTAGAGAACATATTTTTTGTTGTTTTTCTGTATTCACAAAACGCCGTTCACATTCTAACATTAACTTTACATAGTATTTTTGTTAAATTTTCAAAAAACATTCGAGCAACTAACTTTTGTTTATTAGTTTTTTTACAAACAAATATTAGCATAGCATCCAATGACTAATTTGATAACAATTAATCAATATTTTTTTTCTTTTTGATACAATTAAAATTTTAATTGATTTAGTGTGCACAGTGGTATGATAGATTGAATTAAATGAGTTTTAAAGTTAATCAAATTAAATTTGTTTACAAGTAATTTCATTTCATTTATCAACAATTATATAGAAAAGTATAAAATTGCTTATTAGTTAGTTGTTATGAAAAAATTTTAAAAATAAGTAAATTTGAAATCTGACATGTCGTGATCGATTGTGTCAAATGACTTTAAAAGGTCAAGGAGGTCAACAATACTAATATTGTTCTCATCCATATTATACCGCAGGTCTTCCACTAAATCTGTTATTGTAGGAACACAACTTCTAAGCTTCGATTTAAAATCAGATTGATTTATGGAATTTTATATAAAATAATGCATCTGCTTATTCAAGACTTTTGACAAGTAAGTTAGTAATAGAATATGTTTTTAATTAGTTAACGGTTACAAATTTTAAAAACATTAAATGCCTTTAATATATCTTGATTAAATGATGACCCTGTTTGTCGATTTGGTGCAAATTTTATTCTCACAAATTTCTGACTCACTTTAAGGGCACTTTATATATTGGTAATGTTTTTACGTTCTGCTCTTGCCATTTTCGGTTTTTGGTTTGGGTGCGAATATTTCAGTTTGTTTTTTTCATCTCCTTTTCTCTGTTGTCGTTTAATGTATTTTTGTTTGATTTTTTCATTTCAAGCAAGTTTTCCTTCTGGCTGTTATATTCATTCATTATTGTGATTTTTCTTTAAACCGTGAATTATTCTATTGTCTTTGCTTGTTATTGTTTTATTCTATCGAGTTATTAAGTTTTTCAGCAGCAGTAGCAGCTTTAAGAAATTTCTCTTATGAATTTATTTGCCATTGTTCCAATTAGGGTGTCCAAATGAACAACTTTTCTACCACATACTTTAAGAAGCTTTAAGTAAATGTAAAAACCAAGTAAGATCCTGCAGGGTGCACTCGATGCACTACGTCACTAAGACCAGTTTGTTGATACATACATATTTCCGGTATGCGCATACAATTATTTTCCGCTCAAAACATGACACTTTAGTCAGTGAACTACCTTCAGTGTTGACTTAGCGGGTTAACCTCTCTGCTGCACTGTAGGGTGGCTGACGCTATAGTAACTTGTAATGGAAATTTTGCGATCGATGCAGCGAAAATTTGAACGAGTTAGCAGCAGCAACAACAACAACTACCAATGACTGCTTACTATCGCACTGACTTACATTCGCACACACACACACACGCTTTGAAAACACAGCACAAAACGCTAGTGGCTGGCCTACTCACGCGGCCGTCGTACTTGGTATACTATGTTATACCTTCTTACAGTTGATTTGTGCTGAGGCTGTGATCTCTTTAGCCAAGTTAAAACGTTTGTGTGTCTGTCGCACAAGCTGACCTATCATAGTTTTTGCGCTGGTGTATTGCGATCAGTCTAGAGCTAAACGTTGCCATAGACAGTCGGTTTGCGCTACGAATACGACGGTCGTCGCGAACTAAAGTGATAGTGTGTTCTTTACTGAAAGTGTGCAAATCATACTCATCGTAGTATAACGTGGACTGCAAATATTTATACTCAAATACTAAAAGACTTCTAAAACACAAGTCTAAAAACAACAAGAAGTTCCCACACTAGTGGCTAATAAATAAAAAACAGTGACTTGCAGAGGCTTGCCAAACGGGAAAACCTAACAAAGAATTAAGAAATATTCCGCATTTTAATCAGGTATGTGTTTACCCAACGAGATGTGAGCAATGTTCGCGCTCAACTCTAAACAATCTAATAGAGAGGCTTTGTGCGGACACCAAAGTCTTGTGTGGCGTTTCTTAGTTGTGTATTCCGGTTTGCAAAGAGGTGTTTCACAATGCTTCTCGCTCATAAAGTGGTTTTTTGCCGCTTCAATGACTCGCTTCAATGTGGCTGTGTGTGTGAGCGTTACACTTCCATTTGAATGGAGCTCAAGGTCATGGCAACACAGATATTCGAGGGAACATGTGAGAATCGAAAGCCCAAGTGATCTTCTTCGAATGTTAATGGCCGCAGTCGACGTCGCAGCATTATGACCCTTGTTTTTGCTAAGTCAAATCAAGATGTAATTATGTCAAGATGAGCGAACGTTGCTTGCCAACATGTCACTATTGGGCCCGTTCCTTCTTTCCTTCCTTTTGTGCCAATGCCATTTGTGTGCAACCACTGGTTATCCTTGTATTGTCACATTACGACAAATGGCCATGAGGGCAAACTAAAGCCCTAAAGGGCTGATTTGACGCCGCTTGGCAGCCGACACATCCATCGAGCCGAATTAAACTCAATTCCATATTCCAACTAATAAAAATTATATTAAAATAATTAAATTACCGCAAAATTCCAAACCATGGTTACAACATGCTGCTACTATAGCATAGTGGTGGTGGTCTTTCTGGCCATTATGGCTAATACATATGTAAACTACAACAACATTATGCACTATATAAATAATACACTTGTACATGTGTTTATGCGCTCCTTATTAAAATGTATGATTTCAAACATAATAATGTACGAACATGTACGTGTACAGTAAAGTACAATTAAATAGAATCACACAAAATAATTTGGAAATTTTTCAATTACAAATGTTACTTTCATTAGGATTTAATAAATGTTGTTGTTGTTGTTGTTGTTACCGAAGGGTCACAGAACATAATGAAGTTGGGAAAAAGAACAAAATAAGAGGCGATAAAAGAAGCTTGTGGCCGCTTTTTTTTTGTTTTGCTTCCACTGTACCCTTTTCTGAACATTTCAACCTTTTATTGATGTTTACTATGTTGTTGTACATTTGTTGTATGTCCCAACAATAAAAACTAAGTACGATGATTAGGGGATTCACTGGCACATTTTCGTGCTGACGGAATTGATGATAATTTTTATTTATTAGCCTTTCGCCAAAGGAAAAGCAACCAAAAAAAAGAGAAGACCAAATTATATGGAAATTGTGAATGGGTCAAAGCTAGAAGAATTCGTGAAAATAAAGTGTATCGTGTGGATTGGTTCGAGTCCCTGCTAGAAAATAATTATGGGGAAATTGGCGAATCCTTTTCATGTGAGCTTGAATTTAGTGTTATTTATTGTTTTAGATGTTTAATTAGTTGTTCTATCTGCGATTTTCCTAAAGATAACCTAAACTTACTACATTTCGTCGATGAGCTGCAAAAGGGTATCAAACACCAAGTCAGCCGAATGTGCCCGTTATTGCTCTCAAAATGCAATTTAAACGTGTTAACTATTAGAAGAAAGTTGGAAGTAGTTTCCAAATTGCCCTTTCTGGCTAAAATAGTACTTTAATCTATATACCTTCATAACACAGTACAACATTTTTCAGTTCATTGATTTGGGACTCAATTCTAAGAACTGCACGTGAAAGTAGCCCCAAAAAGAAGAAGTTCTTCATTCGTTTTGTCAAGTTACATGCCATAATAATTAAATATCGACTTGAAGTTAGTAAGTATCGTATGGGGGAATTTGTCTCGTTTAAGGCTCTTTTGTTTGACATAACTCGAGAACTACTAGTCCGATTAAGCTGAAACAAATTTTACATAAGGAACAGTTTCACTTTTCCATTAATCAAATGATTTTGAACTGGGTTTATTTTGTAGCAGTTAACATAAAACTGTTGTACTCCGTGACGTATGATTTACGTGGAATATTCCTTATCGTAATCATACGCCACCATATAACAATATAACAAAAGATCCTAAAACGTTAAAAATTCCCCTGTACGATACATACTCACATTAAAACGATCTAAAATTATTATGGCATGTAACTTGACAGAACGAATGATGCAGAAGTTCTTCGTTTTGGGGCCACTTTCACGTGCAGTTCTCAGAATTGAGTCCCAAAATCAATTTTGTCGTTTAAAACGTTATTGGTAGACATGACCCCTTTTTGCAGCACACCAGCGATTTATAAAAAAAGTATAATTGCCCTGTAATTTTGGGCTAAGTTAACATATTACTGTTATTACACATAACATGCTTGGCACACCGTCTGTGATTTTAGTTTTTACACCAAGTCCATCACAGAATATATACTTCCGCTTAAAAAAACAAGACAACTCGTTAACTGTGACCTTATACGTTATAAGAGTCCATTAAATAAGAAAGGAATATGCCAAACTTTGACATTGTTTTCAGTTTATTTCGCATACATTTCTATATTTAAATCTACATTTATGTAAAAGTGCAATTAAAATAATATTTTGAAAGGGTTTTCGCAACATTACCATAGATACGACCAATACAATGCCTGATTCTTTTCAGTTATATAACACTGTAGCTGCTTGTTGTTGTAAAAAACACACATACACACATACATACATAATATGGTTGGTCACATATGCATATGCGGATATGCATGTAACATTTTGGTGTCGCCACAGACACAGTTATTGTATTTCGGATTTAATAAAACATTAAATTCAGTTAAAACAGAGCGCGCACACACACACACAAATACGCGCGCATACCCGCAATTGCCTACACACAAATGTCCACAAATGTGGACGCACTAGTAGTTCCCTGCGTGCCCTCGGTCGCATTTTACCAGACGAACGTGGTCATGAAAAACGTAAATTAACTTAGTTATTGCACCAATTCAATTGATTTTTAACAATAAATTAAGACTCGCTTTGAACAGCGGAATGACAAGAAAAAACAACAACAGCAACAACAACCAAATCACAGAACATTTTGCTGTTGCTACAATGAGCGAAATTAAATTAAAAATCATTCCCGTCGTTCTCGTAATGACATCTTGTTGGCCATAATTAAATATTCCCTCTTTTTTTGTCATTTAATTGAAAAACTTTTGTGCGAAGGGAGGGGGCCGACCAAACAGAATGGGGACATTCCAAAAGTTATGGCCGTAACAAGTAAACGGCAAATAAGTGCGAAAGCAACCACTTAACCACTCCACCGGGCCAATTACATGGCCCGGCATTTGCATAATCTCGAGCCGGTGACTCGACGAAACGCGGAGAGGCGCTCGTTAGCATTCCCATAGAAAAAGGCAAATCGATCGAACGAACGAACGAATGAACCTGTTCCTAAGGAATCGACGGCCATTCATTCACAGGCATTCGAGCTAACTAACCGATTGTTGAATGCAACTAATAATAAATGCAAAATTACAGTTTACTTTGGCAACAAAGCCACTAACGTCAGCACCCAGCCAGTGAATGGCAGCAGCAGCATTACTATGCAAAAAACATCTACACAAATAATATATTTTAATGGATTTACACACAAATTTCCTCCACGACCACCCCACCCAGTCCCTACCCTATCCACTGACCTACCGGCGGCGAGGCAGCAAGATTGCAATTGCGTGTGATTAGAGCATTGATTGTTGTACTTGGGTAGTTAGTAGGGGCACTTGTACAGCTGGAGGGGTAAGTTGTTATTTTTTTTTTGCACTGCTTGGGAATCTTGTCATCTGGGGCGAGCGAAGTGGCCTTTGACCCACAAGCAAACAAGTTGTGAGTGTGCATGTATCATCGGACAAGTCCTTGTGCCGCGTAATGCAAATGCACTCTACTCTCTTCCTCTATTGGATGAGGAGGGGGTAGGAGAGCGCAAGCTGTTCCAAGGGAGAGAAACTAGATTCCAGTGACGAACAATGGTAGAGGTTTTTTTTTATTTTTGAAAAACTTTCAATACCCTGGCTGTGCTTTGTGTACCTTATGTTCTCAGGTAAAAACGAGTTGTCATCGATAAGAATTACTGGAATTTACTTTGAAACGCTGTAACTGTTGAAACATTTTTGAAGCTATAATCAGTAGATAATGCGAGCACAATTTTAAATTTCAAAGTGAATTCTAATGTAACAAAAGGTGTCCAATAGGGCAGAGTATTCAAGTTATTTTTGTTTACCCTCTATAAAATAAGTCGTAGTTTGAATATTGTTGTCCACACCTCGGGCCATGTAAGCGTCGGGTGATTCATATTTGATAAGCAAATTTATGTAAATGGTTTCAGTCACATTGACGATGGAGGGCAATATAAATCGCGGTATTGATTTTAAGTTAACATTGAGTTTTCAATGGTAAGTGTTGTAGTTTGGGATACAAATGAAGTAAATTTAAAGTTTATTCTAGTGTATCTTAACTACTTTTGTAGTGAGAACAATGCGATGCAACAATAGGACAATCAGGCAAATGACCTGGGTAAAAGAGCTGCCACAGTCTCACACAGAAACTTCGGAGAAGTCAAGTCAGTCGGCGTTTTTCTTAAAAAACTGACGTTCCGTAGTGCGTGAGTCTGAAATAGAAGAGTGTAAACTGACTCAATTCGAAGAATTAATATTATAGGTATCATTTATAGAATGCCGAATTTCCAAAATACGAATAAATTGAAATTTCTGAAGTCGTGAAGATATGTCTTAACAAATTAAATCATCATAACACAAGGCAACAACAAATTTTAAACGCTTCAATAAACACGAAACAATTTTGATGCATTGTGGTTCCAGTAGTACCCTTTGATAGTAGAATCGATCCTATACTGTCAAGTTCTTGTGTTTTTTGCTGTTGCACTTTTTTTTACTGTTCACAATAAAGTGAATTCATTCGTTTTCACAAAATTGTATTTTTTTTATTGTTGGGGTAATTTTACAAAAAGAGGTCATTTTGTATGGGAGGTACCAGAATTGGTCGGCCGATATAGTCCGAATTCATTTCAGAGTGAAATTTTCATAAACGTACATCATACGCAAAATATAACTGAATTCAATGAACTTACAAAAAAGATATGTATTTAAAACTATGAGGGTCAATTCGGTCATTTGTATGGGAGCTACCAGAAGGGGTGTGACAAATGCTATGGTTTGCTGAGGGTTTGTCTGTTATTCTAAGTTAATTGAACTGTCAAAATTTAATTGTACTCCAGTTTTCCGTTCAGAAGTTTTGGGAGAAATATTATTTTTACAAAGAAGGCAATTTTGTATGGGAGGTAACAGAAGGGGTGGGGCTATTCTGCCCATTTGCAGCCCAATTACTTCATTTTGAAAAATAATAATACCGGTAAATTCTCTTTGTGATCTATTAAAGTTTACTCGAGTTCTAAAAAAACATGTACTTGCATATTTCCGTTTGCCCTGTTAATTACTAAATGACAATAATTTTAAATCAATATAACTTTTTTGTATATGGATATTTCCATGCGTTGCGGACGCACGTTGTCTTTCTTATTTTGTAATTTTCTCGAAAAGTTAAAATATTTTAAAGATTATGTTCATATCAAAAAATTTAGATTTTGGACAGTACTATAATGTTCTATTAATGAAACTTTACTTAAAATTGTGCATTCAAAATTATAACTAACACAAAGAAATAACGAAGATATGTTGGGATTCAATAAACAACTTACTTCACATTTAAAATACTTTTACTTTATATGCTACTTCAATCTTAATTTGCGTTGCGGACACACGCATTGTTATACACGGATAACACAGAGCGACAAAAAAACAATACCTGGGAAATTATACTATTTTTCATGTAGGTGCTGCTAAGCACTACAAGAATCTGTTTTTCAAATTTCACAAAACCCCTAAAATTTTGAGTCACGGGTAAAAAATCGGTTTTTCGAACTTTTACGCACTTATAAGCCAGTAGCGCGGATAAATATGAACCGATTTTAAGTTTCTCAGCGGATTTAGAAAGAAGAGACTTTCCAACGATTTATATAGTTTGTTTTGTTAAAGTTCAACAAATTCATTATATGATTACATAAACAAAAAGTTAAAAATATAGCAATTTTTACTATGAAATCGTCCATCCTTCCCCTGGAAATACCCATATAGATAGAAATAAGTTATGAAATGAAATTTTATACTCATTTTTATTTTACGAAGATTGAACTTAAAATAAAATTGTTTTGTTTAAAAAATGTTGTTTTTTTAATTCTTAAGCTCTTTTTTGGTATTTAATAAAAAATAATTAGAATTCTTAGGAAAAAATTTGTGTGACTTAAATTTGTTGCTTTTAAGGTCATATTTTATGTATGTAATAGCATATTTTGCGATTTTTATGGCATATTTTATGCTCATAAAAACCGATTTTTAGTGCATATTTCCGTTGACCCTAGTTATTATTATTTTTGCATACTAATACATGATAATACCTCCCTCTTCAATGATATTTAACAAAGAAATGAAATTTTACACCTCCGTAATAGGCTTGCTATGACTGTTTATGTAATGCGGTATGTTTCATATCCAAAAAAATGTAACAACATATAACAAGATGAACAAGTAAAGACGAACTACTAATGTTAGTCTAAGTATACAAAGATAATCGGTCATAATATTGCAGCCATGGACTGTAGATAAGTAATTAGATAATTTAATGAATTAAAACGTAACTTAACGTCTTAAACAATAGCAGAATATAAATTATATACCCATGAAATTACTTATCAAGTTTATATAGAAAGCAAAAAAACAAAACAATCAAATTTAATGCGATATTTGGGTCTTAAATACTTAACTTTTGTTTAGAATTCATCTCTCGCGGTGAGAAGTGTAGCATAAAATGTTAATCTTTATATAACTTGTGAACGTAAAGCAATTTCATTAAATTACTTTGTGAATCCTCATAAAGTAACACACACACACACACGCGCACATACACCCAATGCTCTTGCAGTTAATAATTTAATTTAATTCAGCGATGCCAATAAAAAACAACTCTTTTGAGCTTAAGCTTTTTACAAACGCTTTTGCTATTAGCAGGCGCTGTCAGTTGTTTCTTCTGTAGCAGCATTATAACTATTACTTATGTTAAGTGGGATTCGTTCAGGTTCTATAGGTGAAATTAAAACGTATTGTAAATATTTACTGCTCCCTTTCTTCCTGCCGCCGCCGCCGTCAATCTACCTCCCTTCACCGCTTCTTTGGCACTCACAAAAAGGTCAGGTGGATTCAATGAATGCGATGCGTGTGCATGAGATTCTTAAAAGGCTTGAAGGATTGCGATATAAATGTGCACACACACACACACACAACAAGGATAAAGGAAACTCTGTTACTCGTATGCGAAATCGTTATCGATTATTAATAAAATACGAATTTGTTAAAGGTTCATGTTCAGGTTATAAATGATTTCGTTTGAGCCGGATATGATGGAGATGGGTTCATTCATTGAAATAAAAGCAGAGGCAGAGGTAAGAAGTTATAGCGCAATATGGCGTAGATTGCCACCAGTAGCTTAAGAAGAAAAATTCTTGGAAAGGACCCATCCTGGCCGAAGATGTTTTATGGCGCGGCGAGGTTTATCCCATGAACAACCGCCAACGCACACATACACGTGCGATGCATACATGGGGGCCATTAAACAAATTCATATATGGGATTTACTTATTACTTACGCATGTAAAGGATTCATTTATTAAAAGCGGCTTAAATACTATTTAAAGAAAGGACAACGCTACAAGATAATCAAAAATGCTGCTACTGACGAGGTAATAAATAATATTGCCAATATTGGTCAATTATTGATGATGGCGATGACAATGCCAAACATTAAGACGAAGATTTCTAAGTTATATGAAATCCGCTTTCCTATAAATGTGTAAGTGTAATAATGAACACTGTGTGTGTGTCATGATGGGATGTTTGTTACACGGTAAATGCATTGTCATTTAGTCTAGCAAGTCATTGTAAGGGGTCGGGAGAAAGAAAGAGACTACAACAAAATAACTGATTCACAGATATTAACTTAAAATTTCATTAAACTTTGCGGGACTTGGTTGGCACTTATAAAACTGAAAAGTCATTACGCCCGAAATAGAAGCAAAAAATACTAACACCCACCAAGGAAAGAAGCGTGGGGGGGGCGATAGTGAAGTAACAGAAAATCGTTTCTTAATTGAAAAATAAAATGATGAGCCATCAAATGTTGCAAGAGTTGAAATGAAATTCTAAACTTTTTGCCCGAAATCCAGCCAACAGCCAACAAATGAGCGCGATTTCTTGTTGTGCCATCGAGCCAACAATGGCTAAGCGCCTGGCGAATTGGAAGACCAACAATTTAAGCAGTTCAAGTACAAGTACTCGTGCCTTTGTTGTTATTGTTTTCGTACGAGCGGGCGGAAGTCTTAGCACGGAGTGGAAGCCATAGCACAAACCACTACAACAAGAACACAGCGAGCAGAGCAAAAGCCCGCGAAACATTGAACCACAACTACCGCCACTACTCAAGTACTTTTGTACCAGACTGTATAATTGAAATGGTATAAGCCACAACAACAGCCAAACAACCACAAACACAACACCACTATCTGAACAATTACCGAAAAGTGCAAAGTAATTAAATATTACCGAAAAACAACAAAAAGAAACTCACACGAAGCGTCGACCCCACTTCGAGCAGACCAAGACACCGTCGTCGCTCCACAGACAACAACAATCTGCAAACCGTAAAAACGAGTAGTAAAATATTAATACCGCGCTCCAAGTAATCTCCAAATGTTCTTTAAGGCCATTTACTTGAGCTGGCTAATGTTTTTTATTTGGGGTTTTCGCTTTGTTTTGCGGCTTTCATTTGGCCATGTTGATGGCTTTGTTGCTCATGCTAGGTAGACAGACAACATTTTGTTGTATGTATTGCCAATTGAATATAGCTCGAGTTAAGAAATTAATGCGACACGAAGCCACTGGGTTATAAAATACTCACTTTCAATAGAAAATGTTCAAATTGAAGATTGAAGAGGACGTGCAAAGCAATGGCAAGCAAAAAAAAAAAAACAATAGATAAACAGCAACAACAACAACAGTAACCGCCTAGCGATTGTTGTGGTTCCTGTCAACGAACAATGTGTGAATGTAATTTCAGCAATGTGTCTCATCTATACGCAGAGGTAGAGTGAGGGGAAGGAATACATAGGTCTACATCTTGTTTCGATAATACAATAACAACAAATTGAATCTGATAAGAAACACTTTAAAGCCTCGTTTGTGGTAGATGGGCTCGTTCCAGCTGCGAGCGTGAAGATAAACAAATGTTAATGCACAACAACGAATTTTATAAGCTAATAGAAGCCAATGTTGCCATTGTTGCCATAGATGTTATCTTAGTCCTGGTGACCGTACAACATTTACTATAAGTTGGATCAAATATTTGCCTGACAAGTGATGATTGGATTTTTGAACGACGTCGTTACTTGTATGTAAAGTAAATGTATAGTTTTACAGCAATCAATATATAACGTTTATATTTCCTATGTCAACGTAGGTGATACATACTTTTGATATAAAAATCGAAAATTTCTAGAATTTTCTTTAGGTGTTAGTATTAATGGCAACACGTAAAATTAAAATTATAATTTTTTCGTAAGATATAGCAGTTATGTTCTAATATATCTGTGGTAAAAAGGAAAAACTGCTTAAGTGTGATTTAAAGAACACATTGTTGTACATTCCATTTCAGAAATTATTTAAGTTAAGGAGCTTTGGTCAAAAATAATAACATTTTTGCTTAAGTCGACTTAAGCACTTTTTCCTTTTCACCACAAATATACAAGTATCGTGTCACGGTGTTTTTCGCAGCAATCCTCAAAAATGGCTCGACCAATCTTTACGAAATTTTGTAGGTATAGGTATATAGTTGGTAGATATGATAATATGTATCATTGTATTTTCACACCGCTATATGGCGCCGGGGAAGATGTAGATCGATAATTTAAGTGGATGTACCAATATAACTGATATTTAGAATGTATGTTTGCTTGATCATGAGAAAAAATTGTACCTACAAATGGAGCCGGTAGGTGGCACTGGGGTAAAGTTATATAGTAAACTTGTATGAATGAACCAATTTACCTGAAAATTAAAATATATATTTGTTTAATCAAGACAAACAATTTTATGTACAAAAGGACCCGAAAGATGGCGCTGGATGGATTTATACCAAAATTTTTAACGAATGGACCAATTTAACTGAAATTTACAATGTATGTTTGTTTGATCATGAGAACAAAGTTTTTGTTCTAGAGCGGACTAATTTGAAAAATATATATTAATGGTACGACTTTACTCAAAAACAGTATGTTAAAAATCTTTGAGTTGTGTATGTATGTACAAATGGACCCGTTAGATGGCGCTGGAGTAAATTTATACAAAAAAATTTACTGAATGGAACAATTTAAGTGAAATTAAGAATGTAGGTTTGTGGGCCACCCGGTAGGTGACGCTGCAGTTTACTTATTTCGAGAATAGAAGAAATAACTCCTACTAAAGGGTTCAGGGCATGTAAAATTTATTTTAAGTCCCAAACAAAAATATTTCCATGCACATAAAAGATTTGGCACTGCAGGTATGATTATACAGAGCAAAGTTTTATGTTTGATTATTGGGCGACACAAAAAATAAATTTTTTGGTCCATAGAGCATCAAAATTCAATGCGCAGATGGTACTTGGCATAGGTATAAAGGTGCACACCAAATTTTCATTTCTGATAAGTGGGCGTGGTAAATATATTTTTAGTCCAGAGCGACGAAATGCACTAATAATACTTGGCAGATATGAATATACAGACGAAATTGTTATTTTCGATCAGTATTTTCGATAGTACGATCAGTCGTGAAGAATTAAAATTGAATACACGGATAGTACTTGACACTAATGAATATTTTTTTTGGATCAGTGGAGCCTCCATATGTATATGTACATATGTATCAACAAATTTGGAGCCAAGCTGAGACAGATTGATAATATAATTTTCTAATTATTAGATAACAATCATATCACTGTTTTACTTTACATTCACATTTTTATACTATCATCACCCTTAAGGATATCATTTGATACGAAAAAAAAGTGTAACGCATTAAAGGAGACGAGTTAGACTCCAAGTATCTTGAAACCAAATTCGTTTCAGGACTTTTTAAGATAATTGAGCTATGTCCGTCTGTCTGGCTGGCTGGCAGGATGGCTGGTCAGCAAAATAACTTGAGTTAACCTTAACGGATCGGTATGAAACTTTATCAGTATTAATATTTTTCGAAACGATCTAATGGGATTGTAAATGGGCAGAATAGCCTCACCCCTTCTGGTAAATCCAATACAAAATTACCTATTTTTAGATAATTAATATTTCTTTCATAACTGCCAAACGCACGACCGGAGGACATTTAAATTTGGTCAGTTTTTTTTCTTGCAAGAGTAGACAAACCCTAAGAAAACCGAAACCTTTGTCACACCCCTTCTGGCACCTCCCATACAAATGACCGAATTGACCTTTATAGTTTTACATACATATATTTTTTGTAAGTACACTAGGTTTAGTCAAATTTTGCGTATGATGTTTGTTTATGAAAATTGCACTCAAGAATGAATATGGATCGGATTGCCCCTTCTGGTACCTCCCATACAAAATGACCTATTTTTGGAAAATTACTAATTCTCCTATTACTTTCAAACGGACACTTGGGGGGTAATAAATATTGGTCGATAAATTTATGTTGTGATAGGAGGCGAAAATTCAGAGAGCCTAATTTTTTGACACACCCCTTCTGGTACCTTCCATACAAATGAACGAATTCACCCTCATAGTCTTACATACATTTCTTTTTTGTAAGTACACTGAATTCAGTCAAATTTTGCGTAAGCTGTACGATTATGAAAATTTGAATTAGGAATGAATATGGACTTTATCAGTACCTCCCATAGAAAACTACCTATTTTTGGAAAATTAATATTTCTCCCATAACTTCCAAACGGGCACCTGGGGTATAATGAAATTTGGTCAGGTAATTTAAATTGCGATAGGAGAAAAAACCTCAGAAAACCTAACTATTTGTCACACCCATTCTGCTTCCTCCAATAACTTAAACAATATCTTATATTGGGTGATGTTACTTATCAGCCAGTTTAACTGACATAAATTCCTGCACTGGTTAAGAGATCAAACAATAAATATATGTTCGTTACATTAATGAAATTTATTGAATTGAAAAATATTATGGCTGGCGTGTTTTTGTTTTATCGGCTGTAATCGTCTACATTACAATTTCTGTCATAGATCCAATATCTAGACACTATGCGTTCGTTATGTTTTATTTAACAACCAAAATATTTTCTAAATAAAAATTGTATGGCATAACAACGTTTGCCGGGTCAGCTAGTATATGTATAAAAACTTTAATTTCAGTCGAGAATGCTCTTTAGTTAACGCGAACGTACATTGTAACGTCCGTACATTGTTGCTGTAAGAATAGTCCGCACGTCGACAGCTGAGTTTATAAACTGGCCGATAAAGATGAGTAGTATGTAGGTGTTTCTTTTTATTCGAAGATCATTCGATTATGTCCGCATTTTCGGTTTATTAGACAGTAAACACGATAGTATTAGCATAACTTGATTTCAAATTAATATTAACAGGAAGATAACAAAAAAATGCAAAGACACAAATTATAATCGATACATTAAAAAAAATATGCAATACAATAAATCTAAAGCTATTTCAAAGTCATTTCAACATTCTTATTATCACTACCAATGCAGAGATACCTTAAGTTGTTTTGATTTTAATACTTTTTTTCGGCAACTATGAATATTTTTCATTTCTTGTACAAATTTGTGACAATCTGGGTAGCAATTGCGGTTTGCGATAGCAGCATTTTCTTTAATGTGCAAAGCGAATTTGTAGTAGCAAACAATAAAATCAATTTCAAGCTTTAGATTAATGGTCGTGCTTGTGACAACTGAATGAACGCTGTAATTGTGCAAGGGACGGGTGGTGGACGACGACTCAAGGGAAAAATCGTTGATATGACCAGGATCAAAAAAATAATTAATGTTACATTCAGTTTTTCAGAGGCTGGAGGTAAATGTCCTTAATATTTTATTATTTTTACCACAGTAACACACACACACACACATACACCACTACGTATACACGAACATTCATCATTTACTAATACCACAGCAAGGACATTTCGGAGGACAACATACATATGTACGTACGTACGAACGTACGTACATATCAACAAACATCAATATGTATTAATAAATAATACGAAATAATTGCACAAGAATTGGATTACAAATTTAATGAGCAGAAATGTCGTCAGCAGCATAAATCAATTATTAATCATTACCTTTATGCAATGATTAAATGTCATAATTAATTGCTCAATACCCTGGCCGGCCACAACACAACGCTTGATACTCGGACCTCAACACACAAGATTAACAGCAAAGCTGGAGCGATGACGGGCATAAGCACTATTTTGAAATCAGTTGTAGTGTTGCTACCGACTAATGATGTATGTAAAACCGAGTACTGTTTTTAAAGCGTAGCAATAATATTTGGGATTAGTACTTTTTTGATTGGGAATGTAACAACAAAGTTCTGAATTTTACAATATGTAGTCCTGTATCTAAGAAACCTGAGAGTTCAAAGGAAAGAAAATCTTAACAATAGAATATCGATATGGATTAACATGATAAATTCTATCGAAAAGATATTAACATATAGATATGAACATAAAGGATGTGTCATAGCCAAAGCCCAAACTTTTCACAGCATTGCCGAAATCAATAACTTCAAGTTAATTTAAACTTTTTGACATTGAGTATATTACTATCGGATATAGTCCTAAACGTAAAATATTTCTGTGTCCATATCTGCATATTCAAACAATGGTGTACAATATTGGAACATGTGACAAAGGAAAAAATAGTCAAACTTGGTATGACCGAGTTAAATTCATGTCTTATGGTCATATTTTCGAGCAAAAGTTATCGGACAAAATTTACTCTAATGGAAGTTTAGAGTCACATTTAGTACAGCAAAACTCTTCACCTCTCTCTCTCTCTCTCTCTCTCTCTTTCTATTTTGTCACTAAGCCATCAAATAAATACTTAGTAAAATTAAATAATCCATGGGTGCCGCTATTGCTCACACGTGCTTCAAAACACACTAGAAACAAAAGAAGAGTTAAAGCTGTGGAATTCTCTGTTCAAACGTGCACAGCACAAGGCCAAGGTGGGTCTTCTGATTAATATGAAGATACTAGCATTTTATGGTTATCATAGAAATATCGATGATAACTCAGCTGACTCATGGAAGCGTTTTAATTGGGGTGCACTCTAAAACTTATACAATAGCTTTATACATTTGTTTATATAAATTCAAGGTTGAGTGTTATCTGACAAATTTCTTTGCCAATTTAACGACTCATGAACAACGATTAATGTTGGCCAAGCATCTGATTCTAACTGATTTTAATATAAATCTAAATAAGTGGCCTGGAGCCAAGTCAGTTGAACTCAATAGCGGATGGACATTTTTTGTTTGTGCCGTTGCCCATCGACTGAACTAGTCACTCGCCTACTCACCCCCCCGGTATTTTCGAAGCCACACAAAACAACAAAAAACGCCACTTGCCATTAGTTAATGTTAAATGCCACTAATTGACATTAAGTCTGAAACAAAATGAAAGCCAAGTGCATGCAGGTTGCATGCAACAACAACAACAACAACATTTGCAACTAATTGCCAAAACTGAGCACACATGGTGCCACATGCACTGCATGGCCTGTAGTCGTACAGGAGACATGGCAAATAAATGCAACAGTCTGGCCGACGAAGAAGATGTGTGTGTGTGTGTGCTGCCACTTGGATTACAATGTATTCGTTCGTTGTCGCACTAACGAAACTTACGACATTGGAATGGGAAAAATCAATGATCTGACTCCGTCTGTTGCAGGCCATTCTCACATTATTGTTTGCAGTTCATTAGCAGCTGTTGCTGCTAACAGCCACAGCTCAACACAAGGCGGCATCGCTTGCCATGGAATACGGCACACTGATGCAGAGCTCTGGACTAAGACTGTTACGATGTGGCTTGACCTACTGAATCAGTAATGTTCGTTACACAATTTCTTCCGCTTCCCTCGTCCTCTCTCTCTCCCCCCTCTCGTTCCCTTTGGTTGAGTTCATAATATTTGTGCACTTCTTGGCAATCGGAAGTGCAGCAGAGCAGTGCGTCCGTCCACATTTTCAATTACTATAGCGGAAAGTATACACTTGAAATCTCTATCAACTTACAAATATATGGAACGTGTACATGCGAAAAGAACTGCTGACGTTTTTAGTTGAATCCTGTGGAATGGCAAAAAGGACAATAAATGCATTAGCAGGAGTTCTTTAGACAATGAAAGGAAATGCCACCAAAATAGTGGACAGTGGAGGACGATACAAAAATATTATACGAGCAGCACCATAAATATCCGGGGCTAACGAAGGGACTAAGGACAGTAGGACAGACTGACACACATTAAACGAACTGAAGGACAGAAATGGGATTTAGTGAAATGGTTTTTGGATCCTTGCTCGTATTCCATTTTAGTTTCATATGCAATTGAACACCTGCTGGATTAGATTTATATGCATTCATATATGAATACATATTTTCTGCTGAATCTCCGCTTCACAGAAGCCAGATGTTCCATGGTTTCGGCTGCGGCGTGGACTAATGTAAGATATTCGTGTTGTTTCTGTTGTTGTTCCAACACATTTTCCAGTTCAGAGTTAACTCCCGCCCAGTTAACTGCCTAACAGCCGGTTCTAGATGCTCCAACATCACACTGCAGTGACCGGGCGAAGGTGTGCGGATATATATATGTGTGTGTGTGTAAATTGTGTGATGTTGTGATATAGGAAAAATCGCCAATTATTCACGGTTGAGGAAATTTTCAAATATTTTCAACACAAAATTTGCCACAAATTGTATTTTACAAGTGACCAGACCAAAACTATGTGGTATTTATGTATGTGTATGGCATAGCGTTGCATATGTGGCCGTGTGGATGCAACGAAATGTGCGCGGCAACGCGAATGAATGTATGGATGAGTGTGTGTGTGTGTGTTTAAGAATATATGTATGCCTTTGTGCATACAAGTGGCAAATGAATTGGACATGAGAGAATATGGTGAAAATGCAAATTTTTTCGGGTTTATCGCGTCCATGGAACAATTATAAAAATTGAATGGCAAAAACTGTTTGCATTTGCTGCTACACATCAATGGGTTCATCTTTGGGGAACATCCATAGATATGAAGGCTGCAGAGGTTTTGGATTTTTGGAAATCTAAAACATTATTTTTGTATGCTAACGAAAATGCATATGTCAAATATAACCACAGATGATCAAATTCCGGGTGACGTGTCTGGTCACGATATGGCTTCATTGGTAGAAACTAATTTGAGAACAAGGATTTTATGCACAGTACTGCTCTGTACCTATTTTTGAAACCAAAATTCAGTTCAACTTCAATTTTTCATAATAAATACCACACAATTTTACTGATTTACTCAACTCAAGGAAGGAAGTTAAGTAACATCTAGAATTCTATAAAATTTATGTATGTGGCATGAAGTGGTGATCTGGATTCGATCACACAACCACATAACCATGTTCATTTATATTATCTGTTTATGTCGCGTTCGAACCGCTCCTTTTTTGACCTTATTTTATTATCAATATTTCGCCTGAACCACGAGTGATAGTACTATTAAGGATCTATATGATTATGTAAAAGAAGAATCTAAAATATGTTCTCTTCTAACCCTTTTTCGCTTTGAATGTGTATAACGATCACGTTTGACACCGTGGAATTGCCTATATACAAAAAATATGTGGTTACATGAGTTTTTTAAAATATTTTTTTCTTTTCAATGTTATCTAAAAAGTTGTAATTTATACTATTTTCATCTACGACTAATTCCAACAACATAACATTTCACAACTCACATTCTGTGCGATGACGTACCCATTAGGTACTGTAAGAAAGGTCAAGTTACGAGTCATTAAAAACGCAAAGTGTTAAATCAAATTGTTTGCTTATTGTTCAACAAGCCCTTTAAAGTTTATTCATAATAAACCGGTACAATTATCGCACTAACACTTTAACATTTTTATAGTTTCTGCGAAATCTAATAAAAAATACTAAAAACGTGTGACAATGTAAACTAGTGTTTGATATGTATAGCAGCAAACAAAATGAAATAAATCCATGCCTACTCTATTAGTTATAACAAATAACAACTGTGTAGGATTTGGTAAAACCAAAAATCACAATTCAAACATTATGAAGCACTTAAGAATTAAGGGTCACAACGTATGTCCTTAAGTCCTTTTTCCCCGAAATCTTAATTGTATACTTTTTAGAAGCCAAGAGATTTTTGGGAAGCAAACCAACAATGTTTTTGTTGTGTAATAGCTAAATATAGAATATTTACACTACAAATGCTGTGGCTGCTTGTGACAATTAAGGTGTGTTGTTTTTTTAGAAAATCAACTTGAGAAAATTTCTCATTTATGTATTTTGTATTTACAAAATCGTATGACTATTGCAAATTGTTCATTAGCAAAGCTATTCATTCATTAACTTTGTTAGCAAAGTTAAATATTGGTTAAATCAAAGTACATACAAACACATACACACACACACAACATCATCTCAAACGCATGTAAGTGGTTGTGTCCGAATGTGTGTGTGTGTGCGAAGACAAATTTCTTAAAAAAAAAACTTTTCTAGCAAATCCTTGTACAAAGCGCAATGGCCTTCACAGGAATAAAGAGCTCATCCTGTGACCGCTTGGACTCTTTTGTGAGTTTAACTGAGTTTACTGGTTTTTGATTGGAATCAAGAAATGTGCTGAGCTACCAACACTAATAAAGACAATAAAGGGGGAACATCGATACCACAACCAATGTGTATGACATTGGAAAATGAAGAGAGAGAGCGAGAGCGAGAGGAGGTCGGTCGATTTTGTCACTTGCCCCTAACAAAGTGTCAGGCAATTAAAATGTAGATGCTAGAAGTCAATTCGTTTCATTTGAAAGTTCAAACTGAAATGTGTGTTGCAAATACTATCGCATTGAAAAGGATCCAGAAATGGGCAACTGGCTACCCTGATGATAGTTAGTTTGGGTGATCGAGCGGGTGCTTTCTGTACCTCGGTTAAAAATCAAACTTTCAGATGCATGTTCCTGTATACCAGTGGTCGGCATAACCGAACGCACACACAAAACAATATGGTGTGCTTGTGGGCGGGCACACAAAAAGCGTCAGCTCTATTGTATTGTACACAGAGGATATGTTAGGCTCTTATAACAATTGTTCAACATGCTTTATTGTCTGTTTTAGTCTGTTTTAGTGTTGAATTCAAAACGAGCATGTGTGGGGTGCAACCTTCATAACACTCAAACACACACTGAAAGACTTGAATCAAACAAAACGTTCAAGTAAGTGTGAATGGGAATAGCCTCGCGAGGCTATAAGATGCCTTTCACTGATGTATGCTAAAAATGTTGAATCTATCCTAAATTCAAGAATGATTTATGTTGGGATTATCGGAAAATTAATCTTATCAATTCATTTGACCAACTTTTGAATAATGTATTGCTATTATTTGAGTTTAGGGATGTTCTCTTTAAGGTAAACCAATTTGAATAAGTTATATATCGTCGGAATCATCGAAAAAGTTCTCTCTCCAGTCCACTTTTTGTGCTTCTGAGTTATTGATGATTTAAAGTTAATGTCTGATTGCATTTTGATACAATAGCTACAAAACTGCTTCAAGTAGACACAGGACGTTTTTTAAAAGGCATAGACTATGACTTTTGGTACACTTTTGCATCCGTAAGTCCATTTCACAAAAATGTGGGCGAATGGCCTTTTTTCAGGACACCGACGATATATATTATATACTCAACAGTTTGTTGTAAACACTCCAATAGAGTTTGCGATTAGAAACAAAAATTTGTTCCACTTTTATGATAACCGGGGACCGGCCGTGGCGTAGTGGTTAGAACACGCGACTACCATGCGGGAGATCGCAGGTTCAAACCTGGCTCCAGTCATCTTAAAAGAAAAAAATAAATAAAATTTTCTTTCATTGTCGGCTCCCCTCGAATGTTGTTTGACAGCAACTTCGCAGTATTAAGCGTCGATTCAATCGTCGTGTCTAGTAAGAGCTTCTCAAAACAGTGACGTTCGCATTCGTCGATAAATAAGTAGGTGCCGTTAGTTGTGAATCTAATAATAGAAAGCGTGTTAATTCACAACAACGCGAGAAGCTATCCCATACCTCATTCATGTGGTGCAAAGGGAAATTAAGTTTGTTTTTATGATAACCCAAAGGAATATAATTTTTTAAATCCGCCGTCGAGATGCCCTTCTTTCGGGGATCTAAAGTTTTCTTAGGTTTACTTACAATGTTTACACTAGAAATGAGGAGAATACGTAAACAGTGCATTTATTGGATTTAGTCACACACATTCTAAAGTGTGCACAACTGAGGCGATTCACAGTGGAGTCGCATAAACTTATTTTGCATTACATATGTATATTGGCAAATTACAGACATCTAAAGAGGTTAAGGACATATGAGAGAATTGCCTCCTGATTTACATTTAAGATAATTCTATCTCAGCAGGGGCGTGTGGCACAGAATTGTCAACATCTTTAGAGTCTGTGCAACAAATTGCTGTAAATGAAATTTAACACATACATCTAGCAAGTAAAAGCAATGCAACTTTTCACCCCCTCTCTCGCTGTCTCTCTTGTCAGTACATTTGTATTTTGAAGGGATATCAGGCAGGCAGGCATAAATCCTCAACACAAGTGGGAAGTGCGACAACAAGTGTTGATGTCGCAGACATGCAGAGGGAGACCAACACGTCTCCTCAGTAAGCATTGCATTTGGTCACACGTACAAGTGCAACAAAGATATTGTTTAACATTGAAAACATTTGGCTAGGATCAAGTACACACACTCACACGTTGCAAGGGGCACACGTTTGTGTATTTTTCATACATATGTTCGCAAATGCAATGCAAATTTAAAGCCATAAACCAAAACGAGTTGAACATTTGCAGAGAGTGAGCAAAGAGTAATCGTTTTGTTATCTTGTACATTTCTTGTTCCTATTTTTCAGACACAAACTTACAAAGGATCCAACTACTACGACGAAGGGAACGGTTCCAGGATATGCATTGGCATCGCTGACAATTGGATTGGCCTGCTTAACATCAGTAGCAGCAATAACTTCAACACTTGACAAGACAACACAAACAAACCGAACGGCAAACATAGATACTTGTCATACCAGCATCCAAGGGCATCGACACACACACTGCAAGCGCCTGTCCCATTTAGGACATAAAACATAAAAGATCATACACATATTTGATTGTGGCAGAATTGTCGCATTCATGGTCCTTGCACCCAACTGAAAATTGCAGACTTCAAAAACAAATAGAAAACGGATTACCAATTTCACATCGGTTAGGAAGGACATTGCAAATATCCTTTACAAGCTGTCACATACAAATATAAATTCCTACTAACTAACCACCAACCCAAACAGGCAGTCTCGGTGCACACGCAACACAAAACCAATTTGCTGTCAATCCAAGCTACGAACAGTGAGAGACAAAACACCCTCGGCTGTAATCTGGTTGTCCGCCCCCAAAAAGGACATCGCATCGCATCGCTTGTAACAGCACACGTCTGCCATTGTTGCTTGAAACCTTTCATTTAACGAAAGCGACACAAACATGGACGCAGAATCGGAAGGAGTTCAACCTATTGATCCGGCAACGACCGCTTCAAATCCAGAAGTAGATTTGGCAGCTCGTCGCCGCCTATTTATGTCGCAGCCATCAACGCTGGCCTCAAGACGCCAACAAGCCGTTTGTGTACGACGGGCCCATAAAATGTACGGCAGTTCGAGGAATCCCAATGTCGTGCTGGACGGCATGAATATGACAGTGGCCAAAGGATCCATGTAAGTATAAAAAAACTCTCTAATCAATATAACATGTAATATGGGGCTGACATAAATGAGATGTGTATGTGAAATCACATGACCATCTTTCCGACTATGCACCAAACTATCAATACCGTAACTTCTTGTGAAACTTTTAGAAAGGCTAAATAGTTTTTCGCAACGGAAAAAAAACAAATTTAACAAGTGCCTACATAATATATTTTAGTTTTAATTGACTTTCGTTTTGAGATTCTATTGAGAAGTGAGAAAAGTGAACTGTAAAGTAGACAATGCCACGACCCATTTAGTTAAATCTGTGTAATTATCGATTACAATTCGATTTGAATAGTGTTTTTGTTTTATAATTGAATGAAAAATATTTTTTTTTATTTGCGTTAAGTTTAATATTGAAGCTATGTGTCACTGACATTCAAAGTGTCAATTTGCCTTGGGTTACCTGACACCTTCATACCGTTGATGATAGGACAAAGTTAGTAATCTTTTATAAACGAAAACAATATGTGCAAAGTTTAGTTGGACTTTGTGTAAAAAAAAAAACCTAAAATAAAAGAAAACTATTTACGGGGAAACTGGTGATAGGTTCACAATTGAATACTTAATTTGTTGATTTTAAATTGAATTTAATGGGATTCAAGGAAGGTACTGACAACTGACTGTATGTAAATTTTAATATATAGTTGTAATTATATTTAGTTAAAAAAAAAATGTTGAAGTGGAAAAATAAAGAGCCTTAAACGTGATCAATTCCCCTATACGATATTTACTAACTTCAAATCGATATTAAATTATTAGGGCATGTAACTTGACAAAACGAATGATGCAGAAATTCTTCTTTTAGGGGCTACTTTCACATGTAGTTCTCAGAATTGAGTCCCAAATCAATGAGCTGAAATTGTTATACTGCGTATTTTATTTTAGCTCAAAATTTATGTGTAAAAAACAAAGTACCGATTTGTCAACATTTTTCTACAATTATTCTTCTTATGCCTAAAAGCTCCCTGTGGAGCTTAAGCCCTTAGCAACATTTCGCCATTTTCCGTACCATTACGAGATTTTTCATCTCGTTAAAAAATATCCAAGTTTTTTTATGTCTTTGTCTTTTGTGCGCTTTCATGAGTTTAGCAGCAGAACAATTTCAAATGTATTTGACATAATTTCACACAAAATATTAAATTCAGTTCCAACCTTTCATGCATGAACTAATTTTTAGGGGGTTTGAACAACTTTTCATATTAAATGTTTAACTTTATACCACAGCCTTTAGGTGCGAAATAAATTTCCGGGTCTTTGTGAAATATTGACACGGTTGACATTTGATTTTTTGTTTTTGAATTTGACACATATGTAGATACTTGCTGTGAAAGTTTAACAAAAAAAAACTGGTTATTATACAATAGGAACGTTTAGAAGTTTGATAATTTATGCGCCACTCATGAATAATTCATCACGAAGATGAATGTTTTTATATTCATTTTCATATTTATTCAGATTTTAAACTATATCTACATGGTTCACATGCTCGCTCATTTCAGAATCTATGACTAATGTTCATTCTATATCTCAAATTTGCTCAGAGAGATGAAGACATGAAAATAAAAAAGTAAAAAAGATTTAGTAGGGAAAACCGACATACATATACCGGCATCCTTAGTAAAACATAACATTTTCTGGTATATTTTTTTATTATTCGACTTCTGTAGTGGGTGGAGTGTTATATTTGTGTGGGAGGTACCAGAAGAGGCGTGTCTAGACTTCCAATTTTGCCCCTAAAACTGTATGTATTGATATTACTACTCGATTTTTAAAGTGGGCAGAATGGTAAAAATGGAATGGAGGTGCCAGAAGGGGCCTAAAACGTGACAAATTCCCCTATACGATACTTACTTACTTCAAATTGATATTAAATTATTATGGCATGTAACTTGACAAAACGAATGATGCAAAACTTCTTCCTTTTGGGGCTAATTTCACGTGCAGTCCTCAGAACTGAGTCCCAAAATCATGAGTTGTACTGTGTTAATGTAGACGGTTCAATACTGACATCACATTAAATGAGTGTATTGTTGAGGTTATTTTTTTTTGAAAATCTCTTTTTGGTCTCTATTGCCTCTAATGGAGGTATTGAGACTATCAATACAGAATATGCGTATTTTTCATTTCTAGTATTGAGTATTTATTAAAATGTACTGAGGATGCTTTACAATAATGTGATTCCTTTCTATGAAAACAGCATGTAAAATTCACTAAAATCATACATCCCATGTTAGAGATATATAAGAGCTTCTCCCATTAGCATCAGAAGAACCTATCGAATCGGCAGCTTATCGAAGATTCCAAACATCAGCTTTTAAAAAGCTTCAACCAGACAAATGCCGATTTATTCAATGAATCGAAAGTTACGGCTTACAACATCAAGGAGAACACCTATCAAAGTTCCTAAAAACCCTAAAACCCTGAATCGCAAAAATATTGACATCCCAACGGAAAATGAAACGAAGTACCTATTTTGTAAGCCATGACATCAGTATGACATTGTAAGCGGGCGATCTAAGTACTTAGAAAGTCGCGCGTGTGTAATTTGAAAAATATCGTCCACTCATTATAACTACGGTTGAAAGACACCTACTGATATCGTCACTTACTTCGTAATCAAGTGTGTTATCAAGCTCGCATTAAAATCAGCTTATAATATAATTGCAACTATAATGGCACTTATTGACCTCATCACCTCATTACTTTGCAAGCGAGAACGCACCGATTAAACGACCTATGGCACTCCTATGCTAATAAGAGGGAATATAAGCGAGAGGTTCATCACTGATTGCTATTTATATATATATATTTAGTAGCAATCAGTGATGATTCTCTCGGTTATGTTCTGCCTTAAATTTACACCGGAGTGTCATAGGCCGTTTAATCGGTGCGCTTTTGCTTACAAAGTAAGGGAAGATGCCAGTAAGTGCCATTTCGGTTGCAATTACATTATAAGCGGAGTTTTATATGAGCTTTATAAGTCGGCGTTAAAATGAGTATACGATGTTTTTTACATTACACCCGAATTACATTCTAAGTACTTAGATCCTCGCTTACAATGTCATACTGATGTCATGGATTACTAAATGGGTACTACGATTCATTTACCGCTGGATATAGCTGACATCAGCGACTAAGTAATGGGTATTTTTACTGCTGGGATGTTCCCTTGTTTCGCCCACTCCTTGGCTTTATATTTATTCTCAATTTTTTCCATTTCTACCTACAGGAACTTTAATTTCATAAATTTTACGTTAAATCAATCACGCTTAACCTCTGTTCATTGCAGTAATTTATTTGTTTTTCTCGAAAATGCAATTCTTATTGTAAGGTAACTGAAATACCTACCGAGTTGTAATTAACCTTCCAAATGTCTAATTGCTACTTAATAGCCGTTATTGATATCTCTCTCTCTCTCTCTCTGTCTGTAAACATTGACCATTTTCAAAGTTGCGATGGATTATTCATCATTCCAAAGTATCAATTAGCCGAATCAAATACAAATTACACGAAATTACCAGAACATGAGGGGTGTTATTACACTGGCATTTGTCTCAGACGTCATTGTTATGTCTTATGGCTTATGGATGTTTCCTTAATATACAACGACACCAGTAGTTAGACAACAACAAAGAAAACCATTTTGCCATTTGCTACCAATAATAATGACAAATGGCCGAGATGAAGATATAAGCAAAACAAACTTATAGCAGAGACTGCTGCCATTATTGAGTGTGTTGTGCTGTCCATTCATGACTACTTTTACTTGCAGTAGCTGTTACTAACTATTGCAGCAAGTGAACGCTTAATTGATTTAGAATTATATAAAATTTCCATAAATTACAAAACGAATTAATTTACAATCCGTACTGGCATCATCAGTAAACAGCTACAGCTTCAGCTACAACTGCAATAAACCGATAGATATTCTGTTGTTGCTGTTGTAGTTGTTGTTGCACTCGAGCAAATCAGACATGAAATTGCTGATTGTAATTGCTTACTCTCCTCCGTATTTCATTACAAAAGCAAAGGTCATGTAAATACCAATACAAACACACACACACAAACACACATACACACTGTTGTATCTATATAAATACATCTGTATAAATGTATATAGGTATGTTGGTATGTGGGCATGACACAAACACATATCATAGCATGATATCGTATCTACGTTCAAATTTACACACAAATTTATATAAAATTGCCAATATCGGTTATGACAGAGAGCAAAACATCGTCGTCGAGAATGATTAAGAACTTTTATTCGATTTTATTGAATAATTCCATTAATAAGTTCATCACAACAGTCAAGTTCCTGCTACGTCAGATATAGCTTCAAAGCGTTTGTAGGTATCCAGGAAATGTGTGTATGTGTTTGTTTATATGTGTATGTGTGTACTTATTGAATCCTTTACGATTGTTATGCATTGAAGTAGAAGCGAACATTTTTATGTGATTGGTCATAACTATTTCGAAATTGAACGAAGAGTCGCAATTTGAATAATTGAAACTCATCCAGATGGTGATCTAATAGCAATTGGAATTTAATATTTATAGAAAGGATGGAGTATAGAAACGTGTCAATAATAAATATTCGTATATCCCTAGTGATGTTTATATTCAATTGATAGTAAACAAAAGGCTTTATATCTATTAATTTGCAAATATTCTAAAGAAAATATCAAATATTTTGGCTGTAAAGTATAGGTACAACAATTTCCTTAAAGACATTTTAAGAAAGTTTCATTACTAACTACTACCGTAATAATGAAGAAGCATGGTTAATCTTAAATTTCCTAGGACAATGTATAAGTAGTTAAGGCAAGTTCTGTGTAAAATCTCCTCCCTCATGCCGCATCGACAATTTCTCTCAAAGAAAATATAACTCTAACATTTGGCCTCAAATAAGCTGATATATATATATCTATCTATCTCAAAAGTATGTCCACAAATAACATTTCATAGACACCCTTAATTAACTAATTTCCAATGACACTATTGATTATATTTCAAATTTCTTAGAATAACACATGATTGTATAACTACAACTATGTGTTAACAATTCGTATGTTATTGGTAATTCTCTGTTCCCATCCGCGTCATTCCATCGTGTCAGACGTAATATGATAATGTGCATTGGTGGTACTAAAAGTCAATAGATTTATCCCTTTATAATTTAAATTTTCTATGAATATCTAATCGAAATTGCAATAAATAATAATGTTTCCGGCAATCAGTGTGTTTTAAGCATGTAATTTAATCACCAACACCGTTTTCTAATCAACGGTTTGAACAAACAATTGAAAGAAAAAAACGGAAACATTTTCATATCTGAATTTTGTGATTAAGTGAAAAATTAAACACTTTAGATACACAACAAACGATTATTTTAATATCATTTTGTCGCATTAAATGATCAACAATTATTTTTTTTTATTTTTTATAAAATATCCCTTTGTGATCAGACTAAAGACTTTATAAATATTTTTATAAATGCAAAATTTAAAATTTTAATTCATATAGGAAAAAAAAACTTCGAAAATGAACACTATTAGAATTTACAGATTGAAACTTTTTATACAGCAACAAAAAATAAGTTAATTGATTTTAATAGGTCAAACGCAAGTATAGACTGTGCAAAAGTCATATGAATTAACAAATATTTTTAATAAATATTATAATATTGAATTATTTTCATGAGGCGCCGTATCATTACGATGAATGTTTTTAATGAAAGGGATGAATTTTGTCTTTATAATGATATGTTCACATTTCGTTTTGCTTGAGGAAATCACTGTTACAGCATGTTCTTCTTGATCTTTCTAAAAGTATGGACCAATAATGCCTCTTGCTTCAATCAATTACATATGGAAAATTCAGGGGGGTTTGATGCTTCAATTAAGGATTAGAGTCATTCCAATACCTGCAATTTTGCCTATTGACATGTCGTTTTAGGTAAAAGTGTTCCTTGTCTGAGAATAAAGTGTTGGGGAAGTTATTAAACCTCTCTATCATTTCGTTAACAACTGAAGCCTGTCAGCATGATCTTTAGCCATTGATTCCTGTACTTTATAAATTTTAAAAGGATGTAAATGCCATTATTTGTGAGGAATGCAATTTCGAGTAGAGAGTATAGGTTGTTCACCAACAGATCTGTAAAACTTTCTTAATTTTTGGGATCCCTTTAAATTCTATTTTGTCCGGATTGTGGCTGATTTATTGTTTAACCTATCTCCTTAAACTTCTGCACCCACATCATTATGAATTGAAATCACGGAGGTATGTAGTAAAATTTTCATTGCACTATAGGCGAAGAATCGGTGATTCGATGGTTTCTGCATACGCAACACGAAAGTGCATAGCTGCATGACGCCATGGCACTGAATTCTCATTGACTGCTCTTGCATTTCGTAACTCTTCGGCCCCACTAGACACAGTTAGAGATTCAAATATAAATGGACTTTTATCTACATATATATATCAAAATTAATTGTGGTTTGTTCGGATGCTTAAAACTTGGAAACGGCTATACCAAATTCGATTCTTCCTTCCGCGTGTTTGTTCGATATTGTATAGCGAAGGTTTAGGAAACATTAAAAGGGGAAAAATTATTAACAGGTGGCGCTGTAGGCGGTAATAACACAGTACAACACATGATTTTAGGAACGTGACAAATTCCCCTAGTAAGTATCGTACTAACTTCAAATCGATATTAAATTATTATGGCATGTAACGTGACAAAACGAATGATGCAGTACTTCACTTTCACGTGAAGTTCTCAGAATTGTGTCCCAAATCAATAAACTGAAAATATTGAACTGTTTTATATATGTTTTGGTTCACGTATGAGTAATATGAATAATACATAAATATTAATCATTCGTAAAGGACAAACTCTAAAAATCTATCTTAATGTATAAAATTGTTCATGTATATGTATGCCCGAGCTTCAAGATCTTAATGATAAGAGCTGCATAAACCATATTGACGCCATAGGTTCGATTTGTGTCCGAAACATGTCGTTGGCACCAGATAATTATCGCTTGGGTAAACTTTTTTCGAAAATGTATATCTATGATACATTTCATTCAAATTCAAAATTTATGTTTGTTTTGATCATGAGAAAAAATTGTATGTATGTATAAATAGAACCGGCAGGTTGCGCAAGGGTTGACTTATTTCGAAACTTTATATTTAAATTCAAATTCAAAATGTATATTTGTTTAGACACGGGAAATTTTGTATGTAAAGTTTTTTTGTACACATATTTTGTTAAACGTAATTTATTCATCATTATCCATAATTAAGATTGCTTACGAACATTTATTAGCATCATAATATTTATTAGTCAGGTAACAACAAAATTTGCAAAATTTAGTATTAAATCTTTGCTATATAAATAAGATGCATTAGGTATGTTATCGATTTTCTTTGTAATGCGTACACCGATTTTGTTTCTGGACATTTCCTATTAAAGGTGAATTCAACACCAAGGATTGTATATATAAAAAGTTCTCGTATGTATTTGTGCGTACTATAACCCTAAGCGACTTGACTATTCGTCTGGAAAGGTGAATTGATTTTAATATATATCTGAATAAGTGTAACAGTGGCAATCTCAAAAATGCGTATGAGATATTTTGTTACTAATGTACGTAATTTTAAAAATGGGCGTGATAGGAGCGGTGTTTGTGGCACATTCCATTTAGCCAACTTTATTTGCAGGCATCTGTAATAAAGTCTTGAAATTGGAAATTGGGCGTGGTGGAGAGTGAGGAAACACCTGCACAAAGTTAATATTTACTACCATGTTTACGCAGAACTATATCGACAGTTTTCTCAATTGCTTCGTACAGTTGCCTTTGTTAATATTATCCGACCCAAAATGGGTATCAAAAAGGTGAATGTGTCTGTACCTACTAACTATTGCATTCAATGAAATCCTGACAATAATCAGTATTTAACAAAACTTTATTTCCCTTTACAACCCATGAATGAGGTATGGGATAGCTTCTCGCGTTGTTGTGAATTAACACGCTTTCTATTTTTAGATTCACAACTAACGGCACCTACTTGTTTATCGACAAATGCGAACGTCACTGCTTGGAAAGCTTCTACTAGACATGCCGATTAAATCGACACTTATACTGCGAAGTTGCTGTCGACAACATCGAGGGGGCGGCAATGAAAAAAATGTAGATTACTGGAGGCGGGAATCAAACCCTGGATCTCCCGCATGGTAGTCGCGTGTTCTAACCATCATGCCACGCCGGCCCCAAGTAATAACTATATTACAGTAAAAACCTTTTCCAAAAGTAGTTGGAATTCTAATTAAATTACATTAAAATAATTAAAAATCTGTTTAATAATTTATTCCGAAAAAAAACAATCTCCAGTAAGAATTACTGTCAGTCGTTTAAAAATTAAAAATAAAGAATACGAAGAGAATAGGCTGCAATTCTATATAGGAAAAACATTATCATTGTTTTATGATGAATTGGATTACATTTGTCATAAGGTTACAATTACCTCATTAGCACTGATTAGAAATGTCATTATAAAGGAATAACATACGAACTTTTGTTTTTTGGTTTAGTGGGAAATATTGCATATGGGATTATACTTTACAGACATCAATGGGACATCAATGTATAATTAACATACCCTGTGGTTTCTACCAATTCTAAAAATTGCTAAATATACGGGATAATTGCCTCTCTCGGGCCATAGTTATAATCACCAGTATATTCATGTATTTAATCTGTAATAACTGTGATTGCATTGAAATGAACTGAATTCAGCAAATTTATGTATGTATGTAATTGTAGCAGCATGTTTTACACAATTGTAAAATGTTGTGGTGTTCAACAAATTAGCTGATTGTGTCAATATGAAATGAACCGTAGCAACCACCAGCGTGAACTTCGACGTGATATGACCCAAGCTCATATGTCTGTACTACGCGACAAGTTTGTTGTCTGTCTTACAAAAAATTAAAAAAAAAAACATCTTCCGATTGTTTCACATCGTTACCTAGCGTTGGATGAGACTTTACACGGGTGAGGAATCTCGCGTGGTGCTAATGAAAACAAGTATTATTACAATGAAATAAAACTGCTTAAAATAACAAATTTTCATGGTCAAGTGAACTAGGCGTTTGCGTACACGTACACGTCAACTTTGCTCGATTCGAATTTAATACGCTGCAGACGCTAACGTTTCCATGCTAAGTTTGAATTCGAAGCAAAACTATACAGAGCTACAGAACTAAAGTAAAGTGATTAATACACAAATGTAGAGAAACCCGACCACACCAAGTGCAAACAAGTTTCGATTGGCTAAAGTTCAACGCTGGTTTCCATTAAGTTGGTAATGAATGAGGTAAACAAGTAGACAACCTGGCTGGCTGGCTGACTGACTGGCTGGCGTGCAGGTAACTACCGCGGCGCAGTGGGGAATTAGAACCCAACGCCACCACCCATCTATGTGTCTGGTCTGGTGTGGACGACCAAAGCAACAAGCGATTGGCTTTAGTTAAGTTCAAGTGCAACCAATTACAATGTATGCAACAGTCTCTGAACTTTGTGCATAGTGTGTTGCATGCAACTCCAACGTCGTCTCGGTCGTTCATATGCTGACTAACTGACCGACTGGCACACTGACACAGGGCGCCCGCAATTGCTTCCTCCTTGAGTTGAGTTGATGGTGGTGGTGCATTCAAGTTTCCGAGATACGTGTAATGTCTCCTGTAATGGCCAACACAAACAAATCACCACTTGGTCTTGCAAACAAGACGTTTGACAAGCTCACATTGTTACTCAGCTCAGCTTAGCTCAAATTAGCGACAGCGCAGTTAACGCCAGCATTTGTTAGAGACGGCGGCAGCAGCTGTAGTCGTCACTGACATTGACCCACTTGGATGAGCAGAGCAGAGGCTATCATAATGACGTTGCTTCAATGGAGTGTGACCGCATCTTCAGCGACTTCACACCAATTAGGCGTTTTGTTGTTGTTGTTGTTGCTATCGCTGTTGTTAGCGTGTTTTGGTTCAATTTTCAATTTGACAAATCTCTTTTTGTTTTGTTTTGTTTTGTTTTGTGGAAATTTTAATACCGAAATTGGGTAATACGATAACAATATGCTTATGCATACTAGTATGCGCAGTGTCATTGAGCGACGTTCTGTGCCATTGTTAATACAATCGCTTAAATAGTGCTGATTAAGGTATTGAAGCGAGAGTACAGTGGTAGCTCGGTTTGTGCAGTAGAATATTGAGTTGAATGTTTTATATGAGACGTAGTCAAAATCAAAAACACCTACATTTAAAAAAGTTGGTTTAGTGGTATATGAACAGGAGTTTGCTTGTTTGTAAAAATATCCCTAAAGAGTTTTAGGAAAATGTTTTTTTTATTATTGGTCAATTAAAAAGTTGTATAATTCATGCAATTTGTAAGAGACTATTTTAATTACATTTCAAACTAATGTATTCTCTATACCTTTATACTTTCCTTCTACAAACTATAACCCATTGGAAAAATGTCCCTTAAGGTTGTCATACGTTCCTAACAAGGAAATTTATTGGTTAGATATAAAGATACTTAGGTTCTCTGTCTTTAATGTTATTTCTTCCAGAAAAATCATTCAATAAACATTTAAGTTCTATGTAGATCTATGTATTCTATGTATCAATATTTAAACCGCACGAAAGTATCATCTTAGTTCAAAATTCCCTTTAACGCTTGCTGCAATTCAACCTGATTAACCTCTGCGGAATTTGTTAATGTTTAGCCAGATTTTATTGGTTTGCATACAATTGCATTCGGAATAATTAGAAACCTATACGGGTCTTTAGCTCTTTTGTATTTAAACGCATAGAAGCATTTATACGCCTGTATTGAATGTTTAACCCTAAACACGATGAATGGCTAAATTGACAGGACGATGGACGAGCGAGCGTTTGGTTGTAGAAGTTTCAAATTGCAAAATTCTGTCCACAAATTGTGTTAATTGCTGTAATTGTTCAATGAGTTAAAAGTACATCCACATACACACACACGCATACATTGACAAAGAGGATACAAACACAAACATACTAGTAAACGTCTATAGGCATTCACACTCGTCGATGTGTACGTGTATGTGTATGTGTGCATGTGATACTATTACACTTAAGGTATAAACAAACTAATGCTACTTTAATTACATATGTTGTGGGAGAAATCAGACATGGGCACTCTAATCAATGGCAAGCACACACGCATGCCTATACCATATATACCTATTCACCGATATGATTACAAACTCTAACATTATCAGGCGCATATGTGTGTGTAAGTGGGCATTTGGAACACATACAGAAACATGCACCTACACAAATAGACAATTAAATATATACTTAAACATATATATGTGTGTGTTTGTGTATATAAACATCCATATTTATATTGTATACAATATCATTGTGAACTTTAATGACACGATAACAATTAATCAAAATGTCACACTGTACAATATGTCATACACACACAAACACATATTTGGACATGTATTTGTGAACTTATTATGCGGGAAATTTTGAAAGGGCTTCTTATGAATGGCCTTTAGAGATTATAAGTTGCTTCCTTTTAAAACACAATGAATTGTGGTAGGTAGAAAGTCATTTGATGGCAATGAAGGTATTTTTATTGACTCTATGATAGTTTCTGGTATGAACAATTTTACGATATGAATCTCCTTTTTTTGCAAGGTTCGAAGTTTTTTAAAGCAGATTTTGAACGTATACTTTATTATGTTTCTAGGAGAAGACCCATTTGTATGTCATGACTTCTGAACCAATATAGATAATGGTTATGTGGCCACATTTATGACCGAGAGTGAGATAAGAAATGTTACGACCTGGCCCGTTAATATCATGCCTCGTAAAATCCAATTCCGCCAAATTATATGATACGAACCGACCTATATATGATTTTTAACATCTAGATAGTTATAATCAGATGTTCGGTTAAATATACTAGATTTGATAGTGTATACAAATATTTTCAATTGCTTTAAAAATCCTCACGTTAATATATGAAATCAAAATCAAAAGTTAAGTAACAAAATATTAAAATAGAAACATAAATACATATTTGCTAACACACTACAACATTTTCCACCTCATTGATTTGGGACTCAATTCTGAGAACTGCACATGAAAGTAGCCCCAAAAAGAAGAAGTTCTGCATCATTCGTTTTGTCAAGTTACATGCTATATTAATTTAAAATCGATTTAAAGTTAGTTAGTATCGTATAGGGTAATTTGTCACGTTTTAGGCTCTTTAGTTTGACATAACTCGAGAAACACTAGTCCGATTTAAAAAAATTAAGAACTACAATTCTTTAATTTGTTCATATAACGTTTCCCTACATAAGCAACTGTTTCACTCTACCATTCATCAAATGATTTTGAACTGAGTTTATTTTGTAGATGTTACAATAAAACTGTTGTACTCCGTGTGATTGATAACACCGTGCAACAGTGGTTTTCACACTAGATGAAGACCATACATACGTGAAACTAGAGACCTTATGTAGTAAAACTGCGTTCTCAGTTTATCGCCAGAACATCAGGATTTTTTTTAAAAGGACTTCAAAGTTTCAAAGGATACACCACTTTCAAAAAATTAAATTAAATATTTCCACGAACCATATGATAACGATATGGGTATCAAATGAAAGGTAAGAGTCTCAGCAATGCAAAAAAATAACAAATTTTAATGGATCTGGACCAAAAATTTCAAATATGTCCTTTTAAAGTTTTAAAGCTTATTATCATTTAAATAATTTTTCCAAAAAAATATATGTGGAAGAAGTTAAATGTACATTTTATTAATCTATCTTTACTAGTTTAGTAAAAAAGAAAAAAAATGTTAATCCTGTTTCAAAATATTGTATTTATATAAAATAACTGACTAAAATTAAATAAAATGCAAACGTTGACTTTGCCGCTTATGCTGATCGTCTGTGCAAGACACAACAATATTCTTCCATCATATAGCATTATATAGCATCCTCCAAATCGATTTTCATCTCTTTTCAGCTCATCACTGAAATTTCCCAAATTGTCGGGAAAAAATTCAAGATGGTTGCCTAGAAAATTAATTTTTTTTTTGGAATTTTTGGTCCAGATCCATTAAACTTTGTTATTTGTTTGCATTGCTGAGATTCTTACCTTTCATTTGATATCCATATCGTTATCATATGATTCGTGGAAATATTTCATTTAATTTTTTGAATGTGGTGTATCCTTTGAACCGGCCGTGGCATAGTGGTAAGAACACGCGACTACCATGCGGGAGATCACAGGTTCAACTCATGGCTCCAGTCATCTTAAAAGAAAAAATGTTCTCTCATTGTCGGCTCCCCTCGAATGTTGTCGACAGCAACTTCGCAATATTAGTGTCGAGTCAATCGGCGTGTCTAGTAAGAGCTTCTTAAACAGTGACGTTTGCATTCGTCGATAAACAAGTAGATGCCGTTAGTTGTGAATCTAAAAATAGAAAGCGTGTTAATTCACAACAACGCGAGAAGCTATCCCATACCTCATTCATGGGGTGTAAAGGGAAATTAAGTTTTTTTTGAAGTATCCTTTGAAACTTTGAAGTTCTTTTAAAAAAAATCCTGACGTTCTGGCGATAAACTGAGAACGCAGTTGTACTACATAAGGTCTCTAGTTGCACGTACATATGGTCTTCATCAAGTGTGAAAACAAAAATTGAAAATCACCATACAACAATTTAACAAAAACGTGGTAAATTCCCCTTTACGATACTTACTATCTTCAAATCGATTTTAAATTATTATGGCATGTAACTAGACAAAACGGATGATGCAGAACTTCTTCTTTTTGTGGCTACTTTCACGTGCAGTTCTCAGAATTGAGTTCCAAAATCATATATTGTACTGTGCAATATAGATCATGTTTGACTGAGAGTGAGATAAGAAATGTTTAGACCTGGTCCGTTAAGATGTGGCATCTTCACGGCATATATAGTAAACTTACCGAATTATATACTACACAGTTGTTGTAGGACCCGTTGACTATCCAACCTGTAAAAGAAAGAAGTATACAAATTACTAGAGTGTAAGGATACAGACGTTACCTAATTAAGATTTGTATTGCAATATTTTTTTTTGGCAATAACAACAAAGTTGATTGCACGCCGCAAAAAAACATCACAATTACTTTAATATCCTCTAATTCTTCATAATACACAAAGTAAATTTTGTAATGGTAATCAAAGACTTTTTTTATTCGATTCAGTGAGAGAAAATCCCTTCTGGCGTATTGTACAGGAAATTTGCCTAAAGTTTATTACTTTGTTGAGCTTAAAAAAACAAATACACACACACATAGCTACACTAATGGTCATAAAATGGCCAATATTACGCTTAGGCAAAGTTGCACCTGTAAACGTCATCCCTATACATGAGTACCCCTCGTCCTAATGAGCATGCATGTGTGTGTGTGCGGCTGTGTATCGCTCTTTCTAAATGTTAGAGTACGTGCCCAGCCGGAATATTTGTAAATTGGATCATAAGTGCACAGATGTATGTATGTATGTACGTATGTCTCTAAATATTAATACATACCTCAACATACATACATGCGACATGTGAATGTATGGCAGCCAACAACAATACATACATATTCTAAATTCCACATTAAGACGGCTTCATTTGACACAACGAAAACGCAAATAAACCATTCATAGCCATTAAGTTAAGTTCTATTTAAACGACATGTGCATGAATGTGTATGGGAGTGTGTGTATGTGTATTAGTATATATACACACATGCAAGCTATTATATAGCAAATATATGTGTTTATATATACACATACATATATGTAGTATGGGCACAAGCACAGGCACCAAAACATAATATTTAAACATTTTCTTAATGATACTAAAAACAAACAAAGGCCACACACAAACACACACTCAAACAGAGGACATTTCTTTCCAGCAGAAAAAAAAACCATCAAAACAAAACAAAAAAAATGCGCAGTGGAAACATCTTAATTATTTCTATTTTTGCGTATAAAGAGACGAGTGTTTGTTTGTATGTGTTTTGGATATCCCAACAACTCAAACACCCTAGTGTCACTTCATAAACGCTGGCAGCAACTTCCCCCCTCATGAAATGGATCCTGGTGAAAATTGTGTACATTATGGTCATGCCAGTGGAATTTGGATAAATTACAACCTGTGACCGCATATGTAGAAGAATATGTGGATGTAACAAGAAACAACAACAACAAAAAACAGATTCCCATTACATTCGAAGGATAACAACTGCACACATTTAGTAAATTTATGCTTACATCTATATTTGACTTGACTGCTCGAATGGCGAATCCAAACGTTCAAAGAGATTTGATAACGCATTAACACCTGAATTGTCATCAAAAATAGGGTAACGGTCGTTTAAAATAATAAAAAATTTGTGATATGCATAAAAGTAAAACTTGACAAATAACACAGTACAACATTTTTCAGTTCATTGATTTGGGACTCAAATCTGAGTACTGCAGGTGAAAGTAGCCCCAAAATGTAGTAGTTCAAATTCCCCTATACGATACTTACTAACTTCAAATCGATATTAAATTATTATGGCATGTAACTTGACAAAACGAATGATGCAGAACTTTTCCTTTTTGGGGCTACTTTCACGTGCAGTTCTCAGAATTGAGTCCCAAAATCTTGTGTTGTACTGTGTAATGCATTTATAGTGTTGATATCGGTCTGCAGACTTTTAACAAAATCTAACCATTTTGTATCACAAACCTAATAGTTGATGATAACAAGCTGGTCTACACAACCAGTGTGTGTACAACTTGTAGAGGTCATATTAAACATATATCAGAATTTTGTGCCTATAGCATTTCTAATAAAGCATACTAATGACCGTTACATTCTATCGAAACATTTACACATAATACGTACCAATCTCAGTTAGATATAAAATATTCCCTCGAAAATAATTGATGTTTTAATTCCTTACAGCTAATTACTGTTTACAAAATTGCTGATTGACTGAGTGCCTTATTCTGTCTATCGGGCAGACTGCTCAATTGAATATGAAATTAGAGTATAATTATTTAGCTTGGTGGTTTTTTTGGAGTAATTTAATGGCCAACCACAAATTGTCTGTTCAAGATTATTAACTGACAAGTTGTTTCGTCCAAAACCATTAACAGACCATTAATATATAAACTTACGAGGTGTCGAATCTGTTTGAAGTAAAAGTTTTATTTTACGACCACCGATTAATACCGTAAATAAAATTTGATATCAATTTTATATGTTTCGTTGTGAGTTTTTGACTTGTACCATAAGTTTGTTGACTTTCGGCAGAGTTTCTCTGCAACTTTGGCAAAGTTATAATTGACGAAGAGCGGATGTTATATTTTGTATGTAAAAATCAAAAAATATAAAAAAAACAAATTGCCGTTGCATTCATTGAATGAGATATACACAGTACAACACTGATTTTGGGACTCAATTCTGAGAACAGCACGTGAAAGTAGCCCCAAAAAGAAGAAATTCCGCATTATTGGTTTTATCGAGTTACATGCCATAATAATTTAGTATCGATTTGAAGTTAGTAAGTATCGTATAAATTAACAATTACAATTCCTTTAATCATATAACGTTTTCATGCATAAGCAAAAAATGCACTTTTCCATTCATTAAATGGTTTTGAACTGGGTTTATTTTGTAGCAGTTACAATGAAACTGTTGTGCTCCGTAACGTATGATTTACGTGGAATATTACTTAAAATCGATATTTAATTATTATGGCATGTAACTTGACAAAACGAATGATGCAGAACTTCTTCTTATTGGGGCTACTTTCACGTGCAGTTCTCAGAATTGAGTCCCAAATCAATGAGCTGAAACATGTTGTACTGTGATAGGAAAAATGCTCACATTTTATTTTAAGTGTTTTTTTTTTCAGATGGTTGCCCCGAACAAATGCCTTTATCTTTGTAATTTTCCTTAATTTGTGTACTATTTAAAGCGACTATCAATTGTTCCATATCAATTTTAACAATCTGACAAAGTGTTATCTTTACACAATGTCGATAGTCAGGTACTCTAACGATAGTGCTAGTAAAGTGTCCACATGTCATCACCACTTATACATTGGCGTAGTTGAGTACATGAGATTTCAAACAAATACAAATACATTGTCCTTCTTCATGCTAATGTAATATCCTGCCAGTTTCCTAATAGAATTTTTGTCACATTCCCCCAGCAAATTTATACAAAATTTCGACCTAACAACTGCATGTGCATGTTACAACTGACCACTAGTGGTGTGTGTGTGTGATTGTACTGTCTTCATTACACCTTCTCCCTTGACATTATTACAACGTCTTATTACTCTCATTCCAACAATGGAATCCCTTCTAATTTGTACTATAAATCTGACGACCGCATATCCTACTTATGTCCTGATTAAAGAATTTTAATTTATTACAATTTTTCGGAAATGAAATGTGGCATCTCTAGCACTGCAACAATTACTACACAAATTTTAATTGTAATTTATTGGAAATTGAAATTTAAAATCATACATCCCCCAGTATTCAATCCATAGATTTGGCCCTTAAAACAGCAGCCAAAGCTGAATCCCATCACGTACCAGTGCGATAAGTGGACGCAGCAGTGGTGGATGACTCTACGCACAGATACAGTTGTACAAATCAGACGATTCGATTGGACTGGCCACATAGTTCACACATCGACGCATCTACACGTGCAGACGGCTAATGTGTATATGTGTGTGTGTTGTGGAAAGTTAGGAAGCATGCAACAACGGTGGCAACACGTCAATTAGGCCCTGATGACTGAATTGTTATTATAGATGAGATTTAGTATCGTTAAGCCGCTTATTCATGAGCATGCTAATCTGGCAATTTGTAATGTTGAACGTTTTACAAATTTATTAAAATGAATCGCGTGTCATACATCACATCGCCACACACACACACAAACACACACATGCACTGACACATAGTCTCTAACCAAATACTAATATATCATGAGTGAACTATTCACTGCGTGTGCCTCGGTTGTTTTCCGTGATTGCACGACGCTCCTCACTCTGTCTCTCTCCCGTTGTTTGGTACTGTTGTATCTTTGTCTATATGTCGCACTTTCCATGGCATTTCCGGTAATGTGATTTACACAGCAGTAGCAATAGCAGTTGCTCTTAGTGTTGCCGGTTCCAGCTAACGAGACACAATCAGCGATATCCGGTAAACAAAGTGTCACAGAATTGTCCATATTGCTAAATTGCCACCATGTATGGGTCATGCGTGGAGGCGAAGCTATCCCATGATAACGAATTATTTGTAATCAGATTCCTTTCACGTTACACAGAGTCCTTTCACTGCAACTGCAACTGTAGGCAACTTGAGCTCTACAGTGCCACAGCTTTCACAGCTCAGACAAAAGCTGATGTTAATAAAGAGATTACATTTAGGTGTACATTTAAAAAGCGATTTCGCACTAATTACAATAAGAAGCTTTCGAACTCAATGACTGGTGGACAAGACGTGTTACCGTGCTGTGGCCATTGCCACTGGTGCAGCAAGCATGTCCTCCTCCTGCCAAACAATGTGGCATGTTAAATGGACGAACCACAAATGCTGAATAAAACATTGACAATGGACAAACTTTCGCTGAGCTCTGTCCATTTCGGACTCAATTGTGGAGGACATAATGTTTCCACTTGCAAAACTTTTACTCATGCATTAAGCAGCAGCATCAGCAGTAGCATCAACAGCAGCATCAGCGGCATCATCACAAACAGCAGCTTCAGCAAATTTGAATAGAAGTTTCTTGATGCTGGCAGTGACTGGTGCCAGCCATCGGTCCCCGCTCAGCCATCGTCCTCGCAGCTATTGTCCCGTTTGTTATCTCATCATCGGCCAAGTAACAAGTTCGTCTTTCCATACCCCGCCTGTCGCCTTCGTTTGCTCCGAGATGCAAAAGACTTTGAGCCGTCTACATTTCGACTTGTTGTGCAAATAAAGACTGTCATAAGCATACAATATTGCAAGCAAATGAGTGTGGGCGGGGGCTGAATGGATGAATGGCTAAATGGATAAATGGATGGATGGTCCGAAGAAGCGAGTATCTCGATGAGTATGATGATGAAGCTGGTGGTGGCGTTCAAAATTGGCCATGTTCTCCACCGCATTATGGACAAAGCCAAAAGGCTAAAGCACAACTAAGGGGTCTCTTTAAACAACTTTTGCTCTTTATTTTTTCATTAAACGTCATTACTTTGCTTTGTTGTTTCGGCTTTTATCAGCTGTTTACTGTGTTCACTGTGCAGCTCTTTGGACGAGACACTGGTCTTTACTTCCTCTTTGATTGTTCGTATTCCCTTGGATTATTCCCTTTGCTATTTGTCTAAACATAATTAAATTTGTATGCACAGACCTTCCCACTTTCCGTTAACAATAACAATAAAGCATAACAAAGGGGCCCAGCCACATAACGGAGCGGACACACAAAGGCTCATCCCGATGATGGGCACCATTGCCGGTAGTCTAAATGACTGGCCTTGGCTAATAATGTTCGGGCCCGTTTGGTGTTTGCGTAATTATTGGTTAATCATTGGCCATAAAGAATTTAATTTCCGCCATTAAATAGGCAGCCCCCAACGGGGCCATTCTCAGTTAAAGTTCGATAAAAATCTTCATTTGAGTCTCGCGAGGTTTGCTGCGTCGTCATCCTCGTCAGCAGCCGAAGTATCATCAGCGTCATCATCATCATCAGAGTCACTAAATGTTTAATGCGGCCCAGTCTCATTAGGAAAGCCGACATGACAGGACATTATTTTTATTTGATTTTATTGGCAATCAAGCGACTGAGGTTGGAGCAAAACGCTGACCTGTTCCTACTGCTGCTTCTTCTGCTGTCTATACGTAGATAAGAGAAGGCCGAGTGAGCGTTTTTACCAATCCATTTAAATTAAGCAACCAGACAAATGTATCCAATTATTCTTTCCGTCTCTTTTATCGACCAATTCCAACTTGAACACACAAAGAGCACAAGAGGGCGCCCAAAAGAGGCAGGTGGTGACCAGGCATTGTTATCGTTAATTAGTACAAAATCACAAGCAATCGGTTGGTCATTGTACCGTGCAGCAGAGAACTTTTTGTTGCAACGTTGTAACAAACACTTACAGCAAGTTATTGCAATGTAATTACTGCCGCAGCATCGATCGTTGCTGGAATAACAAAACTTCCTACCATTCATCCATTGCGGTGGCAGCCAGTAGACCGACCATCCAGCCAGGCAGCCATTCAGTCAGCGCCACGAGAACATAACAACTCCAATAACAAATCCCCAAGGCTGCTCGTGTTGCAACAAGCGTATTCTCACTACGAGCTGCCTTTTGTTTAATTACTGACTCAGCTCATTTCCGTGGAAATACAAACTTATTTTTAATTATGGATTTTGTTTTCAGTTTTTCATTCTCGCCTCTCGTCACCGCCCCCCGCCACCACCGCTCCAGAAGCTCGGAAGGCATCTAACAAAGCTTAGCCACAAGTATCTTAATTCTTTCCAAACAAAACTTTTATTTCAGCCACTCTTCTTCTCCGACTTGCCGCTCTTCGCCAAGGATGGAAGAGAAAGAGAGTCGCCGTACTCTTTGTGTTTACTTCAAGCGTATTATGACAGATAGTGCTGTGACTAATCGGCTTTGCAGCGCAGGAACGTCAAGTGCAATCAGCTCGCCACTTGTATTCTCGTATTGTACCTAGTAATTGTTGCAAGACATCCAAAGTTGCAAACTTCTGCCAAACATTCTGTCGCTTACGGAAGGCGGTTGGGAAAGAGGGCCGTGGGGGGTGTGGTGTGAACAATGGACGAGTACTTGAATAGTTTACGGTTGTACTAAATATGTAATGTGGCAATTTCCATTTGAGGTTAGAGTGTGTAATTATCGGGATTCTTTACATGCCACCAGTAATCGGTAAGCTGAGGAGGAATAACGTTAACCAAATACCAGCTGCAATGTCTGATGTCACATGCGACTATATCCTTGGCAAATGAATGTGGACACTCAAATACTTGTCCACAAATGGCAGCAGAGGTTTGTGAAGCATTCCTCTGCACAGTTATTGTTGCTCCTGTGAATTGTTTTTTTTTGTGTTTGAGGTTTAATTTCAAACAAACCAAAATGCTTTGAAAACAAGTAAAGCAGGCAAAATGCCACAAACTAACTGAAATGTTGTTTCAACAAACCACAATTATGCACACCTACCATGCCCTCCGCCCGATGCCAGAACCCGTGCCACTGCCGGGCGGGACGGGGGTGCTGGGGCACACGCCCCCCAAACAGCAACTACAATATAATTTAGTTGCTCCTCTCAACACTGTCGGACAGGCAGACGGAAGCATTTGCTGCTGAAGTCTTCATCGCAACTGGAGAAACTGACAAACTGAAAAAATTGGCCACAAAAGTTAATTAAAATAGCAAAACGCACATTTGAGGTAAAGACCGGCCAATCCATCCCTCGCCGCTTCCGTAACAACAATATGGGTCAAATCAGAGAGCAAGTGAATCAAAAGAAATTTCCTCTACGCCCTGGGTTCCTTTGAGGGCAGCACAAACATATCGCAAGCATTTAAGCAGCATTAGGCCAAAGAAAAAACATTTGTGGTCAAAATATGAACATTGTGGCTTTGTAGCCCTTAGTTCTAAGCATTCAATCAAACCAAGCCACTTTTACTGGGCAAATGGAGTTTCTTGTTTGCTAAGGAAATAATTTTTGGTGCTGAGCTAAGCTGCACAACAAATGAGGATTCGTCTATAATATCTGAGTTTGTACATGAGTTGAATGTGCGCTGTGGTATATTCGGCTATGCAGGTCGAGTTGTATGGATGCGTCGGTCAGGGACATGATATTTAGTATGGGCGCTTAAGAGCATATCGATTCGAGAGATAATGAAGTGACGTTCCTTGAAATGGGTGACGTCTTCATGTTTAGCTATTGCAGTTTAGTAGAAGTCTATTTGAAATCGTTGTAGAATCGATCCAATGTGATTTGCTGACGTGTACCCTCTCAGCCTTCCTTTAGTCAGGTAGAATAAGTTTGAATATTGTTTTTAATAGGACAAAGTTTTGTGATTCAGCTATGTTTTTAGAAATTTAAGAATGACTGCTATGAAGGCATTTGCATGATTCAATTCACCGGGCAAAAACCAATTCATGACATGACATTGACAGCGCTAATTCATGCTATGCCATTCCAACCAATTTGTCAATTCATACCATTTCATTGACGATGCAACCGTCGAATCATACTATGCTGTGGCACTTTCAATACAAGAGTTATGTGAATGTACGAGTATAAACGTGGTAAGAATTTTGGCAATGTTGTCGAATCTTTGTCGTTTTTCAAATATGGCATCGCTAAAGTCATTTGTGAGACTGACTTATTCATGCTCCTATCACGTCCTCAAAACTAAATATTTCTGTTATTTATTACCAATTTTATTCAAATACAAAAAAACAATCGAGGGTTGTCGAAAGTCGACTACGACTTACGTTATAAGGGGGAATATAAATCATAATTTGCACTGCAATGATCCTTTGTCATATATAAAGTAACAAGAAGTAGTTAACAATTCCTTATAATAATAATTTAACAATTTGATCTTACTATACAAAAATATAAAATTTACAAAGTATTTGTGTTAATTTTCCCGCATTTAATTTCTTTTCTAGATACGGATTATTGGGAGCATCAGGTTGCGGCAAGACAACTTTGCTCGCTTGTATTGTTGGTCGTAGACGTTTGAATTCTGGAGAAATATGGGTACTAGGTGGTCGTCCTGGTTCAAGAGGTTCTGGTGTACCTGGACCCCGTATTGGATATATGCCGCAGGTAAAATATTGAATCTACATTAAGTACTGTTAAGACTACAGATCCTTACATTACTGAACATAAGACGCGTCCAGTTTAAATGGAGTTTGGGAAAGAAGAAATGAGAATTATATTTAAAATTGAAAAGAAGAGAAACTATGCGTGAGTTCGAATCACGACAAATCCATCTAACTTTCTTTAAGCACTGGAATCTCTCTGAGAAGTCGAGCAATCGACTTGTCTTGTAAAACAAAACGGTGTTCGTCAAACCGTTACTTCTTCCTTATCATTATAGAGTGTTCTTCAATAAATATAACCATATGTTCCTTCATTTTCGACAAAGTTGTCTTGGATACTACTACTGATGTACTACCTAATATCTAAGGTATAGATGTCAGCCTATTTGTTTTACAACCAGTATTAATACTGCAAGTGAATTATTAAATCTCTTATTTTCTATACGTTTACATGTAAAGTAGGCTATAAGCGTCTTATAATTTTAAATATCTTACAACGTATTCAGAGTTTATAATTACAGACAAACTGCAATAGTATATGAATATACATACACACACACACCTGTTTGTTATAAAACAAGTATCTAACATATGCCATCCCATGACCACTTTCCCGCCGGACAAGAGACAAGGTATTGCAACTAACATAAGTTGTGTTGAGGTCAAAATAAAACCTTCAAGCTTGTCAGCTTTAATATTTTAATTAAAAAGAACAATTCCTTTCGTCAGTGACACTTCCAACTAAAAATTTCATGTCGCACTACAGTTGCCACGTCCCACAACGTTAGGATCTACAACGTGAAGGATATTAGTCAAACACTTCTTAACCCACGAAAGCTTCATGTTACACAAGAGTCAGCGTTGTACGGGATGGTTTTACACGGAAAATGCCGTGAAAATCGTTTCGGTTGTAAATGCAACTTCTTCACATGCCACATCAGCGTTTTGCATTGTGCCCGTTTTTGTTTGCAATAACTTTTTTACTGTTAGTGCCACTAATAGAGACGCATTTAAATATAATTTATGGTCCTTTCACACAGAGCAAGCGCGGGTAGCGGTAGACAATTGACGGGTCGACAGACATTCGCAGGAACGAGAATACATGAAATAAAAGCAAAATGAATTTTTATGATATGGTCTTTCATTTTTATGTCTCTCCCTTTTATTGTTGTTGCACAATGTCCATCACAATACAACGACACCAACAACAACAACATCATCCAATATATAGGAGGTGGCACTGTACGGCGAATTCACGATGAGGGAGACTTTAAACTACTTTGGTTTAATTGCCGGCATGTCCCGCAGTGACATCGACGATAGGACAGAGTTTTTGCTGAAGCTCTTAAATTTGCCACATGGCTCGAAACAGGTAAAGAACTTAAGTGGTGGCCAACAGCGGCGGGTGAGCCTGGCAGTGGCTCTGCAACACGAACCGGAACTGTTGATCCTCGATGAACCCACGGTGGGTGTGGATCCTGTACTACGTCAGAGGTAAGTTCGTCTATGTAAAACAATTATTCATAAACCGCAGCATTGCTGCTGCTTTCTCTCGCTCACTCGCTCTCTCTCACTCTCTCTCTTATACCTACCTTTTCCTTTATTGTATTAATATTTTGTATTTTTGTTTTATTGCTGCACGCCGCCACACATTAATAATTACCACAAATAATGAATGGAGGCACTTTGTGTTATAAAAACTTGATATTTTTAACTCTCACACATTAAGTATCAGTGGCGAGTGTATGCATGCTCTCATAATCCATGCAACATTATTAAACGGACATCTTGTCGCACTATCTTTGCATGCACTCACAGCGCTTAAGGTCTTAATTAATGTATGCCACGGCGATTTCGAGCAATTAAACATTTGTTGCATCGAACTTCTGCTCATACACTTGGGCATTGAGAAACTCCTTCTCCGTCGTCTGTGTCTCATGTGTCCTTTATTTGTCTCGTTGCAGCATCTGGGATCATCTGGTGGACTTAACCAAGCACGGCAACACAACTGTGATAATAACTACACATTATATCGACGAGTGCAACCAGGCTCATATGGTAAGTAACTCTTGCATTTTCTGTTGTTATCCTGCAACACACACACACAGACACACGCACTCATGTAGATTTCGTAAGTACATTTGCATGTAAGCATGCTTGTGCGATAGTGCTTCATTACTCGTGTGTTTGCACTTTGTCTGAGCTTTTGCATGGATAAATACACTACACATACAGTGAGCGTCAAAAGTTGGGTACTTTTATAGGTAAATGAAAATTACAAGGAATTGCGTACTTTAACATCCAAGATAATATTTGAACACATTTGAATTAACATAAAATGCATCTTATAATGACTAAGGTCCACACAATGGAACCCTCTGTATATACACGCTTACAAGTGAGCAGTATTTGCATATGTATGTCCAAACTACAGACAATTGTATGGCTCAAGAGTTCGCAAGTAGATTGCTTATGACAAAATCACACTTTTGCTTCATTAGGTTGATATCACTAAATTGCCACTGATTTATGGATGATCTAGACTACAACTGATCCAAGATTATATGTTCGTTGTAGTCACATGCGAATGCAGTGTCCGAAAATGTCCACCTGGGCGATGGATGGGCTATGTTATGCACGACAACATATTCGTGTCAAACTTAAGATGCATAATATGCATATTCTAATATAACATTTGAATATAAAATTGATCTTAAACCATACCCAGAAAAAGACAGCAGCATCAGCTTATCCCCACAGCATATGATAAAAAGTAGTGGTGCATAATTTATGGTGATTGATAGTTATGCACCACTAGGTACTTAAGAGCTGCGGAGCCGACAATGACATGATAGTTAGAATACGGCACTATTATGCGGAAAACACAGGGTTCTATTTCGGTCTCAGTCAACTATAGTTATTCTAATCTATCATCCCACGATGTTACGGACAGTAACTTCGCAGTAACTGTTTAGTGAAAGCTTTTCAAGAGCTGACGTTCGGATTTTTCTATAAAATGTAGGTCCCGTTGTGGGTGCCTATAAATAGAATAGTGTTAATACCAGTTTCTCGCATTACTTACTTACTTACTTAATTAGTCCATTATAACTTACGAACGTAGTTCATAAATTAGAGGCCTGAAGTATTAAAGAATTCCTTCAATTACTGCTACCAGATGGTGGCACTTTGGAAACCACTTGGTCCTTCCGTCGAAGTTGGAAGATTGATGTCGATGTCGTGGCAAAGCTAATACAGCTCATGGTTCATCCGATGCCGAACTCGCCTTCGACACAGATAGGTTAATATATTTTTCGGAGAACTTTTCTCTTAAATACTCCCAGGTTTTCTATGTTCGTTGTAGTAAGCACCCATGATTCGGCAGCATACAACAGAACGGGTAAGATTAACACCGGGTACAGCTGTTTCTTAGTATTCCGAGAGAAGGTGGTGTTACTAAAGTGCTGCTCCGCTTATTTTCTTGGCTGACATTATTTTTCTTGTTGACGGAAGATCCGAGCTAGGTAAACCCATCGACTTCCTTAAAACAATAATTGTCAACGTTCAACGTGCGTCCTCATCGAGAGGACTCTTTGTTCGTCGAAATCATTATTTTTGTTTTGTCCTCGTTGACCGCTAAACCCATTTTTTCTGACTCATTTTCTAGTGATGAGAAAACTGCAGTAACATCCCGCCAAATATGTCTATATCATCGGCATAGGCTAGTGGCATGTGGCTCTTGTGGAATATGGTGCCAGACATGTAGACACCAGCCTTTCTCATCAACTTCTTCATAACTATATTAAATAGTGTACAGGACAGGCTATCGTCATGCAAAGTTAAATCAGCTTTGCAGGAATACCAAACTCACCATGGCCTCATATAGCCTATTCCTTTTCGGAGAGTCGAAGGCTGCTTTGTAGTCGACAAAGAGGTGGTTGGTGTCGATCTGCTTTTAATGAGTTTTTTTTCCAGGATTTGTCATAAGGTAATTATTTGATCCTTCATAGACTTACCAGGTCTAAAGCCGCACTGATAAGGTTCAATTAGTTTTTCTACAATTGGCTTTAGACGTTCACGCAATATGCTCGAAAGGACCTTGAACTCAATTGGTAATAGGTTTATTGCACGGTAGTTCTTACACTCACTACGATCTTCTTTCTTGTTTAGGGGACATAAAAGACTGAGTCTCTAATCTCCGGGCATGCTCTACTGTAGCCAAATGCTACTCGTGAGCTGATCCATGCTCCTAATCAGCTCCTCCCGGCCTGTCCTTAACAATTCAGCAGTAAGACCATCGGCTCGAGCCGCTTTGTTGTTTTTAAAGCTGGATATCGCCGCACGTATCTCGCTCTGGCTCGGAGGTGGACAGTTAACACCATCATCATCGATTGGAGCGGGGTCTTCTGGAGTGTTGTCCGTATCCAGTAGATTGCTGAAATGTTCTCTTCATATCTTCAAAACGTTATCATGGTCCGTGACTAGCTGTCCCACGCATTCTCGCCTTTACTCTCTTGTAGAATTTTCGGGCTTCCCCTCTATTTCGTAGCAACTCTGTGCACTCATCCGGTCTCTTCTTCAGCTCTTTCTTTTTTCGTCTAAAGAGACGAGTTGCATCTCTCTTCCCCCCTGTGCCGTTCACGAACAGCTCGCGTTTTGCCTTCATCGTACGAGGCATCTTCTTGAGACGACTTCGAGTACCCAAGTACGTTTCCGTTCAATGAAGTCTGCTATATATTGCCACTGCGAGGTAATATTATTAGAGGTTAGAGTATTCCGTAGCAGTTGAGTTAAGTGGTTGGAGTAGGCGTCCGCCAGTTGGATGGAGGCACCAGGTCTATACATATGTCTAACATATGTCAATATATATGTCTATTAGGGTGAGTCTTAAAAAATGTTTTTGGAATTTTTCATGGGCCAAGTTAAAATTTTATTAAGACGTACAAAAAAACTCTATGTGAATTTTTTTAATTTTTTTCTTAAAGGTTTAGGGGTCGCTACCGGGGTTCGAAATTCAAAATTTTACCGTCATCCTGAGGGATAAGCAGAATAACTCGAGTAAACCTTAACTGATCCTTATGAAAATTTTTCAGTATTAATATTTTCTATAAAGAAGTTATGGAATTGTAAATGGGCAGAATTGCCCCACCCCTTCTGGTACCTCCCATACAAAATTACCTATGTGTTGATAATTATTATTTCTCCCATAACTTTCAAACGGGCAGCTGGATGGCATTTAAACTTCGTCAGTTTAATAACCTTGTAATAACAGATAAACCCTCGGAAAATCAAAACCTTTGTCACACCCCTTCTGGTACCTCCCATACAAATGACCGAATTAACCCCCACATTTTTACCTACATATCTTTTTAGTAAAAATGCTGAATTTAATAAAATTTTGTGTGAGATGAACACATGCCAAAATTTGACTCGTGAGTGACTATGGACTATATAGGCCAACCCCTTCTGGTACCTCCCATACAAAATTACCTATTTTTAACCAAATTATTTCTTACCAATAATTTCCAAACGGACAGCTGGATGGCATTTAAACTTGGCCAGTTTAATAACCTTGTAATAACAGATAAACCCCCAGAAAATCAAAGCCTTTGCCACACCCCTTCTGGTACCTCCCATACAAATGACCGAATTAACCCCCATATTTTTACCTACATATCTTTTTAGTAAAAATACTGAATTCAATAAAATTTTGTGTGAGATGAACACATGCAAAAATTTGACTCGTAAGTGACTATGGACTATATAGGCCAACCCCTTCTGGTACCTCCCATACAAAATTACCTATTTTTAGACAAATTATTTTTTACCAATAATTTCCAAACGGACAGCTGGATGGCATTTAAACTTGGTCAGTTTAATTACCTTGTAATAACAGATAAACCCCCAGAAAATCAAAGCCTTTGCCACACCCCTTCTGGTACCTCCCATACAAATGACCGAATTCACCCTCATAGTTTTACATATTTATGCTAATTATTTGACAGAAAATTTTGATTTTTTTCATAGGTTAACTTAAAAGTTTTAAACGTAGAATTCATATAATATGATTTATGCATTGTATTTCGGGAATATCAACCGGTCCTGTAATATTACTTTTTAAGAGGTTTAAAAATGCCTGGACAAAAGTTGATCATTCCAATTTTAAACCTGGCATATCGGATGATCTCATATTAAGACAAGTAAAGAATTCTTCGAATGCTATTTGTTTTGCCGAAAATCAGTTTAAAGAGTTTCAGCCACGAGAGGACTACAAAGAGCTACTTAAGCTGACAATAATATTCTGCGGGATGTTCCAAAAACACAAATATTCTTCAGAGCACCAGCAGGTCTTCACCGTGCTAGATGGAAGGCTAAGGTAACATATTCCTTAAAAATATATTTATTCAGAGAGCAGTTCAAGTTAAACAAAAGCGAATTATGTGGAATACAGGATGTTTGCAGTTTTATAATTAATATTTACCTTAAATATTGGTTTGAGTCCACTTCTGGACCTTTTGCTTCAAGAAATGACCTCCAGGTATTAAAAGACTTGAAGTCTTATGCAACAATTAATAAAGAGACAGCGGCAATAGCCTTAAAAAAAATTTATAGGTCATCTCTGGTATTTTTAGGAAGAGCTAGTTGGATTTGCATTTTTGATGACAAAGTTTCTCATGAAATTAAGAAGAAGTTGGTAAGTGCTTTGAACATAGAAGGAGTAGATAATCCAGAAAAACGAGTTACAGTGGATGGAAACCTACTACATTCCAAACGTCTTGAGCATTTTGTATCCAACAATACTCTTAGATTTTTCAGCACAACGGGTATTAAATCGGGTTTCCTAAAAAAAATGTTGAAGATTGGGAGCAAGATGCAGACTTTAAATTAAGTAAAGAATTAGTTCGGTCTAGGTTGAAGGTTGTTAATGATATTGCTGAACACGGAGTGGCCTTGATGCAGGAATACAATAAATTGTATACACATTATGGAGAACAGGAGTAGTTCCTATTATTATTGGTGAAAGAATTTAGAAAAAAAATATTCAGATCCAAAAAAATCTACCATGTGTAAATAATATTTTACAATATTTTCAAATTTAAAGAAAATTGTAAGCAGTAATACAGTTGTTTATAATTAAATTTTTTAATGTTAAGTTTTTCGTGCAATGAATTCATGTTTAATATTAATATATTAAATTTTTATTTTAATATTATTTTTTAACTGTTTAATTTAATTTTTATTTTCGAAATGTACCTTTTTAAGTAATAATACAACAAAAACTGATGAACAAATTTTAAATAAATCATTTCATATTAACTGTACTGTAAAAATTCCAAAGTTGGACTGCAAATTAGTGGAGGGGGGCAAGACAATAGCGTTGCATTATCTATGTTGAATATCTAATAACATTCATTAAACTAGATTTATATTTAAGATAAGCATTAGTAAAATTACAATAAGCGTATATCTTTAGCAGAATATAAATGAATTCAGCATACTTACAAAAAAATGTATGTAAAAATATGGGGGTTAATTCGGCCATTTGTATGGGAGGTACCAGAAGGAGTGTGACAAAGGTTTTGATTTTCTGGGGGTTTATCTGTTATTACAAGGTTATTAAACTGGCCAAGTTTAAAGGCCATCTAGCTGTCCGTTTGGAAATTATTGGTAAAAAATAATTTGGTTAAAAATAGGTAATTTTGTATGGGAGGTACCAGAAGGGGTTGGCCTATATAGTCCATAGTCACTCACGAGTCAAATTTTGGCATGTGTTCATCTCACACAAAATTTTATTGAATTCAGTATTTTTACTAAAAAGATATGTGGTAAAAATTTGAGGGTTAATGCGGTCATTTGTATGGGAGGTACCAGAAGGGGTGTGACAAAGGTTTTGATTTTTCGAGGGTTTATCTGTTATTACAAGGTTATTAAACTGGCCAAGTTTAAATGCCATCCAGCTGTCTGTTTGGAAATTATTGGTAAAAAATAATTTGGTTAAAAATAGGTAATTTTGTATGGGAGGTACCAGAAGGGGTTGGCCTATATAGTCCATAGTCACTCACGAGTCAAATATTGGCATGGGTTCATCTCACACAAAATTTTATTGAATTCAGTATTTTTACTAAAAAGATATGTAGGTAAAAATATGGGGGTTAATTCGGTCATTTGTATGGGAGGTACAAGAAGGGGTGTGACAAAGGTTTTGATTTTCTGGGGGTTTATCTGTTATTAAAAGGTAGTTAACCTGACCAAGTTTAAATGCTATCTATTAGCCCGTTTGAAAGTTATGGGAGAAATATTAATTATCAAAAAATAGGTAATTTTGTATGGGAGGTACCAGAAGGGGTGGGGCAATTCTGCCCATTTACAATTCCGTTACTTCGTTATGGAAATTATTAATACTGAAAAATTTTCATAAGGATCAGTTAAGGTTTAGTCGAGTTATTCAGCTTATCCCTCAGGATGACGGTAAAATTTTGAATTTCGAACCCCGGTAGCGACCCCTAAACCTTTAAGAAAAAAATTAAAAAAATTCACATAGAGTTTTTTTGTTCGTCTTAATAAAATTTTAACTTGGCCCATGAAAAATTCCAAAAACATTTTTTTTTTGCCAAATAAGAATCAACCTAATGTCTATACATTGTCTAACATATCCCTAAAACATTGTCCTTAATTCGTTTGCGGTGGTCTTCAACATTTTGGGGGGTCCATTTTATTTTTTTCTTACTTTTTTTCACTGCAATATTTCAAACGTCGGTGTCGGGTTGCAAACCTAGCTCACTACGTCGCATTTTTCATCCTGCCAGGATTTTGGAGAAATATGGTTATATTTGAATGATTGTCATTGTATTTTCTAGAATTCAAGCCTGATCCTTGCGAGCCTCTTGGCCACAGTTCACATTTTAGTATCAACTAATACACAAATCGATTTCACTCACTGCAATTAAAATTTTAAGAACCTTTTACCTGGCAGCAGCTATATTTGCAAATTTCAATATATATTGTGTTCATCGCGAATATTTTGTTTTAATTAACGAAACCGTATGAGCAAAGTTTCGACTGTTAACATTTTTCGTTTTTTGTGTCGCAATGCATTTCAGTTGCTCATGATTAAACAACAAAGGCCATTGGCTATAACATAAAATCAAATTAATATTCTAACAAAAACAACAGAAACACAAACTTTTTGGGCGGAAATTTAATTTTAAAACCAACCACGGTAATCGTACAGTGAAGTTCCCTTGAACTTCCGCGTAGTCAGATAGACAATGTTGAAGCATTTAAACAGCGTTTAACAAACAAAGTTTTGTTTTTCTAGGAAGCGTTGGGATTGCTAACAAACAAAAAAATGTAAAACAACTTCATATGAAGTTGTGTCAATGGGATGTTACGTACATTATTTGCACACAAACAAAGACACGGGACAAAAAAAACTCCCACTTCACAGTGGCTGCGTGAAGTCATAAGTAAAAGAACTTGTACAATTCCGAACAAAATATGATTCTATTCTAAAGAGCGACAGTTAGAATTATGTATCACCTTAATTTTTGTTAAAAGGTAATGGTAAACTCGTATTCTGCTTTAGTTTTAGGATTAAACATCAAAAGCTTAATAATTCCAATGGTTTTCAATTCCATGACCAAAATTACGCCATCCTTATGTGTCTCACATACATGAATGTTATCTAGTATATGTGTATGTACGCCTTATGGCAAAAATAAGCCGACATAATAAATACGAAAAGCTTTTAGTTGTTTAGAATTTTATTTTAAGATGCTTTTCAATTTTAAATTTATTTGATTGATTAATACTTTCAAACTTTTTCAATTCTCTTTTTCTTTATTAATTTGTTCTTATTTAAACGATATCTTGAGCTTTTGTTCTCTGTCATACGTGTGTCAAAGTTTAAATTATTAACTTTCTATGACGTAAGGCAAACAAAATTATTCATGTAATCAAAAAGTATGAGGCATGCGAGAGGACGATGGAATTACAGTGTAGGCAAAGGAAGTGATTCAAAAATTACGGAAAATTGTTTTGTGCGTTTTCATCCAGTTAGTAGTAAATACAAATACAGTACAACATTTTTCAGCTCATTGATTTGGGTCTTAATTCTGAGAACAAATATCAAGTAGGGAATTCCAATAAACTAAAATCCTTACACATTACAACACAGAGCATAAATTCCCCTATACGATACTAAATAACTTCAAAACGATAAAAAAAAAAATTATTATGGCATGTACATTGACAAAACGAATGATGCAGAACTTCTTCTTTTTGGGGCAACTATTACGTGCAGTTCTCCGAATTGAGTCCAAAAATCATGTGTTGTACTTACTGTGTAAGGTTTTTAGTTTATTATTTCCTACTTGATATTTGTATTAATAAGTATATTTTACTTGATTTAAAACACACACAATCCTATGTTAACGTATTCAGAGAAAGATAAAAAATAATATACATAACTCAATGATAGATCACTCGCTTACTCACTTTAGGCGCAGACCAGTATTAATAAAGAGTCGGTTGTTATTCCAATGCATTAAGTCCTTTCTGCATATCCAAAAATTGTGCTGACCAACCATTTTCCATGTTCTCAATTGCATTTGTGACTGTACCCATAACTTGAGGCCAGAAATTATCATGAACTATAATTGTTATTCATGTACTAGATACGTGCGCCACCTAAAATACTGTAATTTATTCAGCTGAAAACCCTTAATTGTCATTCGGACTTCTGTTGAAATTTGTGTCAACTGCACAAACTATTTGTCTTCATCATATACGGCAATAGAACTTAATCCATGTCCGGTTAAATGCATGACTAAATGATTACATGAATGTTCTATGTAGTAGCATATGATTGATGCACGATTAGGAGGGGGTCCTACCTCAGTACAATTACCACCTACAGAAGTCATGCGTTTTTGCTGCTAATTCATCAACTATGTCATAGTTTTATTACACAGACTCCGTGCAAACAATGACACGGTATTCGAACATCTATTTTGACCGCCGACCGACCGACCGACTGACCGCCACTTGAGGTACACAAAACAGCGACCGTCATTTCATTTGGCCGGACAATAAAATGTAATTGCGTGACTCAAATACGCTACAAAGCTTACGCATGTACTTGCCTAGGTGGTAGTACATAGTAGTAGTATTTGATGACTGACCCCCCTTTCGCATATTTATTCGCACACTAACATTTGTGGTTGAGCAACTCCTTTGCGTCGCCTGACAATGGAGCGGGCAGAGGAGGGGGTTGGGAATTTACAAAGAGATTTATTTAAGCTTTTAATGCGAAAAGAACTTAAATGAATGGGAAAACACTAAAGCCGAAAGAAGGCAAAGAACATAAACAAAATCCAAAGAACCAAAATAAAAAGGGATAAACGACAATAGACCGTAGCCGAAATGACGAAAGAGCGGGGGGGTTGGGGTAGCGTATCGCTGGCGGCAGACAGCCGAAAGGGATGGCAGGGACGCTGGGTGACAAAAGTCAACTTAGGCAATGTGTGAATTTGAGGTTAAATCATCAGAGACATGTAACAAATCTACCCAGGCTCGAGCGTTTGTCGCACAAAGGCACCAAATGCTAACGGGTAGTGGCAACGCTGTATGTAGCCCATAAAAGAGCAAGTTGGATATCAGCAGTATCCGAAACGGGCGATAAGCAATAAATTTGTAGAAAATTGAAAAAGGCCGGGCGATATGTGAACAATGAAGCACTGAATTTATGAGATTCGTATGCGAAGCAACTCAATCCATCTCGGCGTCGAGCTGTGGAGCTCTGTGGTTATCCACCGTCCAGAGTGTTATTGCCATGTGGCCCAACAGCGACCAGATTGGCAGCTACACATAGCTTTGAATTCAAATTGTGAAGGCAATCTGCAGGTTGTCCTCAAGTCATGGGCACACACACACACACACGTATACACCTTTGCAACAAGGGCACAATGTTTGCATGAGCAAAAGACAGCCAGCCAGTAAGTTCATTATACTGAAAGTTGCTGTTGCCGGCTTCAATATCCTTTCTCAGTCTGTAGCTCATGTTGCCAACTGGAGTTGTGTTTAACAGTGTGTCTCGCTCTGCCTCCATCTCTATGTTCGCATTCTCACTATCAGACGAATCCAAAGAGTTGGTGATTAATTGCTCGCATTAATTTCTCGTACAATCGACTTAATAGCTGAAAACGTTTCAATACCCGCCAGCCCTCTGTCCCGCCTTTGGGTGAAGAGCTCGAACTCTCTTATCCTCATGGAATATATAGATGGTGATAGTCGTAGTCGTCGTTGTCGTTGTCGTCACAGGAGGTCCTTTTAAATGTTTAAAACACATTGTATTAAATCTTGTTTTTATTGCTCTTTCCCTCTCTACGAAGACTGATTGTGTTAGAAAGACAAACATTTATTGAACAAGTCCGACAGGGAGGAAAGCAAACTCCCAGTGAACAGTTTTTTTTTCCCAAAGGATAATGTCTATGTGGCTACGTGTTACAATAAAATATGCTTCATGCTCCGTTCCCTCTCCCTCTCCCTGTGCCTGTGTGACAAAACCAACAACTTGCAGTAACACATTCACACACGCTCACATCACGAATGGACGGATGATCCTCTTTAAGTTGCAGGATTACAGTTGTGTGCTCTTCAAACAGTGTCGAAGAGTTCTTCTTGAGTAGGGGCACTTAATCTCCGTAGCTCGCTTTGAATTGTTGGTTAAATGCCACACGACAATGTACACCGATTTTGATTTTGCAACGGCAACGGCGGCAACAATTGAACAAATTAAAATTGGGCCAGTGCAAACGACACAGTGACGTCAAAATTACCGGCTATGTATCAATGTGTCCTACAACTACACTGTCATAAATAATCAGTTTGTGTCTAGTGTCCTGGCTACTTTTCATTGTGTACTTTGTATGCTAATTTCCTGGCTAATTACTGTGGGAGTAGATGGCCAACAAATAAAGATATACATCGTTACAAAGTGCTTGTACTAAGTGTCATCTGGAAAATTAATGGTCTTGTGCTGAAATACCACAAACAAACCCCCACACAAACACAAATATAAATATGGAAAAGAATTGGAAAGTCCGCGTTTTTGGTTGCCCACGATAAATACAACAGTTTAAGATGGCGCATTTAAAGTTTAAATTGTTTGGTGGGGAAGAGGTTGAGGAAGAAGTCAAGAAAACATTTTGAGCCCACCAGTTTATGTTCAAATAGAAATAATTATCATCTAATTATACTGCGACAAAAAGTCATGTATTATGTGTTGTTTGTGTTAGTGTTATTAGGAAAAGGATGACAATTATTAATGTCGAGTATTACAAAAGTAATATATAACACTAATGTATTTACCTATTAAAACGTAAGTAAATACTTACAATACCATTTTGGCAAAATGGGGTGTAAGAATGTTTGAAAGCGTTTTAAATAATATCAACTAAAAAGGATAATAACCATTAAGAAAGTTTCAGTCGGGAAATCCGACTTGCATAAACCCTCGCTCTCAGTAACACATACAATTTTCTAGTATATTGAAATTATAAGTCTATTTCTAAAGTGGGCGGAGTGGTACATTTTGTATGGGAGATACCAAAAGGGCCGTGGTTAGACTTCCAATTTTAACAAAATACAGAAAATACAGAATTTGGACACGATCGTGTCGAGCGTATTAATGTTACTACTCGGTTTCTGAAGTGGGCGGAATGGGAGGTACCAGAGAGGGCTAGACTTCCTATTTGTTCCTCAAAACTTTATCCTGTTATAGCCTTACAAATTACAGAAATTGGGCACAATCGTCTTGGATGTATTGCTATTATTACTCGATTTCTAATGTGAGCGGTACCAGATGTGTATGGGAGGTACCAGAAGGGGAGTGGCCATGTGACCCATTTGCAATACCTTAAGAAGTTTTGGGAAATATTAACATGTGCAAAGTTTCAAATAATTGATTACGTCTTTCGAAAGTTATCGTACATACCAGCCGGACAGACAGAAAATTTCAAAAATACAGCTTGTTATAAAATTTCAAAATCTATCTGATTTCAATTTTAAAATCCAAAAATTTTGTGCTAATATAAATATACGTAATTCATCAATGACTGATTGCTTACATTTTTTCTCCTAACTATACATTGTCAAATTTGTAGCATCTACGGTTTGTTTTCCAATGCATTTTACACCATTTCCAATTGAAATTCAAAGAAAATCAATTGAAATTCAAACAATCCATTTGGAATTCAAACATTTTTCATTTGAAATTCAAATATATCAATTGAAATCCAAACTTTCCATTTGAAATTTAAAAAATTTCAATTGAAATTCAAAACTCGTCAATTAAAATTTAAAACTTAGCAATTGAAATTCCAAACTCATCAATTATTAATTCGGCACGCGTCAATTGAAGTTCAATATTCGTCAATTAAAATTTAAAACTTATCAAATCGTCAATTAAAAACTCGTCAATTGAAATCAAAATTCGTTAATGAAATTTAAAACTTATCAATTGAAATTCAAAAATCGTCAATTAAAATTCAAAACTTATCAATTGAAATTGAAAATTCATCAATTGAAATTCAAAACTCATCAGTTGAAAGATTTTTGAATTTCAATTGACGAATTTTGAATCTCAAATGACGAGTTTTGAATTTAAATTGATATATTTCGACTTTGAAATGGAAAATTTTAATTTGAATTAATATTTTTTGAATTTAGATAGGATTTTTTGAATATCACTTGATGAGATTTGAATTTAAAATGAAATATTTGTCAAATAAAATTTTTGAATTTCAATTGATTTTTGAAGTTATGAAATTCAGTTGACGACATTTGTTAACCACATTATCTACAAAATAATAAAAGCTAAATAGATTTCCCGCTCAAGACAAACACTTCAAGCCTCGTTGTTAAATATAAACCCTCCTAAAACAACAAAACAAAAAAGCCGCTAACTACTGACAGTGCTGACGATATATTTCACACATTTGTGGATATTTTGTCCACATTTTTTAGTAGTGGCAGCGTCTAGTTAAGTTCTGCTAAATGCTGCCCCTTCTAAAATGCAATTCATGATACATCACGACACAACTTTATCTCTTTGCAACATTTTCGAAAATATTGTACTGTGTTCACATGAAATTTCGTTAGGATAAGACATCAACAAAGCAAATAGTTTGGAACTTTTTGGATAACAATCTCCATGGCTATGTATTGATTACCAGCTACCCACATAGACAGAGCTCTGCCCATTGGTACGTCTGTCGCTGTCCCAAAGAGTGAGTGACACGTTTGTATACGATTGTGTGTGTGTGTGTGTATATGGCAACCACAATGGCAAAGTTGAAGCTATGTTGGAGGATATTCCTCCGTTTGATGTCCCTGATACGACGAGTATGTGTAATAGTTTCTTTGTTGTTTTTGTTGTTGCTGTAGCTTGAATGACTTTTAATATGATTGGAATTTTATGCATCACCGCCTTAAACTATAGAAATGCTCATCTCTGTCTGTTGGTCTCTCCCTATGTGGCAACCCACTTTGCACTACACACATGCACCACAAACAAATATAAATAAATATCCTTTTTGTGTACAACAACAACAGCAACAACAACGGCCCTCACAGCCACCGAACAAGAGCATGTGGCGGAGGCCAGAGCAGAAACGAAACGAAATGAATAAGTATTTGTTAGTGTTTCTTTTTCAACTTTTTTAAACAATACAAAAAATCAGGACAAAAACTTTTTATAAGGATAATATTTATTCATGTGATGTGATATCGAATCAAACGACAAAACAGAAACAAAAAACACCTCAAACTGAGCTAAACTAAACTGAACTCAACTCAGCTCAACTCAAGCCAACCGGAGCGAACAGACGAAAATAATGCAGGGTTCAACTTCTAGTCCACATTTGCCACGACGGATCCTTGTGTGCGGCTGATTGTGCAGATGGATGCAACAATTCTTCCATTTGACATTCTTGCGGTTTCTTTGCACACACTCACACACAGATTGTTAGTCTCTCGTGCCACGAAACCCTCACCCAGCCTCACCCAGTAGTCCACACATGAAGAGGTGGGGCGGGCCTGTTCCCTGTGCCGCAGAGTCTCCGGTGCTCCGGAGCTACTGCGATGGCAAAAACTGTGAAATGCAGCGAGAGGTTAATGCATAACTCACCGAAAGGTTAAATGGGTTCTGACGTTGATGCCACAAGACAAGTATGTTCGCTACAGTCCCAATCCGGAGATGAAAACTTTTCTGCTTGTCTGTCCGTCCGTCTGGCTGCCGCTGCCTTTGTTTGCGGTAGCAACCTTTGACTGAAGGAAAAGCATTATGATGATGTTATGATTTCTATATTCCTTTCGCTCCGAGGGGGGGCCAGAACGGCGAAATTAAACAACATCCAACAGTCAAAGGGACAAAGGAAATCATAGGGATAGACAGAAAACAACTTTTGTTTTGTTACGTATTCAAATAAGCTGTCATTCTCGCAAATCTTTATCAACAAAAATGAAATCCGATTCACTTTCACACCGAAATATATTGCGTATTATGTTGCCGTAGCAGGGAGGGGCTGGGGAAAATACTTTGAAAACTCTCCCCCCTCCCCACACTTTGGACGATTTGCATTTGGCCAAACAGGAAAAAAATCAATAACATCTCCCTTTTCATGTTTATTTCTCTCTCACTTAACGAGGGTCCTTGACAAATAATACTCTTTCACGCATATCGAATTTTGTCGCCTGACGCTGAAGTTATTGATCTGCTAATGTCAACTGACACCCCTCCCACCAAAGTGGAAGGTAAGTCGGTCCGCAACAACAACACGCGTCAGCATCATGTGTCCCGTTTAAGTACTCGGTGATCTGATGTCTAATCGCTGTAATCCATTGATTCGCATTTCCTTTAAGCGCCATGGCCCAAGTAATTTTTTATGATGTCTCGGATATTGCTTTGTTTGCACTTTCATTTAATTTCACTACCGCCTCTTCCGGGCACCAGAAGGACAATGAGAAGTTTATCAATCTTCCAATAAAGTTCATTAATTACGCCCAACTTCACGAAATGCCACCAAAAAAGGAAAAAGACAAACTCACGGCAATTCCGAACACGTAAACTCAATTTTAGTATAATTACTGGAGCTGACCACGAGAAATGCGAAAACTTTTCGTATAGAACAGTTCATTTTTACATACACACGCACACACACCTACACACCTACATAGTATCTGTGTACTGCGATGAAAGGACCTCTGATTATGGATACACTTCAAGTGTAATAAAAACAAAAGCCTCCTTAACGCAAACAAGTGAAACTTTATGCTTACGCTGCTAGAGCTGCTGCCGCTGCCGCTGCTGTTGTCGCTATTACGGCAGAGGAAGCGGAGAAGCACAGCGTCTTGTGTTCTCGACCAAGGCCTGGCAGCAGAGGCATGACGATGTGTCTAGTCATGTTCGAACATAAATCAATTAAGTCAATTTCCGCCTGCTACCGGCTAAAATGTCCGGGCAGCGAAAGTGGTGGGAACTATGGGCACTATATGGGGCAGCCGAGGAGTGGGTAGCCTCGAAGCTGGGATGTTTGAAAGTTATGCAAAACTACAACGACAGTAGACGTGTGTGTGTGTGTTTGTGTGTGTCTATGCCTTTTTCTGCTTGGCAAGTGTTGGCTTATAAGGCACCACGACCAGAATCGAACGGCAAAGGAGAAATGAAAGTTCATAAAACTTGGTAATATTTCAATGTAAAAGTCATTTGTGTTCTGTTGCTCCGAATGGGAGGGTTAATCAATGTTCGGTGATTTATATCGCCAACGCGAGCGGACGCACATCGCAGATTTGACTATGCACCACTACTATATTGACTGCTTTCGGTTTCTTGTTGCAGATTGGTTTGTTGCGTGGTGGCAGAATGTTGGCCGAGGAGTCGCCTCAGCACTTGAGGCAGCAGCATAACGCCGAATCTCTGGAGGAGGTTTTCCTTAAACTGGCCGTAATGCAGAATATGGGCAAAAGACGACGGTCCTCAATTGCCCAAGAAATTGTGGAACAGGTGGCTGTGCCGGCCATCTCGAATCCAGCCTTGGACATGTCTGATGAACAGAGTCCTGCAGAGATTTCCGGTGAATTTGGCGACAACATATCCATGTCATCGGCCGCTCGAGATCCAATATCCACATCGGCAGTGCCAGCGCCGCCCCTGCCGCCAGAGCAAGAGATTCCCGCTTCGTTCTGGTACAATTTGCACGTCATGAGTTGGAATCACTTGCATGCGCTGATGTGGAAGAACTTCCTCTGGATGATACGCAATGTGGGGTAAGTGATCTTCAGCCGTGTAATACCAGCAACTGTGACATATTTTCACCACTACCTTCCTCCGTTCTAGGGCTATGTGTTTCGTCTTGGGCTTACCGGTGATGCAGATCATTCTGTTCTGTTATGCAATTGGCCACGACCCGATCGGGTTGAAGTTAGCTGTGGCTAACCACGAATTAAGCGATGACATGGTATCCGAACAATTGTGCCCCGTCTACCCTGGGTGCAACCAGACAATGTTGAGTTGCCGCTATCTCGACATGTTGAGGCAGAACAAAAGTTATGTTATGGTAAGTACTGAGTTTCTGTGATTGTCTCACCTGTGCCGCTTAAACAAATACTGTTGGTACATGGTGTGTGGATGGCCGTAGGCCACCACTTTATCCCTGCCAAAGATATGAAGTTATGTTCGGAGGTGTACAAATAAGATGTAACAACGCCAGCTAATTTGATTCAATTTGTCAGAACGTTAATGTCATGTTACAGTCCCATAACATGTTGCTAAACATGACACAACGACAGCAGCCGCAGTCAATGGTGACAACGATACGTTTGCACAACACACAACCTTAAGCACTCCATTTGTTGCAAGTAGTTATGACCCTCACTCGTCCCCACCATTCCCCCAATGCCGCATCACTGGAGCAGACCCATAGCCGAGGGGAAACAAAATTGACATTATTAAGCCCTAATCCCCCTCATTCTTTGCAGTGAATAACTTTTGTGTAGTCCATCTTCATTTAGCCAAGACAAATTACGAAATAAATGGGAGGAAGCAAGAGCGAAAAGATGCGAGTGTTCGGTGTGAGGACACTCACCGGCTATTGCTCTAACATCCGAAAGGTAATAACCAAATTAAGAGCATTAGCTGCGTATGCCGGCAAAGGAACCAACTCCCTCTCTCCATCGCTCTCTCTCTCTCTGTTGTCCATTTGATTTTGACAAATTACAAAACTCAAGTAAGGCAAAGTGAAAGCACCGGGAATTCCGGTCCTTGCAGAAATCGAACAGCAGCAACAACAGCAACAGTGGCCGGAATAACATTAGAATGCTCACAAAACCCATAAGCAATTAATGGCTCCAGGTTAATTATAACCCGGCAAAACTATTCAACAATGGGGAAGGGGGAATTGGAACGTAAAGGTGGACTCGGTGAAAACACATTAATTACCCCAAAAGAGATTTTACTGGTTCTTCTGCAAGTGTCACTTTAGCAGCAAGGATACCAAAGGGAAAGCCGCTTAGGAACACGCAATCGTTCATTCGCCCATGCGATGATGCGGAGGGGGCACAGCGACTAACAACTCAAGCAGCTTTCATTTATTTAAATGACTTTGGCGCGAAGTGCGAACAATATTAATCATGTGGGACCAATTTCCTGAATTTCTCTGGATGTTTTAGTTGCAAATAGCTAATACGTCTTAACGATTTTTCTTTTGCAGTTGTATACACACTCCGATGAAGAAGCCCACGAACTGGTACGGAGGGGCAAGGCCTGGGGTTCGGTCGTCTTTCAGAGCAACTACTCGGATTCGCTGGTAGAGAGGACTGAGGGTGGTCGTTTCGCGGACGATGCCACAGTCGAATCATCAGAGGTGGACATCCGACTGGATATGTCAAGTAAGTTTCTCGCTCGTTATGTCATTATGTTCGACCGACGGCTAATGTTGGCTTTTCCTTTTGCTTTAGACCAACAAATCTCGACGCTGCTGTACAGAGACCTCCAGTATACCTTTTTC